>OY294068.1:176018447-176632255 GCA_958510875.1 Endomychus coccineus | reverse complement strand
GTCAAGGTCACAGGTAAATTTTAAGGGTACCTGAATCTCGTCACACAGAGCTCTCTTTGGTAAGAACAGAAAGGATTGGCGGATGTTGATCATTACGGCTAATTGAATATTTATTGCTTATTAAGACTAGACAGGGGCTCGTTTCATAATCATTATATTTTTCGTATTGTACGTGTTTATAATTAACATTCTTTTAAAATTGAAAATATCCTTCGTGAAAGAAATTATTAGTGAACATGGAAACACCCAAGTAGTGGGCGAAAATAATAAGTTTTCTAAACATCAATCTTCAACTAACGGAACTGTCTAGAGGTGCATCAAACGGCCTAAATGTGAGGTTTATGTGTATACCATTGGGGAATCGGATAGTTTTGTTGTAACAACATTGATAAGTCAACATAATCACGAACCTGAAGAAAAAATTGCTGGACAAATGCTTAGTGTTGCCTGCAAAAGAAAAGCACAAGGAGAACCTACAGAGACCAACTAAAATATTGCATAAAGAATTAGCTTCAAACGGTTTTCTCTCAGATCTTTTTTATGTACAATAGACGTCGCTAAACATTGCCAACTTTGACTCGCTCTGCCAACAAAGTTCACCGTTATCTGCAAGAACATTTGTACAAAACGTCAAGAGAGGAAAATTTTGTTTTGGATAATGATTTCCGAAATGGAATTGTAATTTTTAGCTGCCAAACAAATTCGAAATTTTTATGTGGGTCAAGTTTTTATACATGGATAGCACATTCCAATATTGTGCAAAATTTTTCACATAACTATAACCATACATGGACACTATATACCGCTAGTGTTTAGTTTATTGAAAAATGAATCAAAAGAAACTTATTTACTCTGTTTGGGAAAAATTAAGTTTATTTGTTCTCCTAATAGCTTAAGTTTTATTCCTGAGAAAGTAGTGGTTGATTTTTGAATTGCCATTCATAATGCAGTTCGTAAATTGTGGGATAATGTTACAATTATTGGCTGCCGCTTCCATCTTACTTAGTCTTGGTGGCGTAAAATACAAGAGTTGATGTTAAGTGGTGAATATAAAAAAATTGTGAAACTGGGCAGTGGCTTCGTTATGATTTTGGTATGGTATTTCCGAAACCAAATCTGGTAAGCGATTTTTTTTTTGATTTACTTGCGATAAAACCAAGTCACTTTTTCCCCACATTTTGGCTGAAACTTCTTCAGCTCTAAGTAAAACTTCGAACGCTTACGAGTCCTTCCACTCTCATTTAAGTAACTTTCTTAATTATAGAATATTTCTTGTTTCATGGATGTTTTGTTAAAATATCAAATAGAAGTTACTTAAAATGTTAGATTGTAGCTGCTCCTCGTGAATCTAAAAACTCAGCCACAATTCGAAGGCAAGATTTTTGCAAAAATTATTGTTAGATTTGGAACAACAATAGATAACTACCTTCCATTACCATCCATAAAATATGTAGTATTATTATATATAAATCAATGTTTCTCTTCCGAGTGTTATGTAAAATTTATGTATAATAAGTACATTATATTCTTGATCATATGTTACACTAATTTAGTGAATAAATGAAGTAAAACCGAACTCATAATTTAATTTTTCAATCATTTTAGTTTTTTTTGTAAACGTAAAAATATTACTTGGACGCCTATGATTGCAAAATTGTTTGTTGCATCAAGGAGGTTTTTATTGTATTTTAGAATTTTTAAATCAATAATTATCTTTGTGACGAATTTCGTAGTCTCAAAATCGAATATCGTATACGATTTTTATGTTTACCTGCGTGGTGTGACGGATTTCGAATCCCCCACAAAAAGAAGTTCCGTTCACAGGTACTTGAATGATAATTGCCATATTTGAGCGAGAAGAGAGTAGGCGAGATAAAAATATGAGGTTTTGTTCACAGATAGACGTATGATGATTTGAAATAATTGAGGAAAAACCTGCGTTTATATAGAAATGATATGGATATGAGGTTTGTTTATATCTTAGGGGAAATTCAAACCTAGAAATATTTCAAAGTTTTCTGGGATAATTTCCTATTTCGAAGCTCACGTACATATGTGTTCAATATACGTATCTATTAGAAACTACAGTGAACGTAAGGAGTATATAAGCAATCTCAATGCTCTCGTACTGAAGATATTACTTTTTATAGTGTGAAAACTTCAACCTGGAGCTCCTGAATTGATATTATCTAGGAGGAATTAAATCCCCGGTTACCCTTTCGGTTATTATTCTGCTTTCATCCCAAATGATGAATTTAGATGTATTAGTGCAAAGTGTTAGTTAGGTTTACTTTACTCCTCAATTCGTTGAAACGCAATTAATCTTATGAATACCTGGACGATCAAGAGGGTCGCCAGTGTGTAAAAGGGGAACAATAGCTGTGCTGTCGGCGTGTATTCCCGTCGGTTACATTGTCTCACCCCCGGTCCGGATGCGTCGAACAAGCCAGGGATGTACGGGGGTCGATCGTGCTCGCGCTGCGACTTCATATTTCATTTGCCCTCACTGACCAACCCGTCTAGCAACCGATGTCACTAAATGCCAGACAATTAGGAAATATTGCCCGTTTAAGCTTTCGGAAAAATATTGCCGCAATCTCGACCAATTCCAAAAAAATAAGGAAAATTACTTCCGAAAATGAGTTGATTACGACTGCAGATCTATTACGCTCATAAGAGTGAAGCACTTCATCATTCCTCCATCAGATCGCATCGTCTGAAATCTGAGAGGGTGTGCTGTCATCTCTTTATTAATCAAAAACAGTCCCTAAATCAATTACATCCAGCAAATGAAATGAGTACCTACTCGAGATGTCTAATATAGAGCTTATTGTTTAGTATTAAATAGATAACGACAGAATACTAAGGGTGACGCTGAATCCTAAAGTCCAAAAATCACAACATGAAAAAGAAGGCATCACCTTTGGTCATATTCAGTTTCTTACATATGTTTACAATTATGTTTCTAGATTGTACTTCGTTCACATTAGATGAGAATATCGATTGAAATATTTCATAGGTACTAGTATGAGCCACACTATTAAAACTGTATTGGTTTTGCACATATCTTCATTACGGACATAATAGACTTGTCAATGAAGCCAAAAAAAGCTGTAAAAATGAGCCTCTTAGAATAGTTCTCCAATTGAAATTCAATCGGTCATGTAAAGGCAAATTTCCTACTAGTAACCAGCTTTCAAAAACAATAGGATTTTATACTTTTGAGTGACTACTTTGTTTGAAAAAAAATCATCACATGAATATAACACGAGAAATAAAAATAGCTCTAATTATCCTTGTCATAGATCAACTTTAACTAACATAAGTCCCTATACGTGCATTCTTTATTTTTACATGGTTTGATTAGTTCTCAAAAAGGATTCAAAAGCGAATTGTTTAAGTATATTTGTTTTGGAACCATACATCATTGGGTATTTTTTATCACTTCTAGATAATAACCTTTGGATTAGTTACTTTGTGGATTAATTTTAAGCTCGACTTTATATTGACATTGAATAATAGAACATGGAAATTATAGCACAGGTATGATATATATCCATGTCATTTAGCATAAAAATGAAAGAACCCAACCTTATGAAATACATATCACCTCACCAGTTTTAGTGAAGTGGAAACTGAGACTGAATTTTGAATCAGTCATTTGTTCATCAATGAATTAATCCCGTCAATAATATTACAATAAAACATTAACAACCACGGATGGTTCAAAAATATTTCCGAAGATAGGTAGCCTTTCATAGGACTCAGTATTCAAATACTTTTCTTGTATGGCTTGAGCCATATATCCATTTTTTCCACTGAATGGATTTTTTTGAAATTTGGTGTGTGAGTTCCTGGAAGGTTCAGGATAGTAGGTGTGGAAAATCCAAAATCATTGATTGAACTGTTCAAACCTATAAAAATTTTTCCAAATGGAGAAGAAATGGTACATATGAATTTTTGGGCTCTTACAATTTTTTTCTGTTAAATGCATATCCTCCGAGTTACAGCCCTTTTGAAAATCAGGGATGGTGAGGAATCTTAAGTAAAAAGTACCGTAAGAATATTTTAAGATGATTTGAGGTTGTTATTTACTAAAAAATAAATAATTTTCGTTTATTTTCTTTTTTTTTTTAAATGCATTTCCTTCGAAATACAGAACTTTCATTAATCAGGGGCCTGCCCACCCCATGCCGGTGCCACCCAGTGCCGTAAAAATATTTTTAAACGATCGGAGGTTGTTAGTTGTAAAAATTAATAATTTTGGTGTATACTCTTATTTTCAACAATAATTCTTTCACAGGAACAATGGAGGAATCAATTCAATTGATTCTTAAACGGGTTATAACTCGAAGAGCATGCACTTTTTCGGAAATATTACAGGAATAAAAAGTCTTTGAGGGCAAAAATTTATGTATCACATATTTTCCCATTTTGGCATAGATTCAGTCAGCAACCCCTAGTTATGAATCTTAATGGGGAAATCAGGGAAATTATCAGAGGCTTTCACAAAAACACGCCCAACGACTTTCAAAGAAATTGTTATCAAATTTGTGCCCGTAATTCAACAATTACGGCCATCTAACAGGACGTTCTGAATAAAATACCATGTTTCGAAGACAATTAAGGGTGACGGAAATGCACAGTTGCATCTAAATGGTTAATACCGAACAAGATCAGTGCTCAGTACTACGTTTCTTACCGGAAATATCTGGCAAAGAACACCTAACATTAAAACCAATCAACTATTTCCTACACCAAACGTTGATTGGCAGAAAACCATAATATTGTATGAGGCAATTCTGTACGCGATAATTAATTGATTTCATTAAATACTACCATGCAATCTTCAACATCATAATAATATTGATAAAATTTATTTGTTGATTAATTTTCATTACACAATTGTTAATGAATAATTTTGCTTAATAAAGAATACAATTACTCATTCACTCAATACTAAGTATTGTGCGTGGAAAAGATAATTATAAATAAACAATTAGTAATTATAATAATAATAATAAGTAAGAATTATACAGAAAAATTATAAACTACTAACGTTCTTTTTACAATAAATGTAATAAGTACTTTACAATTTGTAATCTATTGATAAATATTAGTTTAATGATAATGATATTTTTGTTTGTTCAACATTTTGAGCTAATTTGTTCAGCAACGATTGAAAATGATATCTATTGACGCCCATACCAAGGTTGAGATATACAAAACTAATGCAACTATGAAAATAATATTAATAATAATAATAACATTTATTGTGTCTATGTTGTAAACATACATATATATACTCACATGCATATGTACATATATACGCAAGTATGCACACACGTACACACATACACATACATATTTTTGTAATTTTAATTTTTTATATAATACTAAAATTTACTACATTTAAACCTTCAAGAGGTTTGTGTTAGTAGCATCTTAGTATAAGAACCATGAACCACAATAAAGAGAGAATCTATAAAATAAAAATTTCATTATTGAGTAAAAGGAAAATAAAAACTTTTTCGTAGTAAAATATTAATATTTGAAATTAATTTTGTATGCCTCAGTTGTCCCTTATTAGAATATTATATTTATTTTCTACTACATTTGCTTATCTATTTGTTCGTTATTTTCGATAATCCAATTATTCAGATCTTTATTTATTTTAATGTAAGTTTTCGTCTTGAATGACTCTGGAAGCAAATTGTATATTTTTGGATATGTTTTTGGCCAGCGTTATTTTTTTTTTTAGGTATTTCTAAATGATTTTGTTTTCTAGTATACTTGTTGTGTTTATTTCGTATCTCGTTATGGTATAATTGTTTTTTATGCATGAATCTAATAATTGACTTTACAAATAGTTGTTTGATATTGAGCAGTTTGGCTTCTGTAAAAAGCAGTTTTGTTGAGTAAATTTTAGGTTTGAACGTGCAAACTTTTATAATGTATTTTTATGTTATAGTTAATGGCATCGTTGTTGCTGTGTAAGCGTTCCCATAAAATATAAGTCCGTAGTTTATTATTGACTCAATAAGACCAGTATAAACAGTAATGAGATCTTTTCTGTAACATCAATTATCGCGTTCTAAGAAATTTGATTTTCCCAAAACTATCAATATTCAGTTGAACATCAATTTCGTTCTCCCTTTTAATAAGTTCCTTTCGCTATCATAAAATGAATATGATGATAGACTTCCAAAATAAAAATTTATTATATATCAAATTTACAGATAGAGTTTTGTGAGTTAGAGTGAGCCATACCTATATCCAAGGCCTATAGACTGAGTACAAGAGACTGAGTGTGCTTACAAAGCTCACGGCCAAATCGTTCAGTCTTAATGGCGGGTAGCTGGTATCGATTGTGAGAGGTGATAAATATTACAATTTACCAACGTTTTATCTATTTCTTGTGGTAAATTATATGTTGCACCTGTTCCTACCATGTGATTGGAATGTACTTTTAACTGTGACTAAGCTTGTAAAAGATAGTCCAGGCTATGAATAGGAAAATTACAAAAAAAAACATGTAAGTTCGAATCCAAAAATGTTCGCACCCCTAACATGTTATTTTGCAATTTATGTGTTTTGAGCATTTCGAATGCACCAAGGAGGTTTTAGGGTCGCTGATCACGAATCCGTAGCCACATCTACTTGTAACTCATCGTAGGGGTGACGAAATCGACGAAATTGGCCAATTTTGCACCCCTATATGTTATTTTGCAATTTACGTGTTTTGGACATTTCAAATGCACCAAGGAGGTTTTAGGGTCGCTGATCACGAATCCGTAGCCACATCTACTTGTAATTCATCGTAGGGGTGATGAAATCGACGAAATTGTCCAATTTTGCACTCCTTTATGTTATTTTGCAATTTACGTGTTTTTGGCATTTCAAATGCTGGGTCGCTGAATACGATTCCGAAGCCAGATTTACCCCGAAGTAATTTCAAAATGCAAAAATTATGAAAATTTAGAAACGTGTCAAATTTGCCATTTTTGTAAATTTCCCACCCCAACGATGATATTCGAGTAAATCTGGCTTCGGAATCGTATTCAGCGACCCAAAAAACCTCCTTGGTGCATTCGAAATGCCTAAAACACGTAAATTGCAAAATAACATATTAGGGGTGCAAAATTGGGCAATTTGGTCAATTTTACCACCCCTACCATGAATTGCAAGTGAATCTAGCTACGGATTCGTGTTCAGTGACCCAAAAAACCTCCTAGGTGAACTCGAAATGCCGAAATACCTTTTTTTGTAGAAAATACAATTCAAGACTTGTACATTTCGGGCCATTTTCACCCCCAATGGTTAGGGTTGAGGTTCCCAAGAGGTTTTAAGGTGTATGAATGATCCTGAGAATCTCCTGAAACTAACGCAAACAAATTTTTTTGGTTCGAACTTGTTTTTTTTTTTGTTATTAATTAGTGTTTTATTTCTCTATTCTAGAAATTTTTCATTGAACAATAAGAAACCAAGTGTTTTGTTTTATACTTGGAACTCTTTCAAGTATATTATTATTTGTTATGTATATTTTACTAGCATCATATATTGACAACGTGTTGTATCGGTTCACTTTCAAGATGGTCCCATCGATAAATATTTGAGGTAAAGATCTAGAACGTTTCTTTCATTTCCTGGTTCCTAGTTGCATAACGACGATCAATTAAGAATTAAGAATTGAAGACAAGAAAGAAATACCATTTTTATACAGCCCTCGATTAGTTCTAAGCAGCTTATGAACTTGAAGTAATCTCATAGTATTTCCATACTGCGAATGTTCCGAACTACCCAGTAGGTATCGTTGCAAATTAGAATGTGCCACAATTCTGAGTACAATTAATGGACCGTGCCACGGAAAGAAAGTGTATAAATTTCAATCTACAAGCTAACGTAAGAACATAATTCACCGTTAGAAAGGAACTGAGTTAAACTGTCACATTCAGACAATTTCCCCATTTTTTTTTCTAGAGCAACCGCGCGATTCATATAAGAGTACACTTCCCTTTATCCCTTGAGAACACCGCCGCCGTGTTCCCGACCAACCTCTTCATTAGAGATCTTCTGGTGTAAATGGCATATTCAATTTAAATGAGGTTTAGCAGTTCCAAGTTTGCACCTAATTTGTAATTTGCTGCGAATCGGTTCTTTCCGTTCTTAGCGAAATGTGGGCCAACGAGCAAGTGTCTATTGAAATTATCCAGAAGTACCTTTTTCTAGATCGTGCCTCAACCGCCTGATGCTATTTTTATTTCGCTTCATTGAAAACACTAACTCGTCCGCTTTTATTTGCTCACTTCAAAAGGAATTTATCTCGAGGAAAATGTAAAATGTTTCTCGTAAATTCATTGAACGTCGAATCCGCAACGGGATAAACAGCAAATGAGTTTGGAATTGAATCAATGAAATCAATTCAATCGTATAAATGAAATTTGAATTATGCAATGTAGAGAGCTTGTTTGCGCTTCAATCGTAAACATCTCGGAAACAGATTTGAATAATGAACGTTCAGTCTCATATGCATGATGAATCTAAGATGGTGATTGGTACACATATAAAATTTCACTGATTCTGCAGAGCAAATCTTCAATAGTTACATTCCCCCATCGATATATTAATTGAACTGCCATATCCAGGGACCGAGGCGTTCTGTTTATCATACCAGATATTAAATATAAAACTAGTGCACAATCATCATAGACATACGAGAGTTAATTCACTCTAACAAAAGAATTGTGAACGAGTGCTTCTCTAGCTTATCCCCCGACGGATATTAAATTACAAAGAATGTATTCAGGAATGGAGAAGTACAAAATCACAAGACATTGTGAGGGAACCTACGCAGAATTGACAATGTTTCGATCTGCTGGGTTCAATCAGGACTCCGAGGCAATCATGTACCGATCCGTCGTAGTCAAACATACATGCTTATGAACTTGTAGTTCGACTTTCGCTGTGTTTGGTTTATGATGATGTAAAAGGAGGTTGCGTGCAAAACCGGTTGAATCCGTTCTTGTAAAATATTCTGGAGAGCTTAAGGGAATAATCAAACATTTTAAATGTGCGGTTGTTGAGATTATGGCTGTGCATAGAATGTCTGGAATAATTTTAATAAGATGTCAAAAGTTTCATGCAAAAATAAAACTAGTTTTGCTCGCTTCTTTCAATTACAATTACATGTTTAATGGGAGGCCTCACAAGGTACATGGAAAAACAGGAATTTGAAAAGAAAATCGTTTCCTAGTACAAGCTTTGATAGGCTTTTTAGGCAGGATGTAGCCGATTTTGCTCACGAATAACTAAGAATCATGTAAAGGGCACAAAAATTACATAGAAATTTTGATAAAATGGGGATTTAACTAGTTATTCACGCGACCTCTACATAGAGTATACATTCCTTGATATTATTATTACTATTAATGATGCCCTTTGCACCTCTTATCACCACTCACCACTTGAGTTCAACAGTCCCCGAAGTGTACGTAAATACAACGTTGAGTGTCTCATGAAGGTATGGAAAAATGCCCGGCACATAAAGGTTCCTGATAGACACTGATGTAGCTTGGATTTATATGAGGCATGGCCTGGGAGCCTCTCCACTGCGACCTTTGCAGGTCCATTGTGGATGCCCTCATGTTATGTTAGAGTTCCCTGTCTATACCCGTCTTCATTAGTGGACTCCATAGGCCGGACCTCAAGTCCTTTATATATTGGGAGGGTTGTGGTTTATTCTCTCCTATCGTTGAAAACCTTAGCCTTGTTAGACCTTCGCAGTAGCACAGTATGTATGCTGAGGTTTCCTCGTCTTGTTGACAGCACCTACATATGGTTGAACCTAGCAATCCAAAGTTGTTCATGAATATGTTGAGTCTACATGCCATGTCAGGAGCCCAACCATGATTCTAGTTGATCCCATATTCTAGCTTAGTAGGTATTGGTGAATTATGGCGATGGTTCTTCATTCAACTCTTCGGCCTGTCTCATTATTGGCACCTTGTTTCACCATTTTCCAGCTCGATTTCTCATCCAAGTACTATATGATTCATGCAGCGCTCTCGCTATACCACAGAGAGGTCCTGGACCAATTAGAGCACCACGTACTCCTTCTCGAGCTAGTGAAACAGTCCATGTCTTTGTAACCTATGTGGACTGGTATCTAGGATAAAGACTATATTGACTGCCCAACTCTTGTAGGATTAGACACTAATGTAAGTTACTGGTATGGACTGTCATATAATGGATGTAAAGGTCCAGGTTTCTTGGAGCTGGTCATTTGGATAGGTGAAGTTATACCATCGTAGGCTTATTGGTTCATTAGCTCACACTTGAATAATCAATTGAAAGCACTTAGATAGTAGTCAATGAGAGAGTAGGTGCAGGAGAAGACACAATTTGAAATGGAATAACGATATTGACGAAGAACATGTGAAGAGGTCAGAGGTGACTAGCTGGCAATGTTTGGGGAGAGAGAGAGATGCACGGCAGAAGCCTTTAGAGAAAGTCGAGACCCAGCTAGGGTTCTAATACTGATGATGATGATGATGATTTGATGTCTTCAAGAAAGGAAGATCTTGGAACAACACAAAATTTCACTTAATGCATTTGTATGTTTCACGAACTGGTTGGAGGTGTTTGAATTTTATCAATTTGGATTGTCACCAAATTAGTTGCTTTCAACTTCTCACTTTCCTACATCCTATGATTTTCTATATACTACACCTCTCTATTGAATACTCTATTCATTATCAGCCATAATCTTGAGAGTCATATCAGTTATTTAACGTCTTGTACGAGCTACTTGCAGATGATTATAGGAGCATTCTTATCATTGTGAATACCATGCATTATAAAATCATAATTTTGGTTGGTGAATAACCTAATAGAAATGCAAAATCACTTATTTTTCTATGAATAGACATACCACAATATTCGGAAGTTATGTATCTTTGCTTATGAGAAGTCATATGTAGAAACAACTGACGAAATACGATTTTTCCTAGCATCAATGTGAACAAAACGAAGGAATCACGATTTAGAAGAATGGGAAATTCAATATGATCATAGTAGTAAAAGGGTTTTCCAATTAGCGCACATAACTTCAATGCCAAAGGTAAGATTGCTTCGATGATGAACAATGTGTTGTAAAAAAAGAACAAAATTAAATTAAATTTCGAATAAGATATCTATCTGAAATGAACAAAGTTCCAGTGATGAGATCTAATATATTCGCATGTGAATAAGGTTCATTCTGACTAACAGTAGTATCGTCTAGTAGTTTTCACAGATATTTACCATACTGATTACAAAAATTAGAGCGACATTATCATATACAATACCGTTACTCTTGTCGTCGAGTGTAGCAGAAATGTGACGCAAGAGAGAGACAACTCGCAGTGAGATCCTCGCTTCGGGTCAATATTCGGGCATGATAGTTAACAGTTTTGCCACTGTCGGCGCCACCAGTCGACTATGATGTCACGTTAATTAAACTTGCGTAGGTGTCAATACCTTTGTGTTAATAGTTGCATTTTATCAAAGGCAAACTGCGTTCGAAATTGTTCAACATGGCGATATTTTTATCACGTTTCATCGACACTTGTTCGCAATGGGACTGTAAAATTACAAAAATTGGCAAGATTATTCGATTTGAAAATGTTTAATCTGTTTGATGTGCTGTTTTATATGACTCTGGTCTAATAACGTAGGCTATCCCATTCGAAACTTCCGATGAAGTGAACTATTTCAAAGTTAATTGCGTAGGTACTGCGTGTTACTACTTTTGTATCATAGCATACTATCGAGGACTCATATTAATTAAAAGACGATTGAAGTTTATCTTCAACAATATTTCCATAATTATTGTTTCTGATCCACGAAGTGAATCGACAGAAATCAAAAATTAACGAATTCAACATAATACACACATCCAAGTTAATTCACTTTGATAATATGGTGTTAATTTTATTTCAAATGGTAACACACATATAATAGTGTTGTTCAGGTAAATTCCTGAACTACGGGTATGTAGCGGGTTTCACAACGAACGGACCATAGAGGAGTTGCATGTTCGTTGAGCCAAAATATTGCAATATAGCCCATATGTTGTCGATCAAATCTGGTACTCAAATTGAATACAAGAGTTATGATTAAAATATTTTCCAGATGTTGACAGCTTTTATCGGTATGAAAATCGCCACACGAGGAGATTCCCTTGAAGGACAAATCGAGTTTCGTATCAATTTGTTGGTGTCTGTACGTGTATTGAATTTTTTGTGAATAACCTTTGCTGTTATCATCAAACGTTGCCTTTTTTCTATTATTCTATACCCTTGGCAATAAGCTAGCAAAAACGGTAGGTATAAAATCTTCCCAACTCTAACCGTTTACAAGATATCTAAATATGTTAAGCATAGCATGCAAACTCATAATTCACATGAGTAGATAAGTTAGACACTCTGATTTGTGATAATGAGTTTGATTCTTAGTTTTCATTTGGGATGTCTCCACCACGAATGATAAAACTAATAACCGATAACAGCCTCCTTCAATTTTCCCAGTTGAAGATTTACCTGAATGTTTAAAACGTGAATATCTCGATAATCTGCTAGTATAACTTCCTTGATTGTTGTTTGACAGAAGGTACAAAGTTATTATAGGTTATGTAGAAAGAATGCAGTGTACGTGGCGCCACCTTCGAATTTATAAAAAATATTGGTGACACAATTGGAATTGTCGTTCAATAAAACCATAATGTACCAATTTCCATATCGAGATGTCGAAAACTGTGAAGATTATTTGAAGAAAGTATATTTCAACTTCAATAACCTGTATTTAAGTTACTAATAAAATTTGATCAACAGTTTCTAGGCTCAATTGCACGTTTTTGGCTCACATAATGTGAGGTGCTCTATGACCTATCCGTTAGGAACCTTCACATTATATTTACAAGATGAATTTATGAACCTGTTCATTCCTCACTTCATAATGTTGTACCTGTTTGATAATGGCACTTCGCTGTTGAAACTATGATAACGTTTTCATATTATCATTAAAAGGGACCAGAGTGTAACATTTCCGGTAAGTTTTCTAAAGATCGAAAAATCTATCAGTCAATATTGTACATTGTTTGGTTTTCTTAGTGGAACATCTACTCGTAGATGGCGTTAAATATTTTTGGGTCTCTCTAGCATTCTATTTAGTCGGTTATGTTGTCGTTCTGATGACAGAGAGATACATCTATGAATAACTATCAGTTCCTAATATTACTAATCGATCTAGATTAGAGAGACCTTATCATTTTACCATTATGATATACGAGGGTCGTTCATTAACTCTTTAGAAAAAGATACAAAAACAAAGTATTTTGGTAATTTTTTTTTTATTTTTCTACAAAATCTATTTTTAGCTCTATATATATTCCTAAGCGGAATTCCAACCCTTTTAGCTCATCCAAAAATTAGGATTTCGGAAGGTCCTCGAAACAGCCATTTGTTTCGGCGATGACCTCTTCGTTCGTCCCAAACCGTCGTCCGCCGAGCTATTTTTTCAAATCTGAGAATAGGAAGAAGTCACTGGGGGCCAAATCTGGCAAATACGGTGGATGTTCCAATAATTAGAACTTTAATTCCACAAATTTGGACATTGGAACTGCACGTGTGTGAACTCGTGCATTGTCTTGATGAAAAACGACTTCTTTCTTTTTAAAATAAGGCTTTCTTATTTTTTTTCCATCACTCAACCGATGCAATAACGACGCGTAATACTCTCCAGCTATTGTTTTTTCTTTTTCTAAGTATTCTATGTAAGTATTTCTATGTGCATCCCACAAAAAAGGTGCCCATAACCTTTCCAGCCGGTTTCACCGTTCTAGCCTTTTCTTTCGGATACAAAAACCCACTGTTTTGATTGTTCCTTGGTCTCAGGAGTTTGATAATGTATCTCTGGCTCATCGACAGTTATGTATCAACGTAGAAACTCATCCAGATTGAGACGAAAAGGCGTTAAAATTACACACGATGCGTTTATTGTCCTCTGTAAGCAAACGCAGCATCCATCTTGCAGAAACTTCTTTTACACCCCATTTTCCATGTAAAATTGTAAAAACTGTACCTTGTTGAATGCCTGCGGCCTCAACTATCTCCCTCACTTTGATGCGCCTATCGCCCAACACCATATCATGAGTTTTTTCAATCATTTCTGGGGTAGCCACTTCTATTGGCCGTTCCGAACGATGTTCATCTTTTGTCGATATACGGCCACGTTTAAACTCATTTACCCAATTGTAAATAGTAGCAAACGTTGGTGCAGATGTGCCATGAACTTTATTTAACTCGGCTTTAATGTCTTTTGGTTCTAAACCTTTCAAATGTAAATGTTTCATCACCACTCGAAACTCACTTTTTACTCTGATTTAATCGACGATGAAAACGTGGGCGATATATCAAAAACTTCAACAGCTGTCTACTGAATAATGACACTTTTCAGAAACAAACGATTTTAGCCACGCGCGAGCCATCTCTTGCATTTTTCTGGAGAATTAATGAACGACCCTCGCATATTTATAACCGGAAATACACTGTTGTCACAATGATACAAACAATACTGTAGATTCTATTCAAATAAACCGAAAATTGATACCAAAAGTATTCAATATCCGGGAAAATATTCTCAGACTGATTACAACACATCCCTTGGAAGCTACGTCTAGTGAGTGAACTATGAAGAGCAACTTATTTTTTTTTCAAAGTTCCGTTGAAGACAACGCTCAAAGTTAGGGTTAGCGCTACTTTATAGCAACTTTCCTATGCCTACATCGCAATTTCAGAGTTACTTTCAAATTTGACTCTATCCAACGTCTCATGATATGTGATAGGGGCCGAAATGTGCCTTCAAATTGTTTCAGGTGTAGGTACTTCACACTTCATCTTGGTTATGTCCTCGGATCAAATAGTCTAGGGAAGTTGAATCAATTCAACAATACAGCTGCAGTATTGTATGCTGGAACGCCACCTATCTGAAAATATGCATCATGAGCTTCGTGCTTCATGATAATATGCAAACTTGGATTTATTACATTCCAAAAGATGGAAATGAATCGCTCACTATTGTTATTTTCTTCGTAGGAGTATAAAACATAAATTCTATTACTACCTCGTGATCACATAGCTTGCAGACCGAATAATATTACTGACTAACAGTTTATGCAAGGCTCATCATAAGTAGTAGAACCCCTACCATACAATGTTTCAATGTTTATAGAATATCTGGCATGGTTGTGTCAATTGTGTTGACACATTCTGAGCGGAGTGCCTATAGCAAAAAAATGGTGAAGCGTAAAATTCATTTGTTTACGTTTCTTGGTTAAATCCTGTAAAATCATCAAAGAGTTGAACAGAAACTTTGTATGATTTGTGTGAGTGTATAGTATAAAACTTATATAAGTTTATGAATTCCCTATCCGTACACTGAATTACAGAAGCATCCCGATGCTTGAGGCACGACGTACCAAAAAATCGTTGCTTATCTATCGAATGAAGTTACGTTTATTGACTATACGCACATCTTGCATACAATCGGTGACTGACGACGTACTTTAAGGATTACCGTGAACGCCACGAGGACTGCGGAGGGTGCGAAACTTCTCTACAAAGTGCTGCGCTTTACTTGCGTGATACATCACGTTACATTTGCACGTTGCGTCATATCTCAACCAGCGCTTTCTGAACGTGCCACAGATGTACCATCCATCATTGTACTGTACAAGCACATGGTCAAGTTCAATGTAGCACGAGGATTCATTTGACCGTGTTATAACATCAACGTGTGAGTATAGATACATATTATGGAGTATGTTTCAATTAGGTACGTGTGACTTAATTCCGAGTACAATCTTTGGATAATCATTAGATGTTCATTCATTGGATTATTCAGTTTTGCATAATTTCACTTTTGGTTGGTGTAATTCCTTGTTCAATATTCTAGTCATGATGAATATAGATTGAAGTACAGTATATATCCAAGACACCATAACAATGCAAAAAAGATTATATTGGTATCATTCCATACACGTAGAGTTTGATTTACAATTATACAGCAATGTGTGATAAAATAAGACACATTTGATCCAATTATTCCAACATTATGTCTTGTCTCGGAACATTGTGTTGATTATACAAATAAAATAGCTGAGTTAATACTTTGAAATACTTGTTTGAAGCAGCTACGGAGCAAAACCATAGTTTATTCATTCATTAAACTAGTGAAAATCGAACTTTTTATAGTTATTTCATTCAAGTTTACAATGGATTTTCATCGCGTAATAGCTGATTTTATGTATTATGCCGTATACTGTATATATATGTATATGTATTGAGTAATATTACCAAATGCAGATCCCATTCACACCTATTCCATTCATTTTCGACAACTAGCTGGTAACAAGATTCATCAAACATCCAGTTGGTGCAAAAATTCAGGACTGACCATGGATCTTGGATCTCAAGCAGTTCGGAATCTATCTGCTAACTCCTCGAGAGATTTCAGGTAGGCAAACCAGACCTCTCCATTATCGAGCTCGAGACCGTCCGAACTTTTTCCGATCAGACTTCATTTATTTAACAAACGGCGAAGTTGTGGAACTTATTTTCTTATGCCTGTAACCTCCAAACTTTCTAAAAAACCTCTGATACGTACCTGTGCTGCTTTCTCAATATTCCACCGCTGACTCACACGATGTTCTTCGAACACATCAAGGTTTCCTCTCGTGTAGTCAAATTATATAGAAAAAAGTGATGTTATGTGTCCAAAGATAAAGTAGTTGTTGTATCTAGGTTTGGTGCTCGTATCTCCCAAATGGTTCGAGATATCAAAAAAGTAATCGAATAAGATCACAATCGCGTTATTTGAAGAACTCTATCCCATGAATAAATTTCAACCCTATGCTACCAAAACATACGGAATCTAGATTGAACACTGGTTCCATGAAAAAATTAAGGGCCGAGGTCGAAGTCGAAGATATTGCAAGAATCTGGTGAGCTGGAAGTAGTTGAATGAGTGAAGTATCAGGAGAAATATGAATTAAAGTTTGAAACCATATGAAGTTGAACTGCTTCTACTTTGAAGAAACTTGTATAATTCAGAAAAACATAAATAATTGAATTCATGGATGAAATAGAATGTGATATTTTGTAGAGAGGAGTTCGGCATATCTCGAACATGATAATGGAAGGGATATCAGTTAACTCAAGCACTCCTCCCGACTGGTCAATAAGTAGCACTTCAGATTCCTAAATCGTGTGCCCTAAGTAGTCTTATTAACCAAGAATGACTGCCTCCTATATACGGTATATCAAGATCTGCGCAGAGTTCTTACAGGCCGGAATAATCTTCAGGTTCGAAAGCAGCGAAGACCGAATTCCGCCCAAAACACCGATGATCAAGCTTGTGGTCTGGGTATAGCGTGCGTTGCTCAAACAGAAGATCTTGATACTTTGTCCATTTTTCCTCTTTTTTCAGGACCTTTCTACGAGTAGCATTATCAACGAGATGGACGCCCCTCTAAATAGTCTGGAAGCTTATGTTTGTAGGCTCAAAACTACTCCACGACGCCTAATTTGTGCTTTGTAGATCATGAGGAGCTGCTGGCTTGTGAAGTAGCTCATGTCCCGAATTAGGGAAGTAAGTTTTTGTGAGTAGTTTTTGAAATGGACCTCACACCTTCGTCACTGATGATGCTACTGAGCATGGATATTTAGGACTTGCTGCATCATATTAGGTATGTAGAATTCACCATCTTGGAGAGAGGACAAGCTTGATTATTCGATCCACATTTCAAAATTGTTGCCTAGTCTTCAGTTGTTGCATTGCCTTGTCTTCGTCTTGCAGCTGTGGCTTCGCCCATTACTTTATAGATCACAGATAGACGAGTTGGGTATATAATCATAAGGAAGGTTCAAATTGGTTATATTGTAGCTGTTTTACAGTTGGAAGGAAACACACCAAGTGTGTATGAAAGGGTAAACAAGTTGCAAAGGACTGATGTTAACTTCGGGGTATTCTTCTTGAGAACAATAGACGAAATTTCGTCTGGCCACAAAGCCTTCTTGGAATTGAAACCAGAAAAAATGCTCTTGATTGTGGCCTGACAAAAGGCAATTCCAGGCAATTATGGTTATCGATGGAACTTAGTAACGATATCACGAAAACCGTGGAAATAACAAGGATTATTACAAACTAGGGAACACAATATAGAATTCATTGATTCATAAGGGCTTCATAATATACAATAACCTTACGAAATCGAACAATCTGGCTCGCTCATTATTTTCAAACACAAACACAAACATTAAGTTATATTAGGAATCATATAAATAGAATATTTATCCCTCAATTAGGAGAGTAATGAATTAGTGAAATTGTTATATTCTTTTAACCTCCAACTACTCGCGCCTAAATATATAACGTAACTAGGCAGGTGGTGCATTTTGTACAGCAGCCGAAAATAAATGTCTTACGTTACTGTTCTCAATAAATGATATTCATATTAAATAAATGATATTTATTCGTAAATAGTGCAAATAATTCAGATGCAAGACATTTCAAAAAAAATCATTACAACCAAAAACTAGAACTTCCATACAAAAAATAATCACAGGTTCTACAACTGACTACTCACCATCATACCCGATAGTGTCATTATAAGTGCACTCTGTACAAGTAGTGACAGTGATTGCATATTGTTACATAACGCTCTCTTACATGTATGGCATGATATAGTTGTAACTCTATTTTCCTGCCTTCCACAACAAAAGCACCTCTTCCGTATTTTCGCTGATAGTTTTTACTCATATTGTTCTTGATGTTTGTTATATTTGCGTACAAACAATTGGATATCGGTAGATAACGTTTTCAGTCAGCTCTTTCCGAAAGATGCGGTCCCATCAGAGACATCGATAATGTTTTGAGAAATATTCTCCTGTAGTTTTGACCATTCCATCAATCAATCAAAACGGGGGCGGACGAGTCCAGAGCACTTGAACCGCGCTTGATTGGGTCCATTGTGCGCCCCTTGATACAATCAAAAGGCCTAAGGCCGTTCCAAAGGCTAATATTTTGCATGGACTGATACAAACTGGGTCTTGAACAATGCCCATTATGTATAGATGTTTATTCAGATGACAGTGTCCTGTGAGGAGTCCTGTGGCCAGTTTTAGGCCTCTTCTGCTCATAGAGAGTAGGGTTTTAGAGAGTTCAGGCGAGAATGCCATAGTGTGGAGCTTCGCCTGCCTCATGCCATTGGCATCACGTCAGAACGAGAGCCACTGTCTATCCAGTAGCTACTTTTAGGTGGTCGATGAAATTCCGATATTTGAGTCGGGGACAGGGGTGATCAAGGTACCATGTGTGGCCAATTCATCAGCCACTATGTTCCCCTTTACACCAGAGTGGGCGAGTACCCAGACGAGCTGAAGTTTGATCCTTCTGGCGAATTCAGCCCTGCACTCCGAAATAAGTCTAGAAGGCAGTCTGTGAGCGCGAAGTACGACCAAGGCCGCTCGGCTGTCAGTGCAGATGTAAATCCGATCACCTCGGTTGTGTGGGCACCTAGGGGAATTGAAATCTCCCTTATGAGTTTAAAACGAGTAGACTCCGACTCCCCTTGGCGGAAGAGTCCTTGTTCTCCCAGTTCGTCCTCTGTGTTATGAGGACGTCTGGTGTTTGAAACCTGACAGCAGGTGCTATCGCATCCTGAGTCAGTCGGTGGATCGGGCAGTTTTCGGCTGCCCAATCCCAAATTTTGACCATTGCCGATGACCATTTACAAGATTTGAAAATTTATACCAGCTATGTTATGTAATTGTTCCGCTGAAGACCATCTCCTTGTTCTTCTAGATACGGAGTATGTTGAACACATTTCATCGACGATATCGACGCCACCCTTATTAGTCCATAATAATGACAGGCTTATTACTTCAGAATCTAGTGCAGAATTTTCGTGCATAGTAGATATTAGAACTACCGCTATGTTGTTTCCCTTCAGTATTTAGCAAGAACTTCGACTACCGGATTGTAGCATTCTGAATTGTGTATATTAGACAGCCTATCTGAATGAACGTTATTGTTAATATTATCAAATTAACAAATATCTAGAGAGCAGATGAAAACTATTAGTGTATTTTGTTTGTACCAGAGGTTCTGCGATGGTGGCTTTGACCAGGATAGGTATTCAGGTTTTTAAATGCCTATCAATCAATTTATAACAATTTTATTTGTTGCATAGGCATAGCCTAGACTAATCGATGTCGTTCAGTTATTGTCAAACCTAAATGAACATATGGTGGATGCGTCGGGTGTAAAATAACAATCAACGTTTACAGTTCCTTTTGTAGACGCCAAGTGAAAGATGTTATCGGTTCGTCATTCGACTTTCCATAACAACTTTGATGTCCTCTTTTATGGTTCTCCACTATCAGCCTCAGTCACGCTCGATAAAATGAAAATAATTATCAGCACTTAATATTTTAACACTTCCATCAAAGAAATTATATTTTCATCATGAACGATGAACCAAGCTTCTGAGAGGGTAGAATCTGTCATAAATCATAAACACGTAAAAATAAACTGAGAATACTGAACTCCATTCGTTCGGTCACTTTTGCCCACCCTTCACGCCAACGATCGATGAATGCTAATGATAGCAACCGACGTTCACAACCTTAATTATTACTTAGTGATGCATTAGTAGTGATTGTGGGTAAGTTTTATTACTCCGTTCTTCCGTTATTGACGTCGGTATACCGGCGAACTCTTTAAAAACTATTATCAATTATTGAATGGACGATATGTAATTATTACCTAGTGTTGCCTACCCCTGGTTTTGGAAAACAAGTCCTGCTACTAATTTATTCATTTCGTTCGTGTGGAATATTGGAATATCCGTATTCGAACTGATGAATTGATTATTTACTATTGTAGTGCAGGTATATGTTAACACCATATTGAAATTGGTTTGAATATATTAGAACTCTATTTACAACTCGATGAAGCTAGATCAGTTTTCTTAGCAAGTTGCTTTCATATGACTGAATGTGATATATTGAATAGGTCCTACCTTGAGCCAGGAACTGAGGTTCTTGATTGTTTTGATTGTTCTCACCGACTGGTAGAGCATATTCGGCTCTCCTTCTGAGGGTAGACGAGTGAAGGGAGGGTCCTCTGGGAGGGATCTCAGGGGGTGCTGGTTCAGGAGGACTCTCTTCGTTCACTCCTGCAAGTTGAATGAACTGGTGAAATACATTACTCTACAATAACATTTATTAAATGGTTGTTTCCATCTCATTCTGATGAAACTTGATTTCAGACACCGGAAATCTTCAGGCACTATTTCAAATTCGAGGGGAAGTTTGCCATTAAGAAGAGAAAAGATTTATTGTCAAAAAACAGGAATTGAATGAGGATGATAGAAAAATAAGATCGAACGGTTAGTGCTCATCATAGTCATCCTTTTTGTATGCCTATTAGTTATTCACTTTTGCAGATAAGAATAAAGAAAGAATAAAGAAGAAACATGATATACTGCCCACTATTTTTCATGTGATAATGAGGAATCTTTTTCATAAGTGATAATAGTGAAAGTTTATTCAGATAACCAAAGTACATGATATTGAACACGTTGATTAACATTGTATTATAAGGATGAAGATACTTGTGGGAGAACAAAATGCATTTTTGCGGATAAAAACAAGATATAAAGAAAAATATAGAAGGAATATAGTATCATCAGGCTATAACAAATTGAATCGTAATTTGATATGGCAATTTGTTGAAGAAGAAACAGGTATCTTGAATTAACTGTCATCAATTACTACACACTATGAAGCTTAAGTTGTTAGCACAACGTTTTGATGTATTAGTATGGGTAATTTTTTACCTTTTGTTACTAACACCGCGAATTGTAACAGTTGGAGTTGTGTAACCAGATTGATTTCTCTGTTATAAAATATTATGGGCCCATTTCATGCACTTTTAATTTTTTATTTCAGTTCAGAACAATAATTGACTTTGTGGAAGTTGGAAATTATTGAATTCAACTCATACTGGTTCGAGTTCCACATCAAAAATCTAGCGAACCATATGAGAAAACTACGGTACGATTCATTTAAAACAAAATTCCCTACATTCCTATCGAAACCGTAGTCTGGGAGAAATAAAAATGAAACAGGAACTTTTCCCCAAGGCCATACGCCATGTTATTACAAACAAACCAGTTATTGCAGGTCATTCGGTTGAGACTCATAATCCGTATATGTACGTTATTGAAGGTATTCCATCAAAATTTCAGTTGGTCGTAAAGTGAATACAAAATGGATACTCAAAGCATGAGAAGAACGCATAAATGTTTCTGTAAAAATAAGCTTAGAATTATCATGCAATTGACGCTTCAAGTTTCATGGACATCTGGCTGCATAAATGTAACTTCCGTTTAGGGTTTCGACAAGTTCAATTTGAAAAATATCAGTTCCATATATCCCATTAGCTATCAAAGTAGAGGCGGGCTGGAAGTTTACGGCCAACTTTATAATTAGATCGCAAATCCGGGCCCGTAGTCCGGCGGCTGATGCTTTAATCCCCTTGGTGCATTCAACGGCCTCTCGTTGTCACTGTAAACACTGATAACAGCATTTGTCTACATTAATTATGGAGCTTTTTCCTGCCATTCTCATTAATATTTAATTTGTGGAACTTCCACAATCAGTATCATTGCAAATTAGTAGTTAGAGAAAAAACATGGGCCACACAAACTAGTCAGCAAATGAATTGATCTCCTCAACGGAAATGCTTTTTACGTTTGACAATCTCTAATAGTAACATGAAACTACACCTTCATCCAGAAACAAAAATTTTATCAAAATTATATAGAAATTTTCGGAAAACAGGTCACACTAACACATATTTTCCTTATTATTTTTGTCTTTACATAGGTTTTGGTCTCACGACCATCATCAGAAGAAGTATTATGTCTGAAACGGGATTCCTTAAAACTAATTGTATTAGCAGAAAGCGTCCTTATCGCACCAATTTCAATTAAAATGCTCACGTCGCCGAAACGAACAGAAACACGAATAATCAAAACTGTAACACATTGATGTTTCAAGTATATGAATTTGTATCAAGAATCCATTGATTACTATTATCAATTTTCTTATAATATACCACTAATAGGCCCCGAACTAACGATAGGCATCTCGAAGAGTAACAACGAAGAGACAATCCACTGTCGAGTCAGAACACAACACTCGGAAAAATGTAAACTAGTGAAAAGTTGCAGGCAGTCGGAAGCACTGAACTGCACATCAGGGAAGACTGGTCTCAACAAGTGAAGAACATGGTTAAAACCGATGCCAAACTGCTGACACAGATACTGACAGAACACGAGGCGTTTAACTACCACTTCCACAGAATGAACCTTAGCCATTTGCCTTTGTGCAGGGGGTGCAAACGGAAGAACGAAACGTTGCATATTCTGTACAGATGCGTAACACTGATCCCCCAAGACGCAGAGCATTCTCGGTAGAGATATGCGTCAGGGAGAGAACCAGGACGAAGAGGGTGCCAAGCCTCTCCAGGGCATTAAACCCCTACCAGGTGCCGACTCGGAGTTGAATAGGTGGATGTTTGTCCACTCCGAGTACCCGGTGAACACTCTGGCATATGAACCGATCACGTCTACCTTTCAAGCCAGGTGAACAGGTGAAAATCCTTCAGTGAGAACCGCTTGACTAGGACTATGTTTAAATATTATTATATCACGTTGGTGTTAATTTCTTCAGGAATCGTTCACCAGGAGAAGAATGGTGGACATTTTCGGGCGAAAACCACCCCGTTAGATAGGAACACTCGTGGGTGGGAACCACTCAATCAGGTGACGCGTTAATCGTTATCCTGTGAAGCATGGTGAACACTCTCGTGTGGGAACTGTCCTTTGGCGGCTGGGTGAATAATCTTCGGTGAGAACAGCTCCACTAGGTGACACGTGACACGGAGTGCAAAGGGCTTCAGCCTAGGCATTAAGACATCGCAATGCCTCTTCTCTTTAATTAAGAATAGTAAATAGAACGAATTACGAATAGAATTTGCTCATTTAGGATACTGATGGAGATGTCCTCAACATCATTTTGTTTTTTTAAGCTATTGCATATAGCTTTTATCGCGGGCTTTGAGCGCGGCGACCGAATCAAGAAATTCCGTAACGAAAATAACCTAACACCTAACATGTAGCTTGGCGGAGCGTTCGCTTAACGTGTAAGTATATGGTACGACTGTACCAAGCTCGCACGGATCGAGACGAGCTGCTCCGAAATCGGACGAATACGTGAGCAGCTGTTTGTGAGAAAGTATATAGGTGTATAGGTATCTATCATATCTTTATAATGACACAATAGTGAATAGCAGTTGCTGGTGAATAGCTGTACGCGTAAAATTTGTGTATGAAGTGTTTTAAATATGAATAAACAAAGTGCATTTAACAATGAAGAAAGTGATGAAAATGAGTGAGTACTCTATATACATACATTTTATTTATCACAAATGCAGTATTTATCAAAACTTGTGTCAAATTGATTAATTTGAAGTTTATAAAAGTGAGAAATTTCACTATTTTATACGAATGTTATAACACTCTAGCGCTTTAGACTCCGGGATTTTCACGTGGTCTATCGAAGTGGTTTCGTGGTTTATACGTTGGACTCGCGTAGCTGAGACCTGAGAGTACCTGTTTTGTTTGGAAAGTGTACGCGACTGATTTCATCTTCATCATAACTTCATCATTTTCACGCTAGTGAGACAAACAAAAAGCTATTTCCCTGTAGTTGTAGAAGAATCTTCAAGTTTTTGATAATAAAATTTTCATTTGCAGATATTCAAATTTGAATGTTTGTATTTCTGTAATCGGTGAACAATGAGCAACCTTCTCAGCGGATAAGCAAAAGTCAGAATAATTCTTTGCTTGTTCATTACCTTCAATTTTTGTCATTACACTTTTTTTTTCATAAAATGGAAGGTTGCCATGTGAATTCAACCCTACATATTTCAGCAACGATGAACTTTATAAAAATGTGTAGAATACCTTTATTGCTCAGAATTCATTATTCTATAATGGAGGGAACATTTTGAATTTTAAAAATCCCCCCGCGAGGGAAGCACATCTCTGGACAGGGTAAAAATTGAACTGAATCTTCTAAAATTTCGTAAGAATCGGTGGCGGTGCGATAAATCTGGAGGTTGAATGGACATAAACGTTGACAACCTATTGGAGCGAAGTGATCACCGCTTGCCCGGTTCATTAGCTATACAATTAATTGACCCAACGTTCAGGTGTAGATATACCTCGACCTCTGGAACGCTTATTAATCTTACGAACACACTTGAAACCATATTCCATGAGAGGGATGAAGCAGAAAGCTGTTTAATGTGACATTTCTAGAATATGATCAACGTGAACGTGGTTTGCAGCGGACAATGCAATGAAATCAGTAATGACTTAATATTGTTAACTGATGGCGGAAGCATGTAGTGGTGCTACCTATCTAGGTCTAAACTAATTATAAGTCGTCACTCATTACCTTAACTTCACTCGGGTTGAAATTGTATTAGGCGAGACGGTTCTCACTTGTACGACACTCGGAATAGTTCCTCTTAATCAAATAAAAGCAAAATTCGTTCAAAGTTAACAGTCTAGATCAAGGAACGTATAATTAAATTTGGTAATGCTGTATTACGTCGGTCTGGGTCATCAGCGCAATGAAAAGACCTTGTCTGTATCATTTAAAGTGGAACTGAGCCACCATGTCAGGCGGATGCTATTGATAAAGTATGCCACAAATATAGCGTTTCAGCAACAAATCATTACCACTGAAACAATTTTCCTTCGGTTTGTCTTCAATATGTGGCGATACTGCAACCTCCACTACTTCGTCATCAATGAATTGGCGTTTTTGAAGCTCCTTTTTGCAAATTCCCAAACAGGTAATAGTCACTTATCTGAAGTATTCAGACAGGGATCGATTTGTTCAAAACCACATTAGTCCAGTCAATGACGGTATTCCCCTCCGAGTTTTTTGAACCGCAAACGATTATTATGAAACGTTGGGAATACTTAAGGGATATACCAAAATAAATTTTTCCCAATCTTGAGCTGCGATTCTTCCCTTCTCATCAGGGAAATATTTTTAATGTGAAATGGTACCAGGAATGCATATAAAAGGTTTTCATCAAGAGTTACTGGATGTTTTTGGGGTGTATTTATCATGGGGTGCCATGATTTGATGACAGCGTCATAATTATGTCATTTTCAGGTTAATGCAAGTGTATGAAAGTGCATCTTCTGTAATTAATACATTCCACAGGTTTCGTGAATACTTCGGTTCAACTAATCGGCCAGCTGAAAAAACTATTCGTAATATTTCCTCAAATTTGGAACTACAGTTCAAAACGTCGGCTGAAAATGTTGCGGCAGGTTGGGAAAGTGTAGCTGAAATTCGAAAAATGTTCATTCCGCGCCGTTCCCATCAAATGGGTCTTACTCAGGCCACTACATTGGAAATATCAAGGAAATGTTTGGGTCTTAACGCATTTAAGATCCAGCTAACACAATAATTAAAGACAACTGACCATAGACAGCGTCGTGATTTCCACTTCAGTGGCTACCTAAACAAGGAGAACTGCCGAAAATGCGGCAGTGAAAATCCAAGAGCACTCCACGAAAAGTCAATTCTTTCACAGCTTTCCACTGTTTCGTGTACACTATGGGCTGAAGGCATAGTTGGTCTTCACTTTTTAGAGGATGAAAATCGTTTAGCATTTACGGTGGATGGTGAGCGTTATCGAATGATGATAAAGGACTTTTTTAGCGTTACGCGATTTAACGATATGTATGTGGTACCAACAATGTTGTCATATGTCACACAGCTAGGGAAACTATGAGGTTATTGCGTACACAGTTCGAAAGGAGAATTCTTTTACGAAATGGCGACCTAGATCGCGCGATCTTACTCCGCTCGATTACTTCCTGTGAGGCTACGTGAAAATCAAGGCATACGTCAACAATCCACAAACTATCGACTCACAAACTATCGGCTACCTAGACAAAAAGATCTGTAGCATAGTTCGTGATATTGGAAGGCAAATGTGCTCAGACGTAGTCGAAAATTTCTCCAAAAAAATTTTGTCATGTCAGAGAAGCCGAGGTGGGTTTTTGGCAGATATTGTTTCCACGTATGATTGTAAGTCATTGTTTTACAAATTAGAAAAAAAAATTGTAGAATAGTAAAATCCGGTAACTCCTAATGGAAAACCCGATAGTGATGAATTCTAAGAAAAAAAGGATTTCATAAACATTTTCCGTTTGAAATATCCATCATTATTGAGTTGAAGTTGCGAATTTTCCGGTGAAAACAAGCATTATTTCCAACGATTTTTGGTAAATAACTCGTAGACCTCACATTCTATCGAAAAATGTGTCATGACAAGAGTTGAAGGCAATAAAAAAACAAAGATAATCAAAGATCAAACTTGTCTAATGTTCTGCTTGAAATCAAGGAAAAAATAAATAGCCCAGCTTTTTATTCTCCCATTTAGATGTATTCATTTATGAGAATATTCCAGTATGCAGCTATTGTTCCATAGAGGTACTCGTATGTAGTATAATCAATCATTATATTTGTATATTGAAGTTCTTACATTCGAGGAAAAATGCTATCTTTTCACATGCTATTCATCAAATAATGATGTAATGTAGCGGTGATGAGAATTTTTCTCTTATGATACTGATTTGTTATCAAACATTGTCTTTCTCTGAAGGCAGTAAATTCATTCGGGAAAAAACACTTACTACCCAAACGTATTAAGCTTTTCATCCACCCTCGTGATAGTTTATATCACGATCTTCATTACTTATCCCGTCAACTATCGATATACATTACTTCCAGACAATCGCTTCGAAAATCTTTCGAATTGATCCTCGACTGAATGTAAATACTGCTTTTGCAGGTACGGTATCATCAGATTTCTTCTCCTCAAACCATATATTAGCCATATCGCCATCACTCGGCAACCGTCATTTATTCTAAACCATTTGATACAGTCAAGACTCTCTGCGTTAGGGATTGACAGTTACTTTTTGAACTGGATCGGATCTTATTTGAGAGGTAGAACTCAATGTGTCAAATATGCTGGTTCTGTGTCATCAAAATGTCTGTAACATCTGGGGTTCCACAAGGACTTCATATAGGTCCACTACTATTTTTGTTATCTATCAATGATATTTCAGAAGTAAAATAACACAGTTGCTATCTGATGTTTCCAGAGAGTTCAAACTCTATAGGATGATATGTGATGCTGTACAATTGCAAATAGATTTGAGCAATTTGTCCTGCTGGTGCGATATAAATATGCTTCATCTAAACATAAACAAATGTTTTGTGATCACATTTTTGAGGATCATGAATACAATTCAATGCTTTTATCAACTGAAAAATGTTAATTTGTCAGTGGCTGATAGTATTCGAGATCTTCGCATATTGTTTGATTCTAAAGTAACGTTCAAGACGCACATTGATGATGTTGTTTCTGAATCATTTGATTTGAAATTACTGCACAAAGTTATAAGTTGTCTAAATGTAATCGTACTGTTTAATTTAAATGTCAATCCCAGAAGAACAAGAATTTCAGAACTGTTCATGGTTCCTCATCACAGTACGAACTATTGTCAAAAATAATTACAAGGATAGTTAAATCAGTAAATGAAAATGGCGAAATAATTGATTTATTTGATTCATGATTAATTAGTTCTAACTCAGTTTTAGTTAATTATGATTGTATTTGTGGATGAGGTAACGCCAGAATTGCCTCTTAAATATCTTTTTTCTGTAAATTGGCATGTCCGTTAATGAATAATTGAATCTGCGACGAATTGTCACAATAAACCATTAAGGATGAGATCATTGCAGTCTTGCAGCAACCATTGCAAATATTAATGTGATCAAGAGTTCTGGATATCCTTTGAGCTCAGAAACTTAAGACTTGAATCATGTTGTATGACAATGCATTCAGTATATTGAACCAAGGCTGTACATGGTTAAAAACTTAGAGAAGTTGGGACCGCCGCGTCATGTAGGAAGATTACTTGCAAGACCGGATTCTGTAGGTAGTAAG
Source organism: Endomychus coccineus (assembly GCA_958510875.1). Taxonomy (NCBI): domain Eukaryota; kingdom Metazoa; phylum Arthropoda; class Insecta; order Coleoptera; family Endomychidae; genus Endomychus; species Endomychus coccineus. The sequence continues at coordinate 176,603,038 of OY294068.1, read as the reverse complement.
CTTCTATTTGAGTTTTTTGAAAAATGTCATTTACTGTTATATAGTATGAACACGAAAGAGTAATCAATTAAAGTATCTACTTGTGCAAACATTTTTTTCTATACCTTCACTACACGAGAGATTCAAAGAACTGCATGTGAGCCAGCGATGGAGTATTGGGAGAATTTTTCTTGAAGGTTGAGCTTGTCTAGTTCGCCTATCTGGAATCGCTCTTGGTAATATTGATACAAAAAAATTCACGATTTAGGGAGGTTATTCAGAGTAACATCGTATCTCGTTCGAATCGTTCGATTCTAGAATTGGATGTTGTCTCTTGAACATATAAAGAACCTCATAACTGAATTTGGCTGATAGGACGAGAAAATATCATATGCAAATTACAAAAATCGTGAGTTCTAGATGGTTCTAAGAAGATTTTACTAAAAATTCGTTATAACCAAACTTAATCAGTTTCATTAGTCTAAAACTGAGCAAGTGTATTAAATAAGTTAGCCTATTCTGGTATGAACTTCAAACTAATTCAATAAAAAACTTGTCTCAGAATCCCTTACCGTTATTAAGACACAAACGCTGTTGCTGGTCATGGTATGTAATTTCTCCATTGGGGACAGCGGCAGCTCGATTGTCGGTGCAGCTGTTACAGGATGTGGCACTACTTGACGAAGTCATCCCTCCAGTTCTATGACGACTTCTTCCTGTACGTCCCAGCGTATTATTCGTGAGTGATGATTTCTTGCTGCTAGCGTAAATGACTTCTCCTGCAATAAAAATTCATCCTGTAAATTATACATCGTTGAACTTTAATTGGATCATTAAGTGATTCTAATCAGTTCATATAAATATCTATTATATTTTGTTCAACTAATATAGTAAGTGGGTTCAAATATTCAACTCTGTTCAAATTTTCTTTTGCGATTTGAGTTTGTTGTTTTCTCCATTTATCGATAAATTCTTTGTAATACACTAGCTCACAATCACATTCATGCTGGCCTTAATGACTCTAATTGGGATATTTATGTAGAATACAGTAAATAATGCACTAGGTGAATCGAAAACCAGAAATGTTTTAACAGAAATTGAAAATTACGATTCGCTGGTGAATAACTTTGATACATATATACAAATGCCACAGCTAATTCACGTGAAGAATGGTCAACACGGACTTCCACCAATAATACGTTCTATAGTCAACAGTCTATATTTCTGTATCAAATGTCTAGAAATGAATTATACAACATCTAATTTACATAATAAAACTTTATCGAGAGCTGATGGATTTCAATCAAAATTCCTGGAACAAGGTTTTGAACCAATATTAGAACCTCTGGTTCACATTTTTAATTAAGCTCTCCAAAATGGCATTTTCCCAAATGATCTTAGATGTAGTGAAGCCAATGTATAAGAAAGGAGACAAAAACTTGCTAAGCAATTACAGGCCTATCGGATTATTATCAGTGTTCTCTAAGTTACTTGGAAAGTTAATCTCATCTAGACTTGTTACGTTTCTGAATAAAACTTTTTTTTTTTCATAATTACCAGCATGGAAGGAGAAATCTACCACAACAGCAGCTTAACTTTCATTGAACATGTCACTACAGCTTTGGAAAAGGGAGAAATAGCGTGTGACCTCTTCTTAGACCTCTCCAAGGTGTTTGATTGCCTCAATCATGATATTTTATTAGAGCAGGAGTCAGAGGTACTGCCAATGAATTGACTGCTTCATTTTTATCGCATAGACCACAACAAGTTACTATAAAATCCGATATTCATACTTGTAACACAGGTGAGCCCCACGGTCGTTGGCTCGGGTCAGAAGTAAATTGCTAGGGAGTGGATTCTTGATATACAGGGTGTCCCAGGTTTTAGTAGCAGAACTTCAACAGGCGATAGAAAATTTGAATTTGAAAAAAGAAGTTCCCGTTAACATATATGCACAGACGCTTAGTTTTCGAGATATCTCCGGAACTGTGCATCGTACAGAAAACAGCTTTTGTAAGCATTTTCTACTCATTGTAAGCTATGTTCTGTGCCATGAAAAAAAAATTTTTTTCAGTCATAATTGGTGAAGATTTTGAAGGGGTAGTGAGTGTTTTTCTCCCCAACTTCTACGCCACTGGAAAAAGGACAGTTTTAAGACAACTATTTGAACCGCCAATGTTTTCTACACAAAAAAAGTACCATTGGTCATACGCTCCAAAATGACCATTTTCAAGAAAATCAACTTTTATGTTGAAAAACATGGTCAATTCTTTGAAATAAAATTTATTTTTACAAATTAAACATAATTTATTTAAACGTTAGAACAAGTAACAAAAGCAAAGAGTTCGAGTTTTTCTCGAAAACGGTCAACTTTAGAGCTTATGACCAAGGTACTCTTCTTGTGTAGAAAACATTGACAGTTCAAATGATTGTCTCAAAACCGTACTTTTACCAGTGGCGTAGAAGTTGGGGAGAAAAACACCCACTATCCTTTCAAAATCTTCACCAATTATGACAAAAAAAAAATGTTCATCACACCGAACATAGCTTACTATGAGTAGAAAATTCTCGCCAAAGCTGTTTTCTGTACAATAAACGGTTCCGGAGTTATTTGCAAAAAACTAATTTTCTTTTCCAATTTCAACACCCTGTATCTCAAAAACTAAGCGTGTGTATATGTTAATGTGAACTTTTTTCTCAAAATCGAATTTTCTATCGACCGTTGAAGTTCTGCTACTAAAACCTGGAGCACCCTATACATTCATACATTAATGTGTTACAATTTCGATAACTCATGTTTCCGTTCGTCTCGGCGACGTGGGCATTTTTGACTGAAATTGGTGCGATGAGGACGCAGTTTCGAGGAATTCCGTTTGATACATTGATACGTCTTCTAATGATGGTCGTGAGCCCGAAATGTACTTAGAGACGAGAATAATGAATATGCGTTAGGGTGACCTATTTCTTGAAAATTTATGTATGATAATTCCCTAATCAAATAGAAAACCTTATTTTTCGGTACGATACATAGATCAACTAACAATTCTATTTAAAAAATGGAATTTCTGTTATTACCGCAAAACGGAATCCAGGATCTGATTTCGGAGATTGTAGATGATTACAAACCAGTTAAATATTCATTTGTATAGTGGAGCTAGCCAGTTTGTTATTAAATTCAAGCTTATATTGTTGAATTTTTGCGGAATCGTGAAATTATTGTCGTGTGGCATAAGATTGTTATCACGTCACAAGCATCATGGATCTCACTCATGAGCTAGAAATTTCACATCTCACTTGTTTCATTTCAAGTGTTCGACTTATCGCGAAATTCCGCCAGGAATTCATCCTCGTTCCAAAGTTATTACGGTTCGGACTTTGATAAAGAATACGAAAGCTATTTAGAAATCATAAGGAACATACCGTTCGTGCTTCGCAGTCTATCTTGGGCAGTCGTATAGTGGATTCTTCGAGTATTAGTATTTTCTAAAGGAAAAGGGGATGCTTGTCGATGCAGAGGGATAGGTGATCTCGGGGATACGAGGGTAGGGGGTGGTGTTGGAAACGGGGTTGTTGGGTTGTCCGTTGTCACAGCATCTTCTGTATCGTCTGATCTATACGACCTGTCCATACCTGGAAAAATGAACTGCGTGAGTCACGTAATGCATTGAAGTTTCCCAGAAAACATATTAATCTATTTCCTTCGGAGACTATTCATGTTTCCATTGTGATTCACATTATTAAAGATTTGAAACATATCATGAATTTTCGTGAATAATCCGGAAATAATAGATAAGTATTGTGATTAATTAATAGCTTCGCCACAATGTACATTCCTATTCTGCTGAATTCAGGAGCTTGAGATATTGAATGATTTAATTGGAACAGCATTATTCACATCCCACTTAAACGATAACTTTGAACAGATTCAGCCCAATAGCAAAATGAATTCCAACTCGTAGGTGTTGAATTTTCATACGAAATTTGAAGTTAGAAATAGAAGCTCAATAAGAAACGAACATTTCGTCCAATTTTGCCTTACCAGCAGGAAGTCTATTTTATCTATCTATAGAAACAAATGAACGGTTTCTTTCTGCGATAATAATAAATAAATAAAATGATAAATCGAAAAAAATTTGGTTCACTGGTTCCATGTCATTATGCAAAGTCTATCGCTTCTCTACTAAATCTATTTGGAACATTATTAATAATGTTGTTTTTACTGCCTTTAGATGAGTTCACAAAAAACTTGAAAATCGGCAACGGTATTGGCTATGAGGTCCTTTTTTCGAATGAAATGCTTGATAAATTTAGACCGAATGGAGCTACATCCATCTATTTTTCCGCGCGATCAAGACCTTCTCTAGTCTTCGTTGCTGCATAAACCAGACAGATGACTTAAATATAAGTTGCTCAGAATTAAATCAGAATCTGGCAGACTTACTTTGGTTGTTGGACTATGATTAACGTCTATAAGCTGAACAATTAGAATCAAAATACATAAGGATGAGGATTGAATATCAAGATGCATGAACATATATGATCTCTGCTGGATTATCGTAATTAATCTCCTATTGAGAAACGTTCCACCCGAAAAGTTCACTAGTCATCGTCAGTCTATTACTGTCGTCATTATGTATTGTAACCCCGTGAACCCCGTTGCAGGGTTTAATTTCAGTATTTTTTGAATTCGAAATTGGTTTGATTGAATAAGTCCGGGTGAGTCAGGCCCTGACATCTTTGTTATAATAGCGGCAGCTGTACAGTCATCGCGGTATGTTATCATTCTACATAAATTCACGGAAGGTGTCGTTCTGTCGGGATTCATGATTTTCAGGCTCCTTGCCGATTCGGCGTTGAGGCAGGTATGTCGTATTTTCAGCCATTTTGGGCATTTTCATTTATAGGCCAAAAATCTAGTAAACGAAAACTTCATAGTCTTTTGAATATCATAATTACGTTTGGTATGATGTAGAGTTGCCTTCTATTGACTAGATATTTTTAGAAATGCTCTGTTATTGGACAACATGCCTGTGGATAGTCTCAGCACAATCATTCATCTCGTTTTCATCATCATCTTGCTTTTAACTTCACGTCATAATTTACTTCCATTCTCTCCGAATTAATTATACTCTGATCAGATATCAGACCAGTTTCGTAATGCAATGCTAAAACACCTTTCCATTTATCACGCTTCTCCTAACTCACGCATCCTAGGCAATATCTAGTATTCGAGATGATCGTGTTAGTTCAATGGAAAGTGGCATTGGTGAGGAATTTGTTGAGGTTCGCTTGTGCAGTAGAACAATCAGTGCTCCTGTCAGATCCTGACCATGAAAGGCGAGTACAGGCAGTGACTACAGCGAAGGCAACCAATAGAAATCACGAGATTACTGGCTTTTGGACGGGTACGATATTATGTTGGTTGAAAATAAACGAGAGCTATCAATAAAAATTGTTAAAGTCAATTGAATAAGGAAATGGGAACGGAAGTATGAGGTGCAATTGATTTCATATTAGTATAGACTCCGCCTTTGAGCAATAGATTCAAGGTAATGAGTTTCCCAATAGCAATTTGCCCGAATTAATACAAGTTTTGTTAACCCATTTGCTTCACGAATGGTGATAAATCTATTGAATATTATCATAAATCTTATTTATACTTCGACATTCCTCTAATCTGAATTTTATATCTGGAAACTACGTACAGAATTACACAAATGCGGTTCCACATAAATTATTTTTGTTTCTAATGGGTCGGTACTCATTGAAACAGTTATGACATGTAATGATATATACGTTGAATAAAACTGTAAATCATTCCAAGACTCATATTGAATTTAAATTCGGCTAGCAAATTATATTATATTTATGAAACTATGAAACAATACACTACATACAACAAGCAATCACATCATTTGGAGATACATTATATGTGTTTGCTGAAAGCATTGACCAGCATTATTATTATTATTTGATATTTGACTCATGATGCGATCCCTTCTAGACCGGTTAAAAACTAACCACAATGCTTTCGCTTATTTCCAATCTATGATGTATTTCGTGCACTATTGAATAGTAAACTGTATTAAAGTATTGCTACACTCAACCTAGAGCAAGACAGAACTGAGTAAACTTATAAATCAACAATTCTAGAGCTGTTTCGAGCACTGTGTTCAATGCTTGCCTAAGCTCGTGTGCCTTTCTGTGCAAGTGAGCCCTTCTCTAAGTCGGTGCATATGGACTTACAGGCTTATTGTACTTTACGAAAAGCCTCAGTGATCGTAAAATGTACTAGCGACCACTCGAAAGAGATTACTAGCATATCATAATGTAATTTTTTCATAACCTGGCTTCTTTTATCCACTGTTCCACTGTTCGCCAAAAAGAAAAGAGTGCACAATGAAGCAAATTCGTTTTTCGATTATAAGGCATTATAACATACAATGGTTCACGTAAAAATTGTATGTTAAGCTATAATTGCTTTTATTGAATATTGATATTCCGAATTTGATATTAATTAACGGCAAAACTCACCCTCACACCAAGAATAAACTAAAAAGAAAAGAATATTTCGAAATATAGTACTATTACTATTTTAGCACTTGATATGTACGAGTACTAGCTGTCAGAAATTGATGGACGTAGAACAAGAGGTATAGTTTACTTGTAGTTCTGATGAAGTTATGTTCATATGCATGTAAGAATATCCATCATCTAATGGCTGACCAATAATATGAAATGAATAGAACTTCTTGTAGAACGAAATCAAACCTTCCTTAAAGGTAAAGTGAGGAACCGATGGTGTGAAAAATTTGAAAAATATCCGTGACTTGTAGTGACTCAGCTTATTACTTTCTTCGGAAAAAGTACTGGGAATTTTTATAATTTTTTTCTGACGCAAAGATAATGGTCTGATTGACCATTGCACATTCAAATTCAGATATCCCAGTTTGGAGTACTCAAAATCTGACTTGGAATTGGTCAATAACTACACATAGTCTCTTTTTTATTCTCAGGATTGAAGGAAATGTTAATGAATTATAATAGAAATATCACCGAAAATAAAATAGTGTTTGTTTTTCTTAGAACTTAATCTCATTTCCATTTTCTGTTTTCACGCGACCTCCTCAAATATTCTCTACATATATATTGAAGAGCAATTGTGAATACTCGGGGCAAAGGGAACAATACTGTATGAAAATGTATGAAAACGACAGTAATATTACTTCTCATAGGCACATCTTAGTTACATCGCAGCGGTACATTCAAGGACAATTAATAACATATTATAATTGATCTTAACGAAATAATTTCCTCGTTCTATTGGGAAAACACCTATTGTTAGGCTGTGATCAAGAAGAGTGGCGAAATTACACGAATTAGAGATAAGGGCAAACGTCATATTACTTACCATGGGGCAGAGGAATATTAGAAATGCTGTATGAAAGCAACAGTGGTGACTTGATCCCGGTATACTATAGTGCATTCAGATATGTCCACATTTAAGCTTATTTGATTAGCACGATGAGTCCAACCTATTCATATCATTATGTAATGAAGTCACAACAAATATGGATCCAAGCTGTACGTGAAGCTTCTTGCCATTCGCATAGAGCAGCTATTTTATACTCAATATTCTGGTAACATCATCTATGATAAGTAAAAACAGTGTATGGCCCAATACAGAGCCCTGAGGGATACTACATCGGAAACGTCAGACCTGGAATCAACAACCTCGACAAACTGCCTTCGATGTTGCTAATAGCTGCAAAGGAAAGCGGTCTGGTGTGGGTGTAGGCCAAATTTATGAAGCTTTTACGTAATTCAACCGGTCGAAGGTTTTGCCGTATAAACGATATTCACCTGATATCTTGCTTATATTATATGATAATGAATGGGGCAAAATGCCTTGAGTTGTAACAGAACCTAATGTAATATTTTTGAAAGAAATAATCTATTGAAGAATTTGAAGTTGAATGATTTGCATGTTATGTCTTCACATAGATATCAGCCAAGACGTTGATGAAGTCTTGAATTCAGCTGCTCCAAAGTATTTGTGCAATATGAAAATTGAAAATCATAGTTCATTATTCACACTAGGTCTTAGTTACTGCATTTTGTTCATTCATCGACACCACAACAACAAAGAAGAACCCATGGAAAATAATATTATACAATGCCAAATTGATTGCTAGAAAATGTCAAAGAATTGAAATTTTGTGGCCTTCGAAAGTGAATGACAAACCTAGTGGAGAATGATAAGATCTAGAATGTGTTTCATTGGAACTCGTTGATGAAGAATGAATCTCATTAATGAGAATTTATTTAAATATATTGAAAGCCGAATTTGTGTTCACCAGTCCAGAATGGAAGTTTTCGTCTAGTTGAGAGCTGTGTAAAAAGGAGTTTCTTTAAGATATAGGTTTGATTCTGTTCTAAATCTTTCGGGATTATTTCTCCAGAAAATTGCAATCAAAATGGTTCCATAATATCGTAAGATTTTTGATCATTCTTTATATTATTACTGTTTAATATTTTTGTTGATATTGTGTGATGAACACTACCAGTATTCTGTTCGGTACACTGTTTACTGAACATACGAACAAAACAGTGATGAAACGTAATTGCGTTTCTTAACAGCGGTCTTACTTATCACCACACAAACGTCCGGTCGTTATTCAACCTTCACAAGTGAATAATTCTAAAGAGATCAGTCCTTTCATGGTCGATAATGTACGAACAGCCACTATTTTCTTTAGCCTCCCTTGTATAGAAATACTGTGTCAACAAAACATTTTCTGCTAAAAGGTTCGTGAACTCGTGAAAAGACCAGTAAAGCCCCCATTACATTTGTAATCCTACACGAGCACTTAACGTCAACAGTAATTATTTTTTACGCAAGCAACTTATTACAGACCCTTTCTTTCATTTGGAGACTTGTTTATTCAAGAAATGGAATTCACGCCACCGCTACTTGCATTTCCATCCTCTGTTAATATTTTTAGACGTTTTATTCCGAAAGTATCGTTCTGGCACTCATCAAGAGTTGAATTGAAAATTCTTGTTAGTCCACAGTTACGAAGGATTTATTTCAAAACAGAACCCCATTTTGAGGTTTAAATAATATGCATTTCACAACAAGCAGGTGTTGTAAAATATGAATGTTATATTGCAATTGAGTGAAAGAATTGATTGTTTGAGAATGACTACCAATCGAGGGAAAATTATTCTACAATTCAATCAAGTTAACGGAATTTTGGCTTTACTCGATAACGAATTTTGGTTTTTATGCCATTTACGGTTATCTTTCGACCACTCTTTCATGTATCTATCGCCTGATTTCACCAATAACATGCACAACATTAGCCTCGAAATTGGTCAAGGGCGCTTGATATATCAAAAAGGGATTTATCTTCCATAAATCCTAAATCCGTTAAGCTCGAAGTTAATTGATTTTCTTGAATTGAATGTTATGGATACTGTCATAACAACAACGATTCTTGAAAGAATAGTGTCAAATAAACATAAGCTAACGTACAATCAATCATGCCTAATTAACAAGGTTGCGACTCTACGTTACATGACATTCAAGTCTATGTCGAAGCGGAAGCCAACCTTAGCCTCGAATTAGACGATTTATTGTGTTATGACGAGCTTTTCCTTTGAAGCTCAGGTATTTATAGATTATTGGATTGCAGTATTAAGTAGTCTTAAGTCATTAATAAGTTGAAGCTACTCATAGCTGTTACTGGTCGCAGTTAGTGATTGTATCTAGTCATCAACTGTGATGGCAGTTACTGAGTGTATAAGTGCCACAATAAACCGGTGAATCCACCCATGGTATAATTCCACCTTTTCGAATCAGCCACTGATACCCAACCCCGAAAACCTGGATAGCCTCTGGCTGTTCCTAGCAGCTCAAGTTACCACTGATGATTTATACCCACGTATTACAAATACCCACGGAAAAAATTTCAGAAGCGTCAAGTGTGCGCCATATAGCATGTGGCACCGTCCTGTTGAGGATATATGTCGTTCACATTCATGTCACCCAGCTGGGGAACGAAAAAGTCTGCTGGCATGACGCAATAGCATTCGCCATTGGCGGTAACGGTCCGAATATTCCGGCATCCCATAGAGCACACCAAACATCATTGTGGTTATAATTGCTCTTTGAGGATTGCTGATAGATTATCTTCACGTCAATGCGACTATTCTGCTTGTTGACATTGAGCCGAAAATAAACTGTATAAAACTTTCCAATGGAACATTTCACTTGTATTTGGCTTCAATTTTTGTACGAGCTGATTCTTGTGATCAATCAATCAATCAGAACTGAGGCGGACAAGTCCAGAGTACTTATACCCCTCGATTGGGTCCATTGTACGCCTTTTGATACAAGACTCAGTCTAGCAGGGCTAAAGCAGCGCCGAAGGCTAGGATTCTGCATGTTCTGATGTTTCTTACGTTTTCATGCGGCATGTATGCGCTGCTGAGGTATTGTATCTTGAGAAAAGTCAGGGCTGGACATTCTTCAGGGATGAGAGAGGCAGTTTTTTCCGCCTCTCCGCATCTACTATAATCTGACCCGTGTCAACGATGCCTTGTAAGTGTAGATGTTTCTTTAGACGGCAGCTTCCTGTGAGGAGTCCTGTCACCAGTTTTGAGCCTCTTCTACTCATAGAGAGAATGGCTTCGAGCGTTTGGGCGAGAGCTCCGCAATGTGGAGCTTTGCCTGTTTCAAACTGAGAGCGGCTGCCCATCCAGTAACTCATTGAGGGCACATAGCTCGATGGTTGATGTGATTCCGATCGCTGGATCGTAACCAGGAGTGCCTAAGGAACCCCGTATGGCCAATTCATCGGCTACTTTGTTTCCGGGTATCCATACTAGCTGAAGTTTGTTCCTTCTGGCTACTTCAGCCCATGCAATCAAAGAGCTTGATAAACTCAAGAAATATTCCAGACAGCACAAAAAAACATAAATTGACAAGTAAAGGGCCGCGGTACGCAGGGGGATACCTAAGATATTTTCGTAGAATGTTCCACTCTCTAAATGATGCCCCAACTTTCATACACTAGAGGTTAGTCATCTTCGAAAAAATAGGCACTTATAAATCGACTTGACGATGGTAATTGAAGAACGAGTTTTCTACTATTTCCATGCCGAGAATAGTTAATAATTTATTCCCTCAACTTACTTCCAGGAATACTTGGGAAGATTAGAAAAAGTGAACCTGTAAAGTTTCTAATTAATCAATCCCTTTTGGGTAACGCCATCCAATTATTCCAGTTAAGTTGCCGTGATAATTCGTGTTTAGCTATAACTTGAAAGGAGCCAGTGCCGAAGGTTACTTTATGTATCACTGGCTTTATATAATAACATTGTATCTAAATTGTGGAAGATGAAACGCCAAGCTAATTTATAATTACGTGCAAATTTCGTAATAATTACATTTACAGTCAACTAAGTAAGTATTTTATGCAAAGAAGTGTAGTGAGCAACTCAAGGAGAAGCAACGCAGTTTCTAGATGAAGCATTGAAGCATCATCCCCTTCGAAATTACCTGATTAAATTTTCATATTCAATCCTGAGTTGCTTATTCTCCAGCGGCAGTATTATAAATCGCCCTGGACAATAAGGGTGTGTGTGCCGAGTTTTTGGTATAATTCAAATATATTGCAAATCGACAAGATCATTCAATAAACTGTCTACAGTGAGATTCACGATGCTAGACAAATGGCCCTACGGATATTTTCAACTTTCTTGTTTGATGAATTTCTCGCTATCAATTAATGTAAATAGTTTCAAATTGATAGAAGTGTCATTTAAGGTAGGAAACATATATTGTCTTCTCCAACAAAATCCTCCTAATCTATCATATTGTATACATAAGTCTTTAGAAAAGGATTTCTTTATTGATTTTGCAGAAAAAATTCGCCAATACGTTGATTAAGGTGATGTTTTCTTCTATTTCTTGAAGAAAGAACGGCCACTATCCACATAATGTTGAAAATCTTTCAATAAAACTATTTTTATACAGTATCTTTAAATTCTAAATGAAACCTAGGTCCAAAGGTTGACAATGTGAAGTAGTGTTTGCTTGAAGAAATATATAAGTTTGACACCACCTAGTGCAATTTTCGAGATGTTGCATCATCTTGAAACGGTACCATTTTCCTATAAAATTCTTGCAGTCATGTTATCATGACGTCTTCTGTCATGTCTTTTCGTTGCAGACCCATTGATGAGGTAACTTATAGACGTATGTTCCTTCAAAACATTGCGGATATCTGATCATACCTATGATAAGTGGTTCCTATTCATCATCTTCCAAATTTGCACAGAACAAAATTTTGATTTGTTGTTTTGCATAAAGCATAAGTCTTCGTTGACAATATACGATAGTAGGGCCCTGTTTCCTTTACCATGAACACTTTTGCTTGGTTAAGGGACAAATATATTGGTAATGGCTTATTTCCACACAAAATTATTGAAAACGAATTGGTCCACGACAAGTCTCTTGGTTTTATAGAATTCTCTTCTCTGTTCAGACAAATTGCTAACTTTTAATTTATTTTGTAAAAGTATGGTCAATTGAATCTTGCACTTCACCCAATTTTCTGGTGCCCAGTATAATTTCCTCGCTTCCATCGAACATATCAATTTTGGTTTGATAGAAAGACGTTTCCGTTTTCCCACCTCAAATATATAACGTTAACTGATGAAACTTCAAAACAAAACGAATGTTTGATTCAATCATGGGCCAATTTTTGATAATGTATACCTCCCGATCCAGGATTTTTTAGCCCTTTATTGGTGGAAACAAAACCGATGGTAGAAGCCCTTACTTTATGGTTATTAATGATCATGATTTAAACAAAATGACTATTAAAAGTTTGAATAACATACTAATTGAATGTTTAATTGAGATTTAACTAGGTCGAAGAGAGACATAACACGCCTATCAGTGCCAAACAGCTGCTTTGCTCTTTGGTAAGCTCATCAGTCATCGAGTGAGACGATGAAGTCACTAATCGCCAATCTCATCTAGAGAAGAAACTCCTTTTTGAAATTTTAGAGCACAAGTATTCCAAACTCCATCCATCAGAAAATAGATGCTCCGCTGGAAGAATCATTCACAATGAATACTATTGATTCGAAGAAACGACATAGATAGAGATGTACATACAGCCGCCAGGTGGCCCCACCAAAACAATGCATTATTTCAATAACGAACACATTTTCGTGTTTTTTCCAAATGGGTTTTCTATACCTTTGGTGGAGGTGGTCGAATAGTGACTTCATCGTCCTTCTCGTTCCACATTAACTTTGCCTTTGACTGATAATACGAAAATGTATTTGTTATTCATCTAATGCGTTAATATTTAATCCTGCAGTATTTTGTAACATACGTTTGGCGAAGTTACGGCGTTAGTGAATCAGGTCGAATTATTTATAATAGTATTTGATTAGTGAGAATCAAACTTTTAATATGGATATTATAAGAATCCATCCACCAGAAACAATACACTCACCGCTCCTTCATTTGGATATCAAAAGGAAACACAAATTACACTGACGAATAGACAAACACTATTCATTCGTATCAGCCAGGAACTTGATTCACGAAGATTTCTCCCTCCTCTGAACATTTTTCCACGACTCCTTGATTCACGAAATAATGTTTGTTTCGGAATCGGTCTTAAACAATACTCATGGACAAACAATTAGTTTCCTACATACATACTGTATACTGTGTCGCAATGTACATTCTATCACAGATTTCGACCAATCGGAAATGGTTTAGCTGCTCTCTTGAAATAATTAATTATCTTGGTCTACGCCTTGTTCGATAACAGCGTTCATTTGACGACCTTTATTCCGGTTGCTACGGTTACATATTGATTTTCAAACACCTCACGTTTATGTCGTTCATACGCTTCAAGTCACCACCACCAGGCTTCTTATGGGACGATCATGTAAGGTCCATTGCAAAAACCACTCCACGAGAACTTTATTATTTTATTATTGTTTATTAATAATATAAACAATTAGTCAGAAAAATAAACCCCCGCACTTTGTTCTAGACATCATTACGAAGAAAATGAGCCCTCACTGATCAAAATCGGCTCAACAACAAAATTTAAATATTAATACCTTCATTCACTGGACTATACCATGAATTTAATTTTTGTCGAAATAATGTTGTTCTCCTAGGACAATATCAATCTTATTATTGTAGTACTGTAATTTGGTGACTAATAGTCATTGTAAATAACAAATCCGATAGGTAGTGATTTTACCTATATATTTATTAGTCGATTATCGCCAATAATATCCAGGTTGGTCTTAATTCGTAACGTACACGAAACGGAAACCTATAATGTTCGAAGAGCATCGTGTGAGCCAACGGTAGAATGTTGGGAGAGGAGGTAGGCATACGATTAGTGAAGGTTTGGAGGTTATAGCCATAGGGAAAGACGTCACTAGGTAAAGAGTTCCACATCTTCGCTGTTCGATAAAAAAATGAAGTCTGGTAGGAAGAAATTCGGCATGTCTCGAGCTTAACATTGAAGGAGTGACTAGTTTGGGCTGGTCTAGACCTACTACTCGTGATAGAACAACAGACTAAATTTCTGATGACCAACAACCATGGAAATATCTATAGAAAAGGGAGAGATCTCCCACCTGATAATGTCTGTTGCTGGATAGTTCTTCTGAATGAGATCAAGTTTCAGAGTTCACCATAATTTACTGATTGATTAGTTGTTGTATAAATGTAACAGTAAACATATTGTTTGGTGCATCGGCTATGAAATATAAACATATACTTAATAGCATTACTAATAGAAATAAGGTCGCATTCTATAATTTAGGGATTTTAGGTAATCTCGTATAGGGATGGAAGATTGCTATACTACTCCTGCCCGGTAGGTGGCTAGGGTTTGGTGTCGCTTCTGCCTGGTATGTGGCTAGGGTTTGGTGTCGCTTCTGCCCGGTAATTGGCTAGGGTTTGATGTCGCTTCTGTCCGCTAGGGGGCTAGGGTTTGATGTCGCTTCTGTCCGCTAGGGGGTTAGGGTTTGGTGTCGCTTCTGTCCGCTAGGTGGCTAGGGTTTGATGTCGCTTCTGTCCGCTAGGTGGCTAGGGTTTGGTATGAGAATTCGCGCTAGTCGAAAGGTTCGAGCAGCGGTAATCAGCTTGTATACAAGGTCATAGAGAGGTCGCTCGCGGTAGACAGTCTGTAAGCAAAGTGTGCGGTTCGGAACACGGGAGAGGTTTCAGCCTGTATGTTTACGTTTGTAAATTATCAGTGAAAATATATCCTGCTGGAATTGTTACCGCAAATATTCAGTATGATATTAATGTAAAGATACAGATAAAAACATATTAAGATTTGCATCAGAGCGCCTACAAGGTTGATCAAGGTCACGACGCGTGCTAAATATACCAGTGCCGTGCTATTTTCGCCTTAGTCGAATTCACCATGAGCAGACAGCCTTATTAGTTAGTCACTTAGACAAGGGCATGTGGTGTTTTTCAATTGAATCTATATTTTTCAGTAGTAGCGTGCCCCTATCGCTTATTCCCCTGTCAGTCCTTCTGCCTGTCTGTTCATTAGCCCATCTGCTTGTTTTTATATCTGTCTGCTTTTATGTCTGTCTACAGGTATTTTCATATGTCTGCCCTGCCAGGCCGAAAGGGCACTATATGTCTGTCCGCTTGTCTGCTAGTATGTCTGTCTGTCTATCTGTTTCATACTTCACATCCCAGCCGCTCTTCATAATCTACAAAACAAAGATTCGACCTGGCCTGAAGTACTGTTCACATGTTTGGAGTTCGGCTCCCAAACACGCGCTGAACCTCTTGGATTCTATCCTGAATAGAGCCATTCATTTGGTTAATGATGGCACACTTACGAGTTCATTGACTTCAGTAGAACATCGTAGAAAGGTGGAAAACCCTCTTCCATAGTCCATGATCGATGTTCATCAGAAATCTCGTCTGTTGTTCCACCACGAGAGATTCCAGATAGTCGGACTAGACGAGCTCAAACTAGTCACTTCTCCATTCTCAAACTCGAGACATGCCGAACTTCTTTCTACCAGACTTTATGTTTTTATCGAACAGCGCAGTTGTGGAACTCTTTACCTAGTCAAGTATTTCCATACGCCTATAACCTCCACAACTTCAAGAAAAATACGAATGCATATCTGCTTTCCCTACATTCCACTGTTGGCACACACGACGTTTTCCGAACATTATAGGTTTCTTCGTGTGGTAAAAGTATAAAAAAGTGACTCCTATAGACAAGGATTCCTTATTGTAAAATTATTAGATATTTGCACTGTTTGCGGAACATTAAGTTGGAGAAAGCTAAGGGCTTGTTAGAGGAAGTATAGTCTACTAACACGTTTGCAATAGCCTTCGGCTCGTACGACAAACTTTTCGCTCGCGTGGAATATGAGCAATTCCAAACTCATTGTAGAATATACTATAATGTGGCAGAGACAGGATCTGAAAATGTAGCATGGAAGATTCTGTATATTGAGCCTATTTTCTGTTAGTATGTTTATATGAATTATTGGTATAATTAACGTGCAAATTAGGAGTGAAGAGTACAATTAGAAATGAACTGGAGCCTACCACTAGATACGATTCATCGTGAAAACGATGTACTTACATTAAACATTATGCGTGATACTTTGCGGTATAGCGTACCGCAGTATACATCAGAATGTCGTAAATAAGTTAATTACCTTCCTTCGCGTACATTTAAAACTGAACAAGGGAAACTCGTTACTTATTCAATCTCAAGAAGGTTTCTCCAGATGATGCATTATAGGACCGTTCTTACACAATGTAAGATTAAATTTTAAAACTGGAATGGAAGTCATTCATATATGATTAGAAAAGACGTGATTTATTTTTCAAAGTACTCTAGAGATTCCGCCGAATCTGACGCCCGAGGAAAACTAAAGTTTGCGAGTTGGGAAAAATGTTTTCCGTAACAAGGTAACGGAAGGGGCCAGACTCTATCAAATTACATTTTTTATAAATGATACCTTGAATAGAGAGAGAAAGGTTGCATAATTCAATTTTTCTCAGTCGAATCATCTCCTCTATAGCACTCGAATATAACGAAAATTTTCTCTCAAATGCTCCGACGGTGAATAATTTATTAGTTATATTTACTTTCCTGAATCTCAACATAAATTGTCTGATTAATTTTACATGCCTATCTTTCCTTTCTATAATTGAATCCTTACAATAATTAATAGTGTCTGTTACATTTTCACATATGATTTATCAAAACTATGTTGGCATGCATGAGGTAACAATAAACATTGATTGTGGTAATGTGAACGTACTGTGTGGGCTGAAAGTTCGATTATCTCTTGAACCCCACAAAACTGTTATAATACCATTCACTAGAGAAAAGAGGTTAGGCAATCTAACTTCACCATCCTTGCTGGGTGAAACTATACCATTCGCTTAAGGGCTGAATATTTGGGAGTAACTCTAGATAAAAGCTTAATTTTAACAAATAATGCATTTCCATCTATACAGTACCAAATGTTCATAACTAAAGGGCGGAATATATGCAAAGTGCATCTATTTGCATATTTTTACAAATTTCATAAGAAATTGCATATTTCAGCAAAAATAAAATTTGTGTGCATATTTTTATGTTTTTCGTTTTATCAAAAGATTAAGTGCGACCCTTGCAGATAATTGAAATAATTTAAAAGGTGGGTAGGTTTTATTATTATATGGTTTATGGGCCCATTTTATTATTATATGGTTTATTGCCGGCATTTATTGGATGTTTAGGAATTTCCAAGTAATATAGTACGTGTCACTTGCCTTTTACACGGGATAAACAGAGTTGCAGAAACTATTAGAACAGCATATCCCTTGGTGAACAAATTAATTTTAAATGTAAAGAAAGTGTTTTTGAAAGCACCTCTAAGAGTGCAGATCTATAGAGTGAAATTGCCAGGAGTTAGTTTACCTCCAGAGCCCGTAATTACTCGATGGGGAACATTAAAGCCATTAAAGACATAGTTTTAGATTTAGAAGACAATTCACAGTGTGTAGAGCGAAATCGAGCAGTATTCAAAAATGTAAATTTACCTAAGGAACTTGTTTTTATCAAGGTTAATTTTAGTTTTATACCAGATATAATAACTTCGTTAGAAAGTAGGAATATGAGTTTAAGAGAATCGATTAATATTGTTGAAACTTTTTCCGACAAATGCACAAAAGTTCCCGGTGATGTAGGAAATCAAGTAAGAAGTAAACTCGAAGTTATTGTAGGAAAGAATGAAGGCTTTAAGTATTTAATGGAAGTCAAAAATATTTTTGATATCAAACCATCCAACGAAGTAATACCTTGGCCTTATAACTTACTACCCAAATTGAAATATTGCCAGATCACATCGGTAGATGTTGAAAGATCTTTTTCTTTGTACAAACATATTTTTACAGACAGAAGGCAAACACTTTTATTGGAAAATTTGGAAAAATATATCGTTATAAATGCATTTTATACTATTTCAGGTTAAACATTTTACCTATTATATTTTTCTTTTAATTTTACTTAAAATAAATAATTCTTGTAAGAGTCGGCGTTTCTTTATTCCCATTTTTCCATGTTATATTCAAGGCATATAATTGCATATTTTACAAATAAATGCATATTGTTGCATATTTCAAAGAAAAACTATGCATATATATGCGCATATTTTGAGTGAATTGACGTGCATTTATTCCGCCCTTTATTCATAACCTACCATACAAGCAAGCAAATTGAGACAAGTAGGAACAATGTTTATGATTTTTTTATGAGAGGATGCTAATTTTGTTTTGATTAGAATATCATTTTATCAAATTTAAATTTGAAAAATACAATGCTTGAGCTTTTGAAGTTGTTTGGGAGAGCATTAAGAACATTATAGGTGAATAACTTCTTAGATTGTTGTATGATATGTCATGTGTATAGATATTTTTCTGATGGGAGAAAGGTGGTATATTTAACATTATTATTCTCTGAAATAATACTGAAATTCGAAACATGCGTCTATTGTACATATTCAATCAATTAATCCGAATGAAAATATCATACATACATTCTGTACCCTCTGGACTCATTGTTGTTCAGTTGAATTCAGAAAATTATGATACACAGTGTCGCTGTGATTGAAATTTGATAAAATTAAGGAGTTGCATAACAACAAATTCGTTTTAGTGTTCAGAATATGTCTATGGTGATAGGTAGTTTTGAGTTTACCGATTGATTTCTGAATTAGACTCGATATGTATTTTCTGAATGTTAATTCGTCATCGATTATGACCCACAGATTTTTGTTGTCATTTATAATATGTAGAACCATTCCATCGATATTTATATTTATTGTTTCAACATTGAATTCAATATTCGGCCTCCCGAACAACATGACAGAACGTGAGCTGATATTGATTTTCAGGGTATGTTTTTTTGACAAGTCAACTGGATGGTTCTTTTCCCTGTTCATTGTGACGAGTCAAGTTATAAAGTTCGAAAAAAAATACAACTGCGTATTCATAACGTACTCATGATATTTGATGAAGATCAAATTAGCTGACACAAGAAGCGTACACAATATAAAGTATCTGGGGCCAAGTATAAACTTGTGGAACACCCGAAGTTATTTGACGAGGGGGAGATCGAGCTTTGTCAAGATCTACTATCTTATGTTATGTTTGATGAATAATTTCGGAAAAATGTGACAGAATAATGTCCTAATCGAACAAAATTTCATGATAGGCTAACTAGACAGAGTTCAAGTTTCTCTAGTACAAATTGTGACATCACGCCCGGAAAGCAGTTTCCTTGAAGCGCTTGAGAAATGTACTTTCCGATAGAATTTGGAATTACTCGGGAAGGAGCTACTACACCTCTGGAGGAGTTGGTTGAATAGTGACATCATCGTCTCACCCGTTCCGCTGATGAGATTATGAGAGGACCAAAGGGTTGCCCGGAACCGATTGACGTGATATCACTATTATAAAAGCTTTAACATCATTAAATTATCACCTTTGGGTTTGGACTGGTATTATTAACGTATTATGTTGAACTTATAACGCAGCTGTTGATTATAGTTAGTACCGACAACATAACAGTCTACAAGATTTTAAAATGATGGAGGATTTTACTAGATGTGTCTGTCTGAATGTTACAAGGGATGATTCCAACACCTTAGACATTGAACATATTGATTGTCGCTAATTTATAACTGAGAAATGTTAATTGACAGCAAGACGCTTGATGAGGGAATGAAAAAATGTGAAACAAACGGTATGAACCATTACCCACTTAAATTGAATGAAATTTCTTTCGATTTAAAGTTGGGATCCAAATCATACAATTTTTGACATCAACTTGAAATATCGACCTCACGTGCAGTTTCACAATCAAGCTAACTATAAATTACAAAGAGATCAGATCATCTGCATTGAAGAATGTCTATTGAAGCAAAAATTCATCGGGAATCTGTAATAAATATATTGACTCACTGGGTTTTCAAATGTGACCTCTGTGTTACACTCTAAGCATCTGAGAAACTCATGACCATGTTTTTGAACGGATGCCTGCTATATATGTATTAGATAGGCAAGCAGGTATATCGTTGATCTCTACTGGTGATAAAAGCCATATTCTCGTTTGTTCACGATTGTATATCTCTCCATGAATTGATGAGCTCGATATTGATTGCTACTTTGGAGATCTCAAATATTAGGGTCTACAGTTATTAGGAAGGGTCTGCTTTCTTTATTTTAGAATTGGTTGAGCTCTGACTATCTTCCAATTGGAATGAAAAACAAACCAAATTATGATAATGTATGAGGGAATGAACATAATGCAGAAAACTAGTGTTGATGCTGGCGTACATTCCTTGAGACCAAGCAACCGGGGCTGACGAAATACAATTCCAGCCCTCGCGCCTCCACCACGTGACACGCGCCAAATTTTTGGTAGTATTGAAAATGGCATGTTTCCGCCCTCCTTTTCATGAATTTGCGCTCTCGTTCAGATATTCCCGGTCTATTTTGTATTCAAACAGATGCAGCAACTATATTTTCTCTCAATCCCCCTACAGTTTAAATGGAACTTATGTACACTAGCGTCTCAAGAAGGCCCCACAAAAAGAAGCCTAAGCTATTGGACGGAATTTCGATAAAAATATGCAGGTCATCCCAGCAGGAAGAATGATCTAATGAAGTGGTTACCATTGATTCCTGCCCATACATTAACCGAAAATGGGTTTCGGTTATGACATGAGGATTTGTATTCTCCCACAAATGATTGCTCTCAAAATTTTTAACGAAATTTTTCGGAAAATTAACTTCGTCCGCGAACAGAATGTGTGATTCAAATTCCTGATTTTGCGCAACATTATGAAGATACCACTGACAAAAGGTCATACGCTCTGGAATCCACAAAAATTCTCCAAACAATTTGGTGGTAAATATTCAAGGCTCTAGCGATCTTCTTTGACATCTTGCAGCACCGCTTCCTCAATTTCAGATGTTACATTTCGAGGTCCAACTACAGATGTAACTTTTCGGATACTACCAGTTTCAACAAGACGACGATGAATATCAGAATGGTATGGATAATTTTTGATTCTCTAGGGATTCATCTACATGTCCATCACATTTCACGATAGATATATGATAGTTTGTATAATCATGACCCTACATTGTACTAACCGATTCGCCAATGCCAAATCCGCGATGTTGATCAACGATGTTTGACAAAATTGGCTGTAAATTCATAATATCCTTGAGTTAAAGTATTTATAATAATCAAAACTAGATAACAGTTCGAGTATTCAATTATTTACATTTTTTAATTTATCAACGGTGTTTCGGTTATAGTATACTATACTATATATTATACTCGATTTCAATAATCCTGAAATTAATATTGATGATCTGACGTTATGGCTTTCAGATGAAGATTGATGTAGTATTGACTCACCAAACAACTACAGGGAACATACAATTCTTAGTGCATACGTAGTACATCACAAAATTCGCATAAACATGAACAATCTAATGCTCAACTGTTGTCCTATAATTTTTATATTTCATGGTTTTATATTCCTTCACTTCGACGTTGTCTTAGGCCTGTTGGAGTAAGTTTTATTTCAAGGGGCGCAGAATGAACCCAATCAAGTGGTCTGAGTACTCAGGACATGTGCATTCTTGCTCTGGTAGATTCATTGAATCCCTTCCCCACTGTCACACCTGCAATAATAATGATTTTCGAGAGGAGACGCATGTTGTTTTTCAAGTCATATATTTGATTATTTGATCAAATGAGCCTTGGGCCGATTCCGTGATGGTAATGAGCAAAACATGTTTTGTTTGCCCAAACCTAGGTTCACATACCTTCATCTATCTTCGCGTAACATGATCTTAGATATTCATACAAAGCCACGCTCATCATTTCAAGGATTGGTTTCGAAAGTCGTCAAACTTCTTCGTATTACAACGCCGAAAGTTTCCCCAACGATGTCACATAGAAATCAGATCTTTCTCGTATTACGGCTATCATTATACTCTATGCAATAATAAATCCAAACAGAATTCAATTTCCTATCAGATTACAAATTACTCATTTAGATGATAAATATGAATCACTCAAATTTGAGATTAAGTTTGTTCAGATTAGAGAGAGATCAATTTCAACCTCATTTTCTACAAATTAATTGCATTGTGATCTTTAATCTCTCAGAAAAACGATTTGTCTTCTGAAAGGACTCAACAATTGCAGTTGGATAATTCACGGGAAAGAAATTACAAGGATGTTCGAGAAAACCTAATACCCAAGGGAAAACTCAGATATGGATATAATTGGACTCTTACTTCTATACAAAGGTAAGTTTCCCGATAGACCAATTATAATAATATTTCTCTTTTTATTTATTGTGTTACATTATTCATAAACAGTCTACCTTGATAATAAACCTATTATCAAAAGGAGAGAAGAATAATAAGCTTCTTAAAGTGCTCATTGTTTGTGTAGTCTCAGCGCTGCTGGGCAAATAAAAACTTCCTGATTCATTACGAAAGGAAATAAAATATTTTTTTCTACAAACGACTCCAATGGAACAACTGCCTCTTCCGGATCCTCGAGAATGTAATATAATTCTATAGGTACTAAATATCAAACAATTATAAAATCAAATAGCAGGCTCTTTTCTGATACATATCGTAACCAAATCACTTTGTTGCTAGAATGAAGAACGATTTTTCGAAACTTTTCAATGATTTCTTAGGAATTGCTATTTGTTAATGTGAAGATAAATGTTCCTCGTCATTTTCAATTATATAATTTCAATTCAGAAAATGACATATGTTTTGATAACCACACTGTTTTCGAAAATAATTCATAATTAATTTTTATGAAAACCAGTCCACCGAGAAACTTCATACGAAATCTTGCTGGCCAGCAAAGATGACAATTTCGTGGGATCAGACCTATGTCGATATTTAAAAAATACTTAGATCCCTAATATTTGACCCGTGTGCGTTTTTATCCATATCATTTCGAAGCTGATCACAAATTGAAGAAAAATCCATACTTGGTTGTAGAATTGAGAGGTAATATGCTAATATTGCTTCACCTTGTTAGTATGAGACGTAATTCTTTACGATTCGTGGCAGAGAAGTGTACGATACTGCAGAAGAGGTTCGTGGCCCAAATTTTGCCCAATTAGCATCACAGATGACATTCTTCAGGGTAGGCTTGAGGCTTGAAATGAAACTGATTCTTCTCACTTTTGCAGCGATATATAGAGTGTGAAAATTCCACGGTACATAGTTCACTGCCATCGCTATGATGGTTGCTACTCTGGTACTTGACCCTGCCATTGAATTCTCAAGAATGGGTTCCAAAATATTGAGAAGGTAATATCCTGAGTAACGGCTAATATTAGTTAGCTACTGGCACGTCTTCTGCTCTCTAGTATCATTTGCAAAAAAACTGTAATATATTTTCACTCAGTTCTAGTTTAGGGATTTGCAAAATAGAATCAACACAATTATCATACCTATGGCTGTCTAGAAGATGATTTTGTGTTGTATTTTTCTACTTCAGAGTGTGATACTAGTTCAAGATTATGTGCGTACTTGTGAATACGTTGGCCAAGACCCTTTCACAAATTTCGCAACAGAAAGACGCAATTTCTAAACGTCACGGAATCTATTAATGTAGATCGAATTTGAAGCAGCTACGAGATTCTTACGGGGTTAGCCAACAATATTATTTTCATTTCGAGTTCGTAGTAGTCATTTATGATTCAAATTCATCTCCTTATCGATCAGCAGGTACAATATTATACACATACAAAGTTCTACAATGATTTACTTTCTATGGCCTATGTACATAATAAGATTGTACAGCCCTTAGCTGTGATTACAAAGGCAAACAGAGGCATATAACTTGAACTTGTTTATCTTCCACAGAGTTCAGTATAGGTGTAAGCCGCAGGTGCATAAAGGAGTCGCTGCCAGTTCTCCTCATTCACCTTTGACTTCTACCGTGCAGGACGCATTTTATTACATTCAGACTGATCCGACATTTAATTTTCTTCGGGTCTCTGGCGACCTGCGTCTGCCATAAATGGAAATTGCCCCGCACACACAGGCCTTTATGTTTGTACACAGAATCCACACAAACAAAAGCGTATCCTCGTTGATATTAGTTTGTTGTTGTTAGCGTTTGAAATTTATATTGCGCGGCGGCGGTTGAATTTATCGTATTATTATTCGTATGTAATGGTATCGTATAACGCACCTGATACGGACCCATTACCTCATTACTATTATTAATGATACCACTTGTAACGTCAAGTAAAACCACACTATAATTTCCTTTATTATTGAATTATATTGGAGCCGAGAGCTTTCCGGTACACGATACGATGTTTCATCAACATTTCGCTGATGTCTTCGTTATTTCTACTAGTTTCAAAATGACTGAAGAATCCATCTCGTTTGAATACAACTGAGAAAATTGTTTCTCTCATTTGTTTTGACTACACGAGTGGAAAACATATAATGTTCGTGAAACATCGTGTGAGCTAGGGGTGGAATGTTGGAAAAGGCAGTTGTCATTGAAATTTTTTTTGAATTTTGGAGATCATAGGTATCAGAAAAATCTCATTAGGCGAAGAGTTCCATAATTTCAGCAAAAAACTGAAATCAGGTAAAGAGAAGCTCGACAGAGGTCGAGCGTACTGTGGAGGTGTGGCCAGCCTGAGTTCGTCTAGCCTGCCTACTTGGAATTGCTTGTGGTGGAATAACAAACGCGATTTCCGCATAGCGAAAAGCGAATTATTCGACGTTGTTCGAGAGAGATCAATGAATTCGTAAATGTGGCATTCTCATCAGCCAGACGAGTAGCTCAATACAATCTGAATGCTTCAGCGTATGTTTAGGTGGGAGCCTAACTCCTAATGTTTGAACAATACTTTGAGAAATGTCAAATCTGTGCTTTTGTAGATCGAGGAAGCTCCTGGCATGTGTGTAGTAGGCCTTAGCATGGGATAGATAACAAAGTTCCTGTGGATGACATCACATGCTGCGACTATATTTTTCCTACAGTGTAAATGTGACTTGTGAACACTAGCGTTTTAAGATGACCTCACCAAAAGAAGTATTAGCTATTGAAGGATGGGTTTCGGTTATAGCATGGGGATCTTCATCCTTCCACAACGGATTGTTGTGAGAATTTTCAATAGCATTTATTGAAAAATTAGCTGTGAATTAACATTGAGCAGAATGTTAGATTCAAATTGCGGATTTTGCTCAACATTCTGAAGATTCCACTGACACAAGGTCACACGCTCTGGATAATCTCTGGAGAGTGATGTCTCTACTTTCAAAATATGGTACAGATATAACAAAAAATCCACAAACATTTTCCACACAATTTGGTTGCAAATATTTAAGTTTTTAGCGATCTTCCTCATACTCGTCCCAGGATGTCTTCGACTTCGTGCAGCACCGCTTTCCCAATTTCAGGTGTTGTTACATTTCGAGTTCCACTATCAGTTCCAAGAAGACGACGATGAATATTACAAAAGGTTCGACTATCTGGCAAGGTACGATTGGGATATCTCTGATGATAAAGATATCTGGTTTCCCCTTCACGTAATTCACGTAATGCAATCCCACCATTTTCACATTTGAATAATTAACCATTATTAACAAGATTTTAAAAATGGAATATTCACAGCGAACAGATTTGAACGACAGAAATCAACTTGAGAATGTCAGACGTTTTATAAGGCGAGTGTCATTTTCTAGGCAACTAGCTTTATTGCAGAATTGTATTTTTCAAAAATTACAATAACTTTCTCGGACAATTTTTTTTTCCTCAATGATGGTCCATCGCAGGAAACAACTCAAGAAAGCACTATCAAATTGAACGGAAAGTTCAAGAATAATTTTTATTTGGAAAAAATCATTGCCATTTTTTCTTAAAAAATATCAAAGCCAGTGCTCATACGCACACCACTTATACAACTGAAAAAATTATCATCGTACTGAAAAACATGCGCCTTCATTAAATGTCACTAAGTACTAAAAATCACTGAAATATCTCAACCAGTCTCAGAAATATTATTTTTGTACAATCGTACGCGAAGTGACTACTTCGCAGGCGTTATACAAACCGCAAAATGCAATTGCCGTTGCTAAGGGCAGCACGGCCGCGAAATTGAATGTTTTTGAAATCGTTGTAACATTTTTCATACTGTCTCTCAGACTTTTGGGGTACCAAACTCGCAATAGCAGAATCGACTACATCTTTCAACTCCGGCGGAGTGCATGACATTGAACTACCACTATCAGACATTACACATTATCACAAATTGAAAAATATTTCTCGTGAATGTCAAGACGAAATTCCATAGAAACTCGAATTTCATAGAAACGCTAAGAAATTAAATCCGAATATTTTGAATTTTCAATGAATTTTTCCCGCAATATGTAACTTAATATTTATATTTTCCATGATTGTACAAAAAATAATGTTAATATCATGGCCCCGAAATTCTTTAATAATCCTCGAGGTTATCTGATAATTTTTCTCTGGATTGCTAAAGAGTCGTTTTTCGTCCTCGATGTAAAAATAGCTGTTTTCCGTAAAGGAACATATTTGGCCCATATATAGCAAACTATGATTACTTCTCCATGTGGAATTGCACCGTTGAATATTCGCACATCATTGAGGAATCTCACGCAACATAGAAATATTCTGAATTCATTTAAAGAGTTCCCCATAATTTTCTATATAGCTGGATAGGTTTCTGGATAAGATAGAATATTCTTGTGGATCCGTTTGAAATATTACCGAACATTTTTGAGTAGAGGATAATACATTTGTACCTTGCTGAAATGAAAATATTGGAATTCTCTCTACAAATGACAACGATAAGATGATCACATACATCATAGAATTGACTTGCTACTATCGCCGCCATGGCTATTGCAAAATATATATTTGAAACAATATCTTGCAACAAGTACCTATTATAGTTATAGCAAACAATGGCAGGTCTCTGTTTTCCATTCATTTTGAGGAAATATGTTATACTTGGAAAGACCAGAGCCTGTGGACAGATCATTGATGATATGCATCCTGGATGGATTTGATTTATATTCAAAAAGTAACTTACATATGTCGAGAATGGAGCGAAAGATACACCCGGATATGTTCTGAACGACTAGAGCACCCAATCTACTCCCACTTGATACGAAATTCGCATCAACATTGTGTCGAAAACGATACGCCTATGTGAAGCTTACATATTTTTAATGCCGAAATAAATTCACTACGAGGGTCGCTGCGGAACAAAATCCTGATAAATGGAAAAAGTCTGTTGCGAAACTCAACGTGAACGATCTATTATATTTTTGGAGATTCGCGAGCTGGAAATACATCATTACAGAATTCTGAGAACATCACACTTTCACTAATAATTAGAACGTACATTGAATAGTTTACCTTATTTGAGGAGTTTATTGTACATATCATAAAAATAATTAAAAAACTCAAATACTTCCATCCGATCTTCGCTTGTTTTCATGTTAAGTCATTAAAAATATATATTAATCTGGCTTTATTGTGATGAATGGTCCTCATTCTCGTTTGTTTTAGAGTTGATAAGTAGGACTTGAATGAAATCAAATCATCTTTGCGACTACCCATGTATGATCAGACAAAAATCATCATACAATTCAACTAATTTTCAGCACAAGTTATCGGTAGACGTGTTGTATGGTACGTATGTTTTATGACTTTCTAATTGGTCTCTTTATTTTGGAGAATCAACTAACAGGAGATCACTATTTACATCTGTTACAACATAAATCACTATCAGATGAATGTGGTAGAGTAGCCATAGATTTTAAGCAAACCGAAAAGGCACCCTTGAATGAATCAAGGGATTTAGTGCAGTTTTTAAAGATGTATGATGTATTCGAGTGGAGTTCACTTTGTATTGGAGTATATCCCAGGTACTCTTGAAGGATGAAGATAGGAGAGCATATGGTTACGGAAAAATATTTGAAAAACTTGCTTTATTGTCGATTATTACAGTACATTGGTCTGCTAACTATGTTCACTTACTACCGTTTACTATCTTAGTTGTAAATAGGTCCATTCATTACACTGATCACTCTAAATGACTATTGTTTTCACTAATGAGTTAACTGAAACTAGTCCTCCCCACCGGAAGTGACTCCGAATTCCCAAATCATGTGCCTTAAGTAACGTTATTCAACCCAGAATGATTGTTGGTCTACCAAAATCTGTGCAGAGTTCTTGCAGGCCGGAATGATCTTTGAGTTGAAACGCAGCATAGATCGAATTCCGTACAAAACACCGATAATCAGAACTGATACGACCTTGTGGCCTCGGTATAAGGTGCGGAGCTCAAAGAGTTCCATATATAGAGTAGACTACCAAGCCTTTCATTGGTAAGTTGATGGACATTCTGTCCTTCTCGCCCATGTACTGCGTTCTCATGTTACTTACTGATGTTACTACGATGAGTGGTATTCAACAAAAGATTGACCAATGTTTTGATCACGCCATCTTGGTCTCGGATGTAAGTCAGGCTGACCTTAGACTGAGGTCAGTCTGGTTGGAAATCAGAGTGTTTAGATGTTTCTGTAGAAAACACCGTATATCGGCTTGTCAACATGCCACACGAGCATTAGATTTTGATTCGCGGCATTTATCTGGGCTTTCAAGTGAGAAGGTTACAACCCGAGGAGGCCCTCTGGTTAGCCTTATCGACTGATCTGAAATTCGAGACCAAGTTCTTCCGCAGCTTTTTGTGCTGCCTTAACGATAAATGTCACTACTTCGGCCAATTCGTGACTTTCAACAAGGCATAGGAGGAAACTCTATACGCTATACTCAGAACCACACTTCGATGCAGACCCTCCAGACTAAGCAGTCCCCTAACTCCCCGGTGACGTGGGAGATGAATGTGGGCAACGGACGTGATAGATGTGAATCATTTTTCGGGTGTCTTTGTCGAGTCTATGCAGCTCATTGAACGTTCATTTCACCACTTCAAGAGAGTAGAGCAGAACTGGAACGGCAAGCTTGTACGTTGCAGACACCTTGTTTTCACTCGAAAGTTCGGACTACCATATCGTTCGAACAAGGTTTCTGTACTTGCCGGGGACAGTCACCTTCACCTGGGAAGCGTATAATTAAAACGCCGTTCAATTCACAGGTATCGATAGGTCTCTCCAGCATTAAGGTGTTTAAGGATGCATACTCTCGTGGACTTCCCGAGATCGTGCTCTCCTCAAATGCACTACGGCGCACTTGTCCAATCTCAACTCCATGCCTACGACTCGTGTATATTCCTGCACGAAGTTGAGAGCCTGATGGAAATTTTTGTTCCCAGAGGTATACAGTTTCAGATCATCCATGTAAAATAAATGGGCGATCTGATGTCTTCACTCGTTCGGTGGTTCAAAGATGTATTGTTTCTTGTTTCATTAGATGGAGACTCAAATGACTTGATTTGTTATAGATTATGATCGGTACCCTTCTTTGTAACTACGCGTCCTCAAGGCGACAAATCATTTCAACAGTTCTCTAGGTGAAGAAAAATAACGTTAATTCAGCAAATCTTTTCAACTGTTCATTATCTTGCCAACTTCATGATCTAGTTCACGAATACAAATTTGATACACCCCTTGATTGAAACCCTATTATAACATTCCCCGGCTGATTTCTGGGGAGTAATTCCATGGAAACGATCTTTCGTTGAGCACATTTCCTTCAGACTCAATATACGTAGTATGACATCGAAATATCTCATCGCCAATGCCCTCTCGCTTGCACATATGTTGAAATATCATATATACACTGCTATCATCAATCATGCTTGCATAATCTTCTGAGAATGCAACAGTTTGAATCACGTGAAAATAAGAGTTTCTATTTGTTTTTACTTCTCACACTAGGTTGTGTGAGGGACGAAGTGTTTCTTGCAATCATATTTTTACTGATGAGGGAAGGTGAACACTTGTTCTCGTGATACAAATTGTATGTATGTGAAGTAATGATGATTTTTATATAATAGATATCGCTCAGAGATGACATGGATTCAGTCGTGTGCGGGATATCAAAAACAAGCTGTGATATGATTAATTTGGAACGTGCCTATTGTAGCAGTAGAGTTTTTATTAGAATAACTTGAAACGTGACTATTGTATCAGTAGAGTTTTTATAAGTTTTGTAAATAGTCCTCCGGCGATTCTGCCAGCCGCAACAGCTACAAACGGAAAGAAAACCCATCGCGCTCGTCTTGTTAGTCTGCGCACGTTTTGTCCTAATATCATTTTGATATTATTACCATATCAGCATGTTACTCGGAATATAGATTATCGGATTAGTACTATATTACAGAATAAAATTAAATCTTGTCTGTATTCTTGACAGATTATCCTATGCGCCGATTTGCGCATTGAAATAATGTTTTCTCGTATCATCCAACACCGGTAGTGGAAGTTTCTCATTAAATGCATCGACTGGACAACTAAATTATGATATAATTATTGAATCCACGTGGTTTGGTGCCATGGTGCCACATTTTTAATTGGGCCCTCACCAAACACAATCCACCGTGTAGTATTTTTCTTTCTAGGATGGAAACATATAATAGAATTACATTAGTTTGGATATGCCCGTTGGAGACTCATCATATTCATCAATTAGGAATTAGAAACATTCATGGAGAAATGATATTTATCTTTATTTCTAGAGTGAGTGATCATCGAACACCAGCAAATTATTAACCGTGGCTATTCGATATTCTTGAGGAATGTTATGTATATTAGTTACCTGATTATATCCGAAGAATCTATTATATCTCCTCACTGTGTACAAGGGGAGTATTGTAAACGGCATAAAAAAAATTCATGAAAATATCCTTCTGAGACTTTCTGAATGGAATGAAATAATCATCGAGTTGGATGGTAAAGCAGCCATCAACGCGCTGAACTCCCACGTAGTCCTCTCCAAAATGGCTGAGAATGTTTGAAGGAACTAAACAAGGACAATGCGGTTATCTTCCTAGGAACCACAAGGACTGAGATAGGCGGATATTCTTCTGGGAACTATAACCGAAAGTATCAACGCAGGGAAAAATGAACTCACCGTGCAAATGGGAATTATGATAGAGCACAGCCGGTTGAAATGACACCTTAAGAAACTCGAATTAGTAGAGGAAGATGAGTGCAGGTTTGGCGAATACGAAGACGCAACTTCTATCCCAATTTCACAGAATGCACTATGTAGCAAAACCCAAGGGCACGACACCTAGGGGAGAGGCAAATTGAATAGGGGGATTCACATGATTTGAAGATATCCAACATCCAGAACTTCTTGAAAGCTACAGAGTTGGAGGAACTGCTGTAGCCGAAGGGATTTGCTGAACAGCCAAGCAGCATAAGGGGGCACAATACATTCAACAAGGCAGTATGCGAATAACCCCAACCTTATACAATATAAATCCATTTACATTATTTTGTGATTATGTCTGTGCGTGCGTCTTTGCGTGCTTATGCAAACCACTGTGGAGACGATTGCGCCGCTCCTATTGGTCGTTTGAATTTCAAAATCTTGCCGACCGACTCTAATTCACAATAGAGTAACAAAATTGTTTGTTTTATACATAGATTTTGGAATTTTTCTCTCAGCAAAGCGAACTATAACAAAGTGCTCGATAGAATTTATAGTATTGCCAGTTTCCACCAATACGACAAATCAAGAAGAAATGAAAAAACCAGCAAAACGACGAATTCAACTGGAAACTCACACTCGCATCAAGTGACTCTATAAAATTTAGATCATTCACTATCCTATCTTCGCATTCGAGAAAATTAATATCAGACCTGTATTTAAATGCAAATATAAATTGAAACACTTTCATATCTTGATAAATCAGGTTTATATAAAGTCCACTGCAATGTCTGTTATGAAGATGTTATGTTGGCTCAAGAAAGAGGAATATTTACCAGGTCCAGAAAGCGTTTTTGTCATGTTCGTACTAATCACATTGAAGAGTCCGCCGTAGCAAACCATGCCTTACAAACCTACAATTACAAATTTGAGTCTTCTTCTTTTGAAACATTGCGACGAACCGTTTTTTGGTACATTAGAAGTATAGAAAGGATGCTATTGGTGGTGATCCTGAGCATTATTATGCAAGTCTTCATGGAAATAGTTGTACCTGACATCATCATATTAGGGATTGTGTGATCCGTCTTCCTGGAGAAGATGCAAGCTCGAGTTTTGGTTGCATTAAACTCTACTGAATTAGCTGATCCCCATTTCAAAATCTTTGCCAGATATCCATTGATTGCATCAACCTGTCCCTGTCTTGCTACTCTGGCTTCAATGGATGATATAGGGGCTGTATATGAGAAAGCGGTATGACATTTACTATCATCTGCAAAGCTGTGAACGAGACAGGTGGTCACTTCCAGCAGATCGTTGATATGGAACAGAAACAAGGTTGATGCCAAGACAGATCCCTGTGGAACACCGGCGTTGATAGGTATTGAGGCTGCTCCATCAACCACCATATGGAGTGATCTATCTGAGAGAAAACTCGATAGTAAGCGACAAAGTTGAGGCGGCAAACCATATGACTTGGTGTATTGTTGATTCAATTTTTCATAGTGTTGTACTAGGATGTGGAAGAGAGATGGTAGGTCGATGATAATCAACTTTTTTCACCCCAATTGAAGACTAGAATTATCATCGTATAGGATATTCCGAAATAACCTGAATCGGAAATACATGCAACTTAGATTTATACCAGTACAACATCTTCAATATCTTGTACGTCGACATAATTTGAAATTAATTCCCTGAGCTTTCCTCTCAGAATTTTGAAATTAATTCAAAAGCTTTTTGGGAGATTCTAAAATATCATTAGGAAACATTTTCTGTGTAGAATTGTTTCAAGGATTTTAGCAATGAGGATAATTTTCTGTTAACTATCCCATGCTAAAATGGAATTGCATCGACAGTCGTGCCTTCTTTTCCTCTACTGAATATCAATTAAGAAGTGAAATCATCAATCCTCTTGTGAAAATGAAGGAAATTAGTTCGTCAGGGACACGATTGCAGAAATATTCTCAGTTCAATATAGCTTGAAAGCGACGTTCTTTAGGACACAAGTTCATCTCGAACGGTACTTTACAATGCTTGCTTCTAGAATAAACTGCATGTGTTCTAAATTTCGCCAAATGCATCCAGTTACATCAGCATTTGTCTGGCTTTGTTAATAAAATTCATTCCAAAGTCGACAGCAATAGTTTAGATCTGACAAGAAAGACGTTCACGAACCTC
Organism: Endomychus coccineus; assembly: GCA_958510875.1. Classification (NCBI taxonomy): domain Eukaryota; kingdom Metazoa; phylum Arthropoda; class Insecta; order Coleoptera; family Endomychidae; genus Endomychus; species Endomychus coccineus. The sequence goes on along the minus strand of OY294068.1, from coordinate 176,569,109 downwards.
GTGTTTCCCTCAGGTTTCTTTCGAAGCGTTGGAGAACCAATTACTGTTTCCTTCTCGTTATATTTATGTATCAGATAGCGGCGATTCATGGAAAGTTTCCACGGCATCCGAGAGAACAGAAACCAACTAGTCAGACGCACTAGGTGGCGCACTCTATGAAATAATAACTCATAATAACTCGGGTAGTAACGGTCGGCGAAGCCCGGATAGACCCCAGAAGCGGACCGCGAAACCCGCATCAGTAAAATAACGTTTAACCGTTCTTTATGACGCAGAGAGAATCGAGCTTGACTTGGGGAATTGCATTAGCTCCCCGCCAGCGTATTTATGTATCCAACATAACCCGACATTTCGCCGTGCTTAATGCATCCTCTCCCTTTAATTTCGCCGTACCAAAAACCAATAACTGTTAGTGTTTTACGACTGTGTTTCTGGGCCTATAGGGCGCAGTTACGTTCAGACCTTTCGTGCGGTTAATATAACAATTAAGTGTTAGACCGTGGCAAATTTTATAGATGTCATAAAACAGTGCCATATTTGGCTTTACGACTGAATTGATTATTATTCCATTGAGCGCTTAATTAACTACATTTTGATTAGATACATTGACACAACATTCGATATTGATTATTGGTGCCACAAATATGATACATATATACCAATAATTATTAATACAGGAAATGAAGCTATTATTTCTAGTGGGTAGGTATGTTTATTTACGATTTCACCTATATAACCTGGTTGTGCCGCATTTGAACTTTTAGTAGCCCCACGTTGGGTGTCATTTGTATAACAAATATTCTAAGTGAATTTGTTGAAAAAAAAAAATTCAACAACTGTGAATATGTTATATGATTCGATTCATTGGTATTTTGGATTGAAACACAGATTTAACATATACAAATTGTTCCATCTCAGACGAGCCACCCCGTAATTTCTTATCCCATAGTAAGTGGAAGAATCTCCCGAAACACATCGAATGATTTTGTTTCGGGGACATCTTTTGACGTATATTTGAGGCTTGAACGAGCAACCCCCTAATAGGGGGCGCTTCAACCCCTCAAAATTGAATTGGGGAGAGGGGTTGAGTGATACGTCATTTGGAAGGTCTTGGAAGCTTATTTACAACGGTGTATGAAAAACGTAAATTTGATGAACCGTTTTCGCCAAAAATTACAAGCTCATTTTTATCAAGCCTTTTTTACAAACTTGAACAATCTTCAAAAAATCACATTCGTGAAAAAATTGAATTGTGTTGTCATGCATACAATGAAAAAAATTAAATCTGCGTCTTTAAATCAAATGTTCAAATTGTCCTCCATTGACTTCCATACAATAATACATTCTCTCAAACTAATAAATGAAAAAACAGCAAAACATTCCCTTATATTGCCTTCATTTTTTGTTCTTAGAAGGTGTTTATCTAGTTTTAACGTTTCTTCGATCATTTCATGATTTTAATCAATCTGTTGAGTTACTACTTTGCTGATTTGTTTGAAATTTCAAAAAATATGGTGTACACATTGCAAGAACGTGTTGAGCTGAAATTAAAATTATGCTCGAGCGGCTGCGAGGATATTTAACGAAAACCATCCTGAACGTAGCGTTCGCCATAAGTGCGTAATGCAATTGATTTCAAAATTTGTGGAGACGGGTTCAGTAATGGATAAAAAAAGGGCACCCATTGTAATTGTTAATGATGAAGGAGCAGCTGTGGCGGTATTGGGACATGTCCAACTTGTGCCAAACACGCAATCTGTACGACAACTTTCTGCAGCTTCCGGTATTAGCCAATCTAACATTTCAGAATTTTACATAAACACAAGTTCCATCCGTTCAAAATTAAATTAATTCAGGAATTAAATGATGATTGGGATCGAAGGCAAGAGTTTTGCGAAATTATGGTCGAGCGTATCAACAATAACCCAAATTTCTTGTACAACGTTTGCTTTTCTGACGAATGCACTTTTTTACTTAATGGAGAGGTTAACCGGCATAACTGTTGAATTTGGAGCGATACAAATCCTCATGCATTCCGAGAAGCTCACACTCAACATCGGGAAAAGCTAAACGTTTGGGTAGGAATTTTGGGAGACCACCTAATTGGACCTCTGTTTATTCCTGGTAATTTAAATGGCGAAATTTATCTTGAACTGTTGGAAAATGCGATTGATCCGTTAATAACTGAACAATCAGAAAACGATCCTCTACTACTTGAACAATAAATGAATTTCCAACAAGACGGAGCTCCTCCTCACTATGCCGCACCAGTTCGCAAATACCTCAATTTTCAATACCCGGGTTGTTGGATTGGAAGAAGAGGTCCTATGGAGTGGCCTGCCCGATCTCCTGACCTGAACCCTCTGAACTTCTTCTTGTGGGGACATCTTAAGTCCAAGATTTTTGTGACTCAGCCTGAAAATTTGGACGAACTACGCCAACGAATTGTAAATGAATGTCGTCAAATAACTTCAATTATGCTGAACCATGTTAGAGACGGTTTTCAGTCAAGATTGTATTATTGTATGGAAGTCAATGGAGGACAATTTGAACATTTGGTTTAAACAGGCAGATTTATTTTTTTTCATTGTAAGCATGACAACACAATTCAATTTTTTTACGAATGTGATTTTTTGAAGATTGTTCAAGTTTGTAAAGAAGGCTTAATAAAAATGAACTTGCACATTGTACAAATAACCAAAATATTCAAGGTAGCGCATTCGAGCAACAAAATTAATTTTTGGCGAAAACGGTTCATCAAATTTACGCTTTTCATACACCGTTGTAAAGAGGCTTCCAAGACCTTTCAAATGACGTATCACTCAACCCCTCTCCCCTATTAAATTTTGAGGGGTTGAAGCGCCCCCTACTAGGGGGTTGCTCGTTCAAGCCTCAAATATACGTCAAAAGATGTTCCCCAAACAAAATCATTCGATGTGTTTCGGGAGATTTTTGCACTCACTATGGGATAAGAAATATACGAGGTGGCTCGTCTGAGATGGAACATCCTGTATAAATAGATATAATAACAAATATAGAGGAATGGTGTAATAATGTTGTGCCTCAACAGGTTCTTATATTCGTAGAACAATTGCTATTGTATGTACTGTCGAAATTTGAACTTGGATCAACCCTCAGCATACACTGTGCTTAATCTTGGAACGTTATCCACCACACCTACTTGACTGTTGGAGTGTGAAGATTCAGTGGATTTCGCTTCAGAGATGTTCTCGCCAACGTGTACTATCCGGTTACTACTTGAACTTAGGATAAATCTTGTCATAATATACTTGGTCTGCTCGACTATCTAACAATACATAACATACGGAAGGGTGGTTACTCAGGGTAGTCAAGGTTCGTAGTTATGGTTGTTGACATATACAGATGTAACAGAGTGTGTGAAGGTTCTAGTTAGTTTAACTTTGGTGTAAAGTAGTGTACCTTCACTCTGTAAACAACTCAAGAAATTCAACGAGACACGATTGATGTTTACAAAGGCATATAATACAATTCTCCAAATGACACTACAGTATACAAACAGTAATTATCACAAGTTGAATCTAATAATTCCACTTTTAGCTAGCTAGCCAATTATGATGCACCCCAAATGAAGATGTGAAGTTGATACAATCTGATTGTCGTAATCTGGAGTGAAGCTGTCTACACATTAAAAGTTATTACGGATTGACCTTCGTTCTTACCTATATAACCTGGTTGTGCTGCATTTGAATTTTCAGTAGCCCCACGTTGGGTGCCATTTGTATAACAGATATTCTAAGTGAATTTGTTGAAAAAAAAATTCATCAACTGTGAATATCTTATATGACTCAATTTATTGGTATTTTGGATTGAAAGACAGATTTAACGTATATAAATAGATATAATAGCAAATATAGAGAAATGGTGTAATAATTTTGTGCCTCAACAGGTTCTTATATTCGTAGAACAATTGCTATGTATGTACTGTCGAAATTTGAACTTGGATCAACCCTCAGCATACACTGTGCTTAATCTTGGAACGTTATCCACCACACCTACTTGACTGTTGGAGTGTGAAGATTCAGTTGATTTCGCTTCAGAGATGTTCTCGCCAACGTTTACTATTTCCAGTTACTACTTATACTTCGGATAAATTCTGTCACAATATACTTGGTCTGCTACACTATCTAACAATACATAACATACGGAAGGGTGGTTACTCAGGGTAATCAAGGTTCGCGGTTATGGTTGTTGACGTATACAGATGTAAGAGAATGTGTAAAGGTTCTAGTTAGTTTCACTTTGGTGTAAAGTAGTGTACCTTCACTCGGTAAACAACTCAAGAAATTCAACGAGATACGATTGATGTTTATAAAGGCATATAATACAATTCTCCGAATGACAGTACAGTATACAAACAGTAATTATCACAAGTTGAATCTTATAATTCCAATGTTAGCTAGCTAGCCAATTATGATGCACCCCAAATGAAGATGTGAAGTTGATACAATCTGATTGTCGTAATCTGGAGTGAAGCTGTCTACACATTAAAAGTTAATACGGATTGACCTTCGATTCTCTGTGACCGTAAAACTGTCTAAACAATTCAAATTAATATTTCAACTACTTTCATATTAAATGACAATGAAGATAGCCGAAACAATAGACTTCTGTCGAGGTAAATGCCATAATTAAAATATAGGGTGATCGAGAACACTAATTGAACTATTGTAATATACTAGGTCAGCTTCGAAGATGTTACAATAATTCCCTATTCCAAAGGTGATATTCAAGCTTTGAGACTAACTCTGCGGGGAAATAGTTAACATAATGCACAACAAGTGAGTTCCAAAGTCTCTTTAAGACAAACTACTGTTGATGAAATCTCTGACGGAAGTGTCATCATCCTTCCTGACTTCCAATTTCATAGCTTTTGACCGTCTGGCACATAATCATTGATAGAGATCAACGACAGAAACAGAACTGTAGATTGGTTGGTAGCTCCTCCACTTGCCAACAACGGGTAATATTAATAACTTATTCAAAAACACGATAATTGAACTCCAGGTTTTGTAATGAGAATCAAATAAAAATCTGTCGAATATTTTTGAAAAATACCTAATCTAGCCAATGTCAAAGAGGTATTCCTCACTTCGAGGTGATTCGGGAGAATGTTCTTTCACCCTGTGAAATTAGGAGACGAGATAAGTTACCTCATAACTTTTTCAGATGCACGTACACACATGTTGTGAATAATTGGTTAACCATTTAGTACAGGAAAAATAGTCGGAAAAAGGACTGAGTTGGAAAAAATTTGCAACAGGCTGAATTTTTATAGCCCTCAATAATATTAGGGGAGGTTGAAGGGCACGAAAAATGGTTTCTCGAGAACGGCGACCTAAAAAATAAAGATGTTATAATTGTATTCGACGGTTACAATGAACATGAAAAAATTATCAAAGCTTCAGAGCAGCATCGTTGTTGTGCAACAGGTTTTTCATCCGCTGGTATTTTATTTGAGGCATGAATGACAGTGCCAACGAGTCAACAAAAATTCCTTAATAATAAAATTGACTGGAGTCTACATCTTAAATTGATAATCAATCCAAATCAACTATTACATGAAAAAATCGATGGTAAAAGCCATTCCTTTATGGTAAAATCATTATTATCAATTACTTTGCTTTAATACCACTTTTAATAAAAACATGAAACCGTTACCATAGTTTCAACATTGAAGTTCTATTATCAAACAGATACAAATTGTATATCTTTACTTCATAATTTTGTATCTGTTTGATAATATTTGATGTTGAAACGATAGTAAAGTTTTCATGTTATTATTAAAAGTGGTATAAAACAAAGTAATTCATCTTTCATTTAAATATTCTATGATTATATATTTTTTATAAATTCTCCATTTTATTAAGAACTGCACATTCATCTGTTACTTATTTGAATGGAATATTATCATTATACAGGGTGAGTCAGTTTTTTGTAGCCAAACTGCAACAGGAGATAGAACAAGTGTTTTTAAGAAGAACACTTCAATAAACATATGTCGTAGAAGGCTTCGTTTTCGAGATACAGGGTAGGGTGTTGAAATTGAAAAAAAAATTTCGTTTTTTGCGAATATCTCCGGAACCGTTTATCGTACAGAAAACAGCTTTTGTAAGCATTTTCTACTCATAGTAAGCTATGTTCTGTGTGATAAAAATTTTTTTTTTTACTCATAATTGGTGAAGATTTTGAAGGGGTAGTGGGTGTTTTTCTCCCCAACTTCTACGCCACGGTTTTGAGACAACCATTAGAACCGCCAATGTTTTCTACACAAAAAAGGTACTCTTGGTCATAAGCTCTAAGTCGACCGTTTTCGGGAAAAATCAACTTTTATGTTAAAAAACATGGGGGGAGTAACACCCACCACCCCTTCAAAATCTTCACCAATTGTGAGTAAAAAAAATTCTTTATCATACAGAACATAGCTCAATATGAGTAGAAAATGCTCACAAAAGCTGTTTTCTTTACGATAAACGGTTCCGGAGATATTCGTAAAAAACGAAATTTTTTTTTTAATTTCAACACCCTGTATCTCGAAAACGAAGCCTTCTACGACATATGTTTATTGAACTTTTCTTCTAACAAACACTTGTTCTATCTCCTGTTGCAGTTTGGCTACAAAAAACTGACTCACCCTGTATGTTGACATAGTAACACCTAAGTATGAATATTTTCCATAATTATGATCTACCATTTTTTTCTTGTCAATAGTATGCAGTAACAGCGACATAGATGTGGTAAGAAATAAAATCGTACTCACAATTTGAAAACAATATTAACGCCTGAATTAATAACAACTCGGCATGAATTTAAAAACATCATGTAATTCTTTCGTATCCACTAAGAAATAAGTGGACAAATTGATGTGTGAAAAATTAATGAATCGGCAAAACTTTTCAATTGAGTTATCTCGTTCGAAAAACTTCAATGACTTAGTTAATTTATTATGTGCTCCATTATTCACAATAATAGAGTATTCTTTATCTTATGAATGCAGATTATAGACTTCGGAATGGAAATTATTTTGAGATATTCAAATATTAGTTGTGGAAAAATACCAGGAGAATATATCATTCGGTAATTGGATGAATTATTATTCCTTTGGAGCTCTTCAATTCTGAATATTTACGGTTAGGATATAATGAGTTGAATAATGAATAGGATAGAATTTTACTGAAACAAACAAAATCAATACATTACATTCTTTTGAACGATTGTTAATCATCTTGAAGGTATTCGTGTCAGAACTATACAGGCTAGTTCATTTTTCATTTCCATATTCATATTTCAGAAGACATATTGAAATTGTAAATAATTCTCAAACGAAATATGGTTTACAAAATGAATATTGACTACACAAATAATAAAAAACTTGATATGCTGTGCCGTTTTCTCAGATGAAATAATAATAAACGTGAAGCTGCTTTGTTGTATCGAGACTTATATCTCAACAAAATAGAGTCTCATGTAAACATGTTTTATAATTAAGAATAATATATACAGTACACCGGTTTATTCTCCATTGGTATCAATAACGCCTAGAACTTTTGCAACACATGTATCTGTTGAATTAAATTTCATATGGAATAAAATTAAAGGTTTCAAAATAGTACTAAAGCTATATTATTATCATTATTGACACAAATTAAAGCAGGACTAATTCCTATTAACCTCAAATAGGAACAATTTTCATAAATCAAAATATATATACGTACAGGAGATAGTAGTTAAATGACTAAAAATTACTACAGCTATTTAAACAACAGTCATTGTTCCTTCCACCAATCATCTAGTCTATTTCCAAACGATTTTCCTGAGGGTGCTCACACAACCGTTAAGTGTAATCTGTTCCACTCATTTTGCACTCTGTATGACCAAAAGTATAGCCGGACAGATGTCTTAAAATACTAGTGGTACAATTTACAGTTGTGGCGTCTCAATCTTGGGTTTGAATTACATTGAATTTAATCCCACAAAAACAGAATTTTCAATAAACGTAATGCTCATTATTGGGATGATGTTAACCCTCAGGTAATAGTTGAAATACATTCTCAAGTTAGATTTTCAATTGATGTATTTGAGTTAGTAGTGAGCAATATTATATGGCCTAATTTTCACGATGGAACTTTGACTCAGAACTGGTGTTTATTATTTTTGGTGAATATTACCCAGACAATTTTCTAATAGCTATGAGTAGAGTGAATTAATGATGGTTCCAACGTTATGGCCCTCGCTCATAGTGGAGGTCAAGTATCAAAGTTTTCAAATAATGAATTTGGTGGAACTGGTGATAGTGGCTCTGAGATTCTGTCTTGTGAGACTCCGGATAATATTCGCTTACGATCGAACCATCCCTAGTTTACTTTCACTCAAAATTGGTGGTCTTGAAAGTACGATTTATGAAGTGTAAAATAAGTATCTAGAAGAATTATTTTTTTCTCAGATGATTCACACATTGTCATATGCCAGATAAACTTCCATAGATGTTCAGGAATGTACAATGCAATGGCATTGCTGTATTGTTAAATGTCCTCGACGAGATCCAAACCGGCGATTGAAATGTTGTGGGCTTAAATCTTTTTTATTTAGATACCCCTGGGTAATATAGACTTTTATTATGGAAATAAAAGCTAAAACAACATGTTTATTCAGACAGTGGTTTTTCAGGTGAATAGGGTACCATTGTTCTAGCTCTAGTTGAGGAAATACTAAATAAGTCATGTTGGGTGTTGTTTCAGGCTTCGACATTGAAGCAATGCATTTTCGCTTCCATTGAGAATATGGAAAGATGAGATCAAGAAACTACTAATGCTTTTTCTTCCTTTCAGACCTAGTGCATTTCATCTTGCTCGCAGAAATCTGTTCTTAGGTATATTTCCTTCTTGTGATTTCATGAAATGCAGGTAGTTAATCCAAAATAATTTAAACATATGGAGACAACTATTTCATGAAGAATGTTTATACTACATGTATAAGGGCAAATAAGTCCAAGTCAATGAATAAATATAGCTCAATTATAAGTTATTGCGATATTATTTCGATGAACTCATACATCATAATCATAGACTACTCCCTTGTAGTTGGAATTATTTTTTTAAATTATGGAATATTTCTCGACAAATAGAGAATTCAATTTTGTCTCGCTCCCAAGTATCTTCTAGATCAAAGGGATCTTTCCAAATTGAAATGAAGCTACCCGTAACTATAGAGTTTCTCTTAATCAATCAACAGCACCCAAGGACAGAGTCTGAGTGTACGCCGAGAAGGACAATCTCGCGACTAACTATGACCGGATGGCACATTCACCATATATCGTCGTGTGCTGTCCACGTGTCGTCATGGCTACTAGACTGTGCCTCCCTGTTGCATAGTGACGGTAATACCAAGCTGTTGCTTCTGAAATTATTCGTCCGTCTCTTGGTTAGATTCTCATCTCGGTAGATTCGATGGAGCCAATCAATTAGAGGGAGTGATTGATTACTTTCCGATCCAAAGAATTGTTATGTTAGAATATTTTCAGGATTTCGTTGAATACAAATAATGGAGCACAATATTATGAGAATATGATACTTATATTTTGTATCGATTGTAAAGGTACAGAACAAACATGATGATAAGTTCCATCCAAGGTTAAAAGACACAATGAAAGTTAGATTCAGAATTTCTGGAGGTTAAATATATACGTCTTATATATATTTGAACCAGAGAAAACGGTTGTCCAATTGGTTCAATAAAATACCATAATTCCATTTGAAAAAATGATGTCATATCCTCTATACCATATGCGCAGAATGAAGCTGTTATGATTCAATTAACGATCGATATGTGGATCATTTGAGTAAATTTTCAACGTAATACAGAGAGTATAATTCAACGTCTTTCATTTTTTAATAATTTCCAATATATTTTGTGTTCCTACAATCATACATTCAACCTGCAGAAATGTAAGAAAACGGAAAATTGTGCTAACAAAACGAGAGAGGTTAGTGATCGAGTGATCGTAGTAGCTTTAATGCATCCACAGACTGTATCATTAGTGAAGTGTTGTGCAATTGGCAATCCACTCTTTCATTTCTTGTTCAATATTTCTTCAAGCGAACTTCATAACTTCAACTTCATAAAATCAAAATTGAACCAGTTTCCAAAAATTTGGCTTAGATATGTCAATGATATTTTCGTAATTATGAGTGAAGATTTTGATTAACATGGCTTTTTGAACATCCTTAATGGCCAATTTGATTCACTCAAGTTCACTGTAGAAATAGAAACAGATAAGCAGCTTCTTTTCCTTGATATTAACGTAATGAAATATTACCATTTGAAGCAAGTTCAGAAACTTCAGAAAATAGCGTTAGACAATGGTAACGACAGATCTTTGATCAATAACTTAATCTCAAAACAAAAAAAGGGAATTTGAACGCAAGCAATCAACCAAATTAGAACCACCAGCTACAAATGGTTCTATAAAATTCAGAAGTTTAACTCATCGTTATTCAGTAATTAATAAATTCCATAATTTATTTTTCAAACTTGCAATGCAACTCGTTTATCGGTGTAAACAAGGCTGAAAAACCGTTTGGACAATACCTTTGATGAAGTTCCCGACTGCGAGAAATCCGGGATTTACAAATAAAACTAACTAGAAGGAATATTCCAAATGGGTATGAAGAATACATTGCCCATATAAAGAAAAATAATAATGAAAAAGGAGCGTTAGCCGAATATATTATGAACACAGGTGACATCGTTCCTGAAGAAACTTTATCACTCTTGAAACACAGCAATAACTAATATCTTAGGCGTGCAGAGGCTGGCGTGCTTAGGAATAACAGGTGCAATGTCAACCACCCCAAGGGTTGCGATGGAAGGTTGTTGAGGCTGGAGCCACTGCTCCACGCTGTTCAGGCAGGAGCCATAAAAGGAGCGTATCGCTCTGATCTTATATTGGACAAACAAATGCCGACCAAAAAGGCTGAAGCATTCTTGGATTGCTTGGATATTGGGGATAAGGTGCACAGCACTTCAGTACCATTCACGTTCCAAACTTTGAATGAGCGGGAGAACACTGGAGGCAATCCTCATATGATACCAGGGGAGTCCGTATGGTTTACCGGAGGCACCAGAACCGAAAAAAGTACAGGAGCTGGAATAGTCGAGGCAAAGGACCAAGGAGAAATAATTTCTTTGAACCTAGGGACACTTGCCACAGAATTCCAAGAAGAAATAATAGCAATTACGTGTGCTCGAAATAAAAGGGAGTAGCGAGCAACCTAGCAATGCTTAAGGTATTGGAGTCATACACAATTACCTCACAATGTCTACCCGATTGTGTAAGGGAGCTAACGGCCCCCTGTAAAGAACCTCAATAGAGTGACTCTCGTTTTGGAGTATGGAGAAGCCAGACGCGAAGTGACAGAAACTGCCATCGCACTCGCTACAGCGGGGGGGGGGGACAACCCCTGATAGGATCAGAGCCAACTTGTGTCATTTATCATGCCACAGCGAAATCTGTAATCCAAAAATTGCTCGAGGCAGAGCAACGTGCCTATTGGAAGAAGCTGCCCCGTATGTCGCACTCCTAGCCACTAATGGGAGACCTCCAGCAGCAACGAGTGAAAAATTTACTGACATTCAACAGTCAAGAAATACGGAATCTTGTTGCATACCTGACTGGATACGCCCCATGCAACAAACATCTCTACACAAGGGATCTGGTAGATCAGCCCACATGCAGGGGTTGCAGCATGGAAGAAGAGACACCCATGCATGTGCTGTGTATGCACGGCATACGCTGTTGGTCGTCGGACATACTTCAGGGACGGAAAATCCCCTAGATCAGGCTACTGAATTTCATGAATATACTGGACTGATGAGATATGTGAGGGCATAATTGGATACTAATGACCACAGAACCACTTTACGGGGGAGGGATTTTATTCGATAAGAATCCGGCCCGGGCCCCCAATGCGTCTATGCAAGATTTCCCCTCCTCTAGGGACAAAAAATATATATCTAGGTAACTTAGAAGGGATGGAGATGTATGAACGAAAAAGCAATTTAATGAGCTCAGATCAAGCTTAGGGTAATCCTTTATACATCCTATTCATTGGAAATAGAATTTAAATACGCACATTTTGATTTTAAATTTAGTTTATTCCGACTTATGGCTACTTGTTAGCTGAAAGATTTTCAGTACGTTAACAATATTTTTAGTGGGAAAAGGAGATTGGTTTTTTATTTATAGTGAACTGTGTCTGACGAACAAGTCTGTTCGATCAAAAATGACGCAACATCGAAGTGTGTAGCTGGAAGATATCGTATTTCTTCCCGTATAAATAGAAATAATTAGGCTCAGCTTGATATGTGTAAAAACAATACAGTTCCTGTTCTCTGATATCCATTGTCAATTTCATCAATGTCAAATTTGGCATCGTTATCTATAAAATTACGAATTGCAGAAGTTTCATTAGCACTGTAAAAACTTAGCCAATCAAAGTCTGATGTCAATTTCGCAGTTCATCAAGTTGGAAATAACTCATTTCTTGAGTTATCTCCCTTAAAAACCACTTGTTTCAACTACCATATCGCTCGAATCGTATCACATGGAATCACGCCACTATTCATAAAACAGATGAACAAGAGTTCGAATGTTTCGTCTATAGCACTTCAGTAATTGGAAATGTGCTGAGCCGGAATAAAATATATAAGAAACTTCATCGCCCGTCCGATCAAAGTACATCTGTTTCCTACCTAGTCGAGGAAAGACATCGACCACATGAACGGCTTTGATATTTGGAAAGTTTGAAGCTGCCACACAAATAGGACCGTTCCCCGAACTTCTTATAACAAATGAACCGTATCCATCTTTATAGTGTGCTACTTCATATCGATAGAAAGTCAGGAATCATTCTTCCAAATCAGATTTATGATGTGACATATTCGAAGATTCTATATCTTGTCCCAAACAAATCTTACAGGATATTTATCAATCGCGTCGTTTTATTGACGTTTATTCTAATTGCTGACCGTCGACGGCAACTATTTGATCCCATTTGCCGGGCAGGACGTGTAATTGAATTCGCATAAACTAAATTAGCCGAAAATACATCTTTCGTTCTTTGTTATTTTTCATTACGTTCGTTTCGCCCTCAACAAAGACTTCTGTATGGTCTAAACTCCCGGAGGCAACTGTAAAATTGGCATCATACTAAAATATTGCAAATGCATACATGGACAGGTGATATACTAGTAGACTTCAACCATGTAGATTGTGAATGGAAAATGGTAAATAGTGAACTAGTGCCAGTAAAAATAAATATACCACTGTTGCATTTGGTAAATGATGGAACCATGAAAAATTGGACCTCATACAAGCTGTCCACATGGGCCAAATGAAGGTAATGCAGGAAATTTCATTCGAGAGGAAGTAGTGCTATGAAATTCTCTCATAAACTCCATAATTTACTTACAATACAGGTTGTCTCACCACCAACTGCACCAATTAATATTTCAAAAAGTAAACATAAAACTTTTCCAAAATTTGCCAGCGGACCAAAGCCAATGACGATGACAACTTCGTTATTTTAAATGGAACACCCTGTGATTTATTGAATTTTTAGATTCAACGGAAAATTTTAAATTGGAACATTAATTCAAAAATACCAAAAACTTTCCATATAGAAACCCCCATTTGTTTTATAGTCGCTGCATTCAACACAAAAAAAGTAGGGCAATTTTGTGTTCGGTTCCTTATACCTAAATATTATCGTTTTCGATTCATTTAAAAAATGCTAATTTTCCACATTTGTCAAGCGGGCCTCTTTAAGTTTGAAGAATCTAGTTGGCCATGGCTGCTTTTAGAACTGTCAGAGAATGAAGGAATGTCATTCAGTTTAAAATTATAGTAAACAATGTCGACACGGTTAAATTACACAAACGAAGACTACTTTCAAATTCATTAATCATTTATGGAGAATGCAACAGATAAGAGTTATAACATTTCTTCATTCTTTGAAAATAGTATAATTAGCCATGGCCAACTAGATATATCAAACTTAAAAATGCCCGCTTGACAGAGGTGGAAAACCAGTATTTTGTAAATAAATCGAAAACGAAAATATTTTGGTATAGGGAACCAAACACAATGTTGCCCTAATTTTTTGTGTTGAATACGGCTACTAAAAGACAAAGGGCGGGTTCCATTCGAAAATTTGGAGATTTTGGCATTTTTTGAATCAATATTTCAATAATTTTTTGTGAGCACCCCATATAATATCGGAAACATTCTTTATAATATTTCTCTGCGCATAAGTCTTTGACTATGAAATGCCACAAGTACGTTACGAAATATGCGGCCGTTATGAAGAAACTATCAATGAAGTACAGGTCTACAGATCTGAAATTTTTTCTTTGAAATTGCAAACATTTCAAAAACGGTTGAATTTTGGTATCGGACATGATAAATGAAATGTACCTAGAATTTTATGTAAAATCCAAAAATATAAAACATTACAGTATATTCTATTTGAAATAACGAAGTTGTTTTTTATTTCTGGTATAACCGGAAATGCCGCATTTTGAAAATATTTTAGATGAATAGTGCTCATTGACTTTGGTCAGTTGCCCAATTTTCTAAAAAAATTCTATGTTTACTTTTTGAGATATCGTGGTGAGGCAGCCTGTATTTTGTTCGTTGGAATGATACCTGCAAATGAATCATGGGTTACTGATACCTGAAGATTCTCCTAAATTAGGATGATAACAGAGAGTTGACAATGAATATTCCATTCGGTCAATCAATTCCAAGGATATTTTTAACATCAGAATTGAAGCTACTATTGTACCAGGGAATGTCACTGTACCTATTCCATAGATTGTTGAACAGCATCTGGTGTGAAATTTCACGATCCTCGATGTTGCAGTCGGTGGAAATAACCACCAAAGTGTGTGCTGGAGCTTCTAAAGTATTGCATACGGTTTAGTATTAATGGTGTATAGAGAATAATTTACGCCAACCTGTGCTCACCGCTACGTTGTTAGTGTATCATGCTAACATAAATCATTTTTGATAGTGTCGTGACCTTCTTCAGTATACAGATGAATCCAAGAGATTGTATGAGTGCGATAAATATTCGACAAATATTGGTATAGGATAGGCGTTATTTACCAACGCACCTGTCATCAGTACTTCATCTAGTCATAGCTAGACGATTATTTCGATTGAATCATTTCACTTGTAGCATTTATGTTAAATATAAATGATTTCTTTAAGTCACTGTGCGATAACATAACACATGACCAGACCCAACCGTCTAGACAGTTGATAGCGTTTTTCTTGTCTCTCTTGTATCTTGTAATGCAATTCAATACGTCTGGCTCGCTCGAACTCACAAGACTCACTCGTGAGACTCAAGCTGTATCTGAAAGTACCTACCATATCCAAAACGTTGCTCTATTTGTTATATTAAACTTAACATCGTTAGATCAGAATTTCATTCAGGCATATTTCGCATATTTTCATATCAACGAATTTGCTTTATGTTATAATTCACGATATGCAAATATTTCAGGGGTTGTATCCACTCCCTAATCTCTCATATGTGAGTTCGAATGGTACAAAGTACGTGTTCCATTTTGATGAAAGTGTTGATTTTGGCAATAACATTCCAAACCCGGTGAAAATGGTAGCAATGACTTTAATTTTTAATTCTGGAAGGGAGATGTCTCATGGGAGTGAATCCGGGAGATATGATGAATGGGGAATCAATTCCAGCTAATTCGTTAAATTTCCTCATTGTAACTTTGAATTTCACGTTTGAAACTAGAAAACCTGAAAATAAAATCACGCAAGTACGCTACAAAGGAATTGGGATATCTTTATTCCTGAACATAAACATAAAATTGGGGCTAACGATATTACTAATGGGTTTCCATTCAAAGTTCACTGCTGAAAACAGTTTACTCCGTCCTACTTGTTCAGGTGTTCCGTAGTTTTACGTCCGGAACTAAGCTGAAGGGTCAAAAGAAATAAAAGAAAACGATTTGGATCTTCGTGAAGTGGTGGAGTGATGGATGCGCGTGGACGTCGACACCCAGTGCTAGTCCACGTGCCTAACGTGTCACGTCTACGATTTGTGTTCAAGGGAACCACAGACCTGATCGAAGTGGCCTCATGGGAACGCGATGCTGGATGTTATTACAGTTGTTTTGTTTTTCTAGAGTTACATGCTGCCATCGTGATTCGAAAATCGTTCTGTAGCCGACACGAAAGAATCTAATTTGAAGAGTTTTTGACAAGTTAAATTTAATTTCAAGATGCACTTCCGACGTAGTTCGCATTTACGGTAACGGCGGTAGAATAACTCAAGATTTCAACTGATAAAATGCCGAGTTCATGTAACTTCTTTACAATCGTTGTATCCTGATTGTTTTCTCACATCCAACGTGAGATTCTGAACATTCAATATATTCTGGATGTGTTTCAGGAAAATAAAGCGCACGTTAATCATTCATTGATGAATATTCTTACGCCAGTAGCGGCCCGCAAGGTGAATCAACAGAAGCACTGATTCACCTATAGTTTTGTTTCATTAATGAGATTACATTTATCTCTTCTCATATCATCCGCGCAAAAATAGTCGGAACTTAACTTCAAATTTCTTTTGTGGTAATATTTATATTATTATATATTTTCACATTTTATATGAGAACGTTCCAGTAGTGACCCTGGTTAGGAATAAATTCTCCGGTCTTCGCGTTTGAAAGGTGGACGCCAGAGAGTGAATCAATTTCCAGTCAACAGTGTTTTGATGCAAGGGTTCTGCCTGTTGCCATGGTAACGGCGCGTAGCCTATATAATACAAGTGGGAGTGAGAAGAGTGAAATGAAGCAAGATAGCATGATTCCTGCTATATGTCTCACTTCTCCCAAAATCCTCATCCCGGATAGAGGAGATTGGAACAACGATACCCTCACCCTACTGCCACCAGACGAGCTTATATGGTTCACAGATGGGTCCAATCTAGGTCAGGCTTCTGGAGCGGGAGTATACCTAAAAAGGCCAAGGATCACTATCTCAGTGACTCTAGGCGCTTACTGCACGGTTTTTCAGGCGGAGATCTACCCATTACCGACTTATGCCATGGGAAACCTGCGGAGAAACTATGTAAATAGGCGCATATATATTTGCACAAACAGTAAGTCGGCTCTGGGAGCTCTCAAATCACCCAGAGTCACATCAGGGCTTGTCAAAGAATGCAGGGATACACTGGCTGAACTAGCTAGGAGAAATAAAGTTCAACTCATCTGAGTTCCCGGACAGTTGTAGGGAACGAAATGGCCGACTCTCTGGCCAGGCGAGGGTCGTCTAGCACCCCTATCGGGCCGGAGCCAATGGTGGCTCTATCAAACTGCGTAGGGGGTCACGCCCTTCTGGGTCAACTTAATAAAGAGTGGTCTAAACTGTGACGAGAATCAACACGCATGAGGCAAGCCAAGCTCTCCATCAAAAAACCCGTGCCTAGGTTCTCAAAGAAACTCCTTCCTCTGAACAGAAGCGACATCAGAGAGATGACTGAAATCCTAACCGGTCACTGTTGTCTTAACAAACATCTCCACACAATGAGCATTACAGATGATCCAATATGTAGGAAATGCAGGGAGGTGGAAGAAACTGCATCTCACATCCTGTTGGAATGCCCAGCTTTAGCCTCCCTCAGGCACCGACACTTCGGAGAATTGAAACTGCTCTCAGAAGAACTTATGGATGCCAACACTGGCAATATTCTGGGTTTCTGGCGGGCCACAAGATATTTTTCTTTTGGCCACCTAGTGAAAAATCCTTAAAAAATGCCCTGCCGAACCATAAGATGATGAAGAACTCTCATTCTTTGAAGTAATTAGTTTTTATGGAACTACTGAAACGGGGGCCCCCCCACGCGTAAAGCTTAGAAAATATGTTTGATTTAGAACACCGGGGACAGACCCCGCTCATACGTTATTGCAGCGACCTATAGAAAAATTACTAGCCACAATAACAGTCCGTGAAACTTGTCTCAAACTCCACGTGGATTTCCCCTAACTCAGGGACTAACTAATTATTACAGCGAAGCATTTACGATGTGCCTTAGGTTTTGAGAGGTTGAAGTCAGATATTATAGTATTCAGGATGTTTTGAGAGGAAATAGTGGACTGTTTGTACGGAAATTTAAGAGCCCTAATAGGCTTTTCATGAAGTAACCCATTCCTGCGCCAATTGACTTGGAAAAACAAGCATTATTCTTTCGTGGACATTGGGAAGATCTATTCTTCAATCATTGCGTGAATTTTAAAGAACTTTTGGAGACTTTTCTATTCCTCATGAGAAACGGTAAGTAGGTACTCACTAAGTACGTACATATAGGTATAAAAATCAATATTGCTCTGATTATCTGTAACCTTTAATGTATATTTGTGGTGGAAAACAGGAATAACCAACGTGGAAGTTAAAAATTCAGCGATCTAGATTGCAATATCGTTTGTAATTAGTTACGATACCTGTGATAAGCTGTATTTCGAATCATGTGACAAATACAGTAATTAGCTCGTAAACACCGTTGTTACTGACAACCGCGTATTGCTAGTGGACGAAATGATAATGCGTTGCCTGGGTGTGTATTGATTGACTGAATACATACATGAGAATGATATTCATGATTTGAAATCATGTATTTAATAAGAGCTGATATTATTCTGATGGATATGATGCAGTCGACTGTATAGCTATTGTGGTGGAAAACAGGAATAACCAACGTGGAAGTTAAAAATTCAGCGATCTAGATTGCAATATCGTTTGTAATTAGTTACGATACCTGTGATAAGCTGTATTTCGAATCATGTGACAAATACAGTAATTAGCTCGTAAACACCGTTGTTACTGACAACCGCGTATTGCTAGTGGACGAAATGATAATGCGTTGCCTGGGTGTGTATTGATTGACTGAATACATACATGAGAATGATATTCATGATTTGAAATCATGTATTTAATAAGAGCTGATATTATTCTGATGGATATGATGCAGTCGACTGTATAGCTATTTGTTTGTAAATTTGTTTCAAGAGGACTTGCATGTACAGAAGTACTAGTAATTCGGGGAAAAAGTTATTCATGGAATTTTCTTTTGCAACATGTAGATACTATTTCAAGTGAAACTGAAATATGGATAGGCTCATTCTGTACGAGCGATTTATACCATAAACACTTGGTTTTTCGAAAGACATTCTCTATTTATTCACTCAAATGGTAGTTCACGGAATAGAAGTTCATTTGAGACAGATTTGTAATGGACATTTTGTTATTTCAAGAATTGTTTCCAACAGTACATCAACGCCGAAGGAGGTGAACGCAGTTCCAAAATGAATAAGAATGTTTGATAATCTTTCTAAATCTTTTCGCTCTCTAATGAACGGTTGTCTCTTGTTCATATTATATATTAAGCTACCCAAATTCCTCCATACAAAAAATCCCACTGGCATGTCGTCTTTTCAGTCAGACCGTGCTGTAACCATAGAATCTTCTCATAATGCGAGCTTTATCTATTGGGTGTTCCAGGAGTATGACGAACTGCTATCGACAAGTGTTTATACTGCCATCACTATACGAACTTTATAGTGTAGGGGGAGCATTGTAATCTATATAATATTATGGCCAAATATTTATTCTAGTGGTTATTCATCAATCACTCAGAATTAGTGCATACATGGTGTATCCAAACGCAACCCAGTTTTTTCAATCGGAACACCTCCGGTTCTTGGTGGCTAGGGGTGCTGGCCGCCTCTGCCAATCTAGCGCCCGCCGAAATGAGTATTCAGATAGCTTCTTACATCATTTGTATAATGAGGAGGTGCTCCGTTATGTTGAAAGATAATACGTGGTCGAATATTTAAAGGTACTTTCGTCCAATATTTCGTCCAAATAATCTGCTATCAAAGGTAACTTGATTAAGTTTTTAAAAAGATATACCTAATCATCTCTAAGACAGATAAAAATCGGATTTTCTTTTACTTATTTTGACTTCCTAGATATATCCTTAGTAAACGGAAGTTTCAGAGCTGAGTGTACGTATCAAATTAAATGATAGGAAAAACTTATATCAAAGAACTGTCGAATATCATCAGTGCATACCTTTAAATAAGGAAACGAAAAAGTTAAATTTAATGAAAGTTTTTTTTGAATTCCTTTTTTTTTATTTTCAGAGATTATTTACTCGTCAGGTAGTTACACGATGTCCATATTAGCTATTAACAAATTTTCCAAGAGTGCAAACTGATCATTAACAACAAACATATTAAAATTTCTCTTAATGACATACCCTCAAAGACTTGAAAGGTTTGTTGTACACAAAGTGTTTGCACTCTTGGAAAATTTGGTAATAGAAAATAAGGACATCTTGTAATTACCTGACGAGTAAGTAACCTTGGAAACTTCATGAAAAAAGTTCATACATTTTTCACTAAATTAAGCTTTTTTGTTTACTTACTTACAGGTATGTACTGATGATGACTCTTTGAGAGTCAAAAGCGCTTTGCTATGATTTTATAAACAAAATGTCCGCATGAAATACAAAATTTCTCCTTATCATTCTATATACGCGATGATATGATACATAATTTAAAACATATTTTCACTAAGTGTTTGTAAACACAATTAATTCATAATGGAACTAGGCGCCGTAACACGGTGGGTATGTTTGCAGCGTTGTTATATGTAGACGGGAAAGGGTGTCTTGACGTCAACTTGATTGATAGACGTTGCTAGTAATAAAACCAATCAAGTTCCATATTCGAAATTCCCCCTTAATCACTTAGAAACCTGACACGACTCCAAACTTTCGAAGCGTATTCAGACTCTCGGCTTTAATTATCTATATGAGTTTATCTAATAGGACATTAAAATAATTGTGGCCGTAATTACTTTTAATGATATGTTTCCGGATTTCATTCCCCATCGAGCTTCGGGTATTCTAATTGCAAGGATATCCGAACGTTACTGATTTAAATGTAGTGGTTCGCAATGTTATCCGAATCAATTTAAGGCCCTTGTATACACAAACTGCTTCAGTTCAATCGATAAAATGCCTTCAAACTGATTAAGTCCAAGGAATAATAATTCACAAATTCCAATGGTGAAATAATTAAATTACATTCCGTCTTAACAATCAAAATATCCAACGATGCGGAAATAGATCGTATTTAGTGCTTATTTTAGCTGATAGGTTGGCCTCATTTCGTCCAATTATCATATTGAAATGTTGCCAATCACATTTAAGGAATCCGCGATTGTTTGGGTCACGACAGAAATACAAAAAAATGTTATCTCATTAGCTCGAAGCTCGAAAGTAGCACTTGTAGTTTATACGTTTGAAGGGATCTAATCTGGTAATACTATTTTATTCCTTTACCACATAATTGATTGAATTGAAATTTGAAACAATGATACGATTACAATGATGGTATAATAGCTGGTTACATGATATTATAGGATTGTCAACATTCCATCAATTGAACTATTTCACAGTTTTACGTCAAAAACCTCCCTTAGATAGAGAAAAAGGATATTAATAATATATCGAGGATAGAAGCTTTTGCTCTATGGTCATTCATCATTACGATTCAATGATAGAACAACTACTTTGTTTTTATACCACTTTTATTAAAAACTTGTAAATGCTACTGTAGTTTCAACGCCGAAATTATACTTTGGTGCCTATTTGATATCCAACTTCGGTATTGAAACTTGTTACCAAATATCTTCCTGAGGACATTAAAACAAACACAAAAGGAAGATTTTCAAAAACTGCAATCATTCTCAAACATCGCAATAAGTGTATCGTTTAAGATGAAACCAATTCCAACCGTTCATCAAAACAATATTTCACATGAGTAGTGTTCTTCGATTTGATATAGTTTCGGCAAGTGGTGATTTGTCCTCACCATATATTTGTATTTGTGATATTTTAATTAATTGTAATGGGAATTATACACTCCTACACGAAAAGTATAAAATGAAATATAGATGACACAAGATAAGAGGAAAGCTTGCATTCAAAAGTGCACTAACAACGGAGATCACTTAATCTTCAGGTTTATCTGACAACAGATTATAAAGCTTCATTCTCACTACTTTAGTCATTACACCCAGGAAATTGTATGATTTATGTCTTGCACTTCAGTGTACCCTCTATGAAAGCCAGTTTGTAATTATATATAGATCATATATCAATAATTATAATTCCAGTACGGCTAAGCCCACAAAATTATTCTGAATATAGCAATACATGCCTTGGCATAACTAGGAGGAAGCTGGCTGCTACACTGAGTAATTTGAGAATGTACAAATATATTTCTAATTTCGACTAAGAATTCATTTTTCCTTTTGGGATATTTTTTTTTTGATAATTATTCGAAAATTTTGGAGGAAAATCTTCTGGAAGATAAATATGAAAATCTGTTAGTTTCTTGTGTTAAATTTAATGGCAATTTGAGCACGTTTGCCACTGTTTGATTCCCTTGAGACAGTAATTTTTTGTAACCTATATATATATATGAAAGGCAAATGCCACTGACTCACTGACTGACCTTCACTCATCACGAAATCTGCAGAACTTTAAAGCGGACCGACTTGGAACTTGGCATGTTCCTTAAGTACGCACCCGCTGAGAACGGATTTTTTGTAACTCAATCCCGAACGAGGGGATTCGATGTATCTTGACATTTGTGACTGCTAATATAGTCACGTACAATTTATATGACAGAAATATTCATAGAATAATGAATCATTATCACAGGTCATACTTTCTACCCAATGACAGACAACTTACAACCACGGTCGTACATACAGGTCTGGGAACTCTATGTTTGACATGAATCTCTTACATGTCGCCCCAAACTTGTAGTCCCTCGCTCAGCCACCAGCTAGCGCTTGAATCGAAGTATGGCAACAATCACATTATCAAGTAAAATGATTTTTCTCGTAACGCAATATTTACTATTCTGATTTGAGAGAGGAATATAGCTGTTACTTTTGTCAAAATGTATTACTCACCTTAAAAATAACGAAGTGATGCTCGCACACATATAAGACCTCGTTAAAACAATTTCTTTCCGGAATCACAAGCATACACTTTTTTCGCATTTTCGGATCTTTCGGCAAACAGAAGTTTCTTGCCTTACACTTTTGTACTCCGTTAAACGCCGGTATTACTTGTGTTTACAAGTTAACAATGACAGTTGCCAGAGAACACGGTCGTATACGTGCCAGAGATCATTCCTCGACTCATGCGCCACCCTTTTGGTACTATGCAACAGATGACGCTTAGCGGACTCACTTCTCACATAGGAAACAACCTCGAGTTCCCAGACCTGTATATACGACCGTGCTCACAACCCATCAACAGGACAGGTAACGTTTACATGACAGACAGCTAATAAATTGACAGTGACATGATGCCCGGGACAGACCATTCCATACCATAGATACTCCTGTCAATTTGAATGACATAATGTATAATTTTACATGTTTCCATGCCTTTGGTTGTTGTTATACATTGCAAATATTTTAAATATTGAAACTTGGGGAATGGCATTACGGTGGCGCAGCCGACGCTTTCTCCTACGGGTACTCACTGTTTCTGCGGGCATATGACGTGGACAACAGGAAGTAATCTATATGTATGGAAAGCAAATACCAATCATCCACTGACTGACTCACTCGTCAGTCGTCACGAAATCTCTGAAACTATAATGTGGACTGATTTGAATCTTGGCAGATATGTTCCTTATATCACGAAGCACCAGCTGAGTATATATTTTTCAGATCTCAATCAGAAACGGGGTAAAGGTATTCGATATATTTTGACGTTTTTGACAACTAATATAATCACGTTCAATTCATATGACAGGCAGATCCACAGATTAATGGATCATGATGACAGTTCAGACTATCCATACTAATACAACACATATCTCATCAAAAACACAGGTAAGTAATTTCCACATGACATAGAGTGCAATATTACGTCTGTCCACGCCTTTACCTGTTTCTATTCAATAGAAATATCCTCATAATAATACATATACATATATGCACCAACATGCATCCAGTATATTTTTTTTCGAGCAAAACTATTATTTCAAATAAACAAAAAATCACTTTCCTTGAAAAATCTCAATTGAATAAGACACGGGCGATCAGAACGCTCAGTACATTTAACAGAAGAAACGGGCAGAAATTCGTATCACCCTTGAAAACCTTATTTCCCAAGATTTGAGTATACTTGTGCAAAAAATAAATGTGATATGGTGAAAGGAAGGAACGAACATTTTTAACTAGGTTTATAACTTCTTAAGAAGAGAAAATTGTACTTTCTTCGAATGTTATTTAGAAAAGAGCAGAATTTCGATATTGCCCATAATTCACTTATATTTCACACATATAATGAAAACAGCATTAGTGAAAATTAATTCAAATATCACAGCCATATTGCAATTTGAAACAAATATTTCTCAATAAGATTGATCCTAAAACTGAATGTGAACTATTTGTTGTTAGTTGCCTGGAAATATCTCAGAATACATTTCCATATATATTCATGCCAGTCATGTTCAGACTTGATGCAATGCAAATAACGTGTATATTTGTAATCATCATTGAAGCAAGCTGTACGAACCGTATTGCCGCACCCACACAATTTGAGTCAGTTGTTGTCTCTAATGACCCCACTTGTTGATAAGCCCTACTGATTACTCCGCTCTACCTCTAATAGGTTCCTCAGATCACGTAGGTACACCTCGTTTGGAAATGACGGTTAAAACATGCTGATGCATTACAGCGTTGCATGCGGCTTTCTATTAAGCCCGACCTCCAAGGGTGACAAATACGGTGTTCAAGTTGTGCTTTTCTGTGTAATTTTGTTGTTTGCTTGATTGTATCGGATATGCAATAATTTATCCAGAGGGAATTTCTTGTATGAACAGATTTAGTCAGGATAGTGGTTAGCTAAAGTAAGTTCACCACACATTATATGTTTAGACTATTAATCTAACAGGAGATTTATCTCTCTTCAAATTGAATCAAAAAAATATTCTCATAATCATAACAAAACACTATTTGTTAATGAATACATTTTGAGCTAAAACTACCGCTAGTAAGTGAAGATCATTTCACGAGCATATTATATTCATTGGCGATGGAATGGAGCGTAAAAATCACACTGGTGATTGAAATATGGAAATACTGAAGAGTTGGGGGATTGAACCAAAAATCTTGAATAAATTACGGAATAACGTGTCAAGAATCAGATCGTATTACTTGTGTGAACATTTTATTTCTAAAGAAAGTATTAAAGAACTATTTCATATGAGACTTCCGGCTAATTCTGTATAAACCGGGCTATGTTAAACAATAGAATCCTATCAGACATCATTATGTGGATTGAGCGTATTTTGTTTCAATGTTTATCTCAAATTCTGATCCCTCTTGTATTTGTGAATAATACATTCACGAATACGAATACGTTTATTCCTATTATTTCCAGATAACAGTAAGTTCTACCGGTTACTTTATATAACTTACTTGAATATTCCTGTTGAGCCTGAGCAAGCAACGAAGCAAATACATGACTATCGACTGGTCTTGCAGTAAGTTCCTCTTCACTTGAGCTGTACCCTCTTTCTTGTCTCCATTCGAGACTTCGCTGTCGTCGCATACCAGACACTCCCTTGAGGCTTCTCCGTCCCAGCGTCCCAGAATTGTTCTCCATCACCAACCCATCTGCAACAATTATTAATTTTTTATACATTCGTAAGTTGATTCAGTTATATTCTACCAAATATCTCAATATAGAAACAACGGTGATCAATGGTAATTTTTCCATGATTTATACTTCAGAGAATATTGCATTTTTAATGAATATTTGTTATAATAACAGTAGAATTCTTCGGACAAAGTAACTTACAGTGATCATACACCTATATTTAGAATTTTAAAATATGAAGAAGATTTCCAAAGATTCGTATTTTATTTCTGCATAAATATATCTTTGGACAAGGTTAATATATGCATTCTTGAAACTGGTGGGTAATTCACTATATTGAATCAATATTAATCTATAAAAGTGTTCACACTATAAATAAGAAACAATCAACATTATCCATTAAACTCAGTTTTTTCAGCATTTTCGGTACGCCTTTCTAACGGTATATGATTTATTTAATCCATTTTGTAAAATTGAGGACATTTCATCAAAAAACATTTGTTTCTTTACATGGTATTTTTTCAAAATAAAGCTCTCATACGTTAAGCCTTTGGAGTTTGTAGAGTACATAATGATGGCTCATTTGAACATGTGCTGTGAGAAATTGGTTTGTTTATTCCGTTCTCGTAACGGATGACGTTTCTTATTTTCCATACTGATTACTCAAAAATGTTATGATACTTGTTTCTGATTGTTATGATTCAGTGCCTACTTAAATTAATTTCTGAATTAATAACAGGTAAGAAACGAGGACTTTTTAATGCAATCTCATGAGTTTTTCAAGATTTACCACATAAACCGTACATCAGCTAACCAAAAATGATATTTAGCGGTATGGAAAGATTCAGGTTCCATTTGAAGTAACTGAGGTTTCAACAGATTTGCGTTTGGACACAACTTGTACGGAATATTCCGAATGGTTGATAAATGGATTAAATTTCGCTAATTAAATACCTAAGACAATATTCTATGATTGACAAAACTGACAACCAATCAAGTCACGGTCGAACATACAGGTCTGGGGATTCGTATTTTTGACATGGGTCTCTTACGCGTCGCCAAACTCGTAGTCCCTCGCTCAGCCACTAGCTAGCGCTTGGATCGACGTGGTAAAACGATTCCTTTCCGGAATCGCAAGCAGTGTTACTAAGTATTCTGATTTGAGAGAGGAATAGAACTGTTACTCCTGTCAAAATGAATTACTCACCTTAAATATAACTTCCCCTTTTTCGTTATACATGCTCGCACACATAAAAGACCTCGTTAAAACTATTTCTATCCGGAATCGCAAGCATCCACTTTTTCGCATTTCCGCATCTTTCGGCACTTTAAAAACAGAAGTTTCTTGCTTTACACTTTTGTACCCCGTTTTGCATTTCGGCACAATGCACGGTTTCGTAATTTGTTTCCAAACACGCAGGTATTCCTTGTGTTGACAAGTCAACTGACAGTTGTCAGAGAATACTCGTAGACTACTGCGTCATCCATGACGTCTTTTGGTGACGTCACCTAGCTTCTCCAATCACATCGCCGGCACGTAACAACATCATATTATATCGTCGTCAATAACATTAAATAAACGAAATAAACGACCAATCAGGTTGCACTCGAATTTTAAAAAGAGTAGAAGGGAGGCTCCGGCTGACCTGTATACTTTGACTATGGGAAACCCCGAGTTTCTAGACCTGTATGTACGACCGTGAATCAAGTTTAAGATAACTGTCACTGTCATAAATGTAACAATGTCAGATAATACATATCTTTTGAGGTTGAATTAAATAGGCAATAGAAAGTGTTGATTCAAAATATCTGAATTTGAGTAAGTTGGAATCAGTTTATTATAAAGTTTATCGTCAACGTAGGTAATTGTTTTTTCATTTGGATACTTTCTAATATCAAACGTTCATCCAACAAAATTCTTTTCAATATTCAAAATTTTTCTATTGTTGTAATCAAAGGAATGGTTTCTGTCTTTTACATGTTTACTAAGTGCGGTTCTTTATATATTCATATTCATTCAATCTTTTATTGAGGTTTTAGGAAAATTTGCTAATGTATCCTTTTTCGCAATCTTTACAAGGGATGGATATAGAATGAGTTATCTTTTCGGAAGGTATGTTGCTTTTCTATTATTTTTCACATAAAATGGTGTCATAATATGGAAATGTTTCGTTTAATTTTCATATTGTGTATAGTGTACACAACAAATTAAAAATCAATTAAATATATCATTTATGATATCATCCTGTAGTTATTTACCAGAATAAATGAATGAATAAATAAATAAATAAATGTGTTAATTGTTTATCTAGAATTTAGTTCTCTTATTTCCCGCTTTTGGAAGTAACACTCGCGTTTTTTAAGGCATCATATTTTGTTTTTTCAAACAAAAGCCATTTTGTGGGTAACATTATTTCAACGAGAATGGTTATATGACTCATATAATTGTTGTCATGAAGGGAGGAGGAAATAGTCGGATAGAGTAACATGAGATGTCAGCATCTTTACCGAATTTTCTACGGATTCTGATGAGCTCACTGCGGACGTAATCAAAGGGTGGAATCTTATCTAATGAAGGCCTGCAGTCAAATTGACAACAGATCACAGTGATTTGGAGAGATTTGTTGGCCTGCGAAAGGGTTGCTGATATTTGTATTCCACTGTGTTTACAAAGGGGAGGAATCTAATGACAAATTTGATCAATATGGAAGACTGCATTATGGTAATATCCAGCACGTTACCAAATCGTTTGGATTAAGCTATAGGCACGATCTGAACTCTCACAAGTCGGGTGCATTTAGCAAGCTATGAAAAATGTAATATGCAAAACAGACTCAGACTATTTTATTTATTTCAATCTAATACACATTCAATGTGAACTATACCATTTCACATATCAAGGACAGTATTTCAGTTATTCTCCTGATTACAATCTCCGGTGACGAGTCAAGACAAAACAAATACCACAAAACGAGGAATCATATACAAGGGGTTATTAACGGTGGATGGACCATTAGGCGTTTACGGATAACTACTTGACAAGTAGTTTTGAAACGTTGGTGGCCATGATGCCTTCTTTTAAAATAATTTGTCCCGTGTTGCCGTTTCTATTAGAAAGTAGCAGATACTTTGGAATTTGAGATAGAACCCTGCATCTGATATTATATTTCAATTCTCTACGTATTCCTGAACAACTTTACACATTTCTATGCCTATGTTGCACGGTGTTTGAGATATTAATTATCTGAAATTCTTTACATTATATTATTTTGTCAAAACACTATTTATAAAATCTTCATATTTTAAAACTCAACTCCTGGTCATAATTAACCAGGTCCCAAGGCTTCAAATTACACAATTGCATTGCAGATGCAGTATACATGAAGGTTGAGAAATAATTTCATTTCGATTGCTCAGAAAAACCGAAAAACTTCTTTTTCTCCAAATGATATACCCTGAATATTATCTCTTATTGGAATTTGCTACTTCTCTTCTATGAACAGTATTTCAATAGTAACTGAGTTATGGGCGTTTATCTGAGGAAAATAGTAATGCGCAACAACTAGTTTACTTTCTCGAGTCAGCTATTGAAAAAATCATGTTATAAGAGTTATTGACTTTCTGTATATTGACGTTTCCTTAGTTTTGTTTAGTTTTGAGCTATCAACTCGATTTCAGAAATATGGAAAAAACAGCTATCCAAAATCAGTGATCATGAATTTATTTCTTTTAGAAGGACAATGTGTTAAAATTATTAGTCGTACTTGTTGAAGATTTGATGAAACAAACCCAGATTCAACACCAATAGATGGTAGAAACGGGGTTAACGGAAGAAACGTTTCGGCGTATTCGTAACCTTCAATATTATCTGCTGTAGATAATTTAGTTCAATAGTATTGTTTCCGTGCCTACTCCAAAAATTAGTTGCTGCTTATTATTTTTTTTCATGAGATAAAGGCTATTAAATGGGTTCATCAACAATTGACATTACTCTACACAATTCCTCTGAAGTCTTCCACCAATGGCACCCTCTCATGGGACGATCATGTGAGGTCCATTGCGAGAACCGCTTTACAAAAACTTAGTTTTCTATTCCGAGCCAAGAGCTACTTTACATCCCAGCAGCTTCGCATAATCTATGAATCACCTGTCCTGGAGTACTGTTCACATGTTAGACTCCCAAGATGTCTCACTACTCTATAGATATGTCCATGATCGGTGTTCATCAGAAATCTTTAGTTGTTCCACCACGAGAGATTCCAGATAGGTGGACTAAACGAGCTCTAACTAGTCACCCCTTCATTGTCAAGCTCGGAACCTGCCGAAACTATTCCTACCAGACTTAATTTTTCTATCGAACAGCGAAGTTGTGAAACTCTCCACCTAGTGAGGTCCTTCCCTATGCATATAACCTCCAAACCTTCAAGAAAATTCGAATGCTTATCTCCTCTCCCAACATTCCACAGCCTGCTGACACGATGTTCTTCGAACATTGTAGTTTTCCCTCTCGTGTAGTCAAAGTATGAAAAAAAACTCTCGATTTCCAAGCAGAGGTTGTTTAATAGCAACAATTATCATTATGAACTATAATCGTTTCTCCGCATGTTGGGTGTCACAATCTAATGTTTGATCATAAGAACACATTTGGTGGCAAGAATATAACATTATTACATATGTTTGCTTACCATTTGTACGAACAATTCAATACATCAAGTCGTGAAAAGTTAACACTGAAATTTGAATCGTGAAAATGTATCATAGAATACATTTCATTGGGCACCTCTTATGAAAGAGTAAATTGGCCTAAGGTTAATATGTAACATATCTCATAAGTCAGCTAACATCAGACTTGTCTCACATTAATATTTTGATAGCCATATGAATTTCTACAACATTTGAACAAATAAATAATATCAATATGCTTCGAGTTATTCCTTGACAATGGTCACATGTACCGAAACGTATATCAATCAAATCTGTATTGAAACTTCACACTAAATATCTGAATAGATATTTTTACAGATAAATTTTGATTTTAATCACAGATAATGAGTATTATTGTTTAAAACCGTTTCAATACTGCTATGGAATTGGCCGTTTCAAACGTCCAACCAGAATCGTCTAGTAAAAGAAGTGTCTGGATTTATGGGCAGGATTTCTGCTGAGTAAACCCTTGTTCAATCAGATAAAAGCCACTATAAACGATGAAGGTATATTTCTTTTTAATAAATAAAAGATAGTTTTAATATTTTGTTGGCATTATAAAGCGAGAATTTCCGTGTGACAGTATGTGCTCCAGACTCATTTGGAGGGAGTATATATCCTTGTAAAAACCAGGTCGTAATCTTTATTATAACCGTATAAAACTATACTATGGTGGAGACAAAATTACGTTTCCTCCAATCCCAGGATCCGTTAATATCCCGAACATTACACGTCATCAAACTCTACCATTATGAGAATGAAACTACTCTTCTACTTTTTGACATAAATATCTCTTGTAAGTTGTGACCAACAACATGTAGCAGTGTCCAAAGATCGTTTTCAAACATTCACATATGTCAAATTCATGAACAAAACTGGAAATAGCATCGATCTAGTCTTATGGATGTGAAACAGTTTCAATTGGATAGTACAATAAACGAAATACTGCTTGCAAAATTCCATGTAACAACAAGCATGAGGGATAACAAACGATTCGTAATTAGATTTCAAATGTGGAACGTAAAGTACATTGTTCCGGAACCATAAAATTAAAAATTTAATAATGGTGCAATATATGAGAAATATAAAAAAGCAATAACATTTTAACTGAGCGGGAAAACGCCAGATGATTTTGTTTTCGGGCTAGATTTTTAATAAGCGATTATACCGTTATTAAAGCTGCAATAAAATTTAATAAAGTGTGGTATAAGAGATCTTCCTTCATAATTTAATCACAATTAGAGGAAAGTCTATTTCAAGAATTAATTAATTTTTCTCCGTCTAGAGTACTAGAAACCAATGATGTTTGAGCGCTTGCAACGCTAGTTTCAGACAAAACAAGACTCATTCCTCAATTATTCATAATCCTTCTGTGAACGTAAACAATTTGCTAAAACAACATCAAAGATCCTCGAAGCTCCTACTAATTACATTAGATATACGTATTCATTCAACGTGATTGTATATTACTCAAATGCATATTGTAATAATCAGTAATAAGATGAATACTCGTTTATGTAAATCCAAACTATGCGTTCTGCAAATCTAACCTGGTAGTCTGGTATTCGAATCAACCGGATACTTTAATTCTGTAATATCAGCATGGATAATTGGAACATTACATATAATTAAGTAGGTAGACAAAATGATTATGCAGTTGAACGATGAAGGATTTATAATTATGAAAAGTATAAGTCAATCAAATAATGGATATCTATCCAGTATTAGATCATAGTTACTTCCAGTGGCGGCTCTTCGAAGGAGGCTAAGGATGCTCAGCCTCGTCACCAATTTATCTTAATAATCATTCTCCATTTTATGTTCTGTTTCTCTGATAATTCTTTAAATTTTACAAATAATTCCCCGCTATTTTTAATCTGGCAACAGTGGCCAGAGGCTAGATTCTCTATATATCTCAAACGCTAAATACGTGTGGTCAACACAGTTGCCATTTTTCCAACAAGTTCGATTTCCTAATAGGGTAAAACAGCGAATATGGCAACACTCTATGTAGGCTAGCTTCTCGTACGCACTCGGTCGGTCGTATGAAATACGATACTTGCTGCGACAGCGGCACGTGCTATGTCAGTTATTGTTTTTGTTTCGCCACGCGATGTAAGGTTAAGCTATAATTTATCTGTTCGGTGAGTTATTAACAAAGAGTACTTTGTTTATTGAACGTTAAAATGAGTTGTGATTTAGTTGCTGAGATC
The DNA here is from genome assembly GCA_958510875.1 of Endomychus coccineus. Taxonomy (NCBI): domain Eukaryota; kingdom Metazoa; phylum Arthropoda; class Insecta; order Coleoptera; family Endomychidae; genus Endomychus; species Endomychus coccineus. The sequence goes on along the minus strand of OY294068.1, from coordinate 176,536,360 downwards.
TTAGAAAATCCATTTAGTGGATTAACATATGACAGTAAAGTGTTTTTAGAAATAAACGGCCTTTACCGGATTTGAAAGGATTAGTGATGACAGGTATGTTTCAAAATCGATCATTTGATACTGATGATTATGAAAAATATTTATGGTTAACGGGATCTGAGGTACACAATAAATTATATTGCTGGTATTGCTTGCTATTTACATCTGATACAACTTCATGTTGGGGGCACTCGGGTTATGATGATTTGAAAAATTTAGCTCGTGGTATAGACAGACATGAAAAAGCGCAGGAACATATCACATCGAGTATTAAGTTTAAATTAACCGGTAAACAGAATATTGTTGAAGGAGGAGAACACATAATTTGGTAGACAAGAAACTACATTATAAACAACTTGTTTTATGACATTTTAGATACTATTAAAGGTCAAATTGAGATTCGATTTTTCGAATTACATGAATTGAAGTTTTCCGACTTGACGAATAGAAGATTTTTCGAATGTTTTTCAAGAGTTTCCCAATACACTTTTAGATAACTTTGTTCTAAAATATAAATTTTTGATAAAATAGCACTACATAATGAATTATGCGTTGTATACTCGAATATTTTAGGCCAGTACGACAGTCACGCCGATATGATAAAATATATGATAGACAATGATCTGCAACAAGTTTTACCTCAGTTTTATAAAATACTTTGTTTGACAGTCACCATTCCTGTCACGTCGGCATCGGTGGAGAGATCATTTTCTACTCTCAAACGAATTAAAACTTACATGCCAAATAGAATGGGCCAAAACATTTATACAATGTTAGTTTGATATCTATTGAAAAAGATTCAGTGAAACACTTAAAACAAAATGATACATTTTATGATAATATTATTGATCATTTTTCGCAAACTAAAGACCGTAGAATTCCGTTAATATATAAAAAAATGTTAATAAAAATAATAAAAAAAACAAAATATGGAAAATTTCAAAAATCCAAAGGAAAAAAAAAACGAACAAAAAATTAAAACTCTACACCTTCACGTTGGTTCTTGCTTGGCAACAATTAATTTTCTCTTCTCACTGAAGTAGCTGGTACGGTCGCTGTGCAAAAGTTAAATTAATTGGCTGAGTGGAGTATATTTTTAAAAAAACGTTTTATGTCCAGCCTCCTCTCTTAAAAAGTTCACGAGGCGGCACTGGTTACTTCAGAACATCAGGATAGTTCATCGATTCTCAGTTTAGCAATATTGTATTTGAAGCGTATAAATGCAAGACCAGACATTTGACATTTACAAATAAAAATATCTAAATATGGATTCTAGATGTGAAAGGTGAAAATAATGAGATTTTCTAAATCTCAAATGCGTAAACAGACATTCAAAGACGTTATTCGCAGTTGAACCTTAGATTTAGATGCATGAGCCGATATTTGCAGGAACATGTTTTATGCGACTTTTTCACGTGATCTCACGTTAGTCGCTCACGAATTTGTGCTGTTTATTCCTGATCAGATTGTGATGTGACATGGTAGAATAAGTATGTAATTCGTGTACGAGGGCAAAGTGAAAAGTCCCTGAAAAATGAAACATGTAATGATTCGTTTACGGTTACGAAACGGCGCAATAAATTCTTCTTATCGCGCTTGAATATCGCCAAACACTAGTTTGAAGTTGTCACATGATCGCGCTTGTTGTTGTCAACAGAGAGGAAATGCGGCACCCATCTGGCTCATGTTGAGAAAGTTATGCAAAAGGTTCCATACCCGTTCGGTTGAATAGCCTCAGCATTCTCGTGCACTTTAACTCGCCGATCGTCCAATATCATACCATGGAAGTATGAAAGAAAAAGTTTTTATACCATAGTCGGCTTTGATTTTTTCAATCTGTCTCATGTGAATGGTATTTTGATACCTTGTTAAGCACATTGTCGTTAGAAACGGAATTCACCAATGAATACGTGGTGTGATAAAACTTTATTGCGAAAACAATAGAATTGGTGTCCAGGCAACAACAACCTCATCGAACTTTGTGCACATTATTGAATAGTCTCGCAGAGTTTGATTTGGTTAAATACTTTTAATTACTGAACCAATATTATAATGAACTTGAAGAAGTTAAATTTTTAAAGCTTCATAAAATTTCATCAAATTTTGAAGATTATAATAATGTTTATGTGAAACGAACTAGAACGTATGATGAGAGGAAGGATACGAAAGAGTATGTAGTTGAAATATGTTTTGGAAATAGCTGGCAACCAAATTATCAAAATAAGTATGGTGTAATGACTTATCGGACTACATGAAATATGTTGAATATGTGATTGATTTCAGAGGAGGTTGTAATGTTCACCTTTACTTCAACTGCTTTCAATTCTCAAATATCATGCTAGGTAGTGGAAACATTCAAATTGTAATTGCTGATTTCATTGGAGTTTCATAATTCTCTACTTGCAGAAAAATCAACGTGTAGGCATTGTTATATAATAAACAAAAAACCAAACAATTCCGAGTCCTTTATTTATTATATCAAATAATATAAATCATTTGTTATCTTGAATATAATTTACAACAATTGCAGTGTTCACCAAATGTTTAATGGAAAGAAGTAACTGTGTATGTTATTACATGAAATAAGAAAAATGTGTTGGATATCCAGCTTCCTCGAGAATGCTCTTCAAAGCTGAAAGGCAATGTTGTTTAAAGTCATCCACATTGCAACATGTAAAAGATCCACTTATACTTATAATTTGATACAACAAGTAGATTCTGATTTTCAATAAAACCATTTTTTGGAAACAAAATATTGTGAAGCAGTTTCTTACATATAATTTGAAGAATTCGAATGATACAATGATCACTTGACGCTCAGATATATCACTATATAAATGTGAAGTTCATGATACCAGAAACTTGCGTTGCAGAATTGTGCTTTCCGATCACCACCTGGAATCTCAGCATCATGTTTTAGCTATTTGCGATATGATTTCAGATCATGATATAAATATTCATTATTCGTAGAGTTATAACTATAACAACGTTCAGCAGTAGTTGGAATGAAGTTTTAACGTTGTACAATTCTCATCTATTTTTTCGTTGATGCATTATTTCTTAAAGGAACGCTAAATTCAATTCTGTATCATTGTAATTGTATTGACACTATTTAAACCTTCATTTATTCTGACAATTCAATTATTTGAATCATTACACCACAAAGTGAATACAGAAGAGACAGCGTCTTCACACTCCTATGACATCACTTGAATTTCAAAATGAGAATTTCGGACACTTCTGCAGGTTAAATATCTGCGTGTGATGAACACTTGTTACCAAAAAAAAAACACTATTGATATTATGGTGCAATATAATACTATAATTCCATTTCAAAAACTGAAGAGAATTCCCAATTTTAACACTTTAAATCGTTCTGGAAAGTTTCAAATACATACGACCAATAGATGAGAAATGCGCACTCACACACAGACATCATGTAAAAAATAGTTTACATCGATTCAGAAATGCTCCAAACGGATGTATTCGCTAAAATCCGTAAGCATTTTTTGGGATGATCACAATATCCCCTTACACTATAATTTCTTATTATATTATTATTATAATTCCTTTCACAGTACTTAAAACATGTATAAGATGATCCATGATCAATATCAATGGTAGGTTATTTACCATCGAGTCACAAGACATTAAACTGAGATGAAAATCGAAGATTATAGATGAAATTCAAGAGAGGAATAATTGAAGAATGAGTACCACTGACGATCCCTTAATTAGCTTCAGAAAATCAACTTAATCGGGGCTTTGCATAAATAGAAGGCATAGTTGAATATCTTGTTTGTGTCAGCCAGTGTCTTTGAAACTACTGGGGTGGCAAGTTTTGTTGGTTTGGATCTCGTCAAGGCGGTCGTCCGTATGATTCTCCCCTCTGTACATATTTTAAAGATTGTTGCCTACCATGTGAAAATGCGTTCAAAGGCTTCGGAATTCCAATTTCTGCTGAAGTTTCTAAACTCGAGCTGGTGCTGCACCTAGCTCGCCGACAACGCTCCCTCATATCTCACACTGTCCGCATTCGCTTTGTAAGACTTTTGTCTTGAAATTTTGAACTTACCGCGAGACAACCACCGAGGCATAATATCTGCAAAGGCATAATGTTTGATATACTGGGTGCTAGGATTAGATGGATGCTACATTGCAATTGCAATTAGCTTTAAGAGTGAGTTACACTTTTATGGATAATGAGATGGAACGGAGTCCACAACAAAATGTTTGGAGAACCTGCGTTAGCATTGATTTGTTCAAATTTTTTTCTATTCTCCTACATCTCCCAACAATAAATAAAGCCATCATTGAAGAACGGACGACGTCATCAATATCTTCTTTGGTTTTCTCACTTTACTCAGTGTAAGACAAGTTTTGTAATCGGCCTAAAAATGTTCAGGATTATTTGTTTTGACCCATTCTAGATTATATTTCTGTGTGCACTAAGGCAAAACCCCATATGTCACAAAATATAGATTTTTAGTTTTCAATGCCAATATGTACTGTTAATAGCGGAAAATATGATGACAAAATCCGATATGTTTCTGAAGCTCTTGAAAATTGTAGGTTAATAAAATAAGATTCCGATATGACTCTTATATTGCAATCAGCTGATGGCAAAACCCAGTGACTTAGACATATCGGACGCTGGTGTCGCAGGAAACAACAAAGCACTCGTGATGATCAGATAAGGGGACCATATCACAGTGGCGTATTCGACGTGGGGTTGAATATATGTCTTGTACAGTTGTGAGAACAAGTCTTTGGATGGACTTTGAATCGCCTTTTTGAAAGTGTAGAAGACGTAGTTTGCTCTACGAACGATCATACTGATGTGGTCGGATCAACTCAATCGGTAGTTGATAGAGACCACTCAATCAATTTGGGTTTCAACAAGGGTAAAGTGGTGTCACTTAAAGTGTGAACAATTTTGAGATTGTTATGTCCAAGATATATGACGTTGTTCGTTCATTCAAGTTTAGAGGGATATCCCATTCGGAACACCATTTTTATACTAAGGATAGAGCAGATTGAAGTTCGTCCTAAAGATAATGCAAGTATCTTTTTTTATATCAGCGCAAAATGCATTCTGTCAACTCAAGGAACGTGGTAGATCTGAAATATTTAATAAGAAAGGATGTGACACAACAAGAATCCCTGAGGAAAACCTGAAATAACTTCATGCAACTGGCACAAGGAACTACCGATTGGAACTAAGAATGATCTGTTGGATAGGAAAGAATCGAAGTATATTGCCAATGAAACGTTCGGTATCATTTCATAATATTGTTGGAATTCATTTATATTCTACAGTGAACACGGCGATCCTCTTTCTGAGGGTTGCAAACTATAGTGACATGAGCTTTAACTTTGTGACCAATATGTACCAGTATTATCATTTTCGACAAAAACTCAAAACTGTACTAGATAAAATTATCATAATATAATACGAGAGATGAATTATTCTAATTTTGAATATTAGGTACTCTATTCTAACTACCTCTCTGCTACTGTCGTTGACGCTGTCGTTGATTAGAGGCATGTGTCAATGATTTGTTGCATGTTTGCATATGTCTGAAATGTCGAGCGAATCAAGTTGTCAAGCGAGAATGAGAGTAACGAGCAAGAACTGGTATACCATTGCTCTCATTCTCGTAGTCGTGAACGAATGCAAGAGCGAGATTTGTTTATCCGGATCGAGAGTGAGTCGACCTCCCTTTGTCTCACTCTCGCGAACCACTAGTATTTTGTCAACTCATCATCCAATCATTATGAGAGTTTTAACTATCTCACTAGGCGTTAAATGCATGTTTCATTTTTCCTTTTAGAAACTGAACCAAACTGATGAGAATTACGTATACAGTATCGGGAACAATTCTTCTGAGGTATAGACAGAAGTCTACACTTTCAACAAGGAACGCAATGATATGATAATATCACATAAAGAAGAGAGACGCACTGCTGTGCGCCTCCTCCTCTAACCCCACCCGAGGCGTACACAGCGACTCGCACATTCTCCCGACTGGTGGTGGTATGATACTGATGTCCTACGTCCTGAGCTGACCGCCCTGAAATTGTGATGTTTTCTCAACATATAGGCTATTCTTTACGCTCTCATGAAACCACCATACCCAAGATGAATATTTTCCGATACTGTATATAAAGATATTAATTCACTTCACTTATCCTCAGGATACCAGTATGGGATGAAACGACTCACTCATTCAGTCATTATACTGTTACTGAAATATGAAATACTGTTTTATCAATATTTTGTCATTCAATATTGAAAAAGCGCTCTCTATTCTGTAATGTATCAACATTACTGAATCTAAACTAATTTCGGTGACGTTTTTTCCATATTTGATGATAATTTCAGCCAGAGGATAATATATGCAAGCTCACGCATAACTTACTTTGATTTCTAACAAAACAACTCATGCTGGAAATTTAATGAAACACACGCTCTCTCGTTCCTATTCTCTCATTGTCTCTCATTCGCTCTGCCTTTTCAAAACAATTTAAATATGCAAATATAGTCACAGTGGAGTTGAATTATTCATTATAGCTAGAAATAACGTTTAACTTTAGATCTCGTTTCTTAGAGAGTATAAATACTTTCAATTCACATACTTGTCACTTAGTAGTTCACTTTTAATTGAGGCTGGGAAGCTCATAAAACTCAATACTGCTATGTGGGGTTCAATTATGCATCAAAAATTAATCTTGAAATGAGAGAATCGATATGTGTAAGATGAAGCTTTTCGAGATCAGTGTTGCAAAAACGAACAGTATAATTTGGAAATACTTGTATTCTGCCATGATTTCCCTAATGAGCTTGAAGAATCTGCAGCTTATCTGATAATAATCAGCAAATCAGCAAAATAAAATGTTAGATTAACTAGAATCCTTTCAGATCAGAGAATTCTGGCTAATGACTCCTCTCCGCTTGTGGACCTTCATGCCCACCATCGAAGTAGCCATGAGAAAATCCTGGAAAATATTTCTAAGTTCCACATTTTGCAGCAAGGGGGCCACAATTGATAATTAAATATTCAAATTCTCAATTTCCTCGAAAATTCCCACATTATTGATAATCATTAGAAATACTAGACAATTCTGTCTGAGGCTCAGTGGCATACTCAATAAGAGTGGGGGGTGCTATTGAGCGAGTAATAATTCAAATCGATGTAGTTTATAAACGACTTATCTAATTTTACTAAATTCCCTGGAAATTTCATCAGGAACTATCGTGTACCAATGGCTGAACAAATAAAAATACCTAACTTTCCCTTCCAAACAAGCTTAAGTTTACAAAAATTGAGTTAGTCGTTTAGAAGCTATATCGATTCAGATGATTACACTTTCAATAGCTTCCCTCACTCTAATTAAGGTCAGTACGCTAATAAACCTCATCCAATCAATATGATGCAGAATTGTCTACTGTTTCTGATGATACCAAAAATATACCGTAATGTGAAAATTTTCGGAGAAATTTTGGTTTTTAGCATTCAATTTTCAATTGTCTCCCCTTGCGGCCAAAAGTGGAACTTAAAAATATTTCCAGGATATTCTCATGGCCAGTTTGATGGAAACTGTTTTTTTCTAAATTTCTGTGATATAGCCGATGGAGGACCCTAATAAAACGTCTTGTACATATATAAAGCTAAGTCTCATCACTGACCCACTGACACTGATAATCTTGAGATGTCTCAAACTGTATTACGTAGAGACTTCAAATTGAGGTAGATTATGTCTCAAAATGGAGTTTCCATCAGACGATTCTTCGAAATTCGTTGGCTATGGGGAAAAGTTGTAGTTATTCAATAATTCTGACAATTCTACTGACAGCAAATTATCAGAATCATCAACTTCTTCGTATCATTCTCATAAAATGTAATTGAAATTGACTTATGTTCTGTTTCGTATTGGATTTATAAAACAGTTTTGCCGGTACAGAATGAATAATCAAATAAAGAGATTTACTATTTTCAAAAATTTTCAATTTTCTTTAATATTCATTTACTTTCGAATGATTGTCGGGAGAATACGTTTATAATAATTCATAATGACTTCAAAATAGAAGTATTCCAATATTTCCAGGTAACTCCTTATAGCGGGACTGGATTTGGATACGATTTCATACAATTGCGAAAAAGTTGGCCATGAAGTTTAGCTAAGCCCCCTGAGGGTCTTATTTATGAAGTGGTTTAGAGTTTCAGCTCTCTGTTGAAGGGAACTGAACAAAAGACCCTTGCGGTGATTTCATACAACACGTTCCAAACTTATTATGTAATTGTTTATCTCATTTCCCTTCACCGATTAAAAAAGCCTAATTATCATAATTAGTAGGCAGTTTTGATTCGCTCCAAGCTATAACATGGTTATGTTCTATTAACGATGAAATTTGAAGAAGTTCAGTTTGAAAAGCACTCTTTCCAATTTTCTGCTTCATTTTGATTCACTTAATGCTAATACGTGTAATATATAGGGTGTTTCACAACTTATCCGACAATGGATTATGACTTAGCAAAATATGAAAAGCCTCGTGTATTCTCAGCATTACCTGAAGATCAAAGCAAAATATGAAAAGCCTCGTTTACTCTCAGCATTACCTGAAGATCAAAATATCCCTTGATGATGGAAATCCATGTTTGGTTGCCTATGATAATCCCACTGTAGTGATAAGTTTCTGGGTTTGGAATTTGTAACTGATTTTGTTCTCTAGAGGCTCTACATCAGGAATTCGCATTTTATTTATTTTATTATTCATCTGATCCATATTCATACAGCAGGCTTGCGTCTTATTACAGGACAAAATTGTACAAGAAAGAAGGAACAATACATAAGATAAAAGTTAGATTGAACAACAAAAATGAGAGTGGACCTAAATTGAATCCTTGAAGCATCACTCCTATACACATGACGCTATACTTATTTGTGAAAACTCACGTTTTTTCAGATTTATACCTAACCAACTGCTAATAAGTCACCAGCCTGCTATGTTCTTAAATGTGAATGTTATGTTTGATGTACTTCGTAACGAATATATCGAGTTCACTCTTCCATCATATCTGGTGGCATACAGTGTTCCAGATCTCTTTCATCTCTTTATAAGAACTGAAGTTATTTTTTGATATTCAACAACAAATAAATAAAACTGGAAATGTCAACACAACTGATTAATGCAATGATTGTTTTCAGTGCTTACCAGTAGTCTTCCGAAGACCGTGACTATTTTTTAGATAGTTGATAGAAAACTTTCGGAATGTGAAAGTAGGTTACGTAATGAAGATCAAATTTGATGTATAATTGTGAATAAAATAGGTTACTATTCGGTGTGAAAATTCAATTCCTTCGTCGTGATCTGACTAAAATCGATACTACACTTCTCGGCCATTTGAAAAGATCTCTCTGAAGTAATGAAACATTTTCCATCTTCACGTTATATCCTTTCACACTGTTTAATAATGATTGTTGACCCAGGTATGAATAATATATTAATTGTCGGAAAATAGGTCACACTAACACATGTACTTATACTTCAGAAGTTGGAGAATAAAACTCAAATTTTACACAAAACTTTTAACATTTAATTTAAAAATGCTGACAAATTGTTTCACCACACTGTGGCATTATCAAAGCGAGGAGTTATCAACTAAAGCTAAATCTAAAAGTATGTCCTTAAATATCAGGGATCAGAATGTGGTGCAAATTGAGGGATGGGGGTGGATAATGGTGGGAGTGTGTTTACAAAATTGTTAACAAGCGGTGAATTATATGTGTCGATTTGATCATTTAATATTACATTATTATTGTTTTTTGCGTGTTTCAAAATTTCTATGGATTCTAATATATTAAGTTTATGTCCTTTTTCCTGAATATGTAGAATATCAGGATTAAAGGCTTTAAATATAATATCCCATTTAAACCCAATAATAAACACTTTGAAAACCTTACTGTTGAAACAGAAGTTGCACTCAAACAGTCAGAAACAAAAATTAAATATAATGCAAGCGATATACTGATAAATTCTACTAAATTAACTTCTAGCAAATTCGTAAATCCAGAAATTAAAATTGCTAAAATACTTAATGAAAAGACAATTAAAAATAATATCGTGTTCACTAAAGCCGACAAAGGTAATACAATAATTGCAATAGATAAACATACATATTTAGAAAAAATTGATCAATTTTAAAGATTCAACAAAATTTATAGAACTAAAATCAGACCCTACAATGAAATTCCAGGCAAATATTAAAAATTCTCTCAAAAATATCCAATATATTTTGACTGAATATGAGAAGCCTCGTTTAATGAACATGAATCCTCAACCACCTTCTCTTTATGGTTTATTAAAAATTCACAAAGACGATACTCCCATAAGACCCGTCTGTTCATATATCAATGCACCCTGTCAAAAAATAGCGAAAAAGTTAGTCAACATAATATCAACATATACAAACTTTAAACCTAAATACAGTATAAAAAACTCTTTCCAGTTAATAGAAAAAATAAAAGATGTAGAACTAAAGACAAATATCAAACTTGTATCTTTTGATGTCAAGAACCTTTTTCCAAGTATTCCCACACAATTGACCATCACTCTAATTGAAGATCTTTTAATCCGCAATAATACTTCACCGGCAATAACACAGGAAATATTAAGTTTAATCTCACTTTGCATAGACCAAAATTATTTCACAATTAACGATAAATATTACAAACAGAACACCGGATTCCCCATGGGTTCGCCATTATCTCCGTTGCTAGCAGAAATATTTATGAATTACTTGGAAACTAAGATTTTAAATTCCAATTTTCAGCACATGTTTGTATATTGGTATCGCTATGTTGACGACGTAATCGCTTGCTATACAGGCAGTAACCGTCAAATAAATTCTTTCCTCACCTATATCAACAACTTACACCCAAATATAGAATTCACATTAGAGATGGAAAACAACAAGTCCTTAAACTTTTTAGATCTGACAATTTCACACACAAATAATTACTTTTCTTTCGCTATTTATCACAAGCCCACCCACACAGATACCACAATACACAACACTTCTTTACATCCACAATTACATAAGCTAGCAGCATATAATTGTATGATACATAGATTAATTAATGTCCCATTAAGTAAAGATAATTTCCATTTAGAATTAAACAGAATCCTAGATATTGCCAAAAATAACGGTTATAATGTTAAGATAATTAATAAAATACTCCAAAATAAACTCAAAAAAAAGCCTTAAGCATAATTTATCCGCAAATTAATAATAATACAAAATCAAATTTCACATGTCTAACATATTTAGGTAAACATTCACTAAAAATATCTCAATTCCTTAAAAAACAGAATAAAAACGTCGCCTTTAAAACAACAAATAACCTATGCTCGTATATTAATAACTCGAAATCTGAAAAAGATAACTTAAAGAAATCTGGAGTTTACAGACTGAGATGTGATGACTGTAGTGCTTTGTACATAGGACAAACTGGACGCAGTTTCAGCGTAAGGTTCAATGAACATTTGAGAAGTTACAGGCTCAAAAAAGAAGACTCTAATTACGCAAATCACCTGTTAGAACATAACCACAATTTCACCCTTAATCCTGATATTCTACATATTCAGGAAAAAGGACATAAACTTAATATATCAGAATCCATAGAAATTTTGAAACACGCAAAAAACAATAATAATGTAATATTAAATGATCAAATCGACACATATAATTCACCGCTTGTTAACAATTTTGTAAACACACTCCCACCATTATCCACCCCCATCCCTCAATTTGCACCACATTCTGATCCCTGATATTTAAGGACATACTTTTAGATTTAGCTTTAGTTGATAACTCCTCGCTTTGATAATGCCACAGTGTGGTGAAACAATTTGTCAGCATTTTTAAATTAAATGTTAAAAGTTTTGTGTAAAATTTGAGTTTTATTCTCCAACTTCTGAAGTATTATGAATTTACACTACGTAAACGCCGAAACCATAGATACATGTACTTATCATTTTCGTCTTTACGTTCGTTCCGGTCTCACGACTATCATCAGAAGACGTATGAATGAATAAAACAGAATTTCTTAAGACTAATTCTATCAGCACAAAGCGTCCTTATTGCACCAATTTTACTTAAAAATGCCCACGTCACCGAAACGAACAGAAACACGAATAATCGAAACTCTATCAAGTTAATGTTTTAAGTACATCAATATGTATCAAGAATCCACTGCTTAGGAAGTTTCTTATAATATACGATTTCAAGTCAAACGAAGTCTGTATATGACTGAAATCAAAAAATATAAAGCTCAAAAAAAAAGATAATTGCTTGAATTGAAGAATAAATTGATTCCCATAATGGGCAAGCACCTTATACCTATGGGCTTCCGAAACTACATAAGAGTGATCAACTTTTAAGACCCATTGCAAGTTATCTTGGAGCGCCTTCCTACAATTTATCAAAATCCATCAATAATATAATAGGAAAAAATTAATTTTATGTTGTTATTTTATTCAACCTTTGATAAAGCTACATCTACTAACAATGAGAATTCATATACTCAATGCTAACAGTTGCAACTGTTGATTCTTCTCATTCTAACTGAGTGCACTCCATATGATGTCCATTAGTTAGTTTTAGATTCGATAAACTTGAACAAATGCTTATGACACAATTACTCCACAACGCATATCGAATTAGGTTAATATGTCGATCCAGCATCATATACATGCAGAATAAGTGAAATGCGCAACATTCAGAGTTCTGTTGTTGACGGAAACTATTTACTGTTTGTTCTATTTGTTGATTGAAATTAGTATGTATTGATTCCGATCTATTCAATTCTATCCAATCTGGAGCTCTGATTGAATTTAGCTTATTTCTCTCATTATGATATCAAGCAACTTGATGTCTTTCTTCTCTATCGCTTACTGAATCTAATTGCTAGCATACCTACTCGTATCCACCTTACATAATGTCCGTTACATATCGTTCCATATGTTAGATATCCCTGTCAGTTCAAATAAGCTTCCACTTGACATCGAGTATTATCTTACTTCTTTCCATTGTTTCAGCTGTTTCTACTCATTAGAAATATGTTTATTAAGTATTGAAACTTGAAGAAATACATCGCGGTGGTGCGGATGGCGCTTTTTTCTATAGGTTTCTGTATATATAGGTAGTATGTATATAAAAAAAGGAAAATACCACTCTCTATCTCAAAGTCCTTCACGCGTGTCTTGAGATAAGTAACCCATCGGAGCGAAACCAACAGTTGCCACTGTGAAAGATCCGGTGAACTGGGCACCATATATATTTCACCTCTGATGCACGATACCGTGCCTTCTTATCCTAGAGTGCTGGTTGAAACGGATTCTCGAACGTGGTAGACACATGCGGAAGGCCAAACTTGAACAAGGTCAGCGATGGCTCGTAAATGTATATACCTCGGCAGGTTCGGGGATAGTGCATAAAGCACGGTGTCTACTGCGGCAGAATGTATGTAGGTTCTTGCTTAAAGTAGCCTTTGCAGACCGAGCGGGGCGAAAAAAGATGCCTCTACGAAACGTCAGGTGAATGATGCACCACATAACGCTCACTCTTGGAAACCACGGCGCAGTATCTTCACATCCCAGATGACTGGTCGCAACAGATCCCGGCCGTGGTAGACTTAATGCGGTAGGTTATTTCAACAAAGCCGAACGGTTATTCGTTCACGTTCCTGGTGAAACAAGTAACAGGGGGGGGGGAAAGGTTTGAGAAATGGCTATAGCCTAGAAGGGGCAATAATATAGTTTAGCAAGCAGCACCCGTAAAAAAGGGTCCGCCTGAATAGTCCTACTAGGGCGAGGGCGAGAGCACAGCTGCCTCTGCGTGAGCAGCACCACATCGCTTTACTCCTAAATTCTGTGCTTCCTATCCCAGGTTTCTGGGTGATGGATTCGCGGCCAGGGCAATGATATGTGGTAGGCCGATGATACGAGGCCGACGGCTACTCGTCAAACGGAAGTTCTTCAACACTGAACACGAGTAGGCAACAGTGGCGGTACCTCGAAGGAGGCTAAGGAGGCTCAGCCTCCTCACCAATTTATCTTAATGATCATTCTCCATTTTATTTCCTGTTTCTCTGATAATTCTTTAAATTTTACAATTAACTCCCATTCTCAGTAGTTATTTTCAATCTGGCAACAGTGACCAGAGCCTAGCTTCTCTATATACCTCAAACGCTAAATACGTGTGGTCAACACAGTTGCCGTTTTTCCAATCAGTTCAATTGCCAAATAGGGTGAAACAGCGAATATGGCAACACTCTATGTAGCCTAGCTTCTCGTACGCACCCGGCGGTCGATGAAATACGATTACTTGCCGTTGCCGCCGCTGCAAACCAAACTACGACACGTGCTCTGTCAGTTGTTGTTTCTGTTTCGCGAAGCGATGTAAGGTTAAGTTATAATTTATCTGTTCGGTGAGTTATTAACAAAGAATTCTTTGTTTATTGAACGTTAAAATGAGTAGTGATTTAGTTGCTGGAAAGATTAGTGATGACAGGTATGTTTCAAAATCGATCATTGATACTGATAATAATTGTAAAAAATATTTATGGTTAACATGATCTGAGGTACACAATAAATTATATTGATGGTATTGTGGTATTGCTTGCTATTTACATCTGATACAACTTCATGTTGGAGGCACTCGGGTTATGATGATTTGAAAAATTCAGCTCGTGGTATAGACAGACATGAAAAATCGCAAGAACATATCACATCGAGTATTAAGTTTAAATTAACCGGTAAACAGAATATTGTTAAAGGAGGAAAACATATAATTTGGTAGACAAGAAACTACATTATAAACACTTTTTTATGAAATTTTAGATACTATTGGAGGTCAAATTGAGATTCGATTTTCCGATTTACATGAATTGAAGTTTTTTGTATAACTTAAAATATAAATTTTTTCATAAAATAGCACTGAACAATGAATTATGCGTTATATTCTCGGATAAAGATATTTTAGGCCAATACGACATTCACGCCGATATGATGAAATATATGATAGCAATGCTTTGCAACAAGTTTTACCTCAGTTTTATAAACTACTTTGTTTGACAGTCACCATTCCTGTCTAGTCGGCATCGGTGGAGAGATCATTTTCTACTCTCAAACGAATTAAAACTTACATGCCAAATACAATGGGCCAAAATCGTTTATACAATGTTAGTTTAATATCTATTGAAAAATATTCAGTAAAACACTTAAAACAAAATGATACGTTTTTTGATAATATCATTGATCATTTTTCGCAAACTAAAGACCGTAGAATTCCGTTAATACATAAAAAAAGTCAATAAAATTAATAAAAACAAACAAAATATGAAAAATTCCAAAAAAAAAGAAAAAATATTGAAAATCAAAAAAAAAGAAGACAAAAAACGAACGAAAAAATCTTTTGCCAAGATAAACTCTATACCTCCACGTTGGTTCTTGCTGGGTAACAATTAATTTTGTCATTGAAGTAGCTGGTACGGTCGCTATGCAAAGGTTAAAAGGCTGTGAATAGAGTATATTTTTACAAAAACGTTTTATGTCCAGCTTCCTCTCTCAAAAATCCACGAGCCGCCACTGGTAGGCAAAGGAAGAGCGGCTAAGATGGTTCAAAAGACCGTCTCCTCTCCAAATAAGTCGTTGCCGGGTAGTGGCGTGATCTTGAAAGTAGGAGAGGGCAAGTCAGACTCTTAGAGTGCACTCATTGGACGGGCAAGTGGGTAGCTAGACCCCAAGTTCTTATCGTGTCTCAATGACTGACGATCTCCAAAACTGTAAGACTGACCGACTTGAAATTCGGTAGGTAAGTTCCTTATACGATGTAGGTAACCGCTGAGGACAGATTTCTTGAAACGCAATCCCAAATCGGGTAAAAGGGATTCTATATTTCTGACGTTTTTGACTGCTCATATAAATACGTAGTTCATATGACAGACAGATCCATAGATCGATAGAACATTAGCAGAGATCAGACCGTCTATGACTGTTCCTGACAGACCTCATAACATACCGTTCCTGTCAATTCAAATAGCCTTTAACGTGACAAAGAGTATAATTCTACATCTCCACGCCTTCAGCTGTTTCTACTCATTTGAGTAGTGCATTAACCGCAGAAACGTGGCAGTGCATCGTGGCGGAGCCGACACCTCATTTGTTTCTACGGGTATTGGCTGTCCCTGCGGTCGTAGCCCACGGACAACAGCTAGTATTAGTATATACTAAAATTGATCGTTTAATAATAATGGAATAATCATTGGTGGACCCGGCACCTTCACCATTTGGAAGACTACCGTACAAATAGTAAAGGATGTTCAAAATTAAGGTAACGTTTTGATATTGAAATAAAATGCAGCTATTACTTAGATTGTACGATATTTTTATTTTCAAGTGAAATTCGAAGATCTCAGTTAATAATGAAAATCGGTATCGGGCTAGTGACCTCCTCTGACTGACAGAATATAATTTTTAGTCTAAGAATCTTTCTTTAACCGAGGCAATATTTCTGAGATTTCTGCGTTACTGTTCCTCCGGAAATCCTGAATTGTATGAGGGTACTAAAATTGATCGTTTAATAATAATTGATGAGCATGTTAAACGCCACAATGGGAAATGAAAGGGTGTATTGTGGATCAAACTGTATTGTGGATCAAATTTGCTCACTCCTGCGCAAACTTTTTTTTTTTGAATTTTTTAAAATTTAGAAGAACGTATGCATCTCGCGGCCTCAAAATTAATATTTGGTCAAGGGGCCATGAGATGCAAGCGTGCTGAAAGTCACCATTTGGAAGGAGTAGAGAGCTCTGCCTTGAGAAGATGTGCTGCATGCTACTAAAAACACTCAGAAGAGAAAGGGCGCAAGTTCGACCAAACTGAATGTTTTTGTGAAGTGCATTCATGTAAAGTTTAGGTAGGTTGTGAAGTTCTACCGTTCATGTTTTGTTGAACTTTCATTTTAATTATTTTTGTGTTATTTTTATGTATTTTCAGAATAAATAAATTTTGTTTGTATCCATACCATATAAGTATTTTTTTTTGGAATTGCAAAGTTGAACAATTCCGAGCTGAACACGTATTAGCGTTTCCCAGGCCAGCAGGAAAACAAATTGCAATTAAGCATACGGGCAGCGAGGAGCATAACTGTATCACAGAACGCAGGAAACTTTAAATACGTGTGATGCAGTATTGCTTCTCGAAACATTAAAATCAACAGTGTTTGAGATGCATACTTGCATTAAACGTGTTAATCATTAGTCGGCCCGGCACCTTCACCATTTGGGAGACTGGTACGATTCTACCGTATAAATAATAAAGGCTGTATAAAATTAAGGTTACCTTTGAAATTGGAATAAAATGCAGCTATTACTCAGATTGTTATTATTTTCGAATAAAATTTAAAGATCTCGGTTAATAACGAAAATTGATATCGGGCTAGTGACCTCCTCTGACTGTTTGATAGAATATAATTTTTTGTCTAAGAACCTTTCTTCAACTGCGGAAATATTTCTGAGATTTCTGCGTTAGTGTTCCTCCAAAGATCCTGAGTGGTATGAATGGTATTAGCATAGTCTTTCTTCCCTAGAGATTCCATAGGGAGAAGTCTAAAGGCGTTAGATCACATTAGGACCTTAGCGGTCAGTACACTTGGAAAATTAAGCCTGCAATGCATTAACTGTAACGAGAAATCAGTACACATCGATGATTTGAAACTATGAGACGGATTGGATGGAATAGACGTTCAGCATAATTATGTGGTTTCAGCAAGAAACTTTTGCAAGAATAATTTCGAGAAGAGATAACATCAACGGACCGCCAAGGTTCTGTGATCTGAGACCGTCTCCCTATGGGTTTTCTTGAAGGAAAACGTTTGAGCTAATAATGTTCAAACGATTCAGGATCATCGGGGTCCCTTATCCAACATTCGTTTACATTAACATAAAGACTATACTCATTCATTTTTGAGATCTTTCAAATGAATAATAATTCAATGGCACATGTGGAACACATGAAGTTAATTGAATTAACAAATGACGGGAAGCAGCATTCATAGCAACAAATCGAAGGCATCAATAACTCGACTAGCGCGAGCGGATATTGTAACAATTGATAGTGTATGAGGAATCGGAACAAAAATATCATTAAAGCTCCCCAACTGTCAAGAGTGAACGCAACAACAACGCAACTTCATTAAAGCTAGAATTGCGAATCCTCATTAATTGCTAATTCTGAGTTACCTTAGGAAATAGTCAATAATGTAACAAGCTCTGGAGCAGTCAAGGTCGAGCAGGACATTTCAAAGAGTAATAGGGGTGATAACAATGGATACCAACCTGATCATGTCAATAAATCGCTAGAAAAAACTAGTGATCTTCAGAATTTTAGTTTAGAGAATACTGTATTATTGTGAATGCTGAATAAATGGGAAAAAATTCAATAGGTTCAATGAACATAAAAGATACTTTGCACTTCCAAGAACAGGTTTCACAATTGCAAATCACTTCCCTGAAATAGACAGTTTAGAATATATCTGTTAAAAGTTTGAAATTGAATTTACTTGAGTCTACAAATTTACAAATAATGGATTACTCTTCAATGATCAACAGAACTAATCTATTCACCATTATTTGAAGCTCTTTAATGTAGTTATAGTATCCGTGTGAATCCTTAGGTAGTATGATAATGTACAATGAAAATCTTACAATGAGCTACAATTACAACCATTATTCAAATACTATAAGACTGACGAGTAAAAGTTCATCAAAGCAATTTCTTAATTGCTGCAGACTAACGAGAAAAAAGTTCTTGATGGGCGAGACGGTGATTCGTTTCTAAGACGAAGTGTTTTGCTAAAGTTGTACATTTCTACGTCAATTCATTCATAGTCGGTATGGAAACTGCTGAAACTTTATTGTACACCTTATCCTAGGAAAGTTCTACTATGAGTAAGGCTAAGTGTTAATATAATATCATCAATCCTTCATACAAAAGCCATCGATCGGGGGTAGCTTGAACTAGAGGGTAGCGATACTCAACACTTCCCGCTATCATGAGATTACTCCTCGGAAAACTAGATGTCGCGCTTGATATCCACCCAGAATACAGGAATCAATATTTTGGAGCTTCTCTACTATAGAAATCTTCTCGATTGTTTAGAACAGATATCAAATTCACCCACCTACCTATCCACGTAACTTTGTGTGAGATACAGTGAACTGGTTATAAGTTAATTGAATTAAGAAAACTATGGGGAAAAAGTAAAAGCATTTGGAGTTTTTTTATCCAGGAAATACATATAGTAACGCAGAAATTAACATTTTTTTATATATTTATCTTCGTTTCACAAAATGCTTACTGTTATTATTCCCCGAGTTTCTAGACTCAAATGCATATTGCAGATGCTTTGAATTGACAGGGATGTGTATTAATAAGTGCGAAATAATTAGTACACTAAAAATACTATTAAAGTACCTTTCACCAAACAAATGTCCTGCTTACATACTATTAATGGTTAATGATGCAAGGGTTACCCTCAGATAAATATGAATTTAATAAATTGCTCTTTCCTCTTTCACATTTCGATCCTTTCTAAATCACCTAGATATTTGACATTACTGTGTTTTAGAAGTAATAAAATTTCGTGAGGAATGGTGTGCTAATGCAAGTTTTCCATTTTTCTTTATATGGGCAAAATGTTCTTTATAAAGAGTTATCATAATTATCATTGAAGGCCGCCTGATTGAGCCCATTGTGCGCTCCATGATCGGAAAGAAGCCTATTCTGAACTAGGAGGTTTCTGGACCGCCGAAAGCCAGAATATTGCTTACGCTGTCTTCCAAAAGTTTATCTGCAAGAAGTTCTGCTTCGCCAAAGTAAGAGTGCTTGAAGAATATCAAAGCTGGACATTCCAACAGGTTGAGTGAGGCAGATTCTCCCTCCTCTCTGCATTTCCTACATAAAGGGTCATTTACGATGCCCATGATATGAAAGTGTTTGTTCAAACGACGAGTTGTTGTTTCATCTAGTTTCTAGTATTTTGTTCCAGATTTGCTTAAGTCGGGAACAATCTTAAGTCGTCAGTCCCTTGGCTATTTTCTATTCATGTATGAATAGCTAGTAATACCGGTATAAGTATCATCCTTCGCCTGAAGAAGCCACTATAATGCGAAATATGTCTTTGATTTTATTTTCATAATAAAATTTTGGAATTTTTCTACAATGTATTATTCACTGTAGTGATCATTCTTAATATGATGAATTACCAGCAAGTAAAGACTGATTATCAACTGACTTAAAGGTACATAAAATGTGAAAGAATATCAGGATTTTCTGTTTTTCGAAATCGTGAGTGCATAGTGATCTCTCAGAACGACGGTTGGTAGTTAAGTTAAGGGTTAACATCGAACCATATTTCGAGTCTCAAAATAAAAGTGGGAACTCCGTAATTAATATAAGACCAGACGAATTTTTCCCTTAAATGAATTAAAATCAGTTATATACTTTGTTTAATGTATTTTCCAGAATTCACCATAGAAATTATCAAGAAAATTGTACTGTTCAATTTGCATAACCTCACTTTCTCCCGATAAATGAAGAAAATATTTTATTTTCCCGTTTATAATGGAAGCGATGTTGATGAGAAGTCGTATTTTTCCTTCGATTCATTATATAAGAGCATCCTCTATGAAGATTCGCACAAAGAAATACATTTCCCATATTTTGTAATGAAGATGCCACTGTGTATTCGATTACATGGTGCCTCCTGTATACCGATAGAAATCAATATTATCGATTATCTTCATTATTATGGAACACAGAAAATGATAATGATGCATTAGTCAAAGGTTTTGATTAGTTTACAATCCAGAAATGACGGAATAACAGTGTTTCGATTTACTTAGATCCAATTTCCACACAGAGAGATTAATGATGTTTCTAACATTTCCAGAAGTATAAGTAGTATTTCTATTTTAATAATAGATCAGAGTGCAGACCTTATACCAAAGCAATGAATTCTTTAGAAGCTAATTCTCCTCCAATTCCGACTGGCTAAAGTAGTAACCTTTCGCAGAATGAAAATCTCAAACGTATAATACAAAGAATTTTATTTACTTCCTTGGTTTCTATCTATACGATTCGGATTCCATTTATTTTTGCCAAATTCAAACAGAAAGCAACTTAGCTATTCCCCTTAAACTTGCTATGAGAATTATGCACTATAGGAACTTTACGATAATAATTATGAAGGGGGAATTACAAAACATTCGAAATCGATGTATTTTGACCTACAAGTGAATCCACAATCATGGTTAGGCTAAAATGTTGCCTACTTTCAAAGTTATATATAAAAGAAGTGAAAATTGTACAAGTGACTTTTGACATTTTATCTCGATGGGAGGCAAGTTGCGAAAATTGGCGGAATAACAAGGTCTAATGAAAAAATTAAAGATCATTTGTATTTCACTATAGCAGGCGACCCGACGTGTGTGTTTGCAGGTTTGGATTGTTTCTAACTTGCACTTGTTCTGTGGTAATATCCCTTACCACGGTAGATCTAGATACGCCTACTACATTCACGCATGTGTTTATGAAATTATTGTTTTTTTAATAGAGCTCGTTATTTCTCTAATAGCCAATTGTGCAATTTATCTTTTTTTAATCATTACTTTAAAAATAAGCAAAGCTGGATTTCCAGTGATTCTAATAATATCAACTTAAAGGCCTTTCTGTTCAATATGAAGTATTCCTGGTTTTTCCGGGAAACTGTGTTCTAGTAGGTTATTGGTGAAAGTAGATTCCTTCTTTATTAATCTGTAGCCACGTAGATGTTCTATGAATCGCGTTCTGAAGCTGCGTCCCGTTTGATCTAAAAGAAGCGAAGAGGAATCTACACAGCTCGATCTATACTTGTATTCGAATTTATCGACTTCGGTCTTTCAAACTTCCTCGAGTATCAGTTACTCTATATGCTGGCGTTTCATTTGTCTCTTGAAACTATTTCGAAGCTTATTTCTGATTTTATAATTAGTATAAATGACATTCGTTTATATAGGTTTGTTAGAGTCGATGCTGCTGTGCAACCAAACATGTAACGTAAATATCACAAACTTCAATAAGTGTTATCTCGTTTTCAATTCACTTTTCATACATTCCTGATTTTTTCTTTCATTATCAAAGGTATTCCTAAGATGATTCTCAGAAATTATGGAAAGTCCTTGGAAATATGCACAGCAGATATTATTCCTTATTGAGAAACTGGTAAATTTTGACTAGGTTCCACAAAAAAAAAGATAAAAAACGGAATAAAATCATTAATAAACTATAAAAGTGTTCACACTATGGATATATTATAACACTATTCATTAAAAATAATCCAATAAAAATACTATTAAGGTACTGAGTTTACTCTGATGAATGGCTACTTAGTGTCCGAAAAGTTATCAGTACTTTAATAGTATTTTCAGTGGATAAGGGTGATTATTTCTCATCAATATAATAAAATCATGTTAGCTTAAAGAAGTAGCTTGTTTGATAGATTCAGCATGACAATTAAACGGGAAATATTGTCTTTAAAATATATTTCTTACTTCTTAGTAATTGCATATTTCCTTAGATGACATTTACTTGTTAGAACCTTGCTTGATCATTCCAGTTTGTGGTATTCCATTTCTAAATAATATTAGCTTTTGCCAGATACATAACTATTGACTATAAAGTAAGGTATACACAGTTGTTTAAATCATATTGCAAATCGTCTAGTAACTAGTGATATTCTAAGAAAGAACAATGAATACACAACGTGTTAAAAATATTGACAAACAGTCCCCACCTCGTTCTTCTTGTTTCCGCAACATCACGATGTTGGCTGCACCTGCGCCTTCATAACGTTATAGACAATTCTGTGTCCATTTATATTTATAGTGATTATATACAACAATGTTGAAGTAACATAACAGATAATAGTTCAAGCTGTTTGGCTCCTTTGAGAGCTCTGGTTTGATCTGGAAAAACCTTACCATCGTTAGGTATGTGCCGAAAACTAATAAGTAATATCCGTTTTTTTCCTAATTATAATAAGGTGCCGCTGACTGGCACTCATGTACTCTGATATTCCTCGTAATTCGTATAAAGTGTAAGAAATTCATTGATTAATCACATTGCTTAGATTTCATGGTGGGATATTCAGTCTCAAAGTAGGATAAATGACCTTAAATAATTTTGGTACTCTAGTATTTGTCAATAGGGTTATTCGTAATTTGACAGATTTATCATTTGGTATCATTGCAGCTATCTGGCACCTTTAGTTATGATATACGGTTTGAGCTAGACACCTCACCCATATTAAATAAAACTACAGTTACTATCCTCAAAATCGCTACGATTAATAAACCGTTTGATTGCAATTCCGAAATACTATTAGCGAGTGGGAAAAATGGAACGAATTAATTTTCCAACAAAAGGTAGCATGGTTATTTAAAGGAAATTTCTCAAAAAGATGCAATCTTGATCAATTGGATTGCTTAATAAATAGATTGACTGAATTATCATTCGCTTAGTCCACTATCTTTCGTTCGCTTTCAAATAAAGATGACAACTTGCTACGTTTATAATGAGAATGAAGCCTGACATTGCGTTACGATTAGATTCTATATATTTGTTTCATGCATTAAAAAATCACCATTCTGGAATATACCAATCAATAATGAGTGATGCTCAACGTTGCTTGTGGAATATGCCAGTTTTTATCCCGAAATGTTCGTAATTGAGACAGGGTGCACCTATGGAAAGACATGCATGTCATCAAATTTATGTGTAATTTTGCTTTCTGAAGAAAACATCACGACGTCGGACCGGAATATATTCATAGCGGATATCTGGGCGCCGTGCTTGTTGTATCTCAGAATGACTTCCGTGTTCCATTGTGTTTCTCGCTGCTATTTTCTGATATCTTTCGTGCAGTTTTGTCCGTATTGACTCAGTTATGCGTTTGTCGACATCGAAAATACCAAAACATATTACAGTGCAAAACTTACGACAAGAATATACGACATAATGGTCAATGTTCACCGCAAAACAAGAACTAAAATGGTAAGACGAAATTACACCAGTATTTTTCTTCCGCTAAGGAATCATACACAGCGAATAAAGTGCTCTCTATTCGATGTGAGTCAACCCGAAAGAATCTCTATCCAATACAGATTAAGAAAAATACATGAACCCTATGAATAAGAAATATTCATCCTCAGCTACTAAAAATGCTCTTGAAGTACTGAGGACCTTTCGGCTACCGAGTAGTTTCAAAGTCAATAGAAAATTAATTTTTATTCAGAAAAACGGCCGTGGCTACCAAAAACACATTAAGTCAGATTTGATTTTTACTTCCCTCATTCAAGTGACTTCATCGATGTGACGTCACTGTCTATTCTATGTCTTCATTCTGTGGTACATTCCATTAGTACGTGTGACAGGAAGTGTCAATATAAGACAAGAATTAGTGCGAAAGTCAACCTAACAACAAGTGTAAGTAGGAAACATAGTTGCGAAATACATTATGTGGACCATTTAGATAAAATTTCATCATATCAATCATATGTGGAATTGGAGCTCTTATTGTATTGCTACTTGAGCATTTAGGTTTTACCCAAAGTAACGTTGTGAATTCGGACCTCCTTTTCTATTAGTTCCTTCACCATCCAGGATTTAGTAAGGGAACATATATATGAAACATTTAGGGAACGTTTGCGAAATTAAACCTTCTATATTACTTGCTCAGCCATTTAGGTCTTAGCAATGGAACTTATGTGCAATTGAAACTTCTATAATATCAGTTCTATGAAGATCTAGGTTTTAGCTACGGCATATATCTCAGATAAATGCTTCTAGTGCATTGTGTCCTGACCAAGTAGGTTCTAACAAGGAACCTTATGTGAACTTGTAGCTTCTGTGATATTGGTTCACTGAAATAATGAGTGAGTTAATTCGAAAATTATGTTGAGGACTACGTATTGTACCTATATCATGTATCACTTGGTTCAACCTTGAACTATATGTCTCGAAGTTCAGAGGCGTAGCGAGGACAATCCGCGCTATGGGGCAGTTCTTTAATTTGCACCCCCTCATACTTGACCACAAAAAAAAGTCATATCTCGATCATGTTTGTGGAATACAACTATACGGATAACTTTCATAGTTTCTTAGTATAAAATAATGCAAATATCTAACAGTATATGAAACTTCAAACAGTGTTAGACCTGCCGTATGGATGATACGTATTCTGAGTTGGGGATTTTATCTTAGATTTCTACAATTCTAAGAGAGCCGAATTTCGTAAAAATTCAAAACGCACCAGATTTCTACGGAAGTTAACAGAAATCTCTCCTATACGTGCGCCCGGGGCAACTGTCTCCTCCAACAAGCCTCTGTCTCGGTTCACAGAATCATGTTATATGACAAAAATAGATGCGTAGTTTCAGATATGATAGAACACAGTCACGAAATAATCGAATCATTTCGTTGACAATTTATGTTGTATAATGTTCCTATTTGCGTCAAGGCAAGTTAAGCAATTGAGTACTTTGTTTTCGTAATTAATGTAATCCATTTATATCTCATTTAGCGAGTGGCGATATTCATAAGTTACGAAGTAGGTAAACCTATTTATTACCTTTTGCTGGCGTCAATTGTAACGTGTAAGCTCATCAAGACTCGAGCGATGTTAGCTTTTAAACCAATATTCGAAAGTGTCTTCCAAGGTGAGGTCGGCACCATTCTCTGACAATATGGAGAAATATAATTTTCAGTTGGAACGACTAATTTAATTTATAAGTCGGCGTGATGGCTGATTAGGAATTATAGCCAGTCTTTAAGTGTATTCGGTTAAGAACTTGCAAGCAGTTTTTGTTATCGAGTCGACAATTCCCCTCCCATCAATTCCTTAATTAAATCTGAAATTTCGCCATGTCTCCTAAAAGATGGTAAATCTACTCTAATTTCATTCTGAAGTACTTTCTCCAAGTTATACGGTTTCTGAAGCTATTCTTACAATTTATCCATCTTTAGCAAGCAATTAACTGAATAAATAAGTGGAATAAATTCCAGCCTAGTCTTGCAGCTGTACTTTCCCAAGAGGATTCGATCCATTTTTGGTTATTGATAACATTGCGTTGTTGATAATTACAGAAATGATTTTAGCTTGAAGAATACAAGCTGTACCTAACTGAACTTCCAACTCATGAAGTACAACAATCTTTGAGTTGGATGTGAATGATAATTCGGCTTGAGCAAATGCGTATTTGCATATTTTGCTATAATCTCATGTGATCTTCAAACGAAGATGAATATAATACTATGAGGTACAAGTGTGGATATTAAATGAAAATATAGTTTGGTTTGCATCACTATCGCCCTTGTTCACTTAAATTTCAGTTATCCTTAAGCACTGTAACAGAGTTTACATTGTTAACACCATAAAAAGCTTCTATAATGGGATTGTTCGTATCCAACACTGGTTACCGCAAATGTCATCCCCAAATTGTACTCAAGCGTTATGCAACATTTCTGGATGAATTGCAATAATTTGCTTGACGTCTTTTAGTCCTTCCAGCGTGGTCGGTCGTGTTCTGTAAACTCACTTTCTCAATTAATCCCACAACCAGTACTCCGTTGGGTTAAGATTGAGTGATCTTGGTGGCCACAAAGTTACAAAATGTCTACTTATAACAGGATCTTGAATTATTACAGTAAATAATTCTCTACCTGTTCGGACAATGGCTAGCAAAACATTAAAATCCCAAAACTGAAAGACTAATGCAAAATAATTTACTATTAATTCAATGTAGTGCATGAACTTAGCTTACTATATGCTGATAAATTTATCTTTAGTAAATAGAATGGAATGTATATTATAATGCAACTGAACTTTTTCAAAAGCTGAAGGATCCAATTTTTTAATTCGGAATAAAAATGGTACTAAATTAGGACTGATTCTTGATTTTTTAGCAGTAGTTTTACTCAGTCCATTGCGGTTTTCATGATTTGACGTAGAAATCTACGTCTAGTTGTATCATGTATATTTCATTATACTAAAGGTCTCGAGTATATTTATTACTATACAAGGTGTTAAAGTTAAACATATCCATATTTTTGTACCATACAAGGTGTTAAAGTTTAACATATCCATATTTTTGTACCTATTGATAATAATTATGACAAGTCATTTAAAATATCATGTTCAGTATATTAGCTCATATTTCTAGCCTCTGTGAATGTATTTACATCACATCTGGAATACATTCGTAAATGGGATTGTTGTGTTAATTTGTCATCAGCCGGCGAACTGTTATCGGTAAATTGGCATGGTTTTGTTTATCATCGGTACTTCTAAGAATTGTTTGTGGTGCCTGGGAATTTCGGGTCAATGAATATGTAGGCAACTAGCTACTGCAGCTACTACCCTAAAATTTGCCTGAAGTAAACTACTGGAGAAAAGGAACATAATTACAACAATATCATTCAACGAACAGCATTATTACTTCCAATAACATTAACCATATCATCAATATTATAATCAAAATGTTTATCTAGAGAAATACAACTGTAGGAAAAGTAGCTTCCATAAATAAGGCAACTCAGTTGCTTTAGTGTAATTGGTACATAACTGTATATAGGTATGAAAAAATAACTCAAAATCATTCTGCTATTTCTTTAACCAACTACCATCATACATAACCATACAAGAAGTGTAAACAACAGCCGCAATCAGCACACAACGTTTATGCACAGCACCCTTATCCAATAAAAATACTGTCATAGTACTTTCAGCCACCATTGCAGTAAACTAAATAATGAATCAAAATATGCCTGTTTGTATACCAAATAAAAGTGTATATAGGGGATTACCCTCAACTGGAGTTGAATCTGAATACATTATTTTGATTATTCGCTTGAACATTTCCATTCCTTCTAAATTCTAGGTATATATGTTTGTTGTTAATGTGTTTCAAGAGTGATAAACTTACTTGAGACATGTTTTGACATATATTTGAGATATGTTCTGCCAATGGTGATTCTCAACCATTGATTTCCTTCATATGGGTGAAATATTATTCAAACGAAATAATAAATAAAACTACTTTGTTTTACTACCACTGATATTTAATATGGTCGTTACTATAGTTTCAACACTAAACGTGTCATCTTCAGACGAAAACTGAATTTAACAAATATTAAATCTACTATATATAGGTTAAAGAAGGATTTCAACCAAATTTTATGGCTATAGGAAATAGTTCTAGGAAAAACCAGAGAGGGGTAAGGTGATTAGGTAATTCCGTGAGGACATTAGTGGTGCGGGTATATTTACTAACAGACTTTAAATACCAAAATCGGGTTATTAATACATTGCAGAGACTACTGTAATATAAATCTAGTTGATCGTTTAGGATCTTATTATCATATATCTTCATTCCTTTGAAAATTTCCATTGACTCTAATATATTTAGTTTTGAAGTTTTATCTTGACTATGTAAAATTTGGACATTATTCAAATTAGGAAAGGTATGGCCTGTTTCTAAAATATGATTTGCAAATGAAGAATCGGTTTTATTATTTTTAAAGGAACGAAAATGTTCTTTATATCTAACTGCTATGTTACGGCAAGATCTACCTATGTATTAAACTATCACACTCTGAACAAGTTAGTTTATAAACTACGGGTCTTTTAAATTTGTCAATTTTATGTTTCGCATTGAACAGAATATGAGATAATTTGTTTGGGGGTTCGAAGCTGATGGTCAGGTTATGATGGGATAAGATGTTTGCAATTTTTTCGCTTATAGGACCTAAATAAGTTAAAGAAACATATTTTAATGAGTTATCTTTGTATTTTATAAAGGGATAAATGCTATTGTAAATTAATTTTTGTCTTTTTCTATTTATTAATTTAGAAACTACTTGAGGACCGAAACCGTTATTTGTAGCAATGATTTTAATTGTATCTAGTTATTCACACTCAATCCTGAATAGCATATCGTATAAGGTACAATATTATAATGAAGTTATGAGTTCACACTGAAGTTCTAATATTCTGTTGAGACGCATTTTCCAACAAGAACAACAATGCTATAATTGGAATGGAATCGGAGAATAACGAAGCAAATGGGCGTTAAAAGAATACATTATTCAGTTCTTTGTATTCATATTATCTGATAGGAAAAAATCATAAATATTGATAATGAAGTAATTTTTCATGCAATGCGACAGCGTTAAATTATTTCTTAAAATGAATGTGCAATTTGGCAACCCATTGTGAATATTGATCAGAGGTGCAAAACTTTAACTGCTAGGCTATAAAAGTGATATATTTACGGTACGACGTCCCATTTCGTAAGTTGACGTCAATTATTACTATTATGGCGGAAATAATAATGCTCCTGGGATTCCGGTTATAATATTATCAATCATTTATGTCAGGAATCCGATACCAATTGACATAACTTTACTGATGCCTTCAGCATAAATTTCGCAATACGATAGCACAGTTTCCTTTCAGGTTATTGAATTTCGCTATAGTTTGTACTAGAGCAAAAAAAACTTGAGTCAAATAACATAGGTAGAAGTGCCAATCTATTCCGAAGCGATGCTACAAACATAATCATTTCCTAAACAATATTACATCATATAATGTACCTAATCATTTATGAACAATTTAATATGTAAAATATACTAGTTTTTATAGGTTAAGGCTTGCAAGTTGGGAATATAGTGCGTCTTTGAAGTTAGCACTACTATTGTTTCCTATTTTCATGAATTCATATTCTTGGGTACTCGGAAATCCACAAAAAATGAGAAAATAGATTCTCGGTGAATAATTGGTTTGATATTATTGATGACCATTTAATTGGTCTGTTTATGATGGACGATCATTCAACAGCAAGGAATAATCACCATTATTCACTAAAAACATTTAGTCGATTATTAGGATGATTTTTCATATTTAGTGTTATAGTGTATTCACAGTATGAACTTTTCTATAGTTCAGCAGTTTATTGTTTACATTTTTTGGGAAAGGTGCTTCGAACATTACTATACAGGATGTTCCATCTCAGACAAGCCACCCCGTATATTTCTTATCCCATGGTGAGTGGAAAAATCTCCCGAAACACGTCGAATCATTTTGTTTAGGGGGACATCTTTTAACGTATATTTGAGGCTTGAACGAGCAATCCCCTAATAGGGGGCGCTTTAACCCCTCAAACTGAATAGGGGAGAGGGGTTGAGTGATACTTCATTTGAAAGGTCTTGGAAGCCTCTTTACAACGGTGTATGAAAAACAAAAATTTGATGAATCGTTTTCGCCAAAAATTAATTTTGTTGCTCGAATGCGCCACCTTGAATATTTTGTTTATTTGTACAATGTACAAACAAGCTCATTTTTATTAAGCCTTTTTTACAAACTTAAACAATCTTCAAAAAATCACATTCATAAGAAAATTGAATTGTGTTGTCATGCTTACAATGAAAAAAATTAAATCTGCGTGTTTAAATCAAATGTTCAAATTGTCCTCCATTGACTTCCATACAATAATACAATTTCGACTGAAAACCGTCTCTGACATGGTTCAGCATAATTGGAGTGATTTGACGACACTCATTTACAATTCGTTGGCGTAGTTCGTCCAAATTTTCAGGCTGAGTCACAAAAATCTTGGACTTAAGATGTCCCCACAAGAAGAAGTCCGGAGAGTTCAGGTCAGGAGATCGGGCAGGCCACTCAATAGGACCTCTTCTTCCAATCCAACGACCGGGGTATTGCAAATTGAGGTATTGGCGAACTGGTGCGGCGTAGTGAGGAGGAGCTCCGTCTTGTTGGAAATGCAATTGTTGTTCAAGTAGTAGACGATCGTTTTCTAATTGTTCAGTTATTAACGGATCAATCGCATTTTCCAACATTTCAAGACAAATTTCGCCATTTAAATTACCAGGAATAAACAGAGGTCCAATCAGGTGGTCTAGGTGGTCTCCCAAAATTCCTACCCAAACGTTTAGCTTTTCCCGATGTTGAGTGTGAGCTTCTCGGAATACATGAGGATTTGTATCGCTCCAAATTCTACAGTTATGCCGGTTAACCTCTCCATTAAGTAAAAAAGTGCATTCGTCAGAAAAGCAAACGTTGTACAAGAAATTTGGGTTATTGTTGATACGCTCGACCATAATTTCGCAAAACTCTTGCCTTCAAACCCAATCATCATCATTTAATTCCTGAATTAATTTAATTTTGTACGGATGGAACTTGTGTTTATGTAAAATTCTGAAAACGTTAGATTGGCTAATACCGGAAGCTGCAGAAAGTTGTCGTACAGATTGCGTGTTTGGCATAAGTTGGACATGTCCCAATACTGCCACAGCTGCTCCTTCATCATTAACAATTCCAATGGGTGCCCTTTTTTTATCCATTACTGAACCCGTCTCCACAAATTTTGTAATCAATTCCATTACGTACTTATGGCGAACGCTACGTTCAGGATGGTTTTCGTTAAATATCCTTGCAGCCGCTCGGGCATAATTTTGATTTTGGTAATAAAGGCTAACCAGCTCAACACGTTCTTGCAATGTGTACACCTTATTTTTTGAAATTTTGAACAAATCAGCAAAGTAGTAACTCAACAGATTGATTAAAATCATGAAATGATCGGAGAAACGTTAAAACCAGATAAACACCTTCTAAGAACAAAAAATGAAGGCAACGTAAGGAAATGTTTTGCTGTTTTTTTACTTATCAGTTTGAGAGAATGTATTATTG
Source organism: Endomychus coccineus (assembly GCA_958510875.1). Classification (NCBI taxonomy): domain Eukaryota; kingdom Metazoa; phylum Arthropoda; class Insecta; order Coleoptera; family Endomychidae; genus Endomychus; species Endomychus coccineus. The sequence goes on along the minus strand of OY294068.1, from coordinate 176,504,453 downwards.
TATGGAAGTCAATGGAGGACAATTTAAACATTTGATTTAAACACGCAGATTTATTTTTTTTTTTCATTGTAAGCATGACAACACAATTCAATTTTTTTACGAATGTGATTTTTTGAAGATTGTTTAAGTTTGTGAAAAAGGCTTAATAAAAATGAGCTTGTACATTGTACAAACAACCAAAATATTCAAGGTGGCGCATTCGAGCAACAAAATTAATTTTTGGCGAAAACGGTTCATCAAATTTACGTTTTTCATACACCGTTGTAAAGAGGCTTCCGAGACCTTTCGAATGACGTACAGAATATTTTGTATATTAATTCAATGAGCTTTTCGTATTTGAATGAGATTTCACTCCATATTTATTCAAATTTGAAATTATCAAATTAGGCTCTTTCTTCTTCACGTTTAAAAAACTGCCTTAGTCCGAGTTTATTCGCAGATAGGCAGAGTTCTTCTTGGATTTTTAAAGACCTCTTTTTTGCATTTCAATATGTACCTGGTCTTTTTTGATTCTTGATTGATTTTGGATTCGCAATACACAATTTACACTCTGCTCAATTTGTTAAATCTTTTCATATAAATAGTCCATTGTAAAATAATTCAGTAAGCTACTTGAATTCCTAATCAAGGGTTCTCTCGTTATGAAGAAAACGAAATGTCTTATATTCATTGCAAATTGAATCTGGAATTGAGAAACTGTTTTGACGTGACCGTGTCGAATATTCCAAAATATTCAAATCAAGAATTCATGTTAACCATTCAAACAACGATTAAATTTCCCAATTTCCATTTTCACCCATTCATTAAGATTGAAACTGAATTTCATAGGGCTATTGTGAGAGTTTGTAACGTTTTATTTTGAAGTGAAAACATCAAATTTGATTCACAATATAATTATCTGGAAATTTTTCCATCTTCTCAGAGTACAAAAAATTGAACAAATCAAGTATGTTCGTTATTTTAAGTTGATTATCTGGTAAACAGAAGGAATAATGGCTACCAATTACGGATAGTTAGAAGAGTAATTTGGCATTCGAACCACGGACATAATGAAAAAAAAACACATGCAGATTCGCTTTTGGAGAACTGAATTAGAGCGACGTAAGTGTCCGCTTTCTGTCAACAGCAGTCTCGAAGTTAAATGTGGTGTGGTGCTTTAGTGCAGTTTCCAATTAACTGGAAACTGGGATTTTATTGGGAAACTTGGGACCCACTTGCTCTGAGCTAATGCTCGTCGGACATTGAATATTTATCGTTAAGAACAGAATCGAATCTTAAACGCTTAAACTCCTTTATTCGTCGCATTAAATGCTAATTTATTTTAAAGAAATTGCAAAGCCGTGTCCCGATATATTTTGCATGTTAACCGTTCCCTCGGGGAGTTCACATCAACGAAAAGAAAATTCCTGTAGCGTTGAAGTACACAATGAATTTTTCGTTATAAAATTGGAGGTCGAATGAAATGGAAGTCAAATATCCTAGTTGACTTTTTACGCACAAGTTTCAAACATGTTCTCATTGTGAACTCAGAAAGTATTCGGGGAGAAATTATGATCCTCTAGCACATCTATTGTTAACGGAGAGTTCATACAAATTCATTTGAGGAATGTATTCTACTGATGAGCAGGCAGCTAGAAACAAATTTTCGTTTTTCGACGATTGCCATGGCTAGATGCTTAACCAAAATGTCAATCATATAGATATTCACTATCATAGATAATATATTGTTCTCGTCAAGAATTCTATACTATATGCTTTTATAGAATGTTATATTCTTTCGAATTTTGTTGCTTTGTAATAATACTAATTATATGAAAAGTTTTAGGAAATAAATATCGCTTTGTATGATTTCATTCTTGTCTTACCGTTGAAAATGTACGGTCAGTTTGATTGCTTGTGTTGAACATGAGACAACACTTTACAATTATTGCACGTAGATATTTAATAGTCTAGGAGCTGTATATTGATGAAGAAAGGTTCAATGTACAATAGCTCACACAGGCCGAATCGTGTATTCTCAGGCATTTCCAAGCTACAGCCACCTCAAATTTTAGATTTTTTTATTGCACGAACCCTTTTTCGAAGTTATTGTATATTGAACAGCATGTAATTCTTATACATTTGCTCCTAGTGCAAAGGTTTCTATAGAGGTAATTCCTTGAAGATGATCAATTAATTTAGTAGGCTGGATGGAATGCACGAGCACAGTTTCTAACCTGGTGGAAAATGTTTGTTATTGTTGCCAGTTGTTGAAAAAATACATGCCAAGATTTTTTTATCCGAGCATTTCCAAGTAATTGGCCATTATTTGGACCAAAAATGATTTTTCTGACCACTTTACGGTTAAAACGGGTGCATTGCGACCTAATACCTTGGCACCATGTCGAATACGTTATTCTGTTTTGTCAAAGAATAGCCAAAATGAGTGCCAATATTTTTTTCCCAATATGAGCATTCCCTCAACCCCGAAAAGCTCCTCCAAAAAAAAATCAGTAAATTGTTGCGTAATTTATCATAATATTTATTTAGTTATCTACCTGTTTCATATGTATTTCCACCCTCTACCCCCATTTCAAATATTCACACCCCTACCTCTATCTCAACATGGTCAACATAATATACGACAGTTTTTTCGGTGAAAATTTAATTATACATGCATTCCAAAGCATTATATCTGCATTCGGTCTATTAAGATCTGTGTCGAGTTCTTACAGGCCGGAATGATATCCAAATTCGAACGCAGCGAAGACCGAATTCCGCCCAAAACACCGATGATCAGCACAACTAATATAACCTTGAGGCCTGGGTAAAACGTACACAGCTCGAACTGGAGATCTTGATACTTTGTTCGTTTTTCCTCCTCTTTCAAGACTATATTCTTCTCTGCCGGATTAGAGAATTCAATGACATACATAGTCTTGCTTCATTTATCGAGGAGAACAACGTCAGGCATATTTGCTTGTATGAACCTGACGGTCGGAAACGAGTCATTCCAGTAGATTTGACATTTCTCGTTCCCGAAAACGGACTCAATATCTTCAGGCGTGCAAGGCAGCACCAGGTCTTGGTCTATTCCGTACGAGTGCCTTGAATAGTAATACAACACCCGTATGGCTGCATTATGGCGATGAGTGTACGCCGAATCCGCTTTTGCCGGACAAGCAGGTGGAAAAGCGTCTCAGGAGCCATTCGACAGGCCCTGCAGCTGACATCAGAAACCTGCACACGCATCACGTTGCGTAAATTCCTTGGTCTCGGATGCAAGCCCGACTGACCTTAGGTATCCGAAGGTCAGCCTGATTGACACGCCGAGTGTATCGATGTTTTGGTAGAAAGCTTGTCAACATGCCCCCTGAGCATAATATGTTGCTCCGCGGCAATAATCTGGGCCTTCAGGCGAAGGTTGAAACTCGAGGTTGCTCTCTAGTCGGCCTTCTCGACTGATGAGAAATTTGAAAACAAGTTCTTCCGCAGCTTTTTGTGCTGCCTTAACGATAAATATCCCCAGTCCGGCCAATGCTTGACTTTTGACAAGACACAGGAGTGGGTCCGAACACCCAAGTTATACTCAGAACCACACTTCGATGCAGACCCTCCAGACTAAGGAGTCCCCTACCTCCCTGGCGACTTGAGAGATGAATGCGGGAAACGGCCGACCTAGGATGCAAACTGTGATGGATATGCATCATTGTCTGGGTGTCTTCATCGAGTTTATGCAGCTCATCGACCGTCCATTTCACCACTCGTTATCATTGTCACTTTCGATACATTATACGTATACTGTATTTATCAGGAGGTATAAGCCCATGGGGGCTTTATTTTATGTTATTCTTCAAACCAGAAGATAAGCATAGATAACGGCACATAAGTTTTCTGCGGATCACCAAAATGTAACGGTTTCCTCAAACCATCAGGGATGAACTGAAACCGTAAAATGATCATTTTTGAGGAGTTGCACCAGAACATTTATTTCCTTTATCTACTTGAAAATATAAAATAATACAAAAAAGGTTGCTATGACAACTTTAAGAGACCAGGCCCAAAATATAACATCGTAAAATGTATGTATAGAGAGCGTGCACCAAAAAAAAAACTTTATGCATTATGAAATTTGAAGATATACGAATATTTGTGATTTTCTAAGTAGACGTTGAGGAGAGATTGCTTGAAACTTTGAATACCATATCATATTTGTGAATATCATATGTGATTCGTGAAGCAAACAAGTATGAGAATAAATTTCATGTACTCTACGACACAGCTTATTACATTTTATAAGCCAATGTCAGCTTGGGTTAGTGTCACGTGTATGGACATGATATTATCATCAAATCACGTTTCCGCACGGGATGGAAACCGAAATGAAAATATCCGCAAACAAGATCAACAGCATACTCTCCAATAATACCTTCTCGGATAAACTCATTCATGCAACTTTTAGTATTCTCTCGTTTTTATAGAACAGCAGATGATGTTCACATTCACCAGTACAGTGTAAATAAATCTAGACAGGCACTGACTGAAAGGCAATCAATATCAGTCAATGTCGATGAATCGATTTCCCTTACCCATTGACAAAAAACAACGTGAATAAAATTAATTGAAATTGGATGATGATCGAAGATCATAGGATACAAACAACATAATTGAGTTTGATAAAATAATTTATCACAAGCTCTGCTGACATCAACATCCATAATCTGGCGTCTCGTTATCTTCTAAAGGTGATTCTTCAGTCCTAAGTCTAGTACAAAATGCAGTTTACATTATTCTCATGCTATGTTATTCGTGCTCAATTTATGATGGATTAAGATCACAATTTGGCATTCTAAAACAAAGTTTCATGAAATAAAATATCTATAATAAGGTCTTTCATACAACATACAACATATTTGTATTTATATTATATAGCATAAAAAATGATTAGTCGTCTAGGTTCCGACCGTGAATAAATGACATGAATGTCAATGCCGGCACATAGGTCAACATTCGCCGAATTATAGCATGGACTATCATCAGAGGAGCAAAGCTTCTCCCTTGAGGATAGATATTTGAGTAGGGTTAATAATTTCAGTAAGTTCAGCTAGATCAATTAGTTCTTACTCAGTCTAAGTTAATATCAGAAAGTATCATGTAGTGAACATTAAAACCATACTATTATTTATTAGTATATTAGTATATTATCAGTATTTTGAATTTCAATGATGATACCAATCTGAAAATTCATGCACGGCCATAGTCGATCATTTGCTGCTCAATGAAAATATTTTCAAGATGGCGGCATCTCCGATTATACTGGGAGTGGACACCAACTTTGTTATTTTGAACTAAAAGTTATATTTTTCATTGCGGGTTTAGAGATGATCTTATCAGCCATCCCTATACCTAAGTCTATTCTGAAATATTCAGACTTCTTGAGCTTGCACCTTCTTGTTTGAAATTGAAAAACATTTTCGCTTTTGAATATTTCGAAAGGATCTTTTTTTTTGATGAATTTAACATTGGGGAAAAATTTATTATTACTTATTATTTATTAAAATCCCTCAAATTTGGCGAAACGTTTGAAAAAGTTCAAGTACCCTTAACTCATTCATTCTGAACGAAACGGCAATTTTTTTCTTCCGAAATCTCCGGGACTATATAAAGCGGACCTACTTGGCAGATATGTTCCTTAATCGACGTAGGCACCCGCCAGGAACGGATTTTTCGAAACTCAATCCCAATTGGAGTAAAATGGAATTCGATATACTTTGACGTTTGTGATTGTCAATATAATCACATACCATTTACATGACAGACAGATTCATAGAATAGTGAATCATTATCATAGTTCAGAATGTCTATGCTTTGGCAGACAACACATAACCCATCAACGAGGCAGTTAAAATTTACATGACAGACAGCTGACAAATTGACAGTCACATAATGTCCATTATTTTTCCATATTATAAATATCCCTGTCCTTCCACATGACATAGAGAATAATTTCCCGTCCTTCCACGCGTTCAACTGATTCTACACATTAGAAATATTTTTATTAAGTATTGAAACCTATCATAAATATCAATTAGTGAATGAAAATTATTAATTATTAAAATATAAATCACGTATTTGAAAATATGGTTATTGGAGAAAAAAATATTCAATTTGATATTCAATACTTGACTTTCATAATAATTAATATTAATCCGTAAAATGTTATAAAATATGTATATTTATTTATTATTAATAAATAAAATTTTGTTAAAGTATAAAAGTATTTTCAGCATTCTTTAGAAGAAATTTCAAGTGTTTTTTTTGTGAATTTTGTTAATTTAAAAATTTTATTTATGAATAATTGTATTGAAAATTTGATTTAAATTTAGGAATTTTTTGTTAAAAATGTGGCTTCTTTATTATATTAATAAATTTATAAATTTTTTATTGTTTTTGAATATAACAAATTTATTTATATATATAATTTAGAATTTCTCAAATTTTAAAAATAATAAAATGTATGTTTATCTATTTATTAATGAATCAATTTTTATTATTAGATGTTTCTCCGGGCGCATCCCACGGATAACAGCTAACAGTTCATTATATTATCTAGATTTGAATATCTTTGATAGTCCATATTTTGTAACTTTTTGTTAAACTGCACAAGTTTGAATATTACGTTTCTCATTCCCATGGCTAACTATACGAAAATGTATTTTCCTCAATATCAACAAAAAGTCATCATAATTGCAAAACTTCAAATATAGTTTAGTTCCAGTAGACTGTCATTCATGAGCGATGATAATCATCTAATCATCAACACGTCTTGAATTCAGTTCTCACGATATTTGTGACGGAATAGATATTAGAGATGAGTTTGTTTGATAGCAAATATCGAAATTATATTCAGCATAAATGATGGTATGTATCAACACCGTTATGTTTTGTACAATAATCGATGTAATCAGCCACGCCCTGTGCTCACAGCTCAATCTTGCCAGGAGATTTTCCCGCGGGTGTTGCCAATAAGTCCTAGATAATAGAAATCTATCAATCGCTTCCTCTATTGTAATCAAGCCAGATCGAAGTGCACACTTGAGACATCGCTCACCACTCCCGTGTTCGCGTTCTGTAAAATTGCAACCTACAATCAACAACAACGTACACTTTCAGATCATTGTCGTGTAAATTAAATTTGGTCTTGGTGCAATTGGAATTTTATGAAAAAAGATGAAACTTTTAGAATGTCAGACATAGCAGCGCGAACGAATGAAATTATCGATGTGTTAGAAATGAAGTCGGAATGTCCAGCATATGTAATGTGTATATGGAAGATACTTTCTTCACAATTTACTATTCATGATTCGAATAACTAGTTATAATGGATAAAGTATATTGTTTTGAAATAACTATGCTCTTTAAATCCAAATCACATCAAAAATTAAAAAAAAAATCTAAAATTTGAAAACCGACTTCTGCAATCATGTTTTGAAAACAGTTTTGTAACTCAGAATTGCAAGCACATATAATTGCATGTTTGATTAATTTCAACACATTTATTTCTTATTAAACTAATTTTTGTTAAATACAGTCCACAAATTTCAAACTAAAACATTTTTATTAGGGGTATATTATACATTGAACAAAAAAAAATTCTTCTATAAATAAGCGAAAAAAGTAGTCTACATAATTTTCATCAACACTGTAGAGAAATTGAAAGAAAGAATTGTTGCAGCATGTGATACAATAAAAAACACTCCAGAAATATTTCAACGAATGCGAAATTCCATGAGAAGGAGAGCGGAAGTTTGCATATTATTAGCTGGAGGGGGCCATTTTCATAAACTTTTGTAATAATAGTTAAATTGTAATGTCAAATTATTGTTGTATGTTGTTAGTTATTACATTATGTTAATGTTATATGTTATTAGGTTTTATTGTCATTATCCCAGGTCAACTAGATACTAGGTTTCTTCAATAAAATTTATTCTATTGAATAGTCAAAAATGGTCGAAAAACGGCGCACCTGGCGGAAAAATCTCAAAAAAAATTGACCAGCTTATTAAAAAAAAATCTAGATCGAAAAAGCTGTGGTGTACCATTTTATCTGTTGAACTTGCTGTAAGACTAACCCATAACTACAACCCTGATCAAATTTTGAAACAGCTTATCAAGTGAAAAAGCATGTTCTTAAGTTACATGAATCTGTCCCAAAAATCAGCCCAAAATCTCAATCCATTTTCTGAGTTTTTGACCCAGGAATCATCTCTCAAAACATTCGCATATCATTAAGGAACATCCTGCATATAGTAGAAATTAGTTGAATCATGAGCTTTCAATTCTCCATTATATCAAGTGTAGTTGTATAAAGATACTATTCTAAGATTTAACATAGCTCATCATTGCACAATGTGTTCAATTTATTTTACTGCAAATGGTAGAAAGTTATATTTTGTCAATAGTTGTTATTCTGCCTACAGATTTAGTTTGCTCCGTGGTTACTCCTTCCGATAGAATGTAAGTTTTCCAAGGATATCATTTCAAGCCTTTACATAGTAAATTCTAAAATATTACGTTGAGTTTGAAATAGATAGGTAGTTACTTCATAATTATGTCAGAATATTTCCAGTATAATTCGCTTCAGGGCACTTCTGCAGAAAAAAATATTGGAAAATTACCTGGGTTGCAATGATGACTCTAGAAAAACTACATATTTTATAGGTTGAAAAATGTTGGTGTCAAATTTTCAATAAAATATTCCATAGCTTTTGCTTAGCGATTATTCATTCATATCTTTTACACGAATATAAAGACCGAAGTTCCTCCCCGTGAATTGAGCAATTTTCACTTCATTTAATTTATATCATTCCTGGCTGGTCTTCATCTTTGTTATGCATGGTCATTAATCCAGATGCGTAAAAAAATTTGCACGTTTTAATGATTATTGCATTCCTAATTCATAGCTTCCAATGGACACTTTAGAACATGGAACAATCTCATAAAACTTAATTAACTACACATTCCTTGATTGAGCTTTTTGCCTACTCTGAGTAATAGTTTTTGCAGAATTTGTGCCAAACTTCGCAAGAAGTTGGAGATAATAGAATTAATTCAGACGAACAGCAAGTCGGAATGACAAGGACGGCTATAACTTTGGGCATAACTCTCCGGGAGATTGTAATAACCAGATGTAGTTCTCACCTCAGATAATAAGAAACAGCTTGTTTCACTCCATCTGAAATTCTGCATTACACGGAAAGTTATATGAAAGGAATATTACATTTTTTAATAAATTCTAAGGTGTAGGAAAAAATATATTCGCCCATGTTATGTTGCTACAAATTCGCCTTTCACGTATGGTTTATCAGCCCTTATATTTCGTTATGTATGGAAAAACTTGCAAGCTGAATAAATGGATTCGGAATATATACATTATGAATATCAGTAGGTAAAAAAACGAAGAGCAAGCTCCTTTCCTGTATCATTCCCAATACAATAAAATATAACGAAATGTTAGTCGACAATAAAACCCTCTCGTTTCATGCTCATCCGCCCTAAAACCGGAAGTATACATGTGACAAAGTCAAATTTATTTCGTAATAAAATGCACCACACCGGAGTTGAAAATCGATGAGGTTTCGAATGTTTTTTCTGTGGAAAGAAGTTTCAAATGAATGCATGAACACATATATTACAGAACCTCAATAATCATTCTTGACCCAAGTATGAATTATATATTCATTCTCGGGAAATAGGTCACACTAACTCATATGCTTATTATTTTCGTCTTAACGTAGGTTTCGGTCTCACGACCATCACATGAGACAAATCAATGTCTGAAACGAAATTTCTTAAACTAATTGTATCAGCAAAAGGCGTCCTCATCGCAACGAACAGAAACATGTGTAGTTGGAATTGTAAAACATTGATCTTTCAAATATATGGATATGTATCAAGAATTCACTACTTGGCAACTTTCTTATAAGATACGAAATCGTGTCAAGCATTGTTTGCATATGACTGAAACCAAAATATATAACGCTCAAGTATCCACTCTCGAACCAGATGTTAAGGATTTATGAGGTAATAGGAAAAGGTTGTCAGACCTTATTGGAAATATTGCTATTTGAGCATTCTGCCTAAAATATAATTTTAACATTATAAAGAAGCATGTAGGAATTTGCAAAAGTTTCACTTAATTAAATTAGCAAATCTGGATTGATGATTGAATGTCTGCTCCATGATTTACATACTTGTAGTCACGTTCTTTGTGAATTATCTCCAGAATAGATCTTCTATAATAATTGGTTTCCTTGTTTGAAATATTAACATATTTGTAATAGAATAGGTGAATATAACAAAACAGTGTACAGGAAGGACGTTGGAATTATCAAAATTTTTCTTTTTATACCATACTTATGTGCCTATGTCCATACATTTTTTTTGTAATTATTTCTTAGATATTCCCATCGCAATCTAAACAATTTAATTTGTGTACTGTGTGGGTTTGCTCATCTCTAGATATTGAAGCTTTCAGATTTGAAAAATATTTCCCAACATAGTGAGTAGGCTTATGCGCAACATTTATATCATACTTTTTGAAAATTCTAAATTTTCTCTGAGGTCTCCGGAATGTATGATGATGTTATAAAATTATCTGGATTATGGTATTCATATATGACGTTCCATTATAGATTTTGTTTCCTGTTTCTTTAATGATGGGAATGAAACATGTTTTGGGTAGCCTTCCATTCTCAGTGTATCACGAACAATTTTTGAATTGTTGGGACGGTCCTCTGGATGGGACAGCTTAACGGCGCAATCTGTGAGGTTGTTTATTACACTTTTTCATAACATGTTGGTGTAACTGAATTGAAGTGAAGACAAATTTTCATTACAAAATTGCTGAGCAGTGGATTCTTGATACGTTGCATTAATGTAACAGTTTCGACTACTCGTGTTTCTGTTCGTTTCGGCGACGTGGGCATTTTTAATTTGAATTGGTGCGATAAGGACGCTTTGTGCAGATACAATTAGTTTGAGAACTCCCCTTTTAGACATTGATAGGTCTTCTGATGATGGTCAGGAAACCGAAAGGTACATAAAGATGAAAATAATAAAATATGTGTTAGTGTTACCTATTTCCCGAGAATGTATTCATAATTCTTACCTGGGTCAAGAATCATTATTAATTTTTCGGCTGAGATATAAGCCTTGATATGAAAGGAACAACTACCTATCCTAGAGTTTTGAAGGAATACGGAAAGTTAATGAAGATATTAGCAAGATAGAAGAACAGCAGAATATTTCTGGTAAGATGTAGGAATCTGCAAATATTTCCAAATTTCATCAAATGTTAATCGAAGGCTGTTTAGCAGTGTGCAAAATAAGAAGGTGTACGCTAAATTATTAAATTCTCTTAATAAAAATGGTTCAAACTTGTGCATTAAAGAAGCTTGCACATATGTAGCAGCGGTTGAAAACAAAATTAAGCGCGTTAAACAATCCTGTTATCTGAATTTTGATAGCAACTTTATCGCAGATTTTTTTCGAAATCAGCAGAAAAATTTCAAAAAAAAATTCAACAAAATCAAAACCATTCAATCATGAAAGATAAATAGCTTAGTGAAGTGCGTAACTAATGTAAAACAAACAACTAATAAGCAATGCTTTAAAAACCGAACAGACGCAAAATTCCGGATGAGGTGCAACACACGTTAAGCTTAGGTCCGAAATTTGCATTGCCTGATAACAAAAAATCGACAATATTATTGCTAATTTAGGAATTAAAATAAAATTTAAAGGAAAAAATTTTAATTATAAATAAAAAAAATAAACAGAAAGCAAAAATAGGCTTAGAAAAAAATCATTTTAACTATCACACAAAGAAGCCAAAAGAGTTCTTAGATGCTAACTCTCAAATATTAGTTTTGAACTCGGATAAATGTAATAAAACCGTCATAATGTATAGAGATTATACGAAAACAAAATATAAAATATGTTAGATGATGAAACAACTTACAGAAAATTAAAATCTGGTACAAAATTGAATGAATAAATTAATAAATAAATGGTTCAAAAATAAGATAATTCCCATTGAATTGAAAAATAAATTGATTTGCCATAATGGGCAAGCACCTTTATCTATGGGCTTCTGAAACTAGATAAATATGATATACCTTCAAGACTCATTGTAAGTATTATTATTGGAGTGCCTACCTACGATTTATCAAAATTTCTATCAAAATCTATCAACAATATAATAGGAAAAAAATGAATTTCATGTGAAGGACTCATGGCAATTCGATGAGTTTATAAAAAATTAATCCGTACCCGTAGATCATCCATTCATTTCTTTGGATGTTTTTTCTTCATTTACAAATATACCAGTCGTTTTGGGATTGAGTAGCATCAAAAAACGTTGGGCAGAGATCAAAAACCACACATCTCTAGATCAATCTTAATTTATTAATGCAGTGGAGTTTTGTTTCTAATGCACTCATTTTCAATACGCGTTGAGCATCATTTTGGACAAATATTCGGCACAGCAATGGGATATCCCATGTCAACTACTATTGCTAACCTAGATATGAAGTGCCTGGAGAAATCTGTAATGAATTCATTAGATTGTCAACCTGTCTTACCGGTATGTAGATGATTGCCTAATGTGTGTTTCCTATGATAAAATTCAGTGATTAATAAATTTAACAATTTCACTTGTTAAATTCCCCAGATATGAACATTAGGTATGATGCGGATGTAAAAATAAAAACGTGGCTTACTAAAGAAGTTTGGTCTCAACGATATCTTCAATTCAACAAGCTTTACAGATCGCGTTGTTAAATTGTCCCACCCAGAGGACCGTCACAAAAATTTGAAAATCATTCGTTATACACTGGAAATGAATGACTACCCAAAAACATTTTTCAATCCAATCATTAAAGAAAGAATAAACAGAAGCTCGTTTAGACATTGATACGTCTTTTGATGACGGTCGTGAGACCAAAAATGTGTTAGTGTGACCTATTTCCCGAGAATTTATATATAACGTGACCATTATTTCATATAATTATGAAGTGATAACTATTCATTACTAGAAAAATATGTACAATAGTGAAAAAAATACAAATTTGAAATAACAGGAAGTTTCGTCACACAGTGATATTATCGAAGCAAGATATCAACTAAGTCTCGAATAGAGGTAGCATCCTTAAGTATTCTACAATAGTATAATGTACGAAAGGCTGGCTATGGGTTAGGGAGGTTATATTTACAAAATAATTGATAATCGGTGAGTTATAAATATCAAGTTGGTCGTCATATTGAATTGCTTTTTTACAGTTTTAGACTTTTCGCCGGAAATTATGGATGAATTCTATAAGATGATCCTTCATAAATTTCCACAATTACGAAATGTTGGGAAAAAATTATTTTGCAACTGATACGCAGTTGCAGCTGTATGCAGTCAAAATTCAATGGCCGACGTCATTCCATAAGCTTCACGATTACACGAACGAGGAACTTCATGAATAACTTTGTATCTTGACGTATCCGTGGTTAATATGAAAATTAGTGAATCTTCTTAATTGGAATTTCTATAAGCGTGAACTCCACAGAATTACATTAATAAGGCGTCTCCAAGAAATTTCTGGATGTAGATGTAATGGGAACAGAATTTTGGTGTTGAGTTACGGTTTATTCGTACAAGACAGGCTGGATGTATTTACATTATTAAAATTTTCGTCGCGAATTCTCGTCAGTTCGTCACGTTTACGACTAAACAAAAAGTAAGCGATACATTATGCATAGCTCATCTGTAGACCGAGCTCTGACAGGGCTCGCCACTAGCAGTGCAAGTAAGATTCTCCAGAATCGGCCACCAAGCAAATTGACTTAATTAGAAATAATTATTTGCCGAGATAAGCAGCTACCATAATGAAACATTCAACAGAAATTATGAATATTTTTTTAGAAAAATAGATTGTTACGTTTTACATTTCCATCCAGTGTTTTAGACTTTGTTATACCTCCTATTGGAATGCCGTTTGTATCTTGATTGGAGAATATTCTATACTTCCATTTAAAATTCTGAAAATTTGAAGTATGATTCTCACAATCCATATTTTAGATATGTGTACTATATAGTCGAGTGAAATAGGTATTTCATTATGAAAATCGAACAATATGGACCGATTTTGATGAAACAAAGTGCATTCGATTCGGGATGACGTCTAGAAAAAAACTTACCGGTTAGTTTTTTGTGCAAATTTGTTATTATTTTTTTAACCGAAAAATTCACCAATTTCCAAAATTTCATCAAAACCAACCAGAAATCCTCAGTTAGGGGTTGTGGAGGTTGTTTTTTTATGTTAAATGTTTAAAAACTTGTTAAAAAGGGGTCGTTACTAATTTAAATCGAGAATAAAATCGAATTCTAATTTTTTAATTTTTTAATTTGAAATAAATTCCCGCTCATCTAAAATTTTTCTCTATCTTCTCTACTCAGTCTTTTTATATTCCACACAGCATCTTTTACATATACTATGGACATATACGTAATAAAAACCGGGCGGGAGTAGCAGGTAGGTATTTTTCTTGAACTATGGAGTCAACACTATACTATAACACAGCATCTATCATATAATAAGATCTCTATGGCATCCACCGCTTCATAGAGCAGCTGTTTATCTAAACCGGTCCTCCCTCCCATCCCCACAAAATAAAGACGCGGCAACGTATACGTGGACCACGCTGCTATTGTAATGTAGATACATAATAAATGATCACCACGTGTCACTCACTGTTGGATGCTGCTGTTGCTCAGATTAGTAAAATTTCTCATTCGTTTTATGTGGAAATTATTTTGTTCTGTGGTTCAGTGAATATTATCAGAAACATTTTTTTAATAATTCAAATACATATTGTTCAATAAATAAAACATTGCTTAAATAAAGCATTCACGTTGCAAATTAATAAAAGTGTTTTCCAGTTTGAAACATAATAACAAATTTGCACAAAAAACTAGCCGGTAAGCTTTTTTCTAGAGGTCATCTCGAATCGAATGCACTTTGTTTCATCAAAATCGGTCCATATCGTTCGATTTTCGTAAGTCGGCCTGTTTTAATACCTATTTGACTCGACTAATATGTTTCGCAGTCTATTGGTGCACTTCATGATCAAGTACTTATAATCGGTTACAAGATATTTCTTGTTTAAAAGTTAGTATTTTATTGATTATATATCACAGTTTCCTGTTAAAACATTATTATAATGATTTTTTCTGAATTAATCATTGCATTGTTTTAAAATCATTGAAATATTAGTTTTGTTGAAAACGGACCAACACATACAGAATTAAAAAAAATTACACTCGGCCACGGAAAGTCTATACTTAGAGTTTGCTATTAGGAATACAAAAATCATTCAAAAATTCTAATGTGATTAGCTAGGGACATCCCAATAAGCGCAGATTAAGTGCATTTTTTTGAATATTTGCATATATGCTTAATAAATAGTATATTGTGCATAATTGGAAGGATTTTGAGCAAAATCGTTCAAGAAGAATTATTAAGAAGTAATTTATTATTTCACTTGCAGTTCTTAAGAATTCCAAGTAGAGTCATACATAAGAGTGACAAGAGTATGGATATTCCCAGTCTCAATTTCCGAGAATTTAAAATAGGTCGTTCTAAAGTCCTAACTGGGGTTTTACTGTACCTATATTTACATAAGTAGATGAAAATAATAAATCTCTCTGAATTTTTTTTCTGATTGTGCTTTTGAAGAGATAACATCGATTTGTGTTTTGTAGTGTTGTGGTATTTATTTTTATTAGTAAAATGCCTATAGTAAATATTAACTTAATCGTTTATTCGGAACCCTAGGTATATTTTTCATTCGTTTTTCCATCTATATTTTTATATTTCGAAAAATAACAAGATTATTGACTGATTTCGCACCATTTGGACACTCGGAGCACAAAGTTTAATATTTTGAACTTATTTGTTAGGTATTTATATCTAAGTATTGATATTATTGCTTTTCAATTTTTGAAGTGAAAACTTCTTATGGCGCGTTGGGCACTTTTGTGGGAGAGCATTTTCAGCCGTTCTCGCGACAGATGAGATTTTACACAGATATACTCCGCGTGTATTCTTATAATATATGTATACTATACGCGCTCTTTGCATGGGCATTCGTTCGTGCCCTCGCGACAGACGAGATTTGAGAATTGGCTGCCGTTTATATTTCACCAAAACAGTCTTTACAAGCAATACGAGAGTTCTTGTATTCAAATTTATTCATTTATTCTAAAGCTGCTTCCGCACTATTTATGATGAAAATTAATAGAAGATTTGATCATTATCCTATTATTTTGAGTGGAGATTTCAACAAAAACTTTGCAGATGTCAAAAATCAATCATTAATTGAATTTTTATATGAAGAATTTGATTTAACGATGTTCAATGATCGCAATCTTAGCACAACAAAATACAAAACTACTATTGATGCAGTATTCACAAGATATATAAATAGATTTAAATCAAAATTGTTCATTTCATACTTTAGTTACCATAGACCTATTGTTTCAGTTTTAGAATTTGATGAAAATCCTGATAATAATGATGAAAATGCTGATAATGATGATGTAAGAGTTGTTGAAATTATGGATGAGAATTGATAAATTTTGTATTTACTATTTACTAATATTTACTCATTTAAATAAAACCACTTCCTTCGAATATAGTTTCTATATTATTATACTTCATGTCTATTCAAAAAGTGCCCACATTGCTTTGATAAACTTGATTTTTTATGAACAATTTCTCATGTCGCGAGCGCACCTAAAAATGCTCACCCAAAAAAGTGCCCAACGCGCCATAAGTTCAAGTTTTCACTTCTGCCTGCACTCCCGGAGTGCGCTGACTTTTTTTTTATTGCAGATACCATGCGATATAAAATTCCAAATAGACCAAGATGGGAAAACTTCTGCTCATATTGATAAATTGAGTAAAATGAAATCTGAAGACGTGACACAACCCACATTAATGCAATGTCCAACCTAGGTCCAACAAGCTGAACGAACAAGACATCTTTAACCAACACCTATGTTATGCAATGATGACGTCAAATATTATATTGTCAAAGCCACGTATTCGAAAATTCACTTCACTGCACTGCACTTCACTGCAAATTTAATGTCCCAGGAGGTGAAACAATACTATGAAGAAAAGAGGCAACTTCCTTGTATTCGGAGGTAATTGAAAATTGAAGCTAAAATTCGGAACAAATATTCATTTGTATTGATGAACCACCGTTTCAAGAGGACGTTATATTGCTCATTTATTGATTGATGTTCTTAGCGACGAGATCTTGCCAGAATCTTACTTCATCGCTTCTAAAGAAAAACAAATGCTATGAGAGTGACAAGTTGCTGAAGAGATTAGGAAACATTTTTCCCTTGTAAATAGTTTAATTTCCAACATGAAAAAACTCTTCCTTAAGGATTCTATAAGGGTTCAGTTCTATGGAGAAAAACTACCAAACACTTCTCTTCCACCTCAACCTGCTATTACAAGGGGGGTACTTGCAAGCCCCATTCCTCACTGATGTTAAGCAATTATTCGGAAACAGATAAATGAAACAGCAACCTTTGTTTATAAAAACCAATTATAGCTTTGTTTCTAGAACAATAACACAAATGGAGAAATCTAATTTGCCAATAACCCGAAGTGTAGAAGTAGTGAAACAATTTGAGTCAGCATTCCAAAATGTCGCAGGCGAAATAGGGGAAAATTTTTGGAAAATTCAAAAATGTGATGGTGAAAAATTGTGGATTTTATTTCTTTGCCAAGTAGCTAATATAGATATATTATTTAGAGAGGAAATATACTGAATCCATTGATTTGGATCCTGTGATATTAAGCATTTTTGAAAACGCCCGTATTACATCGGTTGATGTGAAAAGAAGTTTGCCCACTCATAAATTTTTATATTGTGACAGGATACAAAAATTTTCAATTGAGAACTCCAAGAAACATTTAGTGTCTTACTGTTTTTACAAATAACGACAATCTGCTTTGTGTGATAAATGCATATTTGGGTTCAGTTCAGTATGTATAAAAATTAAAATGTCTATTTATTTTCAAGTAAATCAATAAAATCATGTATTTAAGTATCTTTTTGTTTGCATATATTCAACATTTTGGTGCAGATTTTGATTAAATGATTTGCATATTTATGTGTTTCCCTAGTGATTACACTCAATTCACAAATATATCATTGGATATTAACAGGTAGTGGAGCAAGGACCCCATAAGTGATCCAGAAAGTTTTGCTGGATAAAGACAAACTGTAGATGGATAAATTATGATAGCAGAGAATTTGTTTTTATGCTTTCGTGCTAGTATATTGTTCTGCTGAATATTGCAACCTAGTTACCAAAAGACGTATTTAGATTTCTGAATATTAATGTGATGCTAAGGGTAAATTCACTTGATGCTTTCTTTAATTCTGCCTTTCAGTAGTTAACTGAAATAAGACCACTCCAGAAGTTTGATGTTGTTTTTACGTTAGTAGTGTCACTGTGCCTCTAGTGACAATGTAAAAAAGTAGCAATAAGTTATGATTATCTTCACATGACCCACAGTTATCTTGGATAGTAGACTTCCGCGGACAGCTAATCTTGAAAAATCTTGTCTTCCGGATGGATTCCGCGTCACAATAGCTCGACTTGATGCCGACGTTTCGCCAACCATTACAGGTGGCATCTTCAGGGCAGGCTTGAGGCTTGAACAGTTTCAGCCAACCTGTAATGGTTGGCGAAACGTCGGCATCAAGTCGAGCTATTGTGACGCGGAATCCATCCGGAAGACAAGATTTTTCATGACCCACAGTTACGTATTATATCTTCCTTGTGAAATAATAAATGTAATATTTGACAGAATTAAATGGCAAATCATATTTACAACGATAATTAATATTTGCATGCTTCTTATTTGATCCTTTTGAAATAGAGCAAATATCATAAAGATGGAACATTTTCTCTTCCATTAGTGAAGCAGTGGCTGCGATCTCTCTATCCAAACAAAAAATATGAAATATTCACTCCGGTATCAACGATAAACAGAAACCATCCGTGCAAAACATCCGTATCAGAACATAAATGTAAATAAAAGATTACATCAAGTGAATTTTATTTCTCGAATGAGTTGTAGTGAATCATGATCTTCTATAAGAGGTTTCCGTTGAATGAGCTTCGCGTAAATTGAATTTCGCTGGAATCAAGTCCCTTTAATGAGCTTAATTAACATGGAAGATGTACGGAAATTCCTACTTTCCTCCCAAACGAATAATACGGCCGCCTTTCACGCTCGAATTTGTTTTGCTTTTATATTCAAATTTGAGTTGTTCGTGTTAGGTGTAGATATATTTAGCAGCTTGTAGCATGTTTGGAGTTGATTGCCAAGTTTAATAGATTTCCATAACATCTAAATTGCGAATTCAACCTTTTATGGTAGGTAAAATCGTTCACTTAAGTATATTGTCATAGTTAAGGCAGGATAATTCTCTGGAAATAATTACTTCTTGTTCTAATGGAATTGAAGATTTCGACCCTAATCCCATGACCTGCTTTAGAAAGTTGGTGGTGAATCATCATCGCTTCAAGGTATTAATTATATCTAACTTATGAATGGTTCATTTTAAAACGAATATTTTATATTTGATGAGTCTTAAATACGTACGAAAATGCTTCATAAATAAGAAAAATAGCACGACTTGATGCCGAAGTTTCGCCAACCATTACTGGTGGCATCTTTAGGGCAGGCTTGAGGTTTGACCTGAAACTGATTCTAATGGCTTCTGTAACCGTATTTATTGTAGGAAAAAATCCTTCAAACTACACAATTCACTGCCTTTATTCAGGTGTTTAACTCCGTTCTGGTACCTGACCCTGACATTGTGTGATCATGTGGGAAGTAGAATTTTCGAGGATGGGTTTCCAAATGTTCGGAGGGTAATATCCTGAGTCACGGCTTAGATTATTCGGATGTTTCAGGATTTCTATAGCTTCAAGCAAGGATTTTTCGCTGATAGAAGTTTGGGAAATCACTGGTATCACGAAACCTTTTCAGCGCTCATGTTTTTTCACACGAGTAGCTACTGTACGACCTGTTCCACCAAAATAGGCTTTACCGCAAGAACAGGGAATGCTATGAACAACTAAGTCAAGAGCAGGAAGGGGTCTTTGAGTAGAAATATTATATTTCTTGAAGATTTTGGAAATTCGATCTGTTATGTTTTCAATATATGGAAGATAGGCAGTGAATAAAGCAGAAGCGAGTGAGGGGGGATGGTTTGTGGCTCTGGTTGATTTGAAATTTCTGGCGAAAGGTTTTTCTTCATGGCTTTTTGAATGTTGTAATGGGAGAAATTAGTTGATAATGAGACAGAATAAATATGTTTCAATTCTGATTTCAAGGATTGGGGTTGAGATAAGTTGATAGATCTGTGGACCAAAGACAGATTGCTTTTGGGCAGGGTGGTGATGGGAAAGTCCATTGAGGTATCTATCGGTGTGAATGGGTTTTCGGTGGACAGAATGTCCCAAAGTACCTTCAGTCTGCCGACTTACTAATACATCTAGCAACGGGAGTGAACCTCTCGATTCAACTTCCATGGTAAAAAGGATATTGGGATGTAAAGAATCTAAATGATTGATTACGGGAACAAGATCTTCCCGACCGTGTTGCCAAATAACAAAAGTGTCGTCGACATATCTAAACCAACATTTCGGCTTGAGAACAGATAAGTCAATATCATCTTGCTCAAAAGTTTCCATGAAGATATTAGCTACGACCGGAGGATAACAAATACATAACAAATTACAAGAACTCGAAAAAATAGTATAAAATAGAATATGCATCAAGAAGATGTTATGTATATTATTATTACTATTTTCTTTTTGAGAACCATGAAAGTGAAACCTATGATATCCGTAGAACATCGTGTGAGCCATCAGTGAAATATTGAGATAGGAGGAGAGCATGGGAAGACCTCACTAGGCAAAGCTTCGTCGTACCAGCCACAGCATGTGTGATCTGCCCACCTTGCATCTTTCGTGGTGGAATAACAAACGTAATTTCGATCACCGATAACGGAAGCATCTATAGAAATGGGAGAGATGACCTACTTTTCTACGGTGTTCCAGAAAGGTGAAAAATGCATTAGTGTGGCATCACCAACCAAACGAATGGCTCTCTTCTGAACAGAACAGATCCAATCTGTGCTGCTGGGGTGTGGATTAGTAGGTCTTGGCTCCAGATTCGGCATTGCTGAATAAGTTCGGCATTTTCCGTGGAGGTATTTCACAGAATCGACCGAACACAACAAACAAGTGCAAAAATGCCTAAATTTCAACTTGAAAGCTTGACGCAAGACCACTTGATTACTATTCATTCATTAGTTCTCTCGATTATTAGTTTTACAAAAATTTTGAGGAGAAGAGTCTCAGACATTATAGAAACAAACTATTATGCTCAGTTCATGTTACCAATTTGAATCAATTGAGACAAGTAGATATTTGAAAAGATGGGTAGTTATGATAAAGAAAAAGATGTTAATCAACTTCTTTCCAAATATCTCGAAACCTAAGTCTCTTATCAAAATTTTATTGTTGCAACTTTCTACTAAATTGAACGTACCTTTCTGAAAATTCATATTATTTTTGAAGAATAACTAATGGAGTAAAAATAGATGAGGGAAAGAGGGAACGACTCCCATTAGCTATTATAAACGTTATTATTGTCAGATATAGACTTATTTTAGTGAACTTGAACATATGAACAAAATTAGTTACGCGAAAAAAACGATCATCTATTTCCTAATTTGAAGAACTATATCTCGGTTATTAAGGACTTTCGAGAGTTATTTACGAGGGGATGTCAGCTCCTAAAATTAATGTATCACAAACATCTGTTTCATCAGCTGGTCCACAAACTAAGATATTCAAAACAGGAGAGAACCTGTGATGCTACTCCACCGATGAGGGGGATATTTTGTTGCAATGCATTCATATGATTTAGAGAGGGAACGAGATATTGACAATTTTTGTTGATGAATTTCATGGAAATATAAAAACCAACGTCTTGGCTTGCCAAGATACTAGTGAATAATATATTGAATGGAATCCTTTCCGGAGATTGAAAATATACCTGGGAAACAGTTTGACGCCCAACTCAAAAAAAAGTAGTGAGTGAAAGACAAAATTCAATCAACTAGATCAACGGGAATGTTTATTTATTCCTAATTCTCGTCATCAGATGACACTGATGAGAATAATAGGTATTTAGATAATGAAACTAATCTCAACTGAAAGATCATCTAGTTGGAAATATTTGAATTAGCAAAGAATTTTACGAAGCCAATTTGGGTTCGATGAGTTTAGCCTTGTGAACTGGGTGTTTGTCACATTCACGATCCCTCAGTCAGCTTAATGAAAATCTGAAAAGATGGGAAATAAATTTTCCAATGCTTAGAAATGACGCTATTTCCGCTTCAAAGGCATTAACGAGAAATTATATTTCCTAGGATAAAATACATTCGATCTGCTTCCGCCGTAATGGAGTAACAGGGCTGTATTTCCTGAAGCTATCAATCAACTAAGGTGAAAATAACTCTCCCCTTCATATTATGCCGTCAACAGCGAAGTATGAATTAAATTCGGATATGGTATTAATTAGTTATCGACTGAGAACGCTCTAAAATCTAACGAGTTGTTGAACAGGAACTGCTGACCTCAAATTATTAGATAGAATATTATTTGAGAAGAAACCTGAAGATTGAAATGTATTGTCTTCCATCAACTTGATGAGTTTGTATTGAGAGACAACAATTTTTGGTATTGACGAATTTCAGTGTCATCCCGTCGAGGCAGGAATGGGAAAATGGCCGCACACCAATGCGCGGCACAATTTGGTATACGGATGGGTCTAGAAGAAACACAAAAGTCAAAGCAGGCTTTTTCGATCCTAGATATATTGATGGGGTACTCCGTGCGAATGGGAGATCTCAACATAGCCTTCCAAGCCGAGATATTTGCCCTTTACAATCAAGCAGCATTTAACACACTGAAAAGCTGGACCGTGTCCTGGAGGCTTATCAGAGATACTAAGGAGATCCTCAACAGTCTAGCCGGAGAAAATGGACTCAACCTGACCTGGATCTCGGGTCACTCAGGTTGGAAAGGAAATGAGAGAGCTGACAAACTGGCCAGGGAAGTGGCCAGATGGACGGTCCTAAATACCCACGACTGGTATCACCTACAGCGGAGGAACGCAGATCTTGGGGAGCCATCTGAGAGATGAACATGTCTCAGCATGGAGAAACATTGACTAGTGCCGAATTGCTAAAGCGCTACTTAGCTATGAGGTAGGCCTAAGGGCAAGCGAGACATTCTCGCTGAGTAGGCAAAGCATCGGGATAATTTCCGAGATCTTCACAGATCACGGAAATCTGATGAAATTTAAACATACTGTTATGATTTCATTTCAAGTATAAAAGAAAATGGTAAAATTATGATTTACCGAGACATTAAAAATAGGAAAGTTAAATAAGTATATAATGTGGAATTAAAAAAACGTTATTTAAAAGTTAAATATAATTAGAATAAGAGATTAAGGATTGTAATTTAATTAAAACCAATTTGTGATGTAGATTGTAAGAGTGAAAAGCTGAAATAGTGGAAAGTGGAAAAACGTACAGTGCTACGAAGTGAGAAAATCGTAATTCACATGATTCAAAACAAAAACTATTAGAATAGATTAAGAATATGTTATAGATGTAAGCTAGTATTAAGACATTTCAGTTATGCAAAATTGTATAAGTTTTATTTATATTTAAAATCATGTACTAAATTCAAGAAATGGTAACTGTCAAATAAGATCTAATAATGTGAATTATTAGGTTAATTGGAACCTAACCATAGGTTATTATATATAGAAATGTGAGGAAAAATGTTTGTAACATGAATTCATAAATTAGAATGAACAATAACTTCAATCAATCAGAAAATCTTCAAAATATCAAATATTTCAAAATGCTAAATTCCTATTGGTCAATTACAACAATTAAGACAAGTGTCAATTACAACAATCAGAATATCTGACTAGATGTTCAGGAATAATTACCTCATTGGTCGAATGATATGAAAACAAGCTTCCTTTTGTGGGCCCTGTAAAAGGCTAATGAAGGAAAGCTAGTTTAGAGTTTGCCATTAACATATGTAAAGAGCATATGACTCTCTCTGCAACTCAAAATTAAACATCGGAGCTGAACCTAAGCTCGACTGCAAATCAACATAACCAAAGTTTTATTGGTATTTCCTATGAAACAGTTGAAGTGTTCGTAAATATTCATCCAGTTCAACTTCAATAAAGGTTAACATAATCAAAATTATTTTAAAGTAGCATCGGAGAAAAGCCAAGTTTCGATTGCAGATCCAGTTAGTTACAACCAACAAAGTTTTTATATCTTAAAAAGAATAAAAACCATTATTAACAAAAATATCAACAAATTCATAAATTAGAAGGAATATCAACAAGTGTTACCAGTGGATGTGCACGCACATAGTTCATAGCAGAGTAAATGTGTTTTATGTGAATTCTCAATAAAAATAATACGAGAGTAAATCAACACCAACAAGAGATTACCAACATTTATTCTAATTATTAATAGGATATAACAAGTGAGTCTATTAAAAAGTCATCATTTTGTAAAACCATTTGAAACTCGTATAGCAATTGGAAATAAACATTCACTCAATAGTTGTGGATTAGAATAAGAAAATTGTGAGGTTAAACATTGTAAACATAGAGTAAATTTTAAAAGTATAAAGCAAACATAGAAAGATTTAGTAATAATATATAAGGTTATATCAATAAATATATAAACAGAGTTTTAACATTGTAAATGAGGTTTTTATTCCATTCCATATTAATATCAATCAATCAGAGTTTAAGAAATAAACTAGAGAAGAGCTAGCTAAAAGAAAACCAGATAATATATAGAATTCATTAAAAGAAATTAACTAATACCGGGATATCAAAAATTATCTTGGTAAAGGGTGGTTGTGGAATCTAAAACGTGTGTCTTACTTTACGTTTGAAATAATTATGTCACTGTCACACTGACATCATCAATAACCTACAAATTTCATACCTGTTTATTTCAGTTGAAAAAGCACTACAAATTATGAAATAATTATGTGAACTTTGAACCTATTCAGAGGTCGTGATAGCCACAATCCGGGTCAAAAACTGTTTTGAAATAGTTAATTTTCCGTAAATTGAATGACCTTCACGTGAGAAGCCCGTAGCACGCGAGTTAGAAAAGTGCAAACTGGTTGTACCTAATACGGCTTTACGACGACTTTTCGCGTGCCGTTTTCGCTCCATGTAGTTAGATTTAGTATCGGACCGTGCCCGACGGCCCTTCTTTTTTCGATAAATGTCCATTAAATAGTAAAATTTAATTAAAACAGTTTGAGCTATTCTCAGATCTCAGCTACGCGCTTCTAACCTGCGACGTACCAAAGGGAATTTTCTCTCCACTAAAATATACACGAAGCGGGTAAAAGCTAGCGGCCTATAGACAAAAACACTTTATTACAACTGGCGCCGGTCGCATGGGGCAAGAAATGGCCCCAAATTAACAAGACCGAGGTAAAATGTATAAACTCTAACCTACGCGCAGCGAGCTCCTCGAGGCATATGTCAAAATAATTTCGCTCCTAGCTAATTACATAGGACGTCTGGCGTTCATGCTATTATGTTTTTAGATGATTCGAACCTTCTAATTTCGATAGGCCACGTGAAAATCCCGGAGTCCAAAGCGCTGAAGACTTCTGAGTGTTACAATATTCGTATAAAATTGCGAAATTTCGCAATTTTAGAAACTTCAAATTAATTATGACATAATTATTTCAAACGTAAAGTAAGACACACGTTTTAGATTCCACAACCACCCTTGACCAAGATAATTTTTGATATCCCGGTATAATTAAGAGACTCATATAATAATTGTCACCAACATAGGGGCAATCAAAACTAAGTAGTAACAATACATGAGGGAAAAATGACACTCCCTTTTGTATGAGATTCGAGGGAAACAAAGTGGAGTCGTCAACCCACTTTATTTGTGAATGTCCTGCGTTCTGGGGGTCATCCCGGTCGATAACATAAAGGATCTGAGAATAAAATAGATCTTAGGATTCTCTCGAGCAGCGGCAATCCAAATTCCCCTTAAAAACGCAGCAAGTGGTAGTGTACAAAGGTGTTCGGCCAAGTGCACTGAAAACTTCATATCATCTCAACCAATACCAAAACACCCATACTATTGCGTGGTACTGTACGATAATATAGTCGTAATGTGCTGACATGCGCGCATTGCATATACCAGACCCAACCTTCCAACGAGTTGATAGAGTCTCACTTGTTCATCTTGTGATGCAGTACAATGGGTCTGGCACACTCCAATACACAAGACTATCGTACATACCGATTTGTATAAATCAAAATGTATACCGTCAGTCCTGGTGGAGGCTAAAGACGGTATGACTGATTAGCCAGGATAGGTGCGAAGATCGGTCCCATGGAGGTTGTTTCTGACTTTATCTGTGACATAATAATGATAATTGACTTTATCAATGGAGATACACTAAGCTCAACTTGGTCGGCAGAATACAAAAAACTTCGTGTATAAGCTCTGGCCTTATTCGTTTCAATTTTGAAGCGAATCAAGTAACATAATAGTACTAAACGAAGAATACAATTCGAGTGAAATCTAGAGATAAATGTATTGGAAAGTATTGAGCAAAAGCGATCACCATGGAAGTTTTAGCAGAACGAGTCACTTATTCTCGAAGCTAATCACATCTAATGCGGATGAAATTTTCTTGTCATGTAACATTCGTCTAACGCTTCCACCGGAAATATCTATTATCATCGAATGCCGATCAGCCGGTTCTGGTAATCGTTGCATCTCTTGCTTTCTCGAAGTTATAGAGCGCACAAACAGTAGGACGTTCAGGTCGATGTTTGAAGTCTTGAATATTGCCAATTTCACGCCATGTTGAAACACATTTCCGTATTGTATCGCGCAAAGGTGCGTTATAGAAGTTAAATTCCTCTATAAAATGGAGCTTCCAAGCTAGAAATGCAAGCAGTTCTTCATTAGGAGTTATGAATATTCGGAAACTGAGGAGAATTTAAGTCCGCACTATACATTTTGATGTAACTATCATCATCAGATATACTCTTCACAAATTACAATTTTATATTATTGGAGACGTATCCAGTCGATATGAAAAGTATATTTGCGATATTGAAAAGCCTTCCGGTTGGATTCCGCGTCACAATAGCACGACTTGATGCCGACGTTTCGCCAACCATCACAGGTGACACCTTCAGGCCAGGCTTGAGGCTTGAACTGAAACTGATTCTTTTGGTTTCTGTAGCGGGAGAAAAAAAATCAATCTTATAGGGCCTGGTAGAAAAATCCAATAGATGGATAATCACCATCAGCTTTGAATGCCAAATATTTTAGGAAACGCCGATACACTCGCTCTATTTTGTTGATTTAAATTATATAATGAGGGTTCCACACAATTGAAGCATATTCGAGCCTAGAACGAACAAATGAATTATATAATATTGTTATTGAATCACTATTGTTGAATAGGCGGCAATTCCGGATGATAAAGTCCAGCATTCTGTAGGCGCTAGAAACAATTGATTCAATGTGAGATGCAAATGACAATTCCACGTCAAACAAAACTCCTAAGTCTCTGAAACTATAGGAACGAGCAAGAGCTGTGTCACTAAGCTTGTAATTGTAGATAATAATGCTTAATTTTCTTGGTGAAAGTCATTACAGTGCACTTACTAATACTAAGCTCCAGATGATTCAACACACACCAAGTACTGAGTGCATCCAAGTTATGCTGCATTGAGATACAACATGAAGAATGCTTCACTGCCGAGTAAAGTTTCAAATCTTCTGCGTAAAGAAGAAAATAACAGACAAATAAAGAAGAAATGTCATTGATAAGCAAATTAATAGGAGTGGTTCAAGTACTGACCCTTGAGGTACACCTGAAGTGGCATGAAATGAATACGATTTAAGACCTCTATACTCTACATATTGATATCTATCACTAGCGTAAGATTTCCAAAATTGAATCAAATGATTCGTAAATCCAAAGCTAGACATTTTATTCAATAAAATACTGTGATCCATTTCATCAAATGCCTTAGCACCACAATTATTGATACTCCCAGTTATTATGATGAGCTATTTCACTCACCCTAAATGGATTAACAGCAAGTGAAGTTCTTAAGTGTTAGGAGTGCCTTCAATACATGTCCCAGAATTAATCCCTAAGCCAAACAGGATCTTTCCTAATTTTCTACAATCTAATGGAAACGATGACTACCTTTTTCATAAAAAAAATGTGTTCTATATTTCCTCATTATCGATAGTGTCCATTCAAGCCCTGATTGATTGATTCTCAACATCAAGTTGGTCAATTGCAGCCAGAAATGATTGCTTTTGTTTGAAACGTTAGTGCAATCTGGAACTGCCGAACACATTTAGGTTTCCAAGTATATACATTAATACCGAATGTTAAAAGCAATCGTACAAGTGAATGCATTTGAGTTTTTCTTTCACTCCTATACTGAAGTATCAAAGCGAAATGTCATTAAATATGCTTTTAGAACAACTTCTCAGCATCTTTTTATTTGTTATTCCATCAAAAGCGTATGTAGTAAACCTTTAAATTGCTAACTACACCAGATGAGTTCAAATGAATTCCTCATTTCAAAACGTATACAAATCGGTTGTCAAGGATACACGGCGGAGGGATTTCAAATCGTGCTCATTAAAAGGGAATACATAAGAGGATTGCCCGGATCTATCTTTTTAACGTGAGTCAATTACAGAAATGCTCCGTGTAATACCGCTTGAGTCATATGAAAACAGACGACTAATATAAAGTCACATTGATAATAACAACCAATTATTATCATCATCCTTAGAACTTGGTCGTATATCCTTTCCGATTTAATACTTTAAGGCAATTCGAGTTAATACCGCTCAATGAGCGTCAGCTTCTTCTGGACTGAAAACAAAGCAATGAATCTACCCAGATTCTCACTTCTTCGTTTCATCTAGTTGAATGACAATTCCATGTTATGAGTTATTGTTCAAATGCACTGAGAACTAGTTGTGATTGAAAGATCTTCCCACAACCGTAGGATCCGATAATATATTGCAAATGATTAGAAACAGATGAAGAAATGGGAATTATGTCATTACTCATTACATTTTTCATTCTAATAAATAATAATAATAATAATTTATTTCCACAGATAGTAAATATATCAATACATCCATAGGTACAGGAAATAAGAAAAATCCTAATGAAATCATTGCTGATTCGTGCGTAGTATAATTTCATAATTCACTGAAATAGATATTTTGAATGCATTATGATTATTATATTGTAACGAAGCTTAAATTTTGGAAATATCATTTAATCAAGATCAGGCAGTAAATACGGATATTACATGTAATCTCAGTTCAGTATTTCAATAGATATGCGTGAGCTCCGAATGTATATTCCGTGATTGTCACTTTTCTAAATCTCCGTAATTTCGAATAAGTATAATTATTCAAATAGATGAATCGAAATCATGCCCGTTTGAAAATTGCATTCATTCCGATAAAATATGTTGAAAAACAGGGGTCTGGCCAGTTAATGCATCAAACTTTGTGCAACCTTATGTATAAAAAAGGCGAACAACCAAAAAACTCCGATAACATTTGGTTAGTGTGCCGGGAGAAACTACTGTAGCATCATGCACGCGAATTTTAGATCTAAAAAGTAGCGTCACTTTTAAGCATTGTTCGGGGCATAAGTAAAAAACCTTCGGCACAAAATAAGGAATTGGTGGAGCGGACCTGTTCCACAACCTAGGAAAACATATAAAAGCCGTGACAGCCTTGAGATCGCTCTCTTTTGTGATTTTGATTAGCAATCAATACAGCTGCCCTCTTTTGTGCTCTCTTTGGTGATTTCGATTTAGAATCAGTACCGTTGCTCTTTTGTGATTTTGATTTTCAAATAGTACCGTTGAAGTGAGATTAAAATAAGAATCGAAGTGAATTAATTATCAGAGTTCAAATCAGATTTAAACTGTGAATTAACAATAGTGTTCCGCTTAAGTGAATTGTTTCATAAGGAAAATGATAGCTAAATAGTTTATATTTTGGGCATTACGATATATCTTCCGATCCGACCAAAATTTTAACCGTTTAATATATCGTAGCGTGATTTGAACATTTCACTTATTATTGCTATCTAAAAATATTTACCGAATACCGCTCATTACGCTAGGAACTGCTTGATTTATATTTTCCGCAAATTGATAATTCTGAATCATTTATCAACCGATTCCGTACCGCTCAATTGAATTTAAATACCGAACACATCGTAAAGTAGATATGTTGAAAGAGTTTTCATATACCATTTGAGCTTCATTACATTTTCCGTCTGGGTAAAATCTTTGTAAATAATACCGTTCAATTGCAATTATATTGATTATTCCGAAAGTGTACTTATAATAATTAATATATAATTAATTATATATTTTAATATTTGAAATTTCCTGTTTTATTAAATTATTTCTGCTCCATCTTCAAACGAGCTAAGTTTTAACCAGGTATCAATTGTAACTAAAGCCTACAATTTTGATACAGTTTTCTGCCCAATGGACTCTGGTTATACTTCACTGTAGCTACCCTAGGGACAAGGCTATCTATAGATAGCATAGTGACAAGCCTTGTGGTGAAGACCCTAGCAGAAGTCTTCAAAAGGAGTAAACCTTTGTGAAAAATCTGGCGCCCGAGGATTTGAAATAAGTAGTTTACCGAAAAGTTGCAAGGACACGTCATAATATATTTTGGATATATGTCTTATCATATGGTGCTTTTCATTAGTTTTTTTTCACGTAATAATCAACTTCAAAACTACAATTTGCGAGTTTATAATATTTAGACCATATAGGAGTGTATATATTGGAGATTACTATTATTGAATTTGACAGACTTTCGACAGTATAAATAATTTGGGGAGTATTCAGCTCTTTTTTAAAAATTTTCTCAGGCTTATATTTATTTTCACATTCCTTTATGTTATTCGGTAGAGGACAATATGTGTAAGTATCTATGTAAGAGAAAAATATTTGTCCCAATTTTTTGTGAGCTCGGTGCGTACTAGTAGTAGTATTTTTTTGTAGCGGATTTCATAACTATGAGAAATGTTTTTCTGGGCTTTATTATTCCAGATTCTTTAAGGTTAGTTGGGTATGTTCTGTTTTTATTTACCATTATTTTCAAAATTATCTTCTGGTTTTTTTCAGGCTCTTCAGGTGACTTTTATATAAGCCCCCTCAACCTGTTATGCCATATTGTAGAAGCGATTCAACCAGAGCAGAGTAGGGCACTCTTTGGTTAGTTGGATTCAGTATTCTTAAGTTGCTTGAATTTATAGAGACTAACTTCATTTCACCACTTTTAGTGATTTTCCAAGTTGGATTGAAGCAAGCTGTTTATATACATTATGAAAAGTATTGGACCGAGCCCTGTTCCTTGTGGAATGCCAAAATCCGATGTTTTGGGCTTGCTGATAGTATCGTCAATTTGGATATATTGTATCCTTTGTTTCAAATAGGATTCCATCAAAAGAAGTTCCAAACCTCTTAATCCAAGGTATTCTAAAACAAGTAGAAGCTTTTTCTGTTCTACTGTGTCAAAGGCCTTGGCCATGTCTGAAAATACGCATATTTTAGCTCTACTGAATCGTCATAAGGTCTGTTTGTAAGATCAACTATTGCGTGTTCTGTTGAAAGTACCTCCCTAAAACCGAATTACCGATCCGATATTATTTTATTTTTGTTGATGAATGAGTTTATCCGATTCTTTATCACCTTCTCCACTATTTCAACTTAAGTAGAATGAGATTGATGGGCCTGTAGTTGTTTTCTTGTTTCCCTTCTTAAAAAGAGGTTTTATAAGACATTCTTTCAGAAATTTTGGAAATATTCCTATTTTGAAAATTTTATTTATGATATATTTCAATGGTTCCAGTAATTGATTTAACGACATTGGATGTACGATTGTGATATATTATTCCCTAGCAGATGGTGTTGAAACATCTAGGTGCCTCCAAACATTTTCAAAGGTGTTAATCATATCATTTTCGGAGGTGGTTGATGAGTGACTTCACGTCTGTCTCGTCCCACTGACGAGCACATGAGCAGAGAGATAAACTTTGTCTACTGACACGAAATATGTGTTTGTGGTTCACTATGCATCAGTAATTTATAGTTTTGCAATGTAATGGTTAAAATACTACTAGAATTCCCTACACTATTTCTATCTCATTAAAGACACATTGATACAAGTTAATTTCAAATCTGTATGTCCCAATGCGGCAGCTAATTTGTCTATTACATTCCTCTTCAGCGGTTTATTTGTAGCAAGTAAAGATAAATAGCACCAAAAGAAAGATGTTAGTTACTTGTTCAAATTTGATGTTATCCGATCTCAGATATTCTTGTATTCCTCCGTTTTTCGATAAGGTATTTATTGAATTTCCCACTACTTTGCTACGATATGAAGCATCATCCATTAGCTTAAATTTGGAAGCGATTGCCCTACAAACCATTTATGAAAGTTCTCTTTGTTCGTTTCATCATGCTGGATTGCAAGTTCTTGAACGAAATGGAAGTTCCGCTCCAGAGATAAAACCGTTTTGTTTGCAACACTATATAAAATCATTATTTCACTACCATCACAAAATTCAAATGCTTCTATCATTTTGGAACATCTAAGTTTTATGTTGAAATACGGGCTCAAATATATTTTCCCAAAACTTGTATATACAGGTTGTTAATAATGTTTTGTATTTTATTGGATGATTCTTGGGCTAGTTTTGTATCGAAAAGTTCATATGAATGCCTGATCCAAAATGCTTGGCTTCCGATAAGCGGGTGCTGAAGTTTTTATTATTTATTTCGATTTTTAACAAAAATCTCAAAAACCATTTGAGATATCACATCAAACTCCAGGATAAGTTCATTTTGACCATTGGCGTAGGTATGACTACGTCATGATACAATTTTAACGAAACAATTTTTAGACCACAGTCTTTTTCTTCTGTTGATATGGTATTGAGGCCAGGTAGCTCAGTGGTAGAGTCATCGATCTTCCAATCGCTGTGGCTTCCGGTCACGGGTTCGAATCTCAGCGATGACGGAATTTTCCAGATGGGCCGTTAGGTCTAAGTGTTATCGAAGCTGTTCTGATTGCAGAGCTGAGCCTACCACCCGAGATGGAGTGTTTAGTGGGTGATTAAATTCGTACTCAGGAACTCCCACATCAACTATTGTGAGATGTTACAGCCTCATAAGGTGTCAATAAAGGGTTTCAACCACCTCCTCAAAAAACTGTTGAATCAAAATCACTAATAACAAGACTACATATTATGTATATAGAAGAATCTCTTTAAGTTCAGGTATGCAGTCAACAAGGGGATGGAAAATAAAGTGAACTCTTTTTTCTATTCAAGCTTTCGAGTCATTTATTAGCTCTTCATCAGGAACTCTACATGTTGTGACATGTTATTTTATAAATTAAGGCGAGTAAAAGGGATTTCAAACCTCACTTTCGTAAGTACACATGCCTAAAGGTTTCTTTTTTTCTTTTTTCAAACCAAATATTGTTCATTATAATTCATTTGTAGAGTTCCTGATGAAGAGCCAATAAATGACTCGAAAGCTTGAACAGAAAAAAGAGTTCACTTTATTTTCCATCCCCTTGTTGACTGCATACCTGAACTTAAAGAGATTCTTCTATATACATAATATGTAGTCTTGTTATTAGTGATTTTGATTCAACAGTTTCCCCTTAGGAATAAGTTGTAGATATTCATTCAACAACTACGATCATTAATTATTTTCTTCAAAATGTTAAGTTGCACTACAAAACTTTTTTTTGATTAAAATTAAGTAGTTATCAATATCATTTTTTTTTGAGGAGGTGGTTTAAGCCCTTTATTGACACATTATGAGGCTATAACATCTCACAATAGTTGATGTGGGAGTTCCTGAGTACGAATTTAATCACCTACTAAACACTCCATCTCGGGTGGTAGGCTCAGCTCTGCAATCAGAACAGCTTCGATAACACTTAGACCTAACGGCCCATCTGGAAAATTCCGTCATCGCTGAGATTCGAACCCGCGACCGGAAGCCACAGGGATTGTAAGATCGATGCCTCTACCACTGAGCTACCTGGCCTCAATACCATATCAACAGGAAAAAAAGACTGTGGCCTAAAAATTGTTTCGTTAAAATTGTATCATGACGTAGTCATACCTACGCCAATGGTCAAAATGAACTTATCCTGGAGTTTGATGTGATATCTCAAATGGTTTTTGAGATTTTTGTTAAAAATCGAAATAAATAATAAAAACTTCAGCACCCGCTTATCGGAAGCCAAGCATTTTGGATCAGGCATTCATGTGAACTTTTCGATACAAAACTAGCCCAAGAATCATCCAATAAAATACATAACATTATTAACAACCTGTATATACAAGTTTTGGAAAAACATATTTGAGCCCGTATTTCAACATAAAACTTAGATGTTCCAAAATGATACAAGCATTTGAATTTTGTGATGGTAGTGAAATAATGATTTTATATAGTGTTGCAAACAAAACGGTTTTATCTCTGGAGCGGAACTTCCATTTCGTTCAAGAACTTGCAATCCAGCATGATGAAACGAACAAAGAGAACTTTCATAAATGGTTTGTAGGGCAATCGCTTCCAAATTTAAGCTAATGGATGATGCTTCATATCGTAGCAAAGAAGTGGGAAATTCAATAAATACCTTATCGAAAAAGGGAGGAATACAAAAATATCTGAGATCGGATAACATCAAATTTGAACAAGTAACTAACATCTTTCTTTTGGTGCTATTTATCTTTACTTGCCACAAATAAACCGCTGAAGAGGAATGTAATAGACAAATTAGCTGCCGCATTGGGAAATACAGCTTTGAAATTAGCTTGTATCAATGTGTCTTTAATGAGATAGAAATAGTGTAGGGAATTCCAGTAGTATTTTAACCATTACATCGCAAAACTATAAATTACTGATGCATAGTGAACCACAAACACACATTTCGTGTCAGTAGACAAAGCTTTTCTATCTGCTCATGTGCTCGTCAGTGGGACGAGACAGACGTGAAGTCACTCATCAACCACCCCCGGAAATTATATGATTAACACCTTTGAAAATGTTTGGAGGCACCTAGATGTTTAAACACCATCTGCCAGAACGCAGATGTCCCACTGAAACTGAAATTCAGAATTGGTAATACAATTCTCGTGATTCAAGGGATCAACGGGGAAACAGTTGGAGATACTACCATCAGGTAGTTTTGAAAATCAATACATATATCATCAAATGAAGTAAACTTTCAATGACATAGTGAGTATAATTCCAGGTCTGCCCAATTTATCAGCTTCCCGCAAAAACAGCTAGAGAATAATATATCACAATCATACATCCACTGTCGTCTAATCAATTATTGGAACCATTGAAATATATCATCAATAAAATTTTCAAAATAGGCATATTTCCAAAATATCTGAAATAATGTCTGATAAAACCTCTTTTCAAGTGGGGAAACAAGAAATCAATCGAAAACTACAGGCCCATCAGTCTCATTCCTACTTCAGCTAAAATAGTGGAGAAGGTGATGAAGAATCGGATAAACTCATTCATCAACTAAAATAAAATAATATCGGATCGGCAATTCGGTCTTAGGGACGTACTTTCAACAGAACACGCAATAGTTGATCTTACAAACAGACCTTATGACGATTCAGTAGATCTAAAATATGCGTATTTTTAGACATGGCCAAGGCCTTCGACACAGTAGAACAGAAAAAGCTTCTACTTGTTTTAGAAGACCTATTTGGAACAAAGGATACAATATATCCAAATTGACGATACTATCAGCAAGCCCAAAACATCGGATTTTGGCATTCCACAAGGAACAGGGCTCGGTCCAATACTTTTCATAATGTATATAAGCAGCTTGCTTCAATCCAACTTGGAAAATCTCTAAAAGTGGTGAAATGAAGTGAGTCTCTATAAATTCAAGCAACTTAAGAATACTGAATCCAACTAACCAAAGAGTGCCCTACTCTGCCCTGGTTGAATCGCTTCTACAATATGGCATAACAGGTTGAGGGGGTTTATATAAAAGTCACCTGAAGAGCCTGAAAAAAACCAGAACATAATTTTGAAAATAATGGTAAATAAAAACACAACATACCCAACTTACCTTGAAGAATCTGGAATAATAAAGCCCAGAAAAACATTCCTCATAGTTATGAAACCGGCTACAAAAAAATACTACTACTAGTACGCACCGAGCTCACAAAAAATTGGGACAAATATTTTTCTCTTACGTAGATACTTGCACATATTGTCCTCTACCGTATAACATAAAGGAATGTGAAAATAAATATAAGCCTGAGAAAAATGTTAATAAAGAGCTGAATACTCCCCAAATTATTCATACTATAGAAAGTCTGTCAGATTCAATAATAGTAATCTCCAATATATACACTCCTATAAATATTATAAACTCGCAAATTGTAGTCTTGATGTTGATTATTACGTGAAAAAAAAAACTAAAGAAAAGCACTTGTTGACTGCATACCTGAACTTAAAGAGATTCTTCTTTAACTTAGACAGTCGTCTAACCTTCACACCTTATTATGTATATATGTGTTTACAAAAAATGTTCAAAATTTCAACCTCTTGCTTCTATGCAGGCTTCTGTTCTTTATCTCATCGATGCACTAATTTCCATTGTATTACGTACGCTGACACAGCCCTCTATTATTTCATTCCGTAGTTCTGATGGTGTATGAATTGGTAAAAAAATAAAGTTTCCGTACAGCCGTACGCGAAGTGAGTACTTCGCAGGCGTTATACAGTTCGCAAAATACAATTTCGCGGCCGCTGCCATTAGTAACAGCCGCGAAATTAAAAGTCAATTTTACGTTTCAAAATTTTTCTCATAGGCATTTCGAAATCACTATGAAGTTTTTTATTTCTATATATAATTTTTAAAATCGTTGTGACATTTTTCATACTGTCTTTTAGATTTTTCAGGTACTAAACTTCCAATAGCAGAATCAATTACATCTTCAAACTCCAAAGGAGTGCATGACATTGAACTACCACTATCAGACATTATCACAAATTGAAAAAAGTTTTCTCGTAAATCTCAGTACGAAATCCCATAGAAATTCGATTTCCATAGAAACGCTAAGAAAGTAAATTCGAATATTTTGAATTTTTAATAAATTTTTCCAGCAATATGTGACTTGATATTTATATTTTTCATGATTGTACAAAAAATAGTGTTTACATCATGGCCGCGAAATTCTTTAGCAATCCTCAAGATTATCTTGGCCCGGCCGCAAGCGACCTCGGCGAAAATTTTTCTCCCGATTGCTAGAGTCGTTTCGCGGCCTTGATAGAAAAATAACTATTCAAGATGTCCCCATGAATCAAAGTCTAAGCTGTTCAGATCAGGTGATTTAGCTGGCCTTCCACAACATATTCAACGATTTTGGTAAAATATATACAAATATTGACGATCCAAAATTCTGAAGTGGGCTGGAGCATCATCGTGCATGAACCACATTTGCCGACGTTGTACTGGTGAAAAAATGGTCCTATTAAAGCATCGCCAATTGCACTGACCCATACGTCGATAACTATGGGTGGACCTTAGTCCCCCGGCCTGCCCGTCGTTAGACTCTAGACCCGTCGTACTTGCCCTCCCCTAATTATCGACAGAACGTCACTGCCCGGCAGAGACCAACGCCTTAATTAGAAAAGAGACGGTCTTTTGAACCATTTGGGCCCCTCTCCTTTAGCCTACTCGTGTTCGTGTCATTTTACAACTACTTCGTTTGACCCATACGGTAGAAACAGAAAAAAAATTGAAATTTCAGCACCCTGCACATCGCAAATCAATCATTTTGGGATATACATGAATATGAACTTTCCTACTTAAAATAAGCTCTAGAATCACCCATTAAAATATTAAAATAAGTATATGACATTAAGTAACAAACTCTATTCCATCAACTACCAAATTTCCTTTGTAGACATATTTGATAATTGCATGAGACCTCTACGAGGATCGTCTTTTTGCACTGGAAACCAATGTCTCACAGAATTTTTCGTAATTGATTGTATTGAGATTATTCTTTTTGTAGAGTTAGGAACGTTATGAGTTTCTATATGAAACAAATAGTACATTAACGGAGCATCGACAATGATTACGGCATATTTATTCAAGAGGTTTGTACAATGTCATGTCATGTTTCACATTGTTCCTTATTGCTACCTCATGAAAATCAATTTTAATATCATATTATTATATTTCAATGCTGGCAGATGAACTGTCAAAATCATTGAAATAACGAATCTTACTTTCATGCTATCACAGAATAATTAATTCAATGTAACTATGTGACGTCACACGCACGCAGATATCATCTTAAACATAGTCTAGATCGACTGAGAAATGCTCAAAACGGATATAAGTGCGAAAGTCCAGAAACAATGTTCACAGTCATCACAATTCCTCATACTACGTATAGTAAGGTAAGTAATATAGGAGATTACTCTCACGGTTTGGGCAATTTATTCTGGAAGTCACAAAATACAAAAGTTCTTCTGAATGACATTGCCAAAGATGACAAGTGTCTTACGTATGATGTTATAGGAGTAATGTTGGTTTGGGGGATTACATGCATTGCAATCTTGGGAATCTCAGTTCCAATATCTATTAGTATCACGTTCTTAGGAACCCTTCATGTGATGTTACATAAGATGCAATATTACAAAATTTAACCTAATGAGTCAATCGAGCTATGAATAGCAACAAGCCATAAGAGACGTTCACAGTAATTAATTCGAGTAAAATATAGAACGTTTCATTGTTCCTGTAGTATGAGATGATGTCATAAGTTGAATATTATCACGAATATGTTAGTTGATGTTTAATTTGATCTTGAGATAATTTAGAATATAATGTATACAAAGGGAATCTAGATTGCTAACTTCAAACGAGTAAATTCAAATTTTGCGTCTTCATTGTGATGACGCCTTCTTTCTTTTTAGTAATTGACTTGTTCCATCACGGCAGTATACACTTACAAATTGAAGGTTATTTGCCTGCAGTGTCGGCTGCTCCATAGAAGCTCAGGCGCTCGATTCTCCCAAATCACTTCAAACTGAAGGTTTGACATGTAACGCTCTAAATCAAAATAGATACTGTTTTTTACTTTCGTGACGGTACAGCGGTCTTGTAATGGCGCTTACGATCTTATAACATCTCTACTTTGTGCTCAGCGTCAGACTAATATATGAAAAACACAGCATTCAATCGGTTATGTTTGAGTAAATCTTGTTGGACTTGCGGCCAACTTATTTGCTTACTCCTCCCTACTTGTCCTATTGGTCTCTAATGGTCAATATTGCAAAGGTAACATGGATCTACTTCAACAATAATCGTTACAGAAGTCGCATATTTTAAGATTTGTTGTGTAGTGAAAATGTGTTGGAAGTAATTTCCAAATGTATCAGCTTAATTTCATCTATAAAAACACCGTTGATATAACTTGATATATTAATAGCGATTAATTTGTAGAAATCACTTGGAATGAGATGCTATTCTATCATTTCTCATGTAGATATCAAAGGTATTATCTGTTAAATTTGCGTAGAATGTTTCGATATCAAAAATTAAATAGAATCAGCCATTACGTGTTGAAAATCCGTTCTAAATTCAAATAAAATGACTATTTAAAGTTCGATTTTCACTAGTTTAATAAATAAATGTGACTATAGTTTCTTCTAGCAAATATTATAAAGTACTATCTTATTTCAAAAGAACTAACTATTACATAATTTCAATGATGATCTTTGGATCAATGTTTTTCACCTAATTGGTTTGCATCCATTCAGGGATTACACGATGAACTGGTATCAAACGGAAAATCTAGTACAAATTTAATTCTCCCTTGTTTAAAAATCTATGAATGGAGCTGTTTGTTTTCAGATTACTGATATGAGCCCCCTCCTTCCAGGTAATACAAAATATCAAGATGAATGAATACACTTATACAAATAATACTTTAAAAACATTTAGTTCAGTCAAAATGCACCAAAAATGGTCGAATAAAGAAAAATTGAGATACAATTTTTTTCCTGAACTTTTTGCAATGTCTTAAGTTGTGCTACATAACATACTGCACCCAGTGAGATATGGATCAAATGCCCCCTTCTTCTAATAAACAATAAATAAGCAATTCAATAAACAAATCACACCTAGGAGATTTTGGGTCGTTGATTACGAATATGAAATAAATAATTGTATCTCTCAAATATCTCCAAATTCTAAACAGTAAATCACGTATACTAAAATCCATTAAAAAAATACCCAGGTATGGGTTGTGTCGTTATTTCATATTTTCAAAGATACATACAGAGTATACTAATATTATACCTATTATGCACAAAGTATATATATCAGGAAGGAATCATTTGTATCATATTAAAAATACGCCCACTTGGTTTTTTTATACACATTCCATAGCATAGAGATCTCCTACACTGAACGTATGTTCTACAACCGAGGAAATCTTGAAAATAAAAATAAAATTCTTAACTGGATCGATTTTGGAACGTATGCTTCCGATGATCATCATCTATTAGTTGAATTTCTATTACAGTATATTAGTTATATCTTAAGTGAAATTGTCATAAAAAAAATGTTGATGTCATAATGTCATTTTCATATAACTTAACGTTTTTCCATAAAATAACCGATATTTCACTAATTCAGTAGCGCCATCTATGATTTGCAATTTTATTACTTTATATTCATGATCATCAGAGAAAATGAAAACCCCAGAGCTTCAATTTTCACTCAGAAATAACGAATATGTGTATTTGTTAAATATACATCTTTTTGAAACTAGTGCTTCTACGCGAGCGCCATCTATGATATGCATTTTTTTACATTAAATTCGTAATCAGTAATCCCAAAAATTCTCGGGGTGTGATTTTAGACAAAAGAATGACAAATAGTTGGAATTTGTAATATAAAATTGAACCCAATGACCGCTACTTCTGGTACTACGCGAGCGCCATGTACAATTTGTATTTTTGACTTCATATTCGTAATCACCGATCCGAAAACCTCCTAGGTGTGATTTTTGTCAAAATGCATCAGTAGTTTTCGAGTTATTCAATTTGTTTATTAAATTGTTCATTTATTGTTTATTAGGGGGAAGGAGGCATTTACCTCATATCTCACTGGATGCATTATATTATGTAGAGCTAAGACATTTGCAAAATGTTCCAGGAAAAAAATTTGTATCTTCATTGTTCCTGGGCTTGTACATTTTTGACTTGACTAATTAGGGGACCCGAATTTCGGACAAATTTGAAACGTACTAAATTTCTACAAAACTTAAAACGAATTTCGAAATTTGGCGCCCCCGGTAATTCGCGCATAGGGCGAGTGGCAACCAGGGCGAGTGCCCCCCAACCCTGTCATCCTTCGCAACTCCTTTGCTCAAGCTGTATTGTTCGTTGGGAAGAAAATGTGTGTTTCAGACTTCAACTTGCACTCACATATCCACAATGTTCCAACCGTTCTTTATGTAGTTGCATCAAAGTATTTCTGATCCATTTGAACATATTGTGGCAAGACTAGAGCTACGAACAGGTGAGTATAAAATGATATAACTCGAATGTCGTTTCCGAAACAGCCAAGATAAAGTCTCTTTCCATATACGGAATTATGAATTAAAGTACTGCATGTCTAGATTTCAAGACGATAGCCCCTAGTTATTCTTTGTTGATTTCTCAGATACTCAACATAATGAAATTCCTGCAGTCAAGTTTCATCATTTATTCAGAGATATTTGCTCGATTATGTAGAAACATTCATTTTCCTTTCAAAATATGGTTACTTTCTTGTAACATTGCATTTTTCCCCAGCCAGCTCACAAGATATTTATATACGCAAGTATACAGATTTATGCCTTTGTGTAAACGAATATCTTATTACTATATAAGTTGAATGTTCAAATGCCCGGAGTATTACCTTTTACGTTTTGTGCCTCTAGAAATCTACAATTAGTGCTTAGAAAATTGCATCACAAAATGCATTTATTCAACGGTATAGTAAATTCATAATAATTTTCTTTTCATATTCATAATCAGCAAGCTCAAAATCTCCCAAGCATGGATTTTCAAGCTATTTTGAGAAATATTGAAGTGGTGCATTTAAAACTGCTTTATAAAATGAATTTGTTAATGTGATCTATTTACTTTCTGATAAGTTCCACTTCATATTATATATAATTAGAGACCTTAAGAACCATCGATATCAATGTCCAGTCGTTGGAGAAATCGGCCTGAAATCGGTCGACAGAATAATTCATGACTTGTCTTATTTCTAGAATGATGTTTCATTTGAACTTCAGGCTGTTGTACATTCTTCCAGTATTACATTATTTATGTGCCAATATGTTGTTAATTATCCATGTGTCTATCTGATTATAATTGTATCTAAAAAATTGAATTTAATAATAGGTTAAATTTTCAATGTGGATTGAATGTGTTGACTCGCATTGTTAAAATATGTAAGAATAGTTAATAATGATTCTTGGTTCAGGTGAATTATTCTGGGAATTATACCGGGATATCAAAAATTATCTTGGTCAAGGGTGGTTGTGGAATCTAAAACGTGTGTCTTACTTTACGTTTGAAATAATAATGTCACTGTCACACTGACATCATCAATAACCTACAAATTTCATACCTATTTATTCCAGTTGTAAAACAATAATGAACTACAAATTATGAAATAACGGTTTTAGTAACAAGAAAAACTAAATTACAGTAATTGTTGGAAATGTCCCCCGTTTT
This sequence comes from Endomychus coccineus, assembly GCA_958510875.1. Taxonomy (NCBI): domain Eukaryota; kingdom Metazoa; phylum Arthropoda; class Insecta; order Coleoptera; family Endomychidae; genus Endomychus; species Endomychus coccineus. Next base: position 176,461,305 of record OY294068.1, on the reverse strand, counting down.
GTTCGATGCACAAGTTGACGGGCATCCTCATGCTGTGAAAACCGTTTTGCAGCATTTCTGGCGTTATGATTGCACATTGCTGAACTTTTCTTTGTTGAAGTTCTTGCAAATTATTTACCGGAGTTGTGAGTTGTTTTTTAAGTAAGGAAATATAAAAAAGTCCATAATTGTTAAACAAGGTGATCTCGGAGGAAACTCAACTTCTGTATGCAAAATTATCAGCCGATCATCAAAAAACTCGCGGAGGAAGCAATATTTTCTCGTGTAGTATGTGCTGTTGCACCATCATGCTGAAAATAACCGTACCGAAGTTCATCATCGTTGAACTGTTGCACAAATTCAGCCAAAAAGTTGTGTCGGTACCTTTCTGCGTTGACGGTGAAATCGAAAAAAATTGACCCAATTATTCTTCTGCGAGAAACTGCCATCCAAACAACGATTTTTTGAGCATGTAGTGGCGATTCAGTGAAAACATGAGGGTTATCATCGCTCCACATTCGCATATTTTGAGAATTGATGTATTTCGAAAGGTGGAAGCACGCTTCGTCAGAAAAAAAAGTTAACTCCAGAAGATCGTCATTCATTAAATTATTGACAAACCAATGGCAGTAAGCAAGGCGTCTGGGGTAGTCTGCGGGCAGAAGAGTTTGATGTGCTTGCATCTTATATGGATGCATGTTCAAATCTTTCTTTAAAATCTTCTGACATGTTCCATAAGAAAGTTCAATTTCCTGAGAAAGACGTTCCAAAGGTTTTGTAGGCTCCACTTCCATACGTTGACGAGCGTGATTGACAATTTCTTCTGTACGAACTCTTAGTCTACCAACACTTTTTTTATGAGACACAACCAGTTTCACGAAACACTTCAACACAATTTGTAAGGCACGCATAAAAATTGCCCGGTAATATTGCCTCGTTTGGGAAGTGCTCTCGAAAATTGTCCAAACACAAACGTTGACTGTATTGCCAATTTCCATTAACTAGCGCACTCGTTCGAAAATAGGCTTCAATCATGAAAATTGTGAGCTGTGTGGTAAGAGGCATGATTCAAAAACTGGATTAGAAAATTTCAGCACAATGACTTAACAGATTCTGACACAACAAAACATATTCAAAAATTTAAAGTAAGACACACGTTTTACATTCCACAACCACCCTTGACCAAGATAATTTTTAGTTTGTAGTTCATTATTGTTTTACAACTGAAATAAATAGGTATGAAATTTGTAGGTTATTGATGATGTCAGTGTGACAGTGACATAATTATTTCAAACGTAAAGTAAGACACACGTTTTAGATTCCACAACCACCAAGATAATTTTTGATATCCCGGTATGTACATCTTGGGAAACAGGTCACATTAATACATATGTTTGAATATTTATTTCCGTCTTTACGTACGTTTCAGTCTCACGACTCACGATCATTAGAAGACGTAACAAGAATAATCCCTATCTAGAACGGAATTTCTCGAAATTAAATCTACCAAGCACAACATGCCTTTATCGCATCAATTCAAATAAAAAATGCCCACATCCCCGAAAGAAAGAACAACACAAGTAATAAAAATTGTCACGTTAATGTTCAAAGCTTATGAATATGTTTTATGAATCCACTGCAGAGCAATTTCTCTACAGCGATTGAAGACATCCCTTGAAATGTGAGAATGAGACTTATTCTCAAAATTCTTGAGATGAATTCTTTCGCAGTAGAGAAATAGCTTCGCAGTGGATTTTTAATACATATTCATATACTTTGAACATTAAAGTTTTCAATCAATCAATCAATCAATCAATACAGTGGCGGACAAGTACGGAGCACTTAGACCGCTTGATTGGGTCCATGGTGTACCCCTTGATACAAGAATCAGTCCAGTAGGTCTAAGGTAGTGCCGAAGGTGCATGGACTGTTGTCTCTTATGGCTTCAATTGGCATATGTGTGCTGCCGACGTGTTGTGTAGTCTAAGGAAAGCCAGTGCTTAGCATTCTGCTAGGATCAGAGAGGCTGTATCGTCCACCTCTTCACGTCTACTACAAGCTGGGTCTTCAACAATGCCCCTTGTGTGTAGATATTCATACAGATGACTGTGTCCTGTCACCAGTTTTAAGCTTCTCCTGCTCATAGAGAATAGGGTTTTAGTGAGTTTAGGCGAAAGCTGTGTTTGGAGCTTTGGCTGCCTCATGCCGGGTTCACCACACCAGACCAAGAGCCAATTCCGATCGTTGAATCGGGGCCAGGGGAGCTCAAGGAACCCCGTTTGGCCAATTCTTTGGCCACTACGTTTCCCTTCAAGCCAGAGTGGGCTGGTACCCGCACTAGCTGGAGTTTGTTCCTCCTGGCTAATTGAGCCAGACTTTCCCTGCACTCCGGAACAACCCTAGAAGTCACTCTTTGGGCGCGAAGTGCGCCCAAGGCTGTTCGGCTTGTCAGTGCAGATGTGAATACCCCGGTAGTTTAACCTCAGGTTTACACGAGTAGACTCCGGCTCTATTAGACTCGCCAGTCTTGGACCCGTCCGTGAACCACATGAGTCTCACTGGCGGAAGGGACCCAGAGTTCTTGTTCTCCCAGTACGTTCTCTGAATTATGACGACGTCTGGTGTTTGAAACCTGACAGTAGAAGCTATCGCATCCTGCGTCAGTCAGTTCTCGGCTACCCAATCCCAAATTTTGTCATAGCCGCTAGGCACAGACGCACCGACCCACTGACAACTGGCCCAGACCATCCAGCCGCGGCCACTGTTTTGATATGAAGCTGAAGAGGGACGATCACCACCAGAGCACACATAGCTCTAGTGGGGGATGTCCTCATAGCCACGTTATCCCCATGCAGGCAAGTCGTTGAGCCTTGTTCAGCGCCAGACGGGACAGGACCGTTTCTGTCGCCGGCCAGCACGCGAGGGTTGCGTAGGTTAAAATTGGGCGGATCATGGCAGTGTAGATCTAGTGCATACCCTTTGGCCGTAGACCCCATGTGTTCGCGAAGGCGGCTCTCCTGCATGTCCATATGGATGCAAGCTCAGCTCAGCATCGAGGATAACTCCAAGGTACTTCACTGAGCCTTTCATGTGCAGGAACTTTCCTAACACACGAATGTCTGGTAGTAGTCCCAGTTTTCGTTTTCTTGTGAAAAGAACTACTTCGGTCTTTTCAGGATATCCTCCACCTATCACCAGCGAGCCACGATAGCAAGTGCAGTGTTCTGAAGCTCGTTCAAGGTAGCGGCGTGTTCTCCGGGGTCATGAGTTATCTGCTTTCGCTATAGAGAAATTGCTTTGCAGTGTATTTTCAATACATATTCATATACTTTGAACATTAATGTGTTAGAATTATAATTTCTGGTGTTTGTTCCGGCGACGTGGGCATTTTTGATTGGAATTGATGCGATAAAGACGCTTCGTGCATAGTACAATTAGTTTTAAGAAATTCCCATCTGGATAGTAATTATATTTGATACGTCTTCTGAAGATGGTCGAGAGACCGTAACGTACATAAAGACGAAAATTCTTAAACATGTGTGTTCTTGTAACCTATTTCCCACAAATTCACATATATTGCCACACTAGTTGAAAGTTCATCAGAAAGTATAAGTGACATGGTCTAGTAGTGATATCTATCAGTTTAACAACTCAAACAAGTTGAATATTGGTTGTTTGTTACTTCGATTCTTCAAAATATGTGTAGTGATTTATATTTATCAACTCCGCTATCGAAGAAATTTAATAGTGTATTTTCGTTACGTATCATTTCTTATTAATGGGTTCAGTAACTTAACCAGTACACTGTTCGATTACAACTTCTTATGAGAACCTGTCTCAACTTTTAAATTGAATTTATCAAGATGATTTATCAGAGATCCTTCTCATAACAGCGCCATAGTGGTAAATTTTGGAACGGGCCAGCGTGAGATAAACCCGGGAAAATTGTAACAATTTTCATTCGTTGGAGCAGCTGCCAAATGTTTTTTCTCATTCGAAACACACCGAAAATTTACGATTTTACAAATTTCTAACGTCGAAAACGTAAATAAAATATTGAGGCTGAGATGTTTCTTTAAAAGGCTTTCATAATTAGAATCCGAGCGAATTTTATTTTAAAATTCGCACTAGACAAAGGCATCTTTTGTCTTTGAAGGATTGTTAAAACTTTCCGACAAAAAGTTTTCTCTCTACAAAAGAGTGTATGATATTCTTCGAGTTATTTCAGTATTGGTGAAACGTTATATAGAAACTCTGAATGTCCTCGGAAACAGGAATTTATATTGGACATCTTATGATTAATTAAAATTGGATCTTGTCACCGCTACCTTTTTTGAAATGAATCGACATTTTCATTGTCATCTACTGAATGCGAAATCCTTGAAAATTGTTTTAATTGAAAACTTTCTGACTTATTCATGAATCCTGTTAAAGCAATCAATATATTCATACACACTACGGCTCAATTGTACACTAATTTCCCACGTTTATTTTTTGAGAAGAACCCTGAAACTGGTCGATTTTTGTTCCGAACGATCTTTTCTGAGATTCGTTTTGATTCTGACTTCACGGCCGTTGGTTTTTTTTTTCTTTGTTGCGAGATGGTTGGAACCCTCTATGGGTACCTTATGGTTCTGTAACATCCCATAAGGTAGTGTGGGAGTTCCTGAGTCCTAATGTTAATCACCTCAAATATATCCACTAAACACTCCACCTCGTGTGGTGGGCTCGATCCTGCAACCAGGGCAGTCTCAATGACACTTGGGCTTGACGGCCCATTGTATCTTGCCTAACCACTTTCTCGGGTCATCGGAAAAATTCCGCAGTCACTGGGTTCGAACCCGCGACCGGCCACAGTGATTAGAAGATCGATGCTTCTACCACTGATCTACCTGGTCCACTTAGGCCAAGCGTTAGTGCTTACACATCAACGATTTTTTTTTAATGGAACACCTTGCCAATTTTCCATTCCTGAAAATAGTATGAGCAATTGATTCCAGAAACCAATCCCTTTGCGGTCCAAAGTTGAGAGTTTAAGAATTGAATACGGTTGAAGCAACGTTACACTGCTCAAACTCATCATTTTTGTACAGTATGTACAGTATCATATTTTTTCCAAAAAACTCGAACTGGATTACCTTTTCTTGAAAGGACACTCTTCGACATGATAATTGTTCCACACTCACTTTTTTCCTTGAAGTGACGACTACCCTTATAATTTTTTTAATTTGAAGGGAGTGATACCTCATTGTTGATAGGTTTTTAAAATCCATACATATTCCGAAAATTGGAATATTTTCAGACTTATCCATCAAAGAATTATCTATGGCGTCATAGTCGCAACGGCCTTGAATTCTGAAATGAAACGAATATCTGAAATTATGTTCAGTTCGAAACTGTTGATTCGAGATTATTCAAAAATACCTACCTCCTAAAGCAATTATGGATAAATGAATCATCGACCATTTCAAAATTATGAAAAATTGCTATTCCTCACAATAGAATCATTTCGTGATGATCTCGAGAGCAAGATATTGTTGAAAATTCGCTATAATGCTTACAATATTACTCTCAGCTGTGAATTATGTGATGAATAATCTTGAGACTTTAACATGATGAATTGAATGTTAACGTTGCTTGGCATGATCCAAATTTATAAATAAAGTGCAACATTTACAAAGGACCTCGTTTTTAAACCTAGAAATCATACTTTAGTTCAAATTTTGTCTCACGAATTCCCTTACTTTCATTACTACTTTCTGGTTAATCGACAGATTCATCCAGTTTCAACTCCAGCACCTCGAAATTTTTCGGTTTTGATAAACTGGAAAAGTTAGATTGCAAACTGGAGATAGACTCATTTTCAGCAGCGGCTCCTTGGCTATGCCAAAGTCAATATGATTCAAATATAGCTCGATGTTGATTACTTTCTTCATCACTTTAGAGATCACTGCCCTTTCATGAAATGTACTATCTATTTTGGGATCTATACATTACATCATATATTCAGGTATTATAAGGCAACAATAATTAGATAGTATTTATCAGTATTTGATTTATTTGAGTAAAACTGTTTTTTTAAATCCTCTTTTATATTTTGATAAATTATATGAAATAATGATTTTGAAAGATATTACATTCAATATATAAAATGGCAACTTACAATTTTTGAAAAAGAACATAAAAATCTACCGAACATATAAAAATATGAAATATTCTAAGTAGCTATACACAAATGTTTCATCAGGAAACATCAATGAAGATTGAAATTAGTATCACTAAAGCCTAGTTGATCCGTAAAAAAAATAGACTTAAGTGCCCAGTGATACAGAAACAAGTTTATTGTGGTTACAAACGAATTTTAAATTATTCAGTTGATATTCCCGGTGACGAATTCTGATGTAGATTGATGTGATTGGACACATTGGTTGAAATATTCGTGATGGCAATTTTACTCATTTTCGATAACTTGCTAACAATTTTCGAACTGAAGAATTTCAGTTATTATCAAATCAAATCAAGACTGATTAGGTTGGATTTTTAAACGAAAGTTGAAATGTTCGAAATTGGAAGGTATTGTTGAGGGGTTTGTATAATTAATTGAAACGTAACAAACGACCGTAAAAAACAGTAAAACAAGATAAAAGGGAGAACAAATTAAAATTTTAATATGAATGAGCTAGACGAGGAAGGTGAGAAATTAGTTAAAGCGAGATATTCCACGATCTGAGAGAGCGCCAAAATGAAATGAACGATGCAATAAGAAGTTGGAGAAGTGTTTAAAGAAAACAATTTTAGGATGTAGTAAAGTAGATGGGCATTAAGAATACCTCTCGGGATTTTCGCTTTCTGTTATTTCTAGTGATTGTTTATCAAATTAACATTTTTATGTGAATAATATATTTGCTTTTCTATCTTCAAACGCCTGAGCGTCAAACAAAATATTGGCGCTGGTTTAAACTTAACTTTTTGTTGAGTGTTAAATTGAATCTTATAAAGTTTCCCCTGGATGGCTGCTGTAACATGATGGAAGCCGTTAGGTTCGGTGCTCCTTTCTTGCTTAAGCTTTATGATAAAACTTTCACAATAATTGCCGAACATTCCTACAAGCAATTAACCCTATGATGTAGAGTCGAACGATTAATAATAATTTTGTAAACCACGTTACCAACTTTAAATTAAAGTTCATTATACGGAAATTTATAATTTCTGAACCTCATTCATAACTAAGCCCTTAATCATGCCGATTTACCAAAATTGCTGAAGAATTACATTCGCCCGCTCAATGAACTTTGTCATTCAGAAAATCTTTTATATGCCAAATTTTGTTTGAATTGTGTGGCGATTCATTCATATTTCAACAACCTATGATTGAATATAGAAACATTCAGTTTCATTCAATGTTCTCATCATTTGAGGTTGTATCAAATCATTTGAAAGCTCATTTCAATCTATATATCAACCAGAATTCTCCTAAAGGGCTGGCGAATCTGCGCGTGACATTTTGAAGAATCAGCATTGATTATATTTGTTATAGATCAACATTTACAGCTCTCTCAGATTTATGGGTTTATTTACGTTATGTTTTAAATTGCCGGCGAGAAAACAATCTGGTGGTGAAAGATATGGAGATCCTGCCGGCCATGAAATGGTATCATTTTCAGAAATCAACTTGCTTTGAAAGGATTATCTTGAGATAACCATGATTATTCTTGCCGTATGACTTGTTGAGCCGCCCTGTTGAAGCCAGTGATATCAAATTTCTCTTTCAATTTCCAGTAAAAAGAATGCAGCATTTTGAACGTAGCGAGCAGAAGTAACCGTTACAGTCAGTCCTTTTTCCTCAAAAGCTTGAGGTCCAAAAATTATTCTAGACAGATAGCACACCATGCAATTACTTCAAGGCAATGTTCTCGTCGTCGATGATTTTCGCGAGGATTCGCTTGGGCATAGTAACGATAATTCTAAATATTTACATCACCGTTTAAATAAAAGTGAACCTCGTCAATCATGAAAATGTTGTTTTCATTACCTCGACAAAATACAAGTCTATTAATTTTATCCTGATCATTTATTTCCTGAACTATAGGTTGTACGGGTGAAAGTTAATTGTTTTTAACATTCCTCTTTTACTTCACCTAGTCAAATCCAAAACCGTAGCATGTTCAACAGTAGATATCTCGGACTAATAATAACTGCATTTCCTTCTCTTTCCTCGTTCAGTGAATTGCAGACTAAAATCGGCCCGTGTTTTCCATTTCGAGGCTGAAATAGTTTCAAGCTGAGGACACTGTTGGACATTAAATTGACATCGAAAATACCTTCGAACGAATATTATTGAATTGAATTGAATAAACTTATCGACACAAAAAACGCGATGTTCTGTTGGAAAAGTTAAATTTTTCAAGTGTCAACAATAATTATTGTAACATAATCTCCACAGCCTCTAATTCCATATACAAATATCACCATAGTGGGTAGTTGATTCATTTTCTCATTATTAGGTAATGGAACAAAACAGGTACCTAATACATTTGATCAGACTCTAAGTCCGCTGGTCCTATTTTTATATAATAATAATAACTGTTTTCGAAGATTTGCTTTCCTATAACTTACATAGAACCCCGACGCACCAAAAACTGATATGAGGGAAGTATTGTAATCAGCCTAAAAAAATTCCAGAATTTTGCGGGAACGTTGGTTATGACATTCCGAATCGATCCACGCATCGATCTACACTATTTTTGAGATGATATCTGCATGTGCATAACTCACATGTTGATAAATTCGATATGGGGTCATACACAGACAAAATTATAAAGAAAATTGTTCACTCTATTTTTGGCCATCTTTAAACGTCATTGTGAAGTACAGCTTTATTCAAAACATTCGTGATAATAACAGGGTAGCATCGGCATTATATCAATTCTAATTTGCAAATAGAGCAGTCCTGGAATTTATATGCAACGTGGTCATGCAGAATCAAATGTACAAAGTAAAATCTATTGAATCTATTCATATACCAATATAGTATTACAGAGCAGAACAATGAGGAGAATTGGATCCGCATTTGTTAATTAAAGTTGAGTAGAAGGGAACAGAGGACCCTTTTAGCTCAAATTGCATTTTTCATATTTTCACGGAATCTCTAACTCAGCACAGAGTAAACTTAAACGCATTCAATTATATGGTATGCTGAAATCCTTTTAATCAGGAATTCAATGCACTCGTCTCACAATTACAATGTGTTGGTGACTTCACAAAGCCAGCCAGAGATCACAATGGATTCAACAATTCTACGGACATAGAGATACAGGTTTTTATCACAATGATCGAATGAAATGGCTAAACTTCTGCAAATTACTTTAATGGCTTCTTCGGACATACGACCATCATTACGTTTCTATCACTTGATAAGAGCTTTGTTGAATTCCAGATATTCCATCCCTGCCGATACTGAAAGCATAATTCTCTATACCAAGTAACCAAGTTCAGTTCGAAGTTTTACCGTTTGTAATTTTCCATTCATTGAATTTCGATATATATATCGCAATACTCTTCCTTTTATCAAGTTAAATGGATTATATTTCAGTAACAACGAATGATATATTCCATCAGCATGATCAAACTTCTGATTGATAGAAGATTGATAGAAGAAATGAATGTGAACAAGCTACAGTAACTCATGACAACTTCAGAAACGAAGGAATCTACATAACGAATATACAAAATGATGATGGTCAACGAAGAACGAAATTCCTGAGTCAAATCATGAGCGATGGTGTATCCAATTTTGGAAACAGGATCCATTATATTGAGGTCCTTAAAAACAACAGAATATACAATATTATGAGTTCGATGATTTTTATTTTTCAAGAAATCTCCATAAGCTTAAAACACTACGCCCAGCATTTCTCCAAAGTTTTCAAGGCGTCCAAAATGGGGATTATATCCTCCTTTAACGCAAATCTTTTTGCGGCAAGTCATATCTTAGGGCTTGCAAACAGAGACAAGTCGACAGTCGAAGCATAATTCTTGCATTTTCACCATCGAAGCAAGACATATGTGCACCCATACATTGTCTTGATGGAAGTGTCCTTCTTTTTCGGTCAAACATGGACCTTTCTCTTGATTCTCCACTTAATAACGACGCATAAAGTGGGTATAGATATGCGAGCCGAACGGTTCGCGAGCTCAACAAACCGCAGTTTGTTGAGATTATTCATTACAACGAACTTCCAACGATACTCATTGTTCAGCCAGATTTCAACGTCATTCTCTCATCATGACTTCGTATGAAGAATGTTGTGCCATATTGATGCAGCTCTTGCAATGGCTACTTTGGGAAGAAAGAGAAGAAAACAACGACGTTCCATTTTGTTGTAAATATAAACCTCTGGAAGGATAGTAGACCATTGATGAACACAATGCGATTCGATGCTCCGGTATATATCAACTATTCATGCATATTCATCTAAGATTCAATCGTTTTGAATTGAGGTGTGTATATATGAGAATTACTATGGTTGGCAATTACTCTGACAGTACTCATTTAATGACATTATCCTGGTTCACTAATTTCACAACCCGTAGATGAACGGAGGGAAGATTTTTAAGATTATATTTTTTGTCGTTTTTGACCGTCTTTAGCAATTCACGTGAAAAATATGAATTCTAGTGAAAATTATCAAGAGAGCAAAGTTGTAGAGCGAAAAATTTCCTATTTTATGACTTTTCGAAATTGCGTATTGTCACCGCTAGAATGCACCGTAGAAGGTGCGCTTTAAAATAGCTTTTCAAGTGGTTTTTCACATTTTCAGTGTGACATATTGATTTTGCTGAAAATTATCAAGAGAGCAAAGTCCTATAACGGAAAATCAACCCTCCGTTGATTTGCAGGTTGTGAAATTAGTGTTCTAAAAGTAGAAATTTACCAAAAAAAAAGATCTATATGCTGCTCAAAATGTTTACGTTTCAAACCGGCGGACTATGAATTGTATGATCGGTTTGTAAGACATAGTTTGCTGAGCCGGAATTATCAACGTTATTAGTACGAACATGATCAAAATGATCTTTGTACAAAATGATAAAGACTAGAATAGAATAACACGTTCCAATAACATGAACAAAATGCGTTAACACTGAAAACAAATTTCACTCTACATTTCACACGAATGTGTTGTATGTATAGTTTTATTGTTAACATCGTGAATCAGTCCTGTAATTAAATTAAAACCCGAGCGCTTTGCTAATCTTGAAAATATTCATCGTTCAAGCGTAATTGGTCGAATATTATATTTTTCAGGAAGCATCAAACAGCATTTAGTCCGAAACTAAATGGTACTGTTAAAATATAAATTAGATTAATTCCCTCGATTACCTACTTTAGCTGGTTCGGTCGATACGTTGTTGTGAGATTACAGTTTCGTAGGTTTATAATTTGAATAACTTTTCCTCATCCACGTTGCATAATGGTCGAACCATTCGAAATCAGAGTAGTATTAGGGAATACCATTATATTAATTGGAAACCATCCCATTATCAATTAACTGTTCTGTGCGGAATGGCTTTTAGTAAATATGGGAAGTTATGTGTATATGTGTCTTGTTGAATTAAATGTCTAATTCCTCCTATTCTAGATTTCCGATAAATAGCTTCATTAGGAGCAGTAGAATTACTTTCATAACAAACAAATACCAAAATAGGTTGTGAACTGTCTTGCATGATTGTAAGTTTAAGATTTAAGGAGGACCGAAGTCCACGACTATTGTATGAAATATTTCCTAAAGCATAATGATATTCATTAATCGCTAGTGAATAATGTAATCATCATTCACTACCATCAATACGACAAACATGATACACTTTGTTCTAGACAAATACGATTAAAATAGAGCGCGCTATGAAACGTCAAGTCAAATCGAATTTAATTTGAAACGTCAACAATTTGTTGGTTCGACTTTTTCAACAGCAAAGTTTATTAGTATCAAAGTAATATTTATGGGTCGTGGACAACGTATAGTATTCTACTTGCACATTATGGCTATTATTCACTTGGATGATTTACGGCACTCGCCTGCGGCTCGTGCCATAAACTTCATCCACGTGAATAATAGCCACCATAATATGCTCGTTGAATAATATACTATTATAATTTATCTCAAGGGTAAATTTCAACCAATTATGTCATTATTATAGTGGGCATAAATCTCTTGTGATTATTCTCGGGAATAATCACTGTAGCTGTGTCAGTGTCAGATAGTTGTCAAAATAATTACCTAAATGTGTCAACGCGTTATATAAAATTAGTGCAAATCATCGGTTTAGTACCTTTTCTGATGCAGAAATAACTAAAAATATTTTAGAAACTACTTCGAAAAACACTCTAATAAGTAATCAGTCGATATGGAGATAATTTAAGACCTTCACCATAGAAAAAAATTATATTCTGGATCAATCTACTACAACAGCTACTCTGGCATTGATTTTAAAAGAATGTGCTTGTAGCATGAAAAGAAAGAACAGAAATGATTTTAAAGAAGCAGTAATAAAGAATATGGAATAAAACGGCAAAATTAGTTCAAGAACTTCACTTTAATAAGTATAACAGGTCCTTTGATCCTTTCCATGATATAGAATTCAAGAATGCTCGAAATGCAAGAGATGCAAAAAAAAAATTCTACAAAAACATCCTGAAAAGCACAAACAATGTTCTGTGGTACAATCTCATACAGAAGTGTTGGAAATTTTTAACTATTGGGACGAAGATAAGCCTTGTGGATTGCAAAGAAAGTTTTTTCATGTTGCATCGTATGAACTAGCTTGGAGGGGAGGAGAAGCTACGAAATGTTTAGTTTATTTTTAAAAAGAAACCGATATAATGGGAGTAAATACTGGCCGCATTGAATATAATCCCATCTTTACAAAAACTGCACAGGGTGGAGCACAAAGGTGCGCTAATAGTAAATGGTTGAATCCAAACATAAATAACCCAAATATTTGCCCTGTTCGTCTTTTTGAAAAACTAATGGGTAAACGTGAAGAAAATATTAAAACCAAACGCTTGTTTCTTACCCCAAATCCGGCTTGTCAAACTCATGGTTCTTGGTATAAAAACGTTCCTGTGGGAATAAATTCCATTTCAAAATGGATGAAAGAATCCGCAGAAAAAGTAGGTCTAGACACAGTTACTAAAAACATAACTAACCATTCTGCCAGATCAAGTGCAGTAAGTAACCTTTCAAAAGCTGGTGTAGGAGAACAAGAACTAATCAAGGTCACTGGTCATAATTCTGCAAGTTCGATTAAACCATACTTACAATTGAACCAAAAACATCATCCAAATATAATAAATAATCTTAGAGAAAATACGCAGGAGGAATAACTTAATATAACAAGCAATTTCAAATCCTGAATAAGTAATGAGTCTCGAAATATTTTTAATAATTGCGTTTTCAATGTTTCAATTTAAATTGTTAAGTCTTTCAATATATTCACAATGTTCAAACGATATTTTCGTATATTCTAATAATTAATTAAATTAAATTTTTCAATATTTTTATTGATCGACATTTAAATAAAGTGACATCTCCAAAATTAAGATTGAGAATGTTTTGATATATTTTTATTGTAAAAATTTGTGAATCAAAAATAATCTAGTCAAATATAACTTGCGTGTTAGATAAATTAGAAAATAATTTGTCAGATTTTATTCAAACTTGTTGCCATTTGGAAATAGCCACTCGAGCCCTGCGGGCCGTCGTGACTATTGCCTGACAACAAGTTTTCAAAAAATCTGTCAAATTATATTCAATTTATTCTCACTCTCTTGTTATATTATTACTGACTATTGTGAAGTAGGTCGAATGTATTATCACTACTTGGTTAGTTCCCATGTAACCATTTATGACAATGAGAAGTTATAGTTCAGACTAGGATGGAAGAAACGGAAATTGGTTCTCACAATTTTTTTGCGGATGTAACGAGCAGAAGAGAAAGGGGGGCAGAGTGTTAGAACGGAGGGTCGTGGAGGTGACTCGTTGTAAGTCACTTGGGTAGATGAATATACTAGTTTAATAACTGGAACCTTATTCTCCCAAAATATCAAATGCTGTTGATTGATTTGGAAATTTATAACTTGACTGGTCTGGTGAGCACACAGTAGACCAATAAATTGAGATAATTGGACCTACGCGTTTTCCTAGGACATCGAACAGAAGCTCAAAATCGCAATGTTCTTGACTTCGGAAACCTTTTTTGGTTATAAAGTAGTTTTCCCTCTCCCTTTTTTCAATTGGGCATCAGTCATTCTGGAAGTTTTGGAAATAATACTTATTCGATATGGAGATTGTAACAAGTATTTAGCAGTACTAACTAGGTCGAACTGTGTTGAACATAGACCATCCAGAGATCTAGGTATAGGTTATAACCGAGAGTTAAAATAGGTAACATGTTATAGACATTGTTTCAATTGTGGTTCTAATGGTAATAGCTTGGTAAGAATCTTGAATAAGTCAAAATTCAATTATTGCTCTCTACATTTATACATTTCTTCAGCTTCCAATGTCCCTAAGTAAGGGTCAAAGCTGAATTTCAAAACAGAAAATGCCGATTGCAAGACATGGTTTTCAACGGCGCCCTTGTCAATGTTATTAGTAGGAACATATAAAAATGATTTTTCAAACTAGTACAAACAATGTTTGGTTCATAAATACATATTTTTTTTCTGATAATTATTTGCATGCTTGGCGAATCCACTAGGTTTTATTCTCAACAATAATCATAAATAAGAAAGAATCAATACAATTTATTTGATTATGGACAAATTGTAACATGAATGAATATGCTATCTGCCGTTGTTGAATGTTAATATTGGTTAACCACTCTGAAATAGATTAGAGTAAAATAATGAATAACTGGTCAGTTCTCCAGGGATTAGGAAATTAATTAATTTCACGAGAAACACTGAGTCAATCGCGCAAATGAATCGAATTGGAAACGCTTGCTAAATGTTGAGAATATTCAATCTACAAGCGTAATTGACCGAACGTTATGTTTTTTGATGAACATCAAACTGTATTTAATCGGGGTCTAGGAGCTGAAATATAAATTAAATAAACTCAGCGATTACCAGTTTATTCCGTCGGTAGATTATGCTGACAGTGAGATTACGTGCAATTGGTTTTTAATTCGTCTCGCCGCTTCATCCGATCCTTTTTCTGAATTTTAACAAATCAATGACATGAATTCCCAAGCACAAATTGATCTTGATGTTTCGTACGTTCATTTAATCCTGTAGCTGCACCAGTTTTGACTAATTATTATTTCAATGATTGAAAGAAACTTACATCAGAAAACGTATTATTAATAATGATCTAGGTACTTAACAACCTATATCTATAATTGAAACTATAGACAAGACACAAAGCTCTGAAGACGGTTGACCGCCACAGTACTCCCTCTTCAACCTGTGTTACTCCCGAAAGTGTTCTGTTTTATCAACCTACCCGATCTGGTTAACACTTGAGAATCTGGGGTGAGTGCGGATGAAATGATTTGATTGATTGGGGATAGTGTGTTTTGTCAAAAACAGTACACTGAGTTTTTGTCTGACATTACGGCAATCCATTTTCAACCGGCTGAACAGAAAATGCAGGTATCTTAGTTCAAAACTTCTTGGAAATTGCAAGACTGAGTACAACGCTTGGCCACTCTGCCGAAACGCTTGTGGTATCAACATTGGTTGGAAAAAGTATAGCTTCTGTTCCGGGAAATTGAACGCTAACGTTGTCCATACCACCTCGTTGTGTCACGTGACCTTATTGATCTTCATTCCTCAATTTGAGCTGTGAGTTCAGCTGTTTGTGACTTTAGATGTTGTGTCTCTTGCCATGTTCTTCCATACTATTTAATGAAAATCCAAAACTTTCAGTTTCGATCATTTTATCGGCCATTGTCCTCTAAATTATCGTAACTAACAACTAACAAAACAACAAAGACTTATTAACCTTATCATGTGCTTATTCGGACATTACACTTAGAAGATGAAAGAGCCTTTTATCTCCCATCTCCTACTTATCAATCTTTCTCTCTTCTGATGCTGTCTCTGCAAAACGGTAAATGTATTTCTTCTCATGTGCTTCATACATGCCGACTGCTGGTGATCTTGAGATAATATCACTCACATCTGACAAAATAATTGAATCAATTGCAGCTACAACTCAATGATATTTGGTCTGTGGTGAGGTTTGCAGTGACAAATTGTGACTCTCCTTTCTGAAACCAAAATAATTTATTTTCCAAAAAGGGGGGAGCTTGACTGCAATCCTGCTGATCTTTCTCAACTCGGTTTGTGACAACTTGTTTCGTCAGGATCGCCGCTATAGATACACCAGTTCGAATGCAGAATGTTATCTTCGAATCGG
This sequence comes from Endomychus coccineus, assembly GCA_958510875.1. NCBI lineage: Eukaryota > Metazoa > Arthropoda > Insecta > Coleoptera > Endomychidae > Endomychus > Endomychus coccineus. The sequence goes on along the minus strand of OY294068.1, from coordinate 176,444,902 downwards.
AGGCCATTTATCAATACACGAGCCTCGCCCATCCTCACCAATCAACTCATCGCAATCCTCTATTTAGGCTTCCATATTCGATGCTACTTCATTGATCCTCGCAGAAATTTTCGAACCATTCTAAACTGCAGTACTTCTTGATGCTTGAACATTTCTCAAGAATAAAAAGCACTCTGAGTAGCCAAAAACTGATTCTAGTAGCCAACCACATCTTCAAATGTAAGCGATTTGTGAGACTAGTTTGTCATCCACAACCTTCAGGTGCTGGAACTTTAAGTTCCCGGTTGAGCTCAATCTGGAGCGATCCCCGTGAGACTTTTCAAGTAGTACTCTCTCAAGTGAATCCAGGGGCACCTTCAGTGTCTGCTCTTGCCACTTATATATGGTATTAGTGAACAGGTGAACTCTTCGGAGAAGGAAACCACGCCTTCTCAGACTTGTGACTTATGCTTTGTTCACATTGAACTCGTATACTGTCGATCTGAATACGTTCTGTTTCTGCATGGATATCAACAAAGGAATAGTAGAATATGTTTTAGTCCAATCTGTTAGATTTTGTTCTTGTCACATTATTGATATAAATCTATTACAACTTGATCTCGATTATCTTGCATTCAATTGAAGTATATGCCGATTAGAACTGAATCTTGTACCCTTCAGAGAACTTCAATTTCTCTTCAAAGTTTTAATTGCAGGGATTTATTACGAGATCCAATATTGCATAGAGGAAATCGATACCTACACTTTCTGGAAAGCAAACTACTTTATATATTTGTATAGACATGAATGGAGCTAACTAAGTTCCTGATTAGTTTCGAGATTGTATTATCTTTTCTATAGCGAGCACCGTAGAATTTCAGCAAGCCTAGTTAACAAACTTGGTGTATAAAGTTTCTCAACATAGGATCATAATTTGTCAATATCATTATTACGACCTGCTTACCAATTTTAGAAGTGCTGACAACAATGAAAATCATATTTTCAATGTTTGATATCGAAATCGAATGTGTGCTTATGTAATTTCGAGCTAAGCACTTGCTCTCTTCAACACACATATCAAATTTATCAAGTTGATATTCCCAGTTCGAATAGTATACTTGTAGGTTCAAATAACTTCATTCCAGAGGCACGCATGCCTATATTTTATTCAATCCCCAAGTACATTTTTGAATATTAATATTAACGGTTTCAGATCAAAACTCATAACTCTGCCAACGAAAAATTAGAAGCATTTTGAACGAATATCCTCGAACATCAGAATGATATTACAATAATGAAGATTTTTTTTAATTATTTAATTCCGGAAAATACTAGAAGTTCCTCCTCAACCAACATTCTGAGGAGCTTATTGCGTTTGCTTTCAGTTAATGTCTCTTCCAGCTTGTTGTTAATTTACTATCGACAATTAAAAATCCAGATATGCAGTTCTTTTTAATGTACATTATAGCATATTGTTCGATGAATGGAAATTCAATTTCAAAACGAAATCATCATAACGTATTGTTCAAATTGAATTCGCACCAATTAACAGCCTCTTCTCTATGGACATGTAGAATTTGATTGATTGAATTTATTGGGAATTGACAAAACCTGGCAATATTGCTTTGTTTTCGGAGGCATACATTGTAACGTGAAATGCACGAGACCCCAAATGGCGTATCTATTCTTGTTTCATCACAAACAGTCACTTCACATACATGTGCCTATAGGTAACAAAAAGGTTTTTGTCGTTCTTCTCGTTTCAGGAACTCGATCAATCGAATCGACCATTAATTTTTAGGATCTTGAAACGCGTTTCTCTGTTCGAATTACTGTTGGATCAATGATATCTCAATAAATTCTGATTTGGAACAAAAGATGACACACCAATTTATCGACAAAACTTATACAATCTTAAAATGGAGTGGCGAAGCATCGCATAGCATATATTTGTCAATGATCTACTATATTTTTGAGAGGTTTATATTCACAAATTGGTGCCATTGGTCAACCCGCTGGAGTGCAAATCCGCGGGGAGGTGGGTTCGAATCTCACCATGGCTCAATTTCTAGGATTATTTATCTTGATAATTTTATTTAAATACTTTCTTCGAAGGAAATTTAATCCATATCTCTCTAATATATCTACACGGAATTTTGACACAATATAAAATCTTCCCATACTCATATGAAGTTTTTAGTATTCGAAAAAGAAGCAAAAACATTATAGAAAAGAATCAAGAAGTGATAACTATACAAATTATAAAACGGAGTTTCAAATTGTTAGGTCACCCGTTGAGGCAAGAAGAGAGGTTGGGTTAGAAACGTTCAGAGCGAAACCAATATGTCATTCATAAGAATCGGCCATATAGCAGAAGACGAACTGACTGTCGTCCCAATGGGAATAATGGGGTGTACTACTACCCAAATATAGAGGGTTCAAGAAAATGTTTTTTTCAAAAGAGTCATGTTTCAAGAATCCATTTTGGTTCGACCCGGTTGCCTGAAATATTCATATTTATATGCATTGGAATTATATGAAGTAAAGTGGAAACTAAAACTCATATCTGAAAATTTTTCCGAACACAAGCCTTTGTGAACACGTCTGATATTACCTCATTCCAGCAAATGGCAATAATTCAATAAAAATGTACCCCCACGTTATTATTTTGCTAATAGTTGAAGATTTTCAGCTCATGTTTCTGAATTCAGAATTGAACATTGAAAATAACTAAGAATTTTTATTTCGTAAAATATAATTAGGCTGATGAACTGAATTGAAGCAAGTAGGCCTAGATTGATTCGAATGTAGAGTGTCATCATTATACACCATCATGCAGAAGATATTTTGAAGCATTAATTTGCAAGCCAGAAGTGAACAAGGCTATCAAAGTGCGTGAATATAGAGAAATTCTGGTCTAATAAACGATTCTTCTCTCCAACAATCAGCAAAATCATATCAGCTGTATACAAGGAACGAAAATCAACTCATTCATAACTTTATGACAATAGCTTTAAAGTATCGGATATTACAGAATTTGATACATAAAATTCGAAATTAGTGTGATGTATTTTTCGCTGCAACTCCATGGATGAGAGACCGCTTTCCTCTAGAGACACCGAGATTTGTCATTGTCATGCACATCAGAGTATAGCGGATATATTCATCACTGTGATAATTATGAGCTGAGGAAGAACTCTCACATCAACTATTTTGGAGTACCGCTTGTAGACACCATCACGTTCAAAGGACCATTAAGGGGATTTGAGATAATCGCAAGTTCGATCTCTAACGGGGAGATTTACGTCGGACTAATAATAATAATAGGTTTTGAAAAACTGCACAGCATGACATCGCATCGGCCATGAATACCTGAAAATAGGCGCAAAAATGAAAAAGGAACAAGCTAGAAGCTACCTGTCTTAACGACGGTTTGGAACATATTCATCACGAGTATGACTCGGTACTTCCTTGACCAAGTTGCATGATATTGTCTCGGTTGTCCCACATGGATTCGTGCTGGTCCCATTATTTTATTACTACATACATACTTCACACCTACCACGGTTTTTCAGTTGGCTGTATGCATTTTACGCTGATGATCGTAAGATTTTCGCAAAATTCGTAGGCTTTATCTGTCAACTGTTTTGAAAATCTTATAGTGCCGCATTGCCGCCATCGCTTGTTGAATACTCTTGGATAGTAGACTTCCGCGGACAGGTAATCTTGAAAAGGCATAAGTCGAGCTATTGTGACGCGGAATCCATCAAGAAGACAAGATTTTTGTTGAATACTGTTCGTTGCCATATCGTGCGCAGTTTTTTCATTATTCGTGCTATCCAGCTGTCTTCATAACTCATCATTATATTTTCTCTATACTACATTGTTCTTTTTTTACATAATTTTTTTCATATCCTTCAGCGTCTTTACTGGTCGCACTGGTGACACTGAACGCTCGCCGTATGGGTGGGAAATTCACCATTTGCGAGTATGTACGTCATAGCCATAGTGTTTAAGAAAGTCTTAGAAAAATTCGTATTTCAGGATTTTAAACACATTTAATAAAGAAAAACCCATAACGGAAAACATAAATACAAAATTTGATTTTTTTCATGAAAATTGTCGCCAAAAAAGTCCATGCGGGTATATACGTCATACGGAGGAAAATCAACATTGGTTTTTAGTTCATTTTTACACTATATATTACAATAAAAAATAACAGTGCTCAAACTTTCTTGTGATAAATACCGAAACAGGGTGCAGGGCATAGTCCTGTTCTACATTTTCAAACATCAAAATATGTCGTCTCTTTTCTGATTCCTTTTTCATAATAGACGTGACATAGTTTGGTTGGCTTTTGTCTATTCGCAGTAGGTGGAATTATGAACGGAAAATGCGGTTCTACAAAACGAGATACGTTGTCTACTCTTGACCGTCTACGTTGTTCAACCAAGGGCTGTGCATATTTTTCAATCAGCTTTTCTGCGAGTTCGGTTATATAAAACGTAAGCATTTAATATCGCAATATCCAATCAATGGAAGAAAATTTTTTTGTAATATTTTTTCAAATGTGTTCGATCAAGGGAATAGAAATGCATGGAATTATCCGATAAATTCACCACACCCATATTCTCATTATATGCAAGAACCATTTCTGGTTTATGTATTATCTTATCCCGTTTCTCAATTTCTACTTCTTGTATTGTCATGTATCGTACTAATCATTATTACATATTCTCTATCTTTCCATTTCATCATCAACTGTTCACTTCTGAGCATTGCTATAGATTCACCTTTTGCTAACTTTTTTGTTCTAATCTCTTCTGGTATCCCTTTTCCATTTACTCGCATTGTTCCCACGCAGTCTGTTTTTTGTCTGATCAGTTTTTCTACCAAATCTGGACTGGCATAACTGTCTAGAAACAAACAGTGCCCTTTATTGAAAAGACAATTGCAATACAATTCGTGGTGTGATGGGTCCTCATTACATATGGCATCATAGTTTGTGTCAGCCCCTGTATATGTAAAAAATTATACAAATACCCTGTGGAACTTTCGCATAATATGGAAAACTTTATTTCAGAACGTTTCCTTTTGGAAGGGATAAACTGTTTCCATGACAGACGCCCTTTCCATCCCATCAATGATTCATCAACCGATATGTTTCTTCCAGGAATGTGTACACTCATGAACTTTTCTTGTAGGCGGTCAATAATCGGTTTTATTTTATATAATTTGCGTATGTGAGTTTCGTCGTCGATGGAATTGTTGTCCGCAAAGTCCAAAAACGTATGTATTAGACGAAATCTAGTTTTCTAGTTTCACGCATTATTTTTCCAAACAATAGAGTTTCGATACTCTCTCGTCTACTCAAATGCAGATCAAATGACGGTTTGTAGCATATACCTTGAAAAATAGTAACACCTATAAAGGTCTGTATTTCATTTCGATTGTTCATTTTCCACTTGTGAACTCGAGATTTTGGCTTTAAATCGTGTCAGTTATGGATAATGAACTGATTGGCATATCTAAAAGTTAATACATATATCTAGTAATAACGGTATTATAATTCAAAAGCATTTTTTTACCTATTCGTTTCTTCGGCAATCAAGTCAATGAAGCTTTTATCAACAAATATCCCCACCGGATCCTGAATTTTTATTGGAACTTGTGCTCCGTCTGTGTCAACGTATGGGAAAGACTGACGAGTAATTCCAGTCTCTGTTCAAATAAGTTCAATGGTTCAAATTTTGTAGTTTTATTTCATTCGCGTCATCTTCGTCTTCTTATATACTATACACACTTTCGCCATCAGATTTATCGTCGTACAAACTATCTCCTAACTCGCTCTGGCTACTACTATCACACTCATCGGATTAGTCGGAGAAAGATTCAGATTTTCTTTTCTCCATTTCAAAACAAGTCTGAACATAAAATGACTGCAATATTACAATGACTATTTTCTTTCAATGAGGGCAGTAGGCGGTAAAAATGGTAGGGAATCACGAGGCTATCGTAGGCGTACATATTCGGTATATCCATGGAAAGGACCAACAGAAATGATTGTGCGAATGTACTCGTCATATTCAGAAAAACGTACTGTTCAATTTGCGGATATGCTCCTCATAATCAGTTTCTTTTTCATCACATTTGTGATATCTATTTAAAGTTTCTTCTGTTTGTAGTCCAGTCATTATAGGAGATTTTCATCGAAATTTTTGGGTACAGCTCAATTTTTGTACCAAAGTGTAGGTTTTGGTATCTGAAAACATGTGGCACTGACGCGCCTGCGCGCGCATATTAGCATTCGTCAGAATAGATATATATATATACGTTTTTTCGCCATTTTTTGCACAAAATGGAGAATATATCCAAGTGTATGCATTTTATCGAAAAAATGAAGAGGAGTAAAGTTGTTCAGAATTAAATTTCCTATAAAAATGCATTATTTGATTTTCCGATTTTCTTCGCAGTTTTCCCGGGCGCGGGAAATTAATTTTCCCATGATTTTCAACGTTAGTTTCTCTTTTTATTTTCATTTTACCATTCAAACAATATTATGAAATTGTGAAACGTTTTTTTAGTATTTTATGTTATTTAAGAAAGACACGTGTGCTTGCATTTTTTGTTTCAGCCTCATGATGGAAAATTCGTGGAAAATTTCATCAACACAATAGTGCTTTTCTATGCAAAATCCTATTTTGAACAACTTTTGTTTGGATCATTTTTTCATATAACGCTCCGATTTTGAGAAAAATTGACTTTGTCGATACGTCTGTTTTACATTTTGAAAATGACTGGAAAGTCGGGAAATCGAATAGTGTGTACTTATAGGAAATTTAATTCTAAGCAACTTTTTCTCTATTGATTTTTTCGCTAAAATGCACTATATAAGCTCCAGAACTGTTTTTTTAAATTTTTTGTTATATATAAAATACGACTTATACGTGTATTTTTTTGTTTAATACTTTGAAATGGAAAATTCGCGGAAAATTTTGGAATCAGAATAGTGCTTTCCTATGCAAAATGACATTCTGAACAACTTTTGTTTGAAACTTTTTTTCATAGAACGCTTCTGTTTCGAGAAAATTCGATTTTACTGAAAAATATATATGTATATATATATGCATTTTATTTTCACGCGCCCGGGAAAACTGCGAAGAAAATCGGAAAATCAAATAATGCATTTTTATAGGAAATTTAATTCTGAACAACTTCACTCCTCTTCATTTTTTCGATAAAATGCATACATTTGGATATATTCTCCATTTTGTGCAAAAAATGGCAAAAAAACGTATATATATATCTATTCTGACGAATGCTAATATGCGCGCGCAGGCGCGTCAGTGCCACATGTTTTCAGATACCAAAACCTACACTTTGGTACAAAAATTGAGCTGTACCCAAAAATTTCGATTATTTGCTCAAAGATCTCCTATAATGACTGGACTATTGAGTACCAATGTGGTCCAAAACTTCTGTTGCCATCATTGTGACTGCGTTATAGTAGGTTAGTGAACATATTTCCATTCTGTATAAATTAATAACGGAATCTCGCTTCTATTTCCGATTGAATTGAATTCGAATTTATTTTACGTCGAGCATTTCATAATCCCTCGGGGATTGCGCTATTATCAAGGAATCATGACACTCTGAAAGACAATGAAAATTAATCTAACTAGACAATTAAGAGCGCAATTAAAAGTTTCACAGCGCAAACTAATTCAATTTGGATTGAAACTATTAAATTGAATGAAACGAACGTGTATTCCTATTTTCTATAAATAAAATTAATTACTGCGATTGTAATTGTGACGTTGGGGATTCGACTGTGACTCTACGTGTTGTATGTGGGGAGATATCGCGTATTTAACTAAACGGACAATATCTCCACGGGAGGTCCCCCGAGGAGCGGACAAAACTACGATTCGAGTGTCATGTGTCGCTTGTTAGCGAACGGCAGTTATTGCTATCAATTACTCGCATTGTTAGTGCCAAATTGCTCAACTGAGGATATGAACGTTGTTAGTAACAAGTAAGAAAACACCTTTGTTACTGTAATAACCTGCTCATATGATGTTGCTTTGTGTTTCAATAACTTGTGGAGTGTCTAGTGAAATGGTAAAATCTCCAACATCAAGAGTTTCGATGTTTGGGATATCTACACAAAGTAAAACTTGAGAATGATTTCTGTATATAATTGTTAAGAGCTTCTAGGTAATGTGAAGAAATTCAAGAATTGAGACTTGAAAGCAAGTAATGATATGACATGTGTTGTGACCAACAATAATTTGTTATGTATTCTGATGATTGCTGCCTTATAGAACAACACCAAGCTAGAACTATCCGACTTATTATATTATTAACATGGTGACACATAGAATTCTGCTGATATTCGTTGTAACAGTAACGATTAGAGCGTGCAGTTGCATGAAACTGGTGTATTGTGATGTGTTTCCGTGTGTAGGGTTATATTATAATCATATTAATAACCTACACCTAGACATTATTGTATTCCAAAATGTGTAATGTAATGTAATGTAATGTAATGTAATGTAATGTAATACCGTCTTTATTAGGCGGAGTTCACCAACAGTGTGGTGTTCTTCCACTCAACCTCACTAGTTTTACAGTTTGAACAATGCTTTGATTCCATTTTTAAATATACATTCACAAAGTGTAAATTGGAAAAAGTATGACTTAATGAAGATATGTGGGTTAATCATGTATCAATAACAGAGATTTTAGCTAGTTTGTATATCATAGTCGTGTCTGTACCACTGCTAGGTATTGTGATATTTGATTCTTAAATTTTGGAAAAGAAGTCAGTCTGATGTTCATAGGGATCCCATTGTACAAATGGCATGCAGAATATGTGAAAGATTTTTTGAACAACATATTGGAAAAACCAGGTATGGAGAGAGTTTGTGGATACCTAATATTGCGTGAGTGAATCTGGTCACGAGTGATTAACTTATTGTGTAGATACTCAGGACATTTGGTAGTCAGTAGTTTTGTTGTAAAAATTGCTAAATGTTGGCACCTTCGCTGCTCCATTGTCAACCAAGCAAGCTCTCGCAACTTATGTGAAATCGGTTCACGTCGTCTTATCTTGAATATGAAACGTAAACAAGATTTTTGTATTTTTTCGATCTTTGTCGGGATATACCTATCCAGCGCAGGTCCATACACCACATCAGCGTAATCAAACCTAGAGAGTATTAAGGAGCTACATAAAAGAGCTTTTATGTCGCAAGGAAGACGGTCTTCAGTGTTCCGTAGCTTAACCTTACGATTCTATTAATGTGCTCTGTAAATTTGAGATCGCTATCTATAGTTACTCCTAAATTTTTAGCAGAGGTTTTAACCTCAACCGTTTGATTTTTTATAACAATCGGGATACGTAAGTTTTCAATTTTTGACCTGTCGTTCCTTTTTCCAAAGTACAACACATATGATTTAGAAAGATTAATTGTTAGATTGTGTTCCTCAACACGTTGAACTAGGTTGTTTAGATCCTCGTTGATAAGACGGATATATGGGTTACAAGACCCCAACGGAAATGACTTGTACAGCTGCGTGTCATCTGCATAAGAGTGTGCGCTACAATGTCTCAAGGAATCAATGAGATCGAATGTATATATACTATATAAGAGAGGTCCCAGTATCGAACCCTGTGAGACACCTTTATCAACGTTCAATCTTTCCCAAACGCAGCCGTCAAGCACAACCCGCTGTGATCTACCATCAAGGTAGTTTCCAATCATCCGTAAGGCTTGTTCACTGAATCCCACATATCCTAGTTTGGCACATAGTGACTTGTGACTAATGGTGTCAAACGCCCTACTGAAATCTAATAAAATCACCTGATCTGCATCAGTAGCTCTTATTATGTCATCTACAATGTCTGTTAGTGCTGTGGTGGTAGATCTGCCCCGGGTAAAGCCCGATTGTATTGTGGGTGGTACGTTGTTGTCCTGGACCAATTTGTATATTTGGGTTTGGATAACTTTTTCCAGTACTTTGGATAAAGCTGGCAGGATGCTTATACCTCTAATGTGAGTCCGACTTTGAAGAAAAATATGGCAACCGATCAATTTTCTATAATATGCAGTGTTCATTTTGAACAAAACAAAATCTGATTCATAAAACTGAATTATTAGTGCAAAATCTGATATTATCAATAGGTTTTATGATTTATTAAAACATTATTCTGAATAGTTATTCGATTTTTCTATGAAAATCTACTTTGTGAATTACTTTAAAATCAAAATATTTTTCGAAGTGTAGTAATGGTTTTTGAGTATCGATGAGTACGGTTGAGTTAGTTCAGAAATATATTCAGTTAAATATTAGATCAGATTAGATTCGTATGGGGCTTATGGGCTAGGAGCCCCACCACAGCGACCTTTGCAGATCTATTGTGTATGCCCTCTTGTTATGTTGGAGTTCCCTGATGTCTACGCCCGTCTTTATTACTAGACTCCATAAGCCAGACCTCAGGTCCTTCAAATGATAAGAGGGTTGTAGTTTTTCGTTTCCTGTTGTTGAGAACCTTAGCCCTGTTAGGCCTTCGCTATAGCACAGATATGTACTGAGGTATCCTCGTCTTTTTAGCAGAACCTGACGATGTGGATCAAAAGTGGAGTTAATTGAAAACATTTCAGTCTAGCTATAGCTCCTCATTTGAAAAATATCGATGTAGGTATGTCTCCATATTCAGAGGATCGCCATTAAGATTGAGAAATGTCCCTTGCTACTAACTGGAGACTTAAATTTTACCTAAATAACGTGAGCGAACGCCACCCACTTGTCAGTTGGGACTGCCTTATTTGATACACAGATTCATATTCCAAACATGAAATGACCAATAGGTCACTTCGTCTTTTGGTTTCGCTTCATTGAGCAAATCTTAGTGAAACAATATATTATCAGCCACACTTCTATCCAAATGTGATAACTTTTCCAGACCGTTCTTTTAGATAATCAACAGTTCCATCCCAAAACACCCTACTTCTTCTGGTAACAATTATGTTTATTCTGTTACGTTATCAGTGATACACCTGAAATATTCACCCCGTATATTAATTACATCGTTACACTTACTATCACAGTAAGCGCTCAGTATTTCGAAAACATGATTGTTAGGCATTGTGGTTAACTTTGGCTAATGATAATTGCTTCTAGCATCTTATATAGTAGATGATGAATGATTAAGGTTATCTTTGAGAAGTTCAATTTGTTTCTTCTGTGTTATCTAACTACTTTCTGTCACATATGTTTCATCATTGTGGCCATTGTCAATATTGTTGAAGCTCGGTTTCATATTGAATAAAAAGTACCTGCAAGCTAGAAAATATTGTCATGAAAGTAATCTCTTTCACGCTCTGCTTAACTTCAGCGTAACACCTAACGAGAACGAAGTATCCCAATTCGAACCACCATAGCAGCTAGAATGTGCAGAAGGATATCGATAGCGGTGGAATGCATGAGTGTAACTTGAAACTGCAACAATCTCGAAATGAGAGGGAAGACATCGTCCAATATTTAATAAGCCGTAGCGATAGCTACCCAATTAATTAAACGGTCAGCTTTATATTTTTGCGAATATGAACAACTGAGTAAACCTTGATGAATTTGTGATTTGAGGCTCGATCAGAGATTACGAATTTCACATCTTTTTTTGTAGTCGGGTTAGAGCTGTCATTTTTGTATTTTACTAAATGGGGTACAACTGTGGTATGTGGCATAATATAATTTTTCACTATCACTCGTTAGCACAGCCCGATGCTGACGTGTTGCCAAACATCACAGATGGCAACTTCAGGGCAGGCTCCAGGCTTGAACTGATTGCTTCTGTATTATTAGCAAATTCTTCAGTTGCGCGGGGTATGTTATTGTTGGTCTTATCACAGAAGTGTAGATCCTTAATTTACTTTTGGTACTCAGTTTGATTTTCTTGTTGAGTAGCGGATATCGGTGCCCCTTTATCTGATTTACCTTTTTCTCTATGTTCCTCAGGAGGAGAATGAAAGTTAGCTTTCTGTCTAGCGTTACTACTAAGTATTTCACCCAAGGTATCTTTTTCTAGTTTATCTCAATATCTTCCGTCGGTTATTTTGAATGTCTCTCGTTGAGAACATTATTGCAGGGCTTTCTGTGGCGTTCACTTGTATTCGCCATTTGTTGACTCACTCTTCGAGGTCGATGATGTATCTTTGAAGCATTGCTTGTACGCATTTTATTTGGATGTGTTGGCATAAGGCGGCTATGTCGTATGCATATTGCGTCAACTCTACTCCTATTGTCTTAGGTACATCTGCGATATACATGTTATAGAAGTACCGGTACGAGGATCGACCCTTGCCGTACACCTGACTTGCTTTTTTTGAAGTGATATTGTTCATCCTCGCGTTGAATCTGCGCCCCGTGAGATACGAATCTATGAGCTTCAGGTAGGCTATTGGTAGGTTGTATCTGTATAGGGTGTCCCATTTTAGGTACTTTTGCGGGTTATCTCCTTTATTTTTAAAGATAGAGAGTTGCGGTTTTCGCGACACTGTGCTACTTTTTCGTAAAACTCAAGATGCCGTCAACAGAATTTTCATAGCCCTTTTAGTTTTTAAGATACAGGGCATTTCTGAAAATGTTGCATTTTGTGACCCCCCTCGTATCTCCGTTATCCTTCAACTTATCGAGAAGGTAAAAAAAATAACATTCTAATAGTTTTTTTTCCGTAGAATGCAGTGGTGTAGATAACTTTTGTTACATATTTACTGTTTTTGAGTTATAAAGCAAACTTATGTTTTCTTGAATGAAACACCCTGTATATTTATAGACTATAAAATTTGTCTTTTTTTTACCTTTTCAAAAATATATGATAGTATAAACTTTTTTTCAGAAACACGCAAATATTTGACAATTTTCAGAAATTAAATACATATTTTAATAGTAGGCCATTGATATTGTTTATAACAAGAAACAGAAATAAACGTCAAATCTCTATCGCATTTAAGCTGTTTATTTTCGTTCTTTTGGTATCATTATTCAATAGATATTTATCAATTTTTCCGAATAATGGCAGTTTACGAAAATTATGAGAAATATGATGGTATGTTTTATACAGAGTAATGAAAATTCTGAAGAAGCTTCGGAATTATACTTCCAAAGGTGAGTAAGCTATTATGGCTATGAAAATCTCTATTATCATTTAAATTTTTGCTTGTTAGATATCCAGAAAGAAGGCAACCGTTTTTTGGGATATTTGCCCGTTTAAAAGCAAATTTAGTTGAGCACGGATCATTTGTTCACCCGCGCCCTAAAACATACAACAAAGAGAACAGGGAAAGAAAAGAGATAGATACTTTAGGATATATAGAAGCAACACCTTCGTCCTCATGTAGAAAAATTGAGAAGGAAATTGGTGTGCCAAAAACTAACGCTCAGAGGATCTTGAAGAAATATAAGTATCATCCATACAAATTTAATATACTACATTTGCATCCTGGCGATGCCGAGCGCCGGGCACTGTTTTGCCAGTGGTATTTGCAACAAATCGATGCTAACGATTCATTTGGCAGACTTGTTATCTGGTCAGACGAATGCTTTATTTCAAGTGCTGGCATTTTCAATCGTCACAATACCAGGAACTGGCGTAGTGAAAATCTGCATTTAATGTTTGAAAGGGCACAACAAGGACGCTTTGGAGTTGGGGTTTCATGTTTTATTTTGGGTAGACATATAGTTTATAGGATTTTTGAAGGAGGTCTTACAGCACGTAAATACCTAGAAATTCTTGAGGAAGTTATTCCAGAACTGCTCGAAAACATTCCATTAGCCCAGTATAATGATGTTTACCTACAGCAAGATGGTGCCCCAAGTCATAACTCTAGGCTCTTAAGGGCCTTTCTGAATAATAACTTCCCTCAAAGATGGATAGGTACCAACGGACCTGTTAGATGGCCTCCACGATCACCAGATCTCTCAATTTTAGATTTTTTTTTATGGGGCTATATACAAAATGAAGTATATAAAACTCGATATGACGGCATTGCAGAACTTCGAGAGGCAATTCATTTAACTTTTCGAAATCTGCGAATGAGAACAATGGTTCTTTTGAACGCTATTCAAAGAATCTCGAAGATGTGCCAATTTTGCATTAGAGAAAATGGTGGTTAATTTTTTTTAATAATGTTATTTTTTTCTGTTTTTGTTATATTGTCACTTTACGCCACAAAACTGTTGTTACAAACTTACTGTTAGAAAAAAGATCTATGGGATTTTTTTTTAATAGATACCTATATACAAGGTATCCAATTATTTGTTAGTAATATGTAAGTTGCACTTGTTTATTATTGTTATCCATAGCCTACTATTAAATAAAATATGTATTTAATTTCTGAAAATTGTCAATTATTTGCGTGTTTCTGAAAAAAAGTTTATACTATCATATATTTTTGAAAAGGAAAAAAAAAGACAAGTTTTATAGTCTATAAATATACAGGATGTTCCATTTAAAAAAACATAAGTTTACTCTATAACTCAAAAACAGTGAATATGTAACAAAAGTTATCTACACCACTGCATTCTACGAAAAAAAATCCATCAGAATGTTATTTTACCTTTTCGATAAGTTGAAGGATAACGGAGATACGAGGGGGGTCACAAAATGCAACATTTTCAGAAATGCCCTGTATCTTAAAAACTAAAAGGGCTATAAAAATTCTGTTGACGGCATCTTGAGTTTTACGAAAAAGTAGCACAGTGTCGCGAAAACCGCAACTCTCTATCTTTAAAAATAAAGGAGATACCCCGCAAAAGTACCCAAAATGGGACACCCTGTACATCTTATATATCAATCCAATATATACATGTACATACCTGTTCCTACAGTCAACTCGAAAGTTCTTAGAAAATATTCTGGATTGTTTTCAATAGCAGATAAGTTTAAATCCATTTAGTTATACATTTCTAAAGCGACCAAGTGAGGTCCTTTGCAAGAAGTATAGTATAACAGGAGGCTAATCGCCAAGCACCACGCTATTCTTATCGCTTGGGGCCTCCCAATAAGTGGGATAATTAAGGGTTAACCAAGTCGTCACTTTTAGCGCTGATTATACAAAGGAATCAGTCCACTTATTGGCCTGAGCAATAAGCCTGCCAGGTAATAATGTAATTATCATTGTTATAGGTTATTATTGACGAAGATATCTGTGTTGTTGACAGCTCTCCAATAAAGAAAAAGTTTTACTCCTCTAATAATAGTACATGCTATAGTCCCGCGAAGGTTAACCTACGCATAGTCAAAGTATACCAGGTCTGCCGGAGCCTCCCTTCTACTCTTCTTAAAATTTTAGTGCAATCTAATTGGTCGTTTATTTCGTCTATTTAATGTCATTAATGTCATAGACGACGACGTAATATGATGTTGTCACGTGCCGGCGACGAGCTGATAAGAGCAAGGCTGTGATTGGAGGAGCTGTGTGACGTCACCCAGCGCGAGAAACGATGGAAGGGAGGCTCCGGTATACTTTGATTATGAACCTAAGTGCCGGTATCGACACTCATGTCACGCACTCACGGTCGGAACTTTGTCAACTCATTATTTGTTATGCTATATAATACAAATAACAAATATGTTGTATGTTTATATTCATTAAACATTATTATGACATAAGAAATAGAATATCGTGAGCTCTCTAATTTAGAATGAATCTCTTCGGAATATTACAGATTAAACGTTTTTCTAGTAACTGTTTGACTAATATGCTGCTTTGAGCATGTGCCTATTTGAAAACATAAATATATAGGTATAGACGTAACATTTCTTCATGTTGCTTGTGGTCGATGTAGAAAAACCTTACCTTTGCATATACATAATTACTTTTCTGATATAATGAAAAATATTAATATATTTTTAATATAAATTTGGTATACTTTTGAATTTATAATTGTTCAGAACTATTATCGCCATTCAAACCATGTATTATCTATGGATAAAAGAAATGCACGTACACTTGACTCAAAAATATCTTATAGCAATGAAAATAACATTGTTAGGTGGCAAGCTCATTGCTCAGGCCCCTTAGTGCAATCAGCGCCAAAAGTGGAGACTTGGCCCTTAATTACTTCACTTTTCCACTTTTGGAACGTGTGTCAGTGAAATTTGGCCTCCCGTGATTCTAGACTTCTTGATTCGAGAGGAATTGTCGACTTTGTGATTGTTTGGCCGGTTTGTAAGAGGGGGTTAGCTACAGCATACTGATCAACGTTATCACTTATCTGAAATACTTCAAGAGCTCATCCAATTGATAGCATCCAGCCTCATCTATAGAGATAACTGGGATGTTATTATTGTAAATTTCAAATCATTCATCCAATTGATAGCATCCAGCTTCATTTATAGAACTGAATGAAGTGAAGACTGAAGTGTTATTATTGTAAATTTCAAGCCATTCTTACATTGACGAAATACGAGTATTTCATTTCCAGCTGCAAAACTTGCCATGTTGGTATTGATCTGGAAAGAAATTGAACAATCTTACTGACAATTTCCCTTCATGGAATCGTACAAGATAAACCCAATAATCGTTTCCAGTGAGGATGTTACATATCCAAACAAAATGAAAAATTTCCGAAGAAGAATTTCATTTCACTTCAATATCGGAAGTTTGGGGTTTGTTATTCCATCTTATACGTCTAGCTCATATATCGAATATCCCGAACTATAAAAATATTGATAACTACCTGAACTTTCTCTATGTTATGTACTCTTCTGGGTTACGAGCGGATGGTCTTCTTTTCTTTTTACCTACGAGTTTAAGAGCAATGCTGTGTATCTGTCGGAGACGTAATAGTGAATTGCCTACTAACGTGCCACTCGGGTACATGGCTCGTGATTTTGATACGCTCTCGATGATATATCCATAAAAGTTATCTAAACACATCAACCCTTATTGTGAAATGTGAATCAACCTCTTGCACCAACGACCGAAAAAAATACAATTTATCGTGTGCAAAGAAGTGACACAACGGATAAAGGGTTCCGTAGGATCGTATATGTGATCAATTTCCGGGAAATATTACATGTGATCATCATAAAGTCGCTTATTGTGAACAAGAAGAAGTGCAGACGTTATCTCAGAGCGGAGACATCATGTCTGACGAATTCCCTATTTATTTCAATAAAACTCTACTTCGGAATTTTTATAACAAATTTGCTACTATTTGTAACTTCGCATATTACCGCCTTTGTCCCCAAATTTTACGGGAATCCTCCACATACAACTATTACAATGTTTTCAATGAATCGTTATCTCCATAGCATCATTTACACATTCTTTCTCTTGTGATGATCATTTCTTCCGCACTGTGGTCAAGAAAAACTACATTAGGCTCAAAGAATCGAAGTGATTTTGTTTTCATACTTGTCTAAATTATGGTCATAAAAGTGTTCTACAGTATAAGTAACACGTCTTGTCATATGGCCAGCGAAAGAGGCTATGCTTATCATGAGCATGAAGTGTCAAACTTCCGTGATAATAAAATTGGTAAGGTGTTCGTATTCACACAGAACAACCTCATCTTGAAAACAAAGGTGAAGGGAGACAGGGGTTAGAAAATGGGCAATCAGTTGGTATATCGATGAATTAAGTACAGCAGAAGATACGGGAATGGAGTCTTTGGGCTCAAAACCAAATACTCCGAACCCATTGGTAGATAGACTAGTATATTTATAGCGCAAGAAATTCTGCACGAAGTGTCTTCAATGAAGAAAAAGTTTTGAGTTAGTTTGCTACTCCGAAGGTTAGTATTATGTTGATGAAAATTGATAATTCATTCTCCAGAATGAGGAACATTTCAAGGGGGAAGGGATAAGTCTTGTCATACGGCCAGCGAAAGAGGCTATGCCTAACATGAGCATGAACTATCTCAGCGAGGTGTCAAACTTCGGAGGTAGGATCATATCTCTCTGAAGAAGAAGCCGCCAATATGGAACCAAAAAATAACATGAGATGTTCGTATTCACATAGAACTTCCAACCTCATCTTGAAAATAGAGGTGAGTGGAGACAGGAGAACACTCACCCTGTTAGAAAATGAGCAATAAGTTGGTATACAGACAAATCAAGTACAGCAGAAGATGAGGGAAGGAGGTCTTTGGGCCGAAAACCAAATACTCCGAACTCATTGGAATCCAGTATCCTTCTAGTGCGAGAAAGTGCACAGCTCAATTTGGACGAAGGACGCAGGAAGAAGAACATGGCTATCATGTTCGATTTTCCACCAGCTATAAAATATTAACACCATAGACAGGCAGAACAGAATCTCATTCCAGGGGGTATCAAGACATACAGGAATTGAGAGAAATGAACAGGCGCATGCTCTTGTACGAAAGGGCACTAAAACGCGCCGGACAGGATCGAACAAGTACTCTATACCGGAAATCCTCAGGACAGAAGCTGACGAAATTTAGGTATAGGGATATTTTGGGAAATATGAAATTAAACAGGAATAACCTGAGAATCGTAACAGGAGTAGTGATGGGACACTGCAAACTCAACGGCCCTTTTGATGAAATTGGCCAAATGAACGATGAGACTGAATGTTTTATACAGAAGAAGAAGAAAGACCGATAGACCTGTGGATGTCCTACTGAAAAAATCATTCACAATGCTTTGATTCAAATATCTTACGCGTTTCCAAGAAACGACGTGAATAGTTTCGGACATACAGCCGCCAGATGGCGGCACAATGCATTGGATGAATAACAAACAGTCAGTAAACAGAGTTGAGGTTCCTCTAGGTTAAGCAGTGACAACATGCCTATCAATCACATACAGCTGTTTCGCTTTCTCATGAGCTCATTAGTGGAATAGGTGAACGATGAAGTCATTATTCGACCATCTCAGCCAGAGGTATAAGAACCCCATTTGGAAATGTTAGAGCGCCAAGGTTTCCATTATCAACTAAGTGTCAGATTATTGACTATAAAGCACAAAAACTATGCAAATGACTTGACTTGCCTCCTAATAGTTATACATTTATATTCATCTATATACGTCTTCGTCATGTGAACTAGAAGGCAGACTCGCTTTTCCTTGGATAAGCACTAAAACGAAATATGATTCCTTGTGTTAACACTTTGTGACTTGTTTTGTAGTTGTCTCTAGTCTATAAAGTTTGAACAATGTTACTCAAGGAATCTTCAATAAGTCAATAGTTGACTAAAAATTTATACTTCATATTTGACAATCAGGAAATAAGTTATTTTATTTCAGTAAATTCAACTCATGGGTTTTAGAGCTATTTATTTTCAATTTCAATTCTTTCAATCATCAATATCAAAGTCATACTTTTTTTATTCCATACCACAACATTGTTCTAATTATTGTCGTTTTTCCGTTGGATTGTTGTTATTAATATAATTCTGATGATCTTCTAAGTGTTTTAAGTGATGTTGTTGAAGTTTATCAAGATAAACCAATGTTTCTCCGTGAAATGGAATCATAATTTTCAAAATCGGCGATCAGACAAATAAATTCTGTTGAATTGTAAGGCTGGATTATCACCGATCACCTGAGAATGCGTCGGTTGACTTTCACTTACCATCAACCAATACTCTTACTGCACTCAGGCAGTGTTCCAAATTCGGTTGTTTTCATTTAATGTGTAACAAATTGATTTTTTTAGGCATATGAAAGTCAACTTTCAAGATCTATAGCTCCTCACTCTATACTAATATTGAGATAAGTTGCATTAAATCGCTGTATTTTGGATTACCTCTGACTACTATGTGTCGGTTCTTAAATGAAACAACCTGTATAAGTATGAGGGTGGATCTTTTCCGAGATAATGTATAAATTGCAATAACATGAATACGGTTCTTTTCAGAAAGTGTTGATGAATATTACATATCAATCAATTATGTCTTATTTTCTAGAGAAAATTATCTGTTGGTGAGAATCTGGGAGCAGTAATCGAGACAAAATTGGAGAATTACCAGTAGCAGATTGTTTCGGTCACTAGGAACATAACACTTGATTGAGGAATTATAAATGCAATACAGCGCATTTTGCATTTCATTGAAAGTTGATTATCTGAGTAATTAAAAGAAATCAGACTCAATTATAGGAATAACAATGAATGAAAAGGGTGGAAGGATGATCACAAACTATATCTCTTACAGCTTATCAAATAGGTATGCAGCCCGGTCCATCGATAGCTTACGAACGCCCACGTTATTGTCCTGGTGGAAATAAGCCATGTCTATGTTAATGTGTCAGTGTGGCAGAGCTTGAGTGTCAGCCGGTTTGGCGCTAAAATCAATACCATACTCAGAGTCCTGGCCTCGGTTAGACGCATCAGATCTTAAGCATTCTGTGGGAATGCTGTCCTTCGCCTGCGGCCAAACAGAATAAAGAGAACAAAAGAAAGAGGGCTTCAGAAACTACGGTGAGCCTTTATCCATTTATTTCTTCCTCGTAAACTACTTGAACACATAAGTACATAATTCGAAGCTATCATCATGATAAATTTCTATTATAAGGTTTGACCGAAAGCTCGTTGAGAACTAATCCAACACGATTTCCGTTGCAGTGATTCTCAAAACGTTATTTCTCATCCTAGATGACTGTACCACCAAATTCACATCTACTATTATTCAAGGAAGCACCTCCTACATAAACAGTAGCGGAACATTCTTCGTTACATATGAATGTCCATTGCGTCGATGTTGTTATGATATACACAAAATCGACCCAACCAAACACTTCTATAATTTTTGATAAGAGCTATCATTATTCACACCAATATTGAACATACCAATAGCTAAATTAGAATCGTCTTCTTTGTTGGTGTCACTTCGAATTTAGAAGATAAATACTGATCTTTAATAATAATAAGTTATCATTTAGGCAGAGCATATAGGTTTGTTCCTCTGTAAACCAATTTCGCTTGAACGTTTCCTCCATAAAGATGGGTTCTGTTAGGATTTCGTTCACTCAATCATTTCGGGACTGTTACTTCATCGAATTCAACACTTCATGAAGTCAAGTTTTGTTCTTTTTTGGATGCTATTTTGGAAGGCAATTGAAAGATAGTATCCCAATATTTCACATCCTCCCTATTTAAACAAAAAATTAAGGAAACTGAACACCGTTCTCGTACAAAATTCGTATCCAATAGGACTGTTGAAGAACAAAACTCATTTTCAGTTCATCGTGAATCAAACCAGCCCTACTGGGATAAATGAGGAGAATGTACACGAACAAAATTTCACCTAAAGATCACTACCTAATATACATAATTTGGCAACGAGAATAGTAACAGTATTAAAAAATCCTGGACTAAAAATTGCAAAATACAATGTACTTACTAGAAACGGGGTTTTCTCCAAGTTGAAGTGGAAAATTTTTATTGAAAAAACCTCAGAAATAGTTTTAAAAATTGCATGTAAGGAGTTCAATCGTATACGTAGGGCAATCAGGACAATCATTGAAATGACTCAACCCAAAGTGACAAAAATAAAACATGTGCGCTTGCAGAACCCTGCAGGAATTTAAGTCATGATATGGACTTTGACAATCCTACAATTCTTGAACAATCGAAGAATCATAATAAACAACTTCCAGAAATGTTCCACATAAATAAAGAACCTAACATCATGAATGCCAAAAAGGATGCAGAAAATGTAACATACTTGTTTCTAATACATACAGATTCCAATAATTCAAATTTTCCAACTTAAAAAGTTCTCAAGAACACCAATGGAGAAAATCTCCTCTGCTGGAACATACAATAAGTTGCTTTGTTTTTCAATGTAAATTCAAATAAGACTGATAAGTCAAATTATTGGTTAAGCAATTCGGGGATCCTTCACCCAATTGTATATTGGTTTTTGGGAAATATCACGCATTATAACAGAAATACCAAATACCTTCAGTTACATTTTCTTACTAGAATTACTCCCTTGGGGAATCACGTGGTACTTTGTTATTTTCAATTGATCTGACTTAATTGTCTATTCAAGGTGTTTTTGGCTAAGACAGAAATGTTTCAGATTTCCAATCAGGGGATGTTCTATTCAAGTGCAAATTCAATAATACATTCATATCAGTTCTTCTGGTTCCGATCTCCTGGGTTCATCCTGATTGAGAAATCATTTCAATAATCTGTTTTTTTAGTTAATTGAAATTCTTTGGGTAATATTATTTGAATTCAGGATTCAAATTTGTATTAATAGTAGTAAAGTAAATTATAAAAAAAAATGTTTTTATCAATATTAGCGTTTATCCTTCCACTTACCTTCCAGGGTGTTGAATATATAAGTGTCTAGTGAAGTAAAAGGATAAGTGTCAAGGATATTTTTCACGAGAGATATGCATGTTACACTTCATGAGGGCATAGATAACTCTAATACCGTAGTACCGTAGTAGAGAGTAGAGTTATCTATAGGGGCCTACAATCGAATAGGTGTTATGACAAATAAAATATCCTTGTGTGAAGTGTGAAGCATTATAGAATCTGGTAAGATGAATTCTGGATCAATTAGACGCTTAAATCTATTGGTTGGAATCAATGTATATTCCTAAATTGCCAGCAAAGAATACAAACATTATGACTGCGTCACAAATCATAACCATGTGATTAAACATGACAGAAAATGTCTACAAAACAAATGTCTCTTTGCTGCATCCTGTTGTAACATATGTACAGAAGTCAGCAGTGAGCACATCGTTCAAGTTTAAAACGTCAACTAAACAAATAAATGAACTTTCAGAAAACAACTTAGTTTACAATATTAAGCAGACACAAAGTAATATATCACAGTTTCAATGGAATAACTTGGGACAACAACTAAATAAATGTCAGTAGCATTGTTTCAGCAACTGAAATACAACAAATGGCGAAACTGATGGTTTTAGTACCAACTGTCGCCGCAAAGTCTCTAAACTTTTCAACCACGTTGATTTGTTCGAGTGTATGCTTGAACGCAGATGCAGAAACAAGAAACTTTCACTAACGGACAAATCTATGACCGAAACCGAACTGCAAACAGCAAGCAATAAAGAATGCTAATTTCCAGGAGAGATTTGCTCAAAGGCTCCAACATGTCTGCGTATTTTAAGTGGTATTTTTCTCATGATTTAATGTGTAATCAGAGTTTTCACGATTGTAATTTATTTATGCGCATATTTTACAAAATCTTCAATGTTCAAACACGGTAAAGTGCTCGAACAGGTACGGACTAATGTTTATGCAAATCTGGGCCAATTTACACTATATTTCAAATTGAAATTCTGGCGCGTTTTGTTTCCTACAATCCAACTGTTCTTGAAATAAATATGGGAATTATTCGCAAACGCTTCCTTTCTCCGGAAAATTGTACAAGAACGTGTTCTAACAGACATCGCTCTAGTCTTGGATATTAATTCAACAGCATGGTTGCAAGCTGAACGGCTTGCGGTTTTTGTATTCTACACGTATTCCAAATTAATTTTTGTTTACATTTCATTTCAGTGAATTTCGTTCTAAGTAGAACTGCTTAAACCCTTTTAACGACACTCTGGAATATTCTCCAATACATTTTGCTTAACAATTTTATTTGTCATATACTAAGCCTACTCTTATCAAAGTCTTTGTTTAGAGGGAAACAACTCAATATCAATTTCTGGTTAGCGATATTATATATTTTAAGTTATGTGTTACCATGTGGGGATCAGCTCTTAAAGTCGGGCGGTTTGCCCTAAGCTGACCCGTGGTCCTGGTGGAGGCATAGGAATAGAAACACACACTTATAAAAAGAGTTACACTTTACTTAACGTAGAGCTCGACGCCATTATGACTTAATGTCTCGCTCTACATAATAACAATTGGTACAGATACAAATCAATGACAATACCGTCAATAACGATTGATGACTATTATCTCTCTGAATGATGATGTATGAATATTATCTGAATGCCCTACATAAGTATATATATATATTATGTCATATATTGTTATTGTTATTGTCCTAGTTAATCTAGTCTAAGATGTCAAGGTAAACATATTGTTAAGTGGGTTAGATATGAGATCTAAACATATACTAATAGAAATAAGGTGGCATTCTATAATTTGGGGATTTTAGGTAATCTCGTATAGGGATGGAAGATTCCTATACTACAACCATTTCTCAATCATACAATCTTGAGTTGATCAACTACTAAGCTTACACTCCCTTCCCACCCTTAAATCAGATCAGTATTAAGTTTAATGAAATTTGGCACACTTGACCTCCAAAACTGTCTACATGACCCAATTTTCTGGAATCTACATTAATCAAAACCTCCACTTGGGGATGCATATCTCAGTAACATTAAAAAAATTGTACTCACGTAAAATAAGTACTAAATATTCAGTCAGCAGAAATGTGAAGGCGATTTATAATGTAAATGTTCACTCTATGATGCGTCTCGGTATTATCCTTTGGGGAGGAAATAGTAATGGAAAACAGTCATTCCGATTTCATCGAAGAACAATTAGAATAATACTCCAACTTGAACGTAATGGATCATATCAAATAGAAGATACTTTAGAGGACATAACATAGTACCAACAGTTCCGAGCATATTACAGATACGTATGAGGACAAGATGAAACGTCCATGGAAAATAATACAGATGGCACCACAATCGAAAATCCCAATGTGACATTTGTGATGTACCATCTTTAACTAGAACTCATTAACAGTTTCTGACTGATATGTCATTCAGTTCTTTCTTGACACCCATCGAAGCGAGCAAACTTGGAATGAAGATTTTTGTAAACATGGGTAAAAGTGAATTTCGCGTCTTGATTAAACATGATTTCTCGCGTGGAAAAAACGCAAACCAAAAGCATCGCTTGTTAAGCATTATGGGAACTCCTCCCCGTTAATTGGAACGATTCACAAGTGGTTGTATGATTTTCGTATGATAGTATGACCACGAGGGACGCTGAATGTTCTAGTCGTCCAATTGAGGTCACAACGCTAGAAATCGTTGATAAAATCCAAGGTATGATATTGGACTATCGGCGAGTTGAAGTGTACGAGATTGCTGAGACTATAGGCATCTAAACCGTATGGGAAAATTGTCCATACCCTTTCAAATATGAGCAGCTATCTGCCGGATGGGTGCAGCATTTTCGCTCTCTGTTGAGAACAACCGCGACCGTATGACAACCTCGAAGGAATGTTTGGCGATAATAAGAACTTTTTTGCCGTTTCGTAACCGTGGACGGAACATGTATCCATCACAATACACCAGAGACCGAAGAACAGTCTAAACAGTGGACTTGTCCTGGCAAATCCAAGCCAAAAAATCCCATGGTTGGTTTATCGGCCAACAAATTCATGGCGATAATTTTTCGGGATGCACACGGTATCGTGCATATCGATTACCTTGAAAAGGGCAAGAGGATCACTGGCGTATATTATGCAGAACTGTTGTATCGATTTGAATCGAAAGAGCCCCATTTGGCAAAGGAAAAAGTGCTCATTCATCATTTTTTAAGGACTTTCACCTTGCCCTCGTGTATAACTGATTGGTGTTTCTGTTCAAGACTAGGAAGAAATTTGAATAAGATACAAGAAGTGTAAGCTTTGCTACTTTGCCAGCTCATCGAACGACAACTGGTCTCATAATGATATGAAAAATGATAGACTCTATTTGAGAAACTAAATTTGGATGTTAAAAGTACCCCTTGCAAGGAGAATACCCCTTCCAAAGGCAATGCAGTCTAGGTCGATTCAGAATGGGTCAAAACGAAATTGCCACGAAAGTTCGAAAAAAATGCAGGTCGACTACTATAATACTTCTCTAATACTAGATATAGTGAAAAAAGTGGAAAATCATGTTTTCGATTTATCAAAAAATACTTTTTTGTACAACCGTACGCGAAGTGAGTACTTCACAGGTGTTGTACAGTCCGCAAGATGCAATTTCGCAGCCGCTGCCCTTAGTAACTACTCTCTTAACTCTCACTATCAATCATTATCGATTCCCATATTGCTCGCTGGAGCCGAGTCGAGGGACTCCGGGTGAATCATGAAAAGACCGGAGTGGTTCTTCTCACAAGGAAACGGAAACTGGGACCGCTACCAGACATTCGTCTGTTTGGAAGGTCCCTGCACATTAAAGGCTCACTGAAGTACCTTGGAGTTATCCTCGATGCTAAACTGAGCTGGAAAATGCACCTGGAAATACAGGTAAAGAAGACCGTTGCTCCCTAATGGGCAAGCAAGAGAGCCTTCGCGAACATATGGGATGGGGTCTACGGCCACAGGTTCTGCACTGGATCCACACGGCCATGATCCGCACAATCATAACCTACGCAGCCATTGTGTGGTGGCCGGCGACAGAAACGGCTTTGTCCCGTCTGACGCTGAACAAGGCTCAACGACTTGTCTGCGTGGGGATAACGGGGGCTATGAGGACCGCGCCCACCAGGTCTCTGGAGGTTCTGGTGGGGATCGTTCCTCTACAACTCCATACCAAAACAGTGGGTTACGACTATCGATTGACCGATCTATGCCAGTGGGTCGGCGCGTCTATGCCTTGCAGTCATGACGAAATCTATCCCGAAAACTGCCCCATCCTCCGACTGACGCAGGATGCGATAGCGCCTGCTGTCAGGTTTCAAACTCCAGACATCCTCATGACCCAGAGGACGGACTGGGAGAACAAGGATCCTGAGCCGCTTCTGCCAGAGTGACTAGTATGCTTCACGGACGAGTCTAAGACTGGCGAGTCTACCGGAACCGGAGTCTGCTCGTGTACACCGAGAAGGTAGATTTCAGTTTCCCTAGGTGGCCACGCAACCGTTTTCCAGGCTGAGGTCTGTCCAATGTGCCCTGGAAAACCTTAGATTAAACTACCGAGGCATGCGGATTTACATCTGCACTGACACTCGAGCGTTCCAGAATGACTTCCGGGCTTGTCTTGGAGTGCAGGAAAATACTGGTTGAATTAGCCAGAAGGAACAAACTACAGCTAGTGTGGGTACCTGCCCATTTTGGCGAGAAGGGAAACGAAGTGACCGATGAATTGGCCAAACGGGTCTCCTTGAGCGCCCCTGGCCCCGATTCCAAGATCGGAATTTCATCGACCACCGGGATCCACGCCCTCAAGGAGCTACTAGATAGACAGTAGCTTAGAAAGTAAATCCCAATACTTTGAATCTTTGATGAATTTTCACCGCAATATGTAACTTATATTTCATATTCTTCATTATTGTACAAAAAATAGTGTTTATATCATGGCCGCGAAATTATTTAGCAATCCTCGAGGTTATCTTGCTGCGGCGATAATTTTTCTGTGTATTGCTAGAAAATCGTCACGTGGCCTTGATATAAAAATATCTATTGTAGTATTCGTGAATGAAAATGCATTATATAATATTGGTAGGAACATTGAATTTCAACGTTTACAGCAATTCATATTCGCACTCATAATGACAATACAATATTCATACAAGCGAAATGAAATATGAACTGATAAGTGAAGAAATTCCTAGTAAACGTGGTACGATGGCATCTGAAGATAACGTACGCTAAGATTTGTTATTTTCATGCTTACGGCAATTCTAATAAGCTATCACATTACTATGCACCCTACACTCGACCTTCGCAAGAAATATGGTCTGCGATCTGGATCAAAGCACTTGTGCTCAGAATCCTGCGGAAGGATAAATTCAAAATATTCAAATCAGGAGTTATATTGTATACAGTAAACAACATTCTCTTTTTCATTAAGTCTCTCCATATTGTCACTTACTGACACAATTTTCATCATCCGGCTTTCAAGCGAAAGACTTGTATATTAGCTTTTAGATTTCCTTCTTAAATCCGATTAGGTAAGAAGTAACTGACACTGCAGCTGTATTTTGTATAACTCATTTCACGTCACCGCCCTAAATAGAGGGTGTCCTCGAACTGCGTGGCCGAAATGGAACTGAAGATTCTTTGATTCGAAAAAAATTTGATGAGCATTTTTACTTTTGCCTCAAGTGTCTTGTTTAGCCGGTAGAGGGCTTCAAAGTTGCAAAAATAATTTTGTTTTTTCGGTATAACTTGAGAACGTGATCGAGGACTTTTACAATATTTGGCAGGTGAGTTACTGTCAATAATAGTCGTTTCTGAGAGTGGAGCACAGAGCCCTAGAGACCATAGAATCGGCTCAAACTTGAGGATGTAACGGGAAAAGTGTCCACAACTTTTTTGTGGTCAATGTAATTCACTCGATATTTTTTATGCAGATAGCTTATCTACTTTGAAAACTTTTTTACTCCTCAAAAATTTTGATAAAATTAACGGATTAGCTTGAAAAAATTAATTTTCGAGTCTGCAATTTTGGCTTACTAATTTTACTTGATTAAAATACCTTAGTTGCCTCTGCTTTTCTAATGTCATTTTGGCATTTGGAGATTTTATTCTCAAAACTGTCAGTTTTTACTTTGCTTTCCGTACAAATTTTATGAAATTATGGCTCAAAATTTCACTAACACTGAAATGGTTGATATCTCGTTAAAACACGAATAATAAAAACAATAGAAATGGGGAAACGATGTGATTATTCAGGAAAAACAAATACTAAATTGAAAGAAACAAGGAAACTTTTTGGGAAATCGCTAAGGCATCAATTGTTCGAAATGTTGCCCATTTTTTAAATACACAAATTAATTCGTTTCAAGAAATTGAATTGAACTCTGGCTAGTACTTCAGGATCATTCTTCAATAAATCCGCTTCATGATCAATTCGTTGGAACAGTTTCTCTTGTGTGTTTACTGAAGCTGCATAAACTTTCGACTTCAAAGCGCCCCATAGAGAGAAGTCGCAGGGCGTCAAATCAGGGGAGCGGGCCGGCCAGTTCACTGGTGCATCGTGTCCTCTACCTATCCAGCGATCTGGATATTCCGCATTCAAATGTCGCCTCACAGCTAATGTGAAATGAGGAGATGCACCATCATGCATAAACCAAAGGTCACGACGAATGTGTAAGGGCAAGTCTTCCAACAGTTCCAAAAAGTTCAAGTGGTTCTCCCCGTTAAATCGATCGGGTATAACGGTAGGACCAATAATAAAGTTATCCACAATTCCAACCCAAACATTGATTTTAGTTTGATTCTGAAAATGTGTAACTTCCGTTTCATGAGGATTTTCATCAGCATAGAAATGTTCATTATGGAGGTTAAAAAGACCACATCTCGTGAAAGTAGCTTCGTCCGTGAACAGAATTCTTCTACAAAAATTGGGGTTTGCGTTTTGTCTTTGGACAATAAACCGACAGAAATCTAGCCGATGACCTGGATCCATGGGCAATAAGTCTTGAACTGTCTTAATATGATAGGGATACAACAGTCCTTCTTTCAGTACATTATGAACTAATGACATTGAGGCTCCAATACGAAGTCCCAAACGTCGTGTGCTTATCCTAGGTTCAGTTTCAACCGCTTCCAGTATCTCTTCTTCGAGCTCTAACGTCCTTCTTGTCCGTCTGCGTTCAGTTTCTCTGCGATTTGCTTCAAATCTGCTAGTTTCGCGAAGTCGCCTCTCGATATTAGCAACGGTTTGCCGATTTGGAATTCTGCGGTGCGGAGCCAAAATTGCAGAGACTCAAAAATTAATTTTTTCAAGCTAATCCGTTGATTTTATCGAAATTTTCTAAGAGTAAAAAAATTTTGCAAAGAAAATAAGCTATCTACGTAAAAAATATAGAGTGATCTACATTGACCACAAAAAAGTTCTGGACACTTTTCCCATTATATCCTCAAGTTTGAGCCATTTCTATGGTCTCTAAGGCTCTGTGCTCCACTGTCAAAAACGGTTATTATTAACAGTAACTCACCTGCCAAATATTGTGAAAATCATCCATCACGTTCTCAAGTTATACCGAAAAAACAAAATTATTTTTGCAACTTTGAAGCCCTCTACCGGCTGAACAAGACAGTTGAGGCAAAAGTAAAAAGGCTCATCAAATTTTTTTCGAATCAAAGAATCTTCGGTTCCATTTTGGCCACGCAGTTCGAGGACACCCTGTATATACGATAAAATAATAAAATGTGAATCAATCAATAAGAATGGATTAAGACGTAGTAAAAGACAAAGTTCCATAAGTTGTATACTCATATTATAGCCCTTCCAATTCTTAGTTGAATGTAAGTGAAAAAAATATATATATTGCTCCATGATTCCAAGTTATTGTCAAGAATTAGTGAATTGCCATCAAAGGATCTTATATTTCCCAATTTCCTCAGAAAGTATGTAACGAGATCGCTATATGGGCAGAAATCGTCATCAAACCAGCATCAAGGTAGGGGAAGTTTCCAAACATTGGATGATCATTTAGTTCAGGGTCTCAGGCTCAAAAAACATGATTCAACCCGCTTACTTCATCAAATGAAATTGTGAATGCTTCTGAAGTATACTTCAAAAGTATCTATAAAAAATTAGTCATCACGAAAAATGATATGTTGGTAGAAGTAATATAACTCTATACTATGTGATGAACAAGATATTTGGTACAGCTGGATTCTAAAAATAGAAATATTGCTGGATCAGAAAATACATCAAATTTCATTATATAAGATTGTGCTCAAGTATCAATTAAACCCTTACTTCACATATTCAGTCTTATCCTCCAATTTTTCCACACATATCCACACATATGGATATGGACAGTGCAGCATCACACTCATTCTTAAAATAGGTATGCAGGAATCACATCTTACTATCGGCAGTGAATATTCCTTGTAATTTTACACAAATCTTTGAGTCTATACTATGCATACCTCTACGGTGATACCAAAACTCTAATATCCAAATATTAATATGAATTTGTTAAAAAGAAATCAGCTGTTGAAAATTTAGCATCCATTTCACAATATATTTCAGAGGCAAGTTGATGTAATTTATATGGATATTCAAAAAGTCTTAGGCCGAATGAACATAGAATTCTGCTTCCAAAACTGGACAATTTAGGTATGTCAAATAACTTATCTTCATTCATTAGATCACATGGATCTAACCGTAAGTAGTGTGTAATACATCTGGGACATCGATCCGATCTCGATATCGCGACATCTGGAGTGCCCCAAGGATATAAACTCGAACCAATTTTATTTTTGGATTTCTGGATTCCGTGGAAAGTATCACTGTTGCATTTGCCACATGAAGTAGACGCCGATAGATCGTGCGGAACGACTGATGCCAAGCATTGTTCATTCCAATTAGGTATCCTGAGCTCCTTCCTTATTCCTCATTCTGGTAGCCGGTAGTGAGCAATGTCATGTTACAGGTGAGATAGCATACATCGGAAGTTCGGTGATTTATATTAATTTGTGAAATGAAGATTATTTCATGAATGTGATTCATCGCTATGCCACTGTGTGCATTATATTCATTTGAATGCCGAGGGGGTAATGAGGGTTATTATGCCCCGCTGCATGGATAATAATCCCGAAGCGCTATCCTGAGTTGATAACATGCTGAAGAGTATATATATACTCATGATATATACAAGATTCTATAAACTAACGTTTTTTCGAAACAATTAAAAATGTTAGGTAGGTCTCCTGTGATATTTTCCGACTGCTATGTAAGCAGCTCTGTATATAAGAGAAAGGTGTCAAGTTCACTTCTGTATCAACACCAACAATGGCATGTTCAGCAAAAATAAAATAAAAAGGAAAATATAGTTGAGATACCAACAGATAATACCACTTTAATTCATGATAAGTCTAATATTCTTCTTTTTATAATAAATAATTTCAAATTCTACAAAAGGTAGGTACCACATTACGCCTGCAAATGTGGGCCGTGGAGATTACTTTGTGGCCATGTGGTACAGAAAGTAGGGAAGAGAGAGAGAGAGAAAAAATTTCAACAATAAAAATAATTCTTTATAAAATGAAAATGTATTTATCATACAGATGTATAATTATACTGCTTAAATTTTTTTGTCAATGCAATACCTCTTAGCTTTGCTAAGCTCCTCTCCAGGTGCTTCTTTACGGAGGACTATGAATTTTCTTGTTTTCAATTTCCGTACTAATTCCGCTATTTATTTTTAGAGGGAATCCATAAACATTTTCTTGTTACAATAGCAGCTGAAGTCTCTGTTCCCCTTATTTGTGACCGGGTTATTTATTTCATCAACGATACCTTCTGAACAAAGTTGTCTGAAGATATCAAACACGGCTTTGGTTAGAACACATCTGCACTAGTTTTCTATTTGAGAATATATCTCATGATCCGGAAAGGGCAAACTGGACTTCGATTTGTAGAGATAGAAGATACGTTCTAGTCGCAAATTCCAGGGAGCGTCTTATTTCTCGCATGCATTTCATATTGGGTGAACTTCAAAACAGTTTGTTTTGAAATGCAGTTTTGAGAGAATGGTAAGAACTGCCGCATTATATAACACGAGTTCAACATTGGAAAGCTCAGAGGAGAGACACTTCTCGTATATTCAATGTTAAGTATCGTCCTTGTTGCATTTACAGCTTTACAAATTTATTAGGACGGCAACCAAAACAATAACTTATTCGAAATAATTTTCCAAACAAATATAAGGGCACAGAAGGAAACGAAACTTTATTTCAATTCTACAGGTACAATGCCACGAGTAAACAAAAGCACTTGAGATTTCTTTGTTAAAGTCTGGAAGTTTAGCAAAAAGCTATGGGAATGCCTCGAGCGCGGGGCAGCTTACAACAGCGAATGTGCAAAGACGGATCAACTGAATGTAGGCAACCGCAGTCAAAAGCCGAAACTTATACTAACACTGCAGGCTGTGCTATATGATTTATAGGGGCTATGCATGAATGTCCCTCTCTCAAACCTCAATTACAAAGCCACCCGAATTCTATAGGAAATTTTCAAATATTTATAAGCTGAATAAGGGGAGAAATGTTAAGCAATATGACGTAGCGGTCAAAATTAATTATGTCTCTTGCTGGAAATACAAAATCACATCTTCCTCATCATGACGCCTTTTTGTGATTCAAAATAACTTTAACCATGAATGATTCATAGTGGGTATCTCCAGATCTTTGACATTTGTAATGTACTATAATGGGGTTGAAATCAGGGGCGTCGCTAGAGGCTGGGCAAGACGGCAGTCTCCGAGGATGACCGTTCCAAAAGAGACTTAAATATGACGTCATCAACAGAAAGCTTGGAGTACAGCCGATGCCTACGATAGTACCATTGTGTCTTAATGGCGCACATCCAGTATTGTTGGGTGTAACAGATGATGAATATTAT
Source organism: Endomychus coccineus (assembly GCA_958510875.1). Taxonomy (NCBI): domain Eukaryota; kingdom Metazoa; phylum Arthropoda; class Insecta; order Coleoptera; family Endomychidae; genus Endomychus; species Endomychus coccineus. The sequence goes on along the minus strand of OY294068.1, from coordinate 176,411,637 downwards.
ACTTCAAATAGAGTTTCATCTGTTGCTTGTGGAAATTATATGTGATACCTGTTGCTCATGTGTCCTTGCATGATTGGGAAGTGTTCTAACCTGTAAATAACGGTGAATAACAGTGTTATGACTGAATAAAGTGAGTTGAGATGAGGCTTCTCCAGAATGTTTATATTGGTGATAAAAATTTGAAATTTTCGATGGCAACAGATTACACTGCAGACGACTTGCAAGGGAAGGTAGGTATAGATATTTTGAAAATACCATGATCCTCACTTTCACATACAAGTAGTCCACAGGCATATAAGCTTTTGAGAAGTTCAAATGTATTAATTTTGTCGAATTCAACCACTGAAGAGAAACGACTAAAAACAACAACTAAAAACAAACGAATACTGTGAAGGCATTTAAACTTCAGCGATCCGGTAGCTGAAGAAAAACATGTTCCTTAAATACGCTCAAAATCAATTTAAATTTTTAATTAAAAATGAAAATAACATGTTACTTTTATTTGATGAGATCCCTATTAAGCCATTTTTGGATTATGAAGCCGGATATATTGTTGGCATCGCTTGCAGTAACACATAACTTGCAACAACATCATTTATGTTCATGATTGTGAGCGTTAATTCACAATTCGAAGAAGTTGTTAGTCAATATTTGTTCTGTATCAAGAATAAATCAAGAATTATTGTTTATGTTTATGAATAAGTTTGAGATTAGAACAAATTGGCTACAAAATATTCTGTATTATTTTAAGTGACAATAATGCACTCAACACATAACAATAATGCGAAGAACAATTTTACTAAACATAAGTTAAATATCGGGTATCCATATCCAGTATTCAATGAATATGTTATACAGGCTCTAATTCAATTTGGTTGAATATAGATCATTCTAAGTCCACAGCCTAGTTTATAAAAAATATTTTATTAATTTCAATAGTTTTTAATGAATATAAAATTCCTCTCAAAATGCAACGATTACGAGACACTTTCCAGGAATTTATGGGATGGTTCGAGAATGTGGTTTTTAGAAAATTCATTAAATTGGTTAGATACATGGTCTAGTTTAGCCTTAAATAAATTAACAACATCGACACATACTAAATGGTCACATAAATTTAACGGAATTTTTTGAAACAATTTTTCTTATTGTTTCAATAAGCTTAGTTTAAATTTCATATTTTCAGGAAAATTTCCAACAGGTTCATCAGAAGACAGTTATTTTACATAAAAATAGCAAATGGGTTGGAACTAAGGACTCAGTTATGGCAAAAAAACACACGAGGCTATTTAATATCCACAGTAGACGAATTATTCTAGCTGAAATAAAAAAAAACGAGAAAAGCAGCGTACGCATTGCATATTTTACATGTTTCATACTCCCTGTATCCTTATACTCGCGCGCGATGCCTTAGCAGTGAGAAACGTATATAGATTTCGAGCGCCGCGCCATTTCTTATGTTTCTTAAATTGTCAATATCTATCGATATAATCAACATATTTTGAAACTAGTACGGCTCTTCACATTTCACCAAGTTTTGTTAAAAAAAAACATTCAAATGGCGGATTCATGGATACAAACACTTCCGGTACGATATCTTCTGTTCTATTTATAATAAGTATCGTAAAAATAAATTAGTAGCGATCCGTGAGCTGCGTTATATTATTCGCGTATATACATAACTTTTCCAATAGCACACCATGATATGGTTAAAATTCAAGTGAGCTTCTATGTAAATAATAATTAACTATTGAATATTGAATTTCAAGATAATTAACTAAGCGTAGCGATTTCAAATTACTTATTGTTTGCAAGAGACTCATTGTTTATCTGTTAGTTGTTAGTTGAATTGTAGAAGCTGAGGTATAGACATGATGATATTTTAACCCTTTTCTCTCCTATATTGTCTACTGACGCTTGAGGAAAATTGGAATAAATTAAAACACTGAAAGAGCGCTTCTTGGTATTAATATCGCAATAAAGACGTGAAGCTGCGATTTATATATGTTCATATTCCAGATTCTACAAAATCTAATTTAATCCGACAACAACAAATGTGAGTAAGCTATCGTACGAGTCTGTCGAAATCAATTCATGGGGAATCCCTAGAAGATCTTCACATCATTGACTTAGAAGTCGTTGAAATAGTGTATTGATTGTTATGTTTTGGTTTGGTACAATGATATGAGATTAAGTATACCCAGAAGCCATAATAACTTTCAACGACCTCAATAGGTACTTCAGAAAAATATTTCTTTTCCAGTAGAGCTATCTATCTATCCGTAAATTGAAATCCAACTCGAATATCCTCCAGGATGTCTGAAGATCCTAATCTCTTTAGTATGTTCAACCAAGGACTGCAACTATGTTACCAACATGTGTTCTTATGTTGCTTATCTGAATAATTGTGATTTTTGGATATACATATTTCATTTCGTTTTATCTCGCATCAAACAGAATAAGCCGTTTATTTTGAATTCATCTAAATCAACGAAACTACGATACTAAAACTATTCCTTGTAAAATTTTGAGCTCACCTTCTGTTTTTGTCTCTGGAACAACTGAAACTTTTCTGTGAAAATCAGTCCGAGTCGAAGGCGAAGGATGATTTTCTGACAACAGCAACAACTTGACTGAAAACGAGAAAAAATGTACGGTGAATAATTCTAGCCCCTGTGTTCCTCGTTTGTACATCTGATATTAAATTATTCATGATAAACTAAATAGAATTTCGTCACATGCCACAAATGTCCGAAGATGCAACCATTAATACAAATAAAAAATCGATAGTGGTTACTTTGCAATAATTTATCATATTGATAGAATAAAACTACGAGATAAACGAGTATATTCATATATTCATTTATTTCTAAATCTCCCTTATGGCGTAGAATTTGAGCAAGACAAGTATATTAGATGAGGTGAAACAATAATCACACTAAGATGCATTCAGAGTTGACCACGCGTTGTACTGCGTAGGAACAATTCGAACAATTTATTAACCGGGATTCGGGATAATCGAAGACTTTGTTCACGCATCCGACATGATGCTGTGATGAATGAATGAATAAATTTGGAACTCATAGCGATAGAAATCTAACAGGGAGAACATGAATAATATTGCCTTCTCTGGAGATTCTTATCGCTTGACACGCTCCACATATTTCAATTAAAATTCATACCAATACGCAAGCCACATATACACTACTCATCCAGCATTTCCATATGAGTTTCATTATTCATATTCCATCTATTTCCGTGCTATTCCACGCACCCTAATGAGCATAAAAATGGTATATAAGTAAAGAAACGTCATATATGCGATAAGTAGATGCAACGAACTCGGGGGAATGTATAGCATTATACCACGCAACTCTTCACTTCTACCGATTATAGTTGAAATCTTTTTATTACTGCTTTGACACATACATTCGTTTCGACTCATATTAATTACGTTCTATGTTACTCTTGTCGCTGATGTTAAACAAGTTACTGCTACCAGCTATAATCTCAGTGTTTGATACACACTGATGGGGCTTTAGAGGCTCACAAGAAACAATCACCATACCCAAACAATATTGCCTCTCTTTTACAACACGCGAACAACTAGCGATTTTCTCTAGACCAGAGCTTTTCTGATCATATTATCTTCGTTCGCGGATCATAATCCGAACCAATTCAGGCTTGTCTTAGAGCTTTTCTCCATTTATTCAGGATTTTATTTTATCAAACCTTCAAGAACATTACGAATGCCTATCTCCCCTTCCTCATTACACTGCTGACTCACACGATGTTCTTCGTACATTAAAGGTTTCCTTCTCGTGTAGTCAAAGTATATTTGAAAAAATGGAAAAAAAAAACACTTTTTTAACGCCTATCTCCTCTTCCTCATTACACTGCTGACTCACACGATGTTCTTCGTACATTAAAGGTTTCCTTCTCGTGTAGTCAAAGTATATTTAAAAAAATGGAAAAAAAAACACTTTTTTAACGGGTCGACGTAAATTGAGTCGAGCATCTATTAATTGCCTTTCTATGTAGATAAACTCAGTCCCGGGTGTTTTTAAAGTCTACGTAAGCTGAGACCCTGGTATGTACCAGGTTGTCAGGTCAGATAATTATCATGTAGTACTTGTAGCCTAGGCCAACCAGCCTTCTATACACAAGTATTTGAAAAATAACCAATAATGATTGTTTATTGTACCACCTTTGCTTCTAACCTGATCTAACTTAGCCTAACCAAGCCTAACTTAACCTAACCTAACCTACTAACCTAACTTTGCTGATATGGAATGAAAATATTGTAATCGCGCTAATCTTAACCAGAGAGACGTAGGGATAGAGTGCGCTAGCGTAATGAATGCATTGTTAAATAAATGACCGAGGTTAAGCTTAGTGATTCATCCCCTCTTCTTACCAGAGAGATCTCTCTGCTTCTTACTAGAGAGATGTTTCTCTCTGCTTCTAACTGAATTTCACCCCACGCTCGCGCGACTCGTTATATTCAGTGGTTCCATCATGAAAATGAGTTCTCATTGTGTTTTATGCAACTATAATCATCTACGTAAAATCCCCTCACCATACGGGTTATATATCTTAAACCCAGTCACGTAAATAGTCGCTCGCGCACTCTATCTTAACATCTCTCTGATCTTGAGACCTTTGTTTCTTACCTAACCTACCTTAACCTATCCTAACCTAACCTAACCTACTAACCTAACATTGTTGATATAAAATAAAAATATTGTAATCGCGCTAATCTGAGCACTATCATAATCATCAATAATGATTGTTTATTGTACCTCCTTTGTTTCTATCCCAACCTAACAACCTTGTTGATATAGATTGAAAATATTGTAATCGCGCTAATCTTAACACTCTCATAATAGCCAATAACGATTATTTATCATACCCCCGTTGTTTCTAACATGACCTTACCTAACTCTGTTGATATAGATTCCAAATATTGTAATCATGCTAATCTTAACACTCTCATAATAGCCAATACCGATTGTTTATTGTACCACCTTTGTTTCTAACCTAACCTAACCTAACTCTGTTGATATAGAATCCAAATATTGGAATCCTGCTAATCTTTACACTCTCATAATAACCAATAACTATTGTTTATTACACCCTTTTTCTTTCTAACCTAACCTAACCTAACCTACTAACGTAACTTTGTTGATATATAATACACATATTGTAATAGCGCTTATTTTAACACTCTTATTGATAAGAATATTCTGGGAATTATATCGGAACTGGGGAACTCAATTTACGTAGTACAATTTTATCAGTGAGACTGAATTTACGTAGGAATATGGAAATGTGACGCAATTTACGTTCTCCGGTGTTAACTACGTGCATTACCACCGATTTTAGTAACAAAACGTAACACTGCAGTTTCGATAGGTGAACTTTTCTTATCAAACGATAACAATAAGTTCAACTGTCGAAACTGCAATTACGGTTTTTAACCAAAATACACATACTTTAAGCATTACTGTTCTTATTTCGTTCTATCAATATAACTACAAAATAACGGCTCCAGCAATCAATCATTAGTCAATTATCTATTCAGTGAATAGCTCAGAGGAGGGTCATAGTTGTACTCACCAAAATACTTTGATTTCCGTAGTGGTACATAAAAATAGAATTTTAGAAAAATTTTTGAAGAAATGCAACACATTACCGAAACACGAATATCAGAGGCTGGAGCATGCGAAAGCAAATTGTAACTCCTTGCAAGAAACTAGGAAGTATAAAGATTACATAGACAAAATTATAAACGACCTAATATATTATCGGAATTGGTATTATGGAAAGAGATTGGGAATTGGAGGAAATACGATTTCGGAAAAAAAAGAAACCTGAATCGGTACATAAACACAAGTTTCATTGAAAAGCATTTAAACAAACATAGTTACACACCTTTCATTGAGCTGTGACGACATTATAATCTTCAGAACATTTTTTGAGCTAATAATTTATTTTATTTTATGGAATATACTTATTATTTTTGTATTTAAATATCGATCAGTCTAGGTTCGAAAATCTGCACTATTCAAAGTAGGATTTGAATCTGATGGTATGTTAATTGCAGGAGCTCTAGATTAATTTAAATACAAATAAAACATAAATAAATAAATTTATTGATTCCGGACTTCATTTACAAAATTACAAGTACGTTTGATGAGTACCTAGTGATATTTAACGATGGCATCAAGTTTCATCAATTTATAATAGAATACGAAAAGTAACGGACAACTGAATTCATTTTCCTTAATCTATATGCAGTTAACTTAACCCAACCCTTGTGAATAATTGTCAGTTTGCAAATGGTTGATGCTGTTAATTCTAATGGCATGATATCTACATTTCATCTCTATATCCTGTCTTTGAACTCATGTTTCACTTCATAACTGATGAATCTAGTATCATGACATGGTTTATATTAGAATTGTATTTGATTGAATAATATATTATTGCAAATTATACTATCCACTACAGGATTTAAATGGAGTTTTATAAGAAGGGCACGAGGCTTTCAATTCTACATTTATTAGACCTAAGCCTCCTACTTTAGTTCTGAGGTATAATAACAGTTTAGATATACTAAATGTACATACCATGCCTTATATATACACCTGTAATTTTCACAATCTTTTGCCTATACTTTATTGGTAATGGAGATACGTGCTAAGTACTGAACTTTAGACATAAAGTTAACATTTATATACCGGGATATCAAAAATTATCCTGGTCAAGGGTGGTTGAGGAATCTAAAACGTGTGTCTTACTTTACGTTTGAAATAATTATGTCACTGTCACACTGACATCATCAAAAACCTACAAATTTCATACCTATTTATTTCAGTTGTAAAACAATAATGAACTACAAATTAAAAATTATCTTGGTCAAGGGTGGTTGTGGAATGTAAAACGTGTGTCTCACTTCAAATTTTTGAATATGTTTTGCTGTGTCAGAATCTGTTAAGTCATTGTGCTGCAATTTTCTAATCCAGTTTTTGAATCATGCCCCTTACCACACAGCACAAAATGTTCATGATTGAAACCTATTTCCGAACGGGTGCGCTAGTTAATGAAAATTGGCAATACAGTCAACGTTTGTGTTTGGACAATTTTCGAGAGCACTTCCCAAACGTGGCAATATTACCGGACAATTTTTATGCGTGCCTTACAAATTGTGTTGAAGTGTTTCGCGAAACTGGTTGTGTGACTCATAAAAACGTGCTGGTAGACCAAGAGTTCGTACCGAAGAAGTTGACTCCGGTGAATAATTTGCAAGAACTTCAACAAAGAATAGTTCAGCAATGTGCAACCATAACGCCAGAAATGCTGCAAAACGGTTTTCACAGCATGAGGATGCGCGTCAACTTGTGCATCGAACAAAACGGGGGACATTTCCAACAATTACTGTAATTTAGTTTTTCTTGTTACTAAAACCGTTATTTCATAATTTGTAGTTCATTATTGTTTTACAACTGAAATAAATAGGTATGAAATTTGTAGGTTATTGATGATGTCAGTGTGACAGTGACATAATTATTTCAAACGTAAAGTAAGACACACGTTTTAGATCCTACAACCACCCTTGACCAAGATAATTTTTGATATCCCGGTACTTATTTCGTTAGATTCAGAATTCTTAAATTGTTTATTATGAGATTATTATTAATACTACGAATTACTCTCCTCCAATTCAACTTGATTTAGTTTTCTTTAGATTCATAGTTACTATCATTTCTGGTACTTCAATCTTCTCACTTACAGTGAATGGAATACTTCCATTCCCACGAATTGTCAGCCAATTTCCTGACGACAGCAACAAAAGTTCAATCGGAAAGTCGAAAATTTTAATCACTATTTCGTCACATACTTCTTCTATTGGTATATCATATATTATGTTATCTTTATGCATTAACTCTAATTTATTCGTAAACTCTTGCTCTATTTTTTCACTATATCTTAAAGATCTTCTCTCATCTTAATAAACACTTCAACTTAAAGTTTTAAATTTATCCGTATCCACTTATGTAAAATATGTTCATGTGATTTTCTTTTAATGCTTCCAAAATTCATTTGCAAGGTGTAAACCCTTTTGAGGATCATTATCAATTTGGTGCCCTTTTTCACCAGCTTAGTGAATATCAATAAAGGACCGATTATAAACACGCGCCTACAACGGAATGCTTCATTCGATTGAGAAAGATAATTTCATCTTAATGGAACTAATAAGCTAATAAGTTGAGAATGTACTAGTGTCTCTAAGATCGTTGAAAGGTATTACAGAGGCGTGATAAAGATATGATGAAACATTTCAGATATTCAACGTACAGCTATTGATCAGACGAAATGTACAATTTTAAGAATAATTCTCGTATCGAGGGCTGTATATCAGTCTCACGAGTGCAAACCGAGATTGTCCAATACTTGCAGCTTTGGATTTCCGAAAGTCCAACTTTCCTGTGCAAGTAAACATGTATGGAGAGGCCTGCATAGGATCACCATAAATCTGTCGTGAAATGCAGGTTCTGAGACTGCTTAATACTGGACCTGAGCTATTGGGGTAGTTTGTCATATTTTATTTCGTTGAACGCTCCCGGAATTATCTCCAGTCATCAAGCGAGTTCTTTTACAGTTTCAATATAGATCATTTCGAATAAAGTCGATGGTGTTACTTTGTTTGAGCGTTAGATAAATATATTTCGATTTCAAACTGTAACTGTGTAACTTCTTGAAAGTAATACAAACGATGATTCTATTGAATACGTACTCAACAATATAATAAAGCGTTGTGATTACTAGTGTTGAATGAGAAACAAATACTTGGATTCCAACATTCCGCCTCGAAAATACTGTTTCCACCATTCTATGACATCTAACCTCTCTAATAACTTTAAGATATGTGCGACTCCTGAACTAATTACACCCTTTGAACAACTATACTTATAATATGAAATGCAGTCTTGCTATCTTTGCTATTGAGAGGAAAGATCCGAAGGAAATAGCGCATACGCATCATTCTTCACCTATTCGTTCATGAGAGCATGATAAGTCTCCAAAAGGATAATTAATTTCTTAACCTAAAATACGTAATTCCCCTCCCCTAGATAAAGATAATGGCAAACTTGTCACAATACCATACTATGTGTTTGCAGCAAATTCCACTTTGAACTGGAAAGACCATCTTAATATCGATAACATCGGTAATCATATTACTAGAATAATATTTTGTCAACGTAAAATTGGGCTCATTCTGCTTGATCTTAATACCAAAAAACCTATGTGCACATTGGAATTATAGAGTCGTCTCCAGATCGATAAGCAATTCACGTATTCGATTCCATCGCGGATGAAAAAATATTAGTTTGTAATACTGAGAATTAGGAGACAATTTTACTAATGTGCTAATGAAGCAAACACTTCTACTCTTTCATCTTAGTAGCACGTTAAGAAAACAAGGTTCAGCTATATAAATATTCTTACCACGGTTCGGTGTCCAGGTTTGAGAAAAATTCTGAATTTTGTCAAGACTCATTGTCTCCGGAGTTTGCATATTGTTCACCACATACCCTCAATATTTTCTCTACAGTTTTTGAATTTTCAAAGGGATTACGACTCATTTGACGGTTTGTGCAAGAATCATTCAACTGTACAAGTGTCCATAATACCCTGCTATGTCTCACATCCTCTATTTGCTCGTCATCATATGAATGTATGAATGGATATTTCTCATCCTCATTATCATGTGCATGAAAATTTGGAAACAATTCCTATGCTATACATCCGGCGTAGATAGATACTGTTTTGTGAACTTTCCAATAGGCAAAGAAAGGTGAATTATGTGATCCTGGTGGTACATTCGACTATGCCGGAAGTGATCAAGCCGGGTTAACTGGAACTCACAAAGTGAATCAATGAACAGCTCCCCTGTCGAACTTAAAATTTTGCTGCTCACCAATTAGTTGGTTTCGATTGAAATGGTAGCGGGCTAAATAGGAAGTTCAGGGCACTTAGCCAAAGATCCTTGTACACTGATATGTTCCTCAGGGGGTATTTGGATACCCCGCTGCTCGACAGAATCCTAATATCTGTTTCACGCTGAAGTTCTTGATGTGATCGGGCGTGATGATCCCCGCACCTAGCCAGGTAAACCTGGTTCGAATGAGCGCAGGACGTTCCCAAAGAAAGTGGGTTGACAACTCCACTTTGTTTTCCTCGCATCTCGTACAGGAAGGAGTGCCGCCTTCCCCTGCTGTATGTTCCAATTTCATGAGAATTCCGTGACCTGTAGAGATCTTGGAGAGTATCCTGATGCTTTGCCTACTCAGCGAGATAATCTTGCTTGCTCTTATGCCTACACCATTGACAAGCAGCACTTTGGCAGTTCGGCAGCCGTCAATGCTTCTCCATACTGGGGCATGTTGATCTCTCAGATGGTTCCGTAAAACGTGTATACCCTCGTTGTAGGGGATACCAGCGAGGAGGATTGAGGTTCAAACTGGCCCCATCTCTGGCCCATCCGTGTATAGACTTGTGCCATATTTTGGCATGCGGTCATTTGCTCACTCCTCCACGGGATATTGACCCCGAAATGCTGCCTCATGAACCACAGGGCTTTTATTTTGTCCTGAGTTTCTAATCGCAGCCTTTCAGGCTGCGCCATGAATAGACGAAATTGGTCTGCACTTCATCTCTCTGAGGAGCCATTGCAGCTAAGCATGTAGAACGCCATGATTGCGAGATTCCTCATCGTCATTGATATGGGTGTTACGCCCAGCAAGGCCCTCAATGCTGTAGTCGATGTCTTCGTGAATGTAATGCCTCTGAGGAAGAGTCCATGTATTCTGTCCAGAAGTGTCTGGGCTGTAACCAGTCTGGTTTTTTTCCACCATACGAGAACTGCATGACCGAGTCTTGGGGTAAGAATAGCTGAATAGATCCACATCAGCTGTTTAGGCCCCAAGCTCCAGTTGTTTACAAAACAAATCGAAAAATTGATAATAACCATTATTCAATTGAAGCAAATCAATAATTGGAAGTGAACACAATGGTCAATAACAGTAAGTAAATGAACAAATTTATACTAATGTCTGCTTCGGTTTGCAGAACATCATTTCCAGCAAAGGCACGTATTTAATGACAACATATCGCTTAAGATCGATGTTGACTTCTAATAAGTTAGTACACAATTATGCATTATAGTATAATGCATACTAATATCAGTCTGTTATGTGACGCGAACTACCAGATAACTGAGATGAATGGCCTATTGGAGGGAGATAAGTTACGATCAATTTGATCATTCAAATGAAGAATCATCCAACCTCCGTTGGTTTATTCCCTTAATTTGTCACCCAAAGAAATGAAATACACTATTGCATCAACATGCTCAATGAATTAACAACCACAAAATCAACTTCGACTAAAGAATGGCGTTATATGACCTTATAACTCCGGCATCCACTCATATGATCATGGCAGCAAAGGGAAACGCCATCACAAATCTCAAGGAAAGTGACCTACTGTAGAATTGTCTGAATTGTCGGTGCCTTATGATGTTTATTCCACGTATTCCGGTTTAACCATTTCAATATTTAAGCAGAAAAGCACTCGCGATATTTGCCTTGTTGAGAATTTCATTTGTACAGAAATTAATGGTATTCCAGTCTTACCAAACGAGAAACGTATCAATGAAGGGGGTTTCAAATGCAAATTTATTCCGACGTTGCTTGACAGTTGCAACTGTCGAACATGAGTCAACTTTTTCCAGAAATCCATTCAATTAACTAATTGTATTCACTCGTTTTCAATAAGATATCTCCAGGCTTCTGGTTAACATTCCACACAGGCAAGAACACTCTTCCGCTGCATAGTTTCCTCGAATCGTGAAGTGTACAGCGACAATGAAATCTTTCTTCAACATTCTAGGCTATCGCAATATCTTCCCAAAAATGAAACAAATGGATTGGATACCATATACAGGATGACCTTATGTTCATATGCCAAACTTCAGGAGATACACGGAAAAATAGTACAAAAAATGGATATCATATGGCGCTTTATTAATTGACTGATGTCAATGAAACTTTCTAGACGATTCCTCATGGATGTTTGTACTCGTTCGAATAAGCCTTCCTTATTCAGAAGTTTCTCCCATTGCTCTATATCATTTTGTTTAAGATGACCCTCGTTTTCAATCGAAATATTGACGATACAATTTCGATTATTCGTGGTTCTGTTCGTTTCGACGGCGTGGGCTTTTGATTGAAAATTGTGCGATATGGACGCTTGTGCTATAATTAGTTTTAATAAACCATTTTTGACGTAATAAGTCTTTTGATGATCGTCGTGAGACCGAAACGTACGTAAAGACAAAAATTTTAAAACAGAGTGTAATGTGACCTATTTCCCAAGAATTTGTATAATCCAGGTTTATTAAATTTAATGGTTTTATCTTTAGCATTGAACAAAAAATGGCACAATTTATGTCTGAATTATTTCATTTTCGGTACCAAAATATGTGAGGGAAACGTATTTTGATGAAGAATCAGAATTTTTTGTAAATATATAGATGCCTGAATAAGTTAATATCTGCTTTTTCTTGACGATCAATTTAGATATAATATGAGGTTGAAAACCATTGTTAATGGCTATAACCTTGATTATATTCAAGTCTTCATTCTGGTTTTCAGGAGAAAGAGGAAGTGAAAAGGCACTAAGTACCATTGAATTGTATGCTGCTAATTATGGTTAAGGATGAATTGGCAATAATTGTATTTGTGAATGTAGGTTTTCTATAAATTTTGAAAGTGAATTAGGTATGGGATTTCCATTAAGTCCTCTTTTTGCAGCCATTTTCATGCACTACAGCATTCTGTACAATGTCTTGATAACCTACAATTTCCCATAATCCTTTCGTGCTCTTCCTCTTGTGCCTACCTAGTATACCTCCGCATTAAAATTTCCCTATCACAATTTTAACTCTGCCCCATTTTCCAATTTCAAATACACTATTCTAGTAATGTATTTTCCCAACCGGAGCCTCACTTGTTACCTGTGTCTTATATTGTTCCCTAAATAGCTAGGATTATTCACATTTTCTTACCTCAGTAAAGTAAAAGTGTTTTATTTTATTATAGCACTATGATAAATTATCTTATCACAAAATGAAGGCTTCCACCATTTATTTAATTTATTTTCTCAAATAAGACATTGCATGACCATTCTTGAAGCGAGAAAATTAGCCGGAAAAATGATGCGATTAAAAATAAAGTTCCCCATAGATTGCCATATTATGCTTCCTGATATATAAAGCGGAAACGTTCTTCAAAGAGCCTTGCTCTTTATTTTAGCATTTCCGGACATATGCTGAAATGAAATTTTTCTCAAATTTTTTCGTTTATCACCTTCTGAAGTTTCCGGGCATCCTTTAGACGTATTTATATAATATACCTATCAAAAATTAGGTAAAGAAAAGTATGCCACAAAGATTCCACTATTAACCGAACCCGTATTTTCCTCTAAGCTGAATCTCGCATCTGAGTCTATTTAATCAAATTAAAAGAGCAATTTCAGCGTAGCTCATTCTGCTTTTAAAAATTATATAATATCATGAAATAATATCAACGCTATTTTCTCGTAGTTACACTATAAGCAAGTTATTATAACCCTTTCAACTTCAAAATAGCAAAACATATTCTGCCTTTCTGGAGCGTGGCATTTATGTCAACGTATTCACTCATTGTTAGTTATATCTTTTCTAGCGACCCGGTGACAATTTGAAAGGAATGAAATAGAAGTTTTAGTACATATTTTCATATATTCGTGGAATTGCACAGTAATTTGTTTGGAGGAACATACCCTTACCCTGGTTTATCGTACTCCTATAGCAAATTTCTTGTTAGAATTCCCGGGAAAATGCTGCGCTCACATGGTAATCTGTCATTTCCCTTTCATGGCAACTGTGAATATCTGTTTCGTCTATTCTGATATCTTATTTCCTTCATTCAAACAAACTTCGAATGATGAAATTTATCAAATATGGGAGGAGAGAAATTAATAATAATAGCTAGAACAATGATACGTTGGTTAAATTAAAAACATGAGATGCGTGACTTTAAACATAAATTCTGATTTATTTTTGCATTTCTGATCTTGAAAGTAAAATCGATACGTTTTAGATGGAAATACAATTCGATTTGAAACTTCTGGAGCAGAATTTCATTGTGAACAGGGTAAATTATTCGTATCTGAATGAATTTGTCGTTTATTTGGTGTGAATTCAATTCAAAAATATAATAATATCAAGCCTACACGTAGTCGCCATTATTCTCATGTCTATCTGGAACGTTGACGGATTATTTGGAAAATCAGATACCACGCAAATGAATATATGAATATACTCATTTAACTCATATTGGTTTCTGTCAGATGACGATGATAAGGTCTTTTTAGTCCAGATCGATCAGTAACATCACAAACTTATAATTCCAGACAGCTGTTTCGCTCTTCTCATAGAGGTCATCAGTGGAACTGATTTTGTACCGATATTGAACAGGGTGCTCACAAAAAGATATTGAAACATTAATTGAAAAAATGCCAAAAACTTTAAATCTTCAAATGGAAACCCCCAATAGTAGCCGCATTCAGCACAAAAAATTTGGGGCAACTTCGCGTTTGGTTCCCCTAAATATTATCGTTTTCGATTTATTTAGTAAATACTGATTTCCACCTTTGAAAAGCGGCCGTTTTTAAGTTTGATGAATTTAGTTGACCATGACTGATTAAACGACTGTCAGAGAAGGAAGAAATGTCATTCACTTCAAAATTATCGTAAACAATGCCGACACGGTTGAATTACACAAACGGAGACCATTCAAATTTATTTATTATTTATGGAGAATGCAACATAGTTATAATAAGAACGTGTAATACATTTGCTGCCCAATATCCCGAAAAACAAAAACCATCAGCAAATACTGTTAAGCGAATAATACACAACTTTAAAAATTTCGGTTCCGTCAAGGCAACAATATACAAAAGAATAAGTTAGTTGTAAACAACGCCGATAATGAAATTGCTGTTTTAGGATTCTTCGCAGCATCTTCAAATAAATCTATAGAGTCAAGAATATCAAAATGAAAATGACGGTCATGTCATTTATTCTTATGACATCTTCGTCATTCATTTTTGTCAATTCATGTATCTGACTGTCGAAAAAATAATTGTCATTAAAATATATGACAGTCACAAAAATATCAGCTGACTTTTCCATTCCTACTGCTTCAGGCAAGTTACAACAACCTCAATTCAGTGCCTGCCTAAACGATGGCTGGATTCTTGTGTGAGCCAGTTGTTTGGCGACTTAAGTGTGTATTATACAGTATTGTGCTTGTTTTTTTGTTGTGTGGCTGGTGTAGGAGGACAAAAGCATTGCATTTGAATCTTGTTCAAAGTTATCATAATCGGCCACAACATGGTGAAAAGACCAGAATATCTCACGCCATCTATGAATGTCCCACTACGAGATCAAGCAATGTACTACATTGACTGTGAGATTCCTTCGACTTTACAAAAGTTATGGTGGTAAAGTTCGAGAAATCTAAACGTAATGTAGTACTCTCCTTGATTTCTTAGTGGGACCATTATTATCTCAACCACTATTTTAAAAGTATTGTCTCAATACCGAGCATAGTTTTTCCATTAACTAATAATAACGAATCGCGGAATTTGAGAAGTTTTTTAATTTCAATTTTCATAATAAAATGCTAATTTCGTATAGCTTGAAAGATTGTTGGAATGAAAAATCCAATTGTCAGCAATTCCTCGAACATTCCCTCAGTATTCTTGAGTTCATCGATTGACAGTTCTACAGTTTCTTAAATTTCAAACAAAATTCCTGCAAAATTCAAAGAAAAAAGTATGTTTGTGAAGCACCTGCTTTTATAGCCATCCGCGAAATTTTATTCAAATCGGTAAGGGCGACAAAAAATCTAATGCACAGAAAAATAATGTAATTTGGAAACAAAACAAACATGAAGGGTTGTAATTTTCGTTCGTGTGATAAGTGTGAGTGTAAAATTTGATTTGACAAATCGTATTGTCCAAGTTCTGGAAGACTCTCGCACGAGACTCGCGACGGGACCAACGGAAGTCTCGTTTTGCCCGTAGATGCTCTTGAAGCTCCCCGAGTCTCGTCTTGAAAACGAGACGAGTACATGCGAGACTCTCGTAGGTGCCACTTAACTTGAAATATCGCGAGATGCCGCGAGATGACCAATTTATCATCACAAAATAAAAACCAAAATTCTTATGAATGTAAATAAAAAAACTAAATAAATGAACCGGTCTTGGTTTCCAAGTTTTCCTTATGCATGACGGCGGCCAACGTGATAGGCCACGTCTAGATGTAGAATTACAATATTTAATACGTTGGCCCATACTGTGTCATACATCTTATGATGGCCTTTATGAAGTTGATAGAGTCTGACCAATACCACCCAATCAATCCATAAATTAGATTGTGCGACTGCAACTGTTGTGATCATATAGCATTCTGCAATCAGTTCTATTTATAGCCATTTAATAGTTATTAGTTATCACTATGTTCGACTAACATCTTGCAACAATGTACTGTGCATTTCCATGATGATCGCATATTGGATTTAACCACCCCGGATATAGAGATATTATAAATCCTGACCCTAATCTCATATAATAAACCAGCAAGTGGTTACCGTGCTTTAGATGACCGGTAACTATCCTCCATTAACTCCCATTATGTGATCTATAATAAATCAACCGCATGCAATAGGTCACACCGATATTTGCATACAAAACACAGATTGATATCATCCAATTTGTGAAACGCAAGGCTTCTTTCTATCGATTATTTGCGGACTTTTACGTTGTGAGATTAACCTCATTCCATTAAGTACATCCCCATGGAGACACGACAAAACAATAAAAAGCTTTAATCAAGATATTATACAAATGACAAAATAACAAACGTGGCAAAACCCGAACTAATTACGGGGAGAAGCCATTGGGGATATTTCTTGTTTCATGTAGGGCACACATGTGTGTTGTTAATTGGATTGGTATTCATTCTATATTTAAATTTCGGGAATCTACAGACTTGTATGTGGATAAAAGCCTTCGCAAAAATTCACACCTTTCTTCGTTCGATGGCGGACTTGTTTCAAGAAAGCGATCCATTTAATCAACACATTTATTGATTTCTGGGTAGGTAGGAGATATTTCCTACGGTAAACATTTACGAACATACAAATGAAGATAAATTATATGTTTCTTTCCATATTTGTGACATTCTGGGCTTGATTTCATTTAAATGTTTGAATTTCTTGGATTCATATATATCAAAATTTACAGGTCCTAATTCTTGTTTCGATCTTGACATTCATGTAGATTCTGTCATTGCTATAAACCTTGCTGTTCAAGTCATATTGCTATCTTCCTAAGATATAACAATATCACTATGAGATTACATATTCAGTTTGGACTGTTAAGGCAACGTTCGTTATCCAATTTGCTCTAGCAATATTGCTATCAAGAACTTCCAGAATCAGGGAATTCAGAGCTGACAACACTAATGTATTTTAAGACATTTGTGTGGAGAAGAAGTTAACCTTACTTGAGGTTGTTATTCGTTTTTTGTTATTCCTAATCTCAATAGCTCACTTCATTTATAGCTCTACTAATAACAAGTTGACTCATTCCGAAATTCAGGTCTTCACCAACAATAGTTTGGTAGCACCATGACCAAAAAATTATAGACTAACATAAACCTATACAAATTACTGTTGAATTTAAAATTTTCCAGCCAGTCAGTCATTTTATGCATACCTGTAAGTGGAATGGAACAGTATTTTTCGCAATTTGCTCATCAACAAATTCCCTCAAATCTTCTATTCATAACAAATGCAGCTATTTTATTCAGGCGGAATAGTTTGTTGAACTTTTCTGTTGGCAAATTGAAGATATTGCTGGTGACTTTGATATGCAGGTATGGTAGTCTCAGAATTTCCTTCTCAATTGAATATTCTAAAGTACCTTGAATAGATTTTCATAATCACCTAGCACCTACCTATTTTCAATATTTCTGGAAGAAATAATAATGAAACAAGTGGTTCTCTGCCATACTCCTAATCTTTTATCTTGTCTTGTTATGCTTGGCAAGTACTATTATGAGGTTGTTGAGGTAGCAATTTTGATAGCAATATTTCTCATAAAATGACACATATTGCTCAAAATTGATGACCAAAATAGCAACATTTCAAATCTTGCCGTAGAAGCAATATTTTTTCCTTGACAATATTGCTATTTGCATACAGAATAGGTCTGATTGACTTTTTAATTAACTTTCATAACATGTTTCAATGCTAATCAGTCAGGATATGAAAATCGAGATAATGCTAATGAATCAAGATAATGAAGGATCTATACGTGTAGTAACATTACAAAATTAAAGTGATCAGACTTGAAAAATGTCCACCTGCATCATACCACTTCTGTCCTAAACTTTTTTAACCAATTGCGAATGAATTTGGTGAATATTAGTATTCATACTCCATACCAAGAAAATGGGATTTTCGTCTAGATCTGTTTGACAGTATTGATGGCGATGCCCATCAAGTGTAGATGTTGGTTCAAGAGGCAGTGGCCTGTGAAAAGTCCTATCACCACTATAATGCATGCCTTTTCTGATCAAGGAGAGGAGGGTTTTAGGGCATTTGAATGAGAAGGTTGTAATATACAGCTTCGTTTGCATCATACCTGAAGCACCACGCCCTGGTTGAATTTGGTTTGTGTTTATAGGAAGTTTATCGTTCAAAGTCTTGAGTGAGATGAATCTGGAAACATTCACTGGGTGACAGCATGCTGCGTCTCGGTTCGTATACACTATCCATTTTTTCTTCGTAAAATGGTATTATTACTTCGATGTTCAATCTATGTGGGAGTATCTCCCACAAAACTGATCAACCAATGAATTTCAAGTTCGTTGCAGCTTCGAACTTATTTTTCTTGTAGGAATTACACGATCGTGGCTCACTATAGCGTCCACCTTGAAAATTTGACATAGCGAAAAGGCAAATTTTAGGAGTTGCATGATCAGTATAAGCTTGATGAGATATTTCGCTGGTAGGTGGTCGCCTGTCATAAAGTCGACCACAGACTTAATGATCTTTATGGAATAGCTTGATTGGTTGCTGAATTTCTTGAGAACATCTTGGTAAATGGATATAGGAGAGTATTATAAGTTGGAGCATGTCAGACACATTGTATATTTTCATGATGTAGTGGGTTGTATCCGACCATATGCCATGTGCGCAGTCACTTCACTTACTGCAGCAGTTCCTCGCTATAGAAGCACTGTTAGTATTGTAATTTCCGATATCATGTGATTCTGTTCTATGAATAATAAAATGAATCTACTCCAATTCAATTCTAGTTCTAGCATAATCTTTAGATAATTATTCTATGCTTACCACAAAACCAGAGGGAAAACTTATCGAATGCAACATGCACATGGTCTAGCTAGACGTCTGATAGGCGCATTATCAATAGAACATTTATCTCCATCTTTGTCGAGTTTCGCTCGAACTTGGTAAGTCACTATATACCACTGATTTAAACTGATTCTGTATGTCCGCAAACATTACACTGGTATAACAACATATTCCTCAACTGAGTAATGCGGAGCAGAACTTTTTCATTCTGTTCAGTTAGACGGCATACGAATGTCTCTTACATGGTCACTCATATCTAATGCTTTAAGGTATGTGTGATTGTTATAGACACCAGTCAAGCTTCTTTCCGAAAGTGCTCGCGAAGCTGTGCATCTTGTTTGAAATGAACATTGTATATGACGTTTCTTACATCGAATCAGAAGTAAACCAGATCTCTACGATTAGCAAGTAGAATAAGCTATTCTCAACTAACTTTGCATCTTAGCGATTAAAGACCCTCAGGCATCTAATCCTTCACTGATGCCACCTAGGGCTGGAGGAGTTCGTAAGTACAGAACACTTTGTTCCCTGTTAAGTTATATTCGTTGAAAACTAATAATTTTATGATTCATTAGCGGGAGAATTACAGAGATATTCATCAATAGAAAAAGAAACACTACAAATTCATTTCTGATTGTTGTTTTCGTATCAATTTATTTGAATTGTCATGTCCGAGTTACATTTTATTTGATAATAAATTTTACACAAAATTTGAAACCTTTCGTAACTATTTTAAATATAGCTTAAGTAAATGCAATAATACTCTTCCGACTTCGTCGCGAAAAGTATAAAAACAGGATTGACCTCATTATAGAACCCTGAGGAACGCCAAATTGTAATCTCATCATTTCAGAATCAATATCATTTGGAAAAACCCTTTTGAAACCAATCTGTATGTATTAAGCCGACTTAATTTTAGGAAAAATTGTAACATTCAATTTTTGAACTAACATATCCTTTGTAACGCAGTCGAATGCTTTCTATAAGTCACAAAATATGGAACCTAAGTATTTTCTATTTTCGAAAGCAACAGGAATGAGACTCGTTAGAAATGAGACTAGTTAGGCTGCACACAGTCAATGTTTTGAATGAGACATTCACTTGATTGAGGAAGCTCTTCATTTATTTTTTGTGCGATATTAGAGAAATATTCTTTGAACTGATCAGACGAAATTAAGATAATAGTATCCTTAATATATTTATTCCTACGGAACTCATTGATAATTTGGAATCATGCTTCAGCTTTATTATTCGAATTCGAAATATGACTTTTATTGGAGTTTAATGCAACCAGAACTCAAGTCTGAATTTCTTCCAGAAAGGCGGATACCACAATCTGTAATATGAGGTCAGATGCAACTATTCCATATCCACGCTCGTTATCACCACCAACAGCATTCTCTCATGGGACGATCATGTGCATGTCCATTGAGAAAACCGCTCAACAAAATCTTAGTTTTCCGTGCTGAGAGCTACTTCACACCATACCAACTCTCATGGTATACAAAGCACAGATTCGACTTGTCCTGCAGTACTGTTCACGTGTTCTGAGTTCAGCTCCCAAACAATACGCTCAAGCTCTTATATCCTATCCAGAAGGGAGCTATTCGTCTGATTGGACTTGAAAATTCATTGTCCTCTCTAGAACATCGTAGAAAAGTGAGCAATCATTCCTTTTTCTATACATAGAACTATACATTCCATCAACAGAAATCACGTCTGTTATTTCACCACTAGATATTCCACTTAGGCGGACTAGACGAGGTCAAGCTAGTCACCTTCATTATCAAGAACGTTCTCTGACGAACTTTTTTCTGCCAGACGGAACTCTTCGCCTTCTTTCCTTATGCATATAATATACAACCTTTCAAGAAAAATAACAAGGGCTATCTCCTTTCCAAACATTTCACCGTTGGCTCAAATTTTGTTCTTCAAACA
Source organism: Endomychus coccineus (assembly GCA_958510875.1). Lineage (NCBI taxonomy): Eukaryota > Metazoa > Arthropoda > Insecta > Coleoptera > Endomychidae > Endomychus > Endomychus coccineus. The sequence continues at coordinate 176,390,140 of OY294068.1, read as the reverse complement.
GCATCGTGTAGTCAAAACATAAAAAAGTGTTGAAAACACCTCGCCCGTGATCCAGGAATGGGACCAATAGTACAGGAAATAAGCCGGGAAAAAGGCCATAATAAAAAAAAATATTGTAGGCTAGAATTTCAAAATTTATTAATGAATTAAGAGCCGAAAATAATCCCTAGTATGTTTTTTGGGTCGCTGATCACGATTCCGCAGTAAGTTTTCTCGGAACACTCCCTCCAGATGGGAAAGTTGGAAAATTTATATATAATATATAATTTATGATTCTGTGACTACCTCTAGTAAGTTTTTTAGGTCGCTGATCACGATTTCGCTGTTATTTTTCCCAAAAAACTTTACACAGATGAAAAATTCTGAAAATTTGAGATTTTCTCGAGACGGTTATGAATAATAAAGTATAATTTTGTTACAAAAATGACCCCTAGTATGTTTTTGGGTCGCTGATCACGATTTCACTGTTGGTTTTCCCGGAAAACCTTCTCCAGAGTGGAAAATCCTGAAAATTGTAATTTTCTTTGCAGTTTCAGGGAATAAAATGAAAAAATTTTCAGGTATGTATTATCACTTTTTTTCATTTTTTATCAAAGATCTACTTTCCTAAACTTCATTATTCTACATATTTGTTTGCATCATTATATATATTTTCATTATTATTATTATTTCGACTTAAGCGATACACTTTCTCAGCGTAAGCTGGAAAAAAATTTAGTGACCCCTCGTACGTGACATTGGGGTTCGGCTCGGTAGACAGGAACGAAGTTTATCAAGACCTGTCAGCCCGATGCTAATGAGATAGGAACTTTCTGACGACGTAGCATGTTTGAAGAATGAAAGCTTAGTGCATGATGCTGAAAAGACCAGAGGGTAACTGTAAAATCGCCAAATTGTCCTTCAGATTTCTTGTTCTCTGCTGACATCACGATCGGTAATATGACCACATCTTCGAGCTTCCACATACGCTTGATCTCAATTGCTAGATTTTGGTATTTTCTAGACTTTTCTTGCTCCGTTTGTTTCAGGTTGTGGTGGTATTCCAATTTCGACAATCCATGCTTTCTTTTCTGTTTTTTCCCATAGGATTATATCTGGCCGATTAAAATCTACTGTCTTATCTATTATATATATTATTATTATTATTATTATTATCATCATAAATTCTTTCATTCGTTTACATAATTTTGAAAATATTCAGTTCATAGTTTTTCAATCGTCATCAGATTCATAATCAAATTCATTTTCCAAAATTCTATTATGATCATCATAAAACATACTAGGGGTCATTTTCGGCTCTTAATTCATTACTTTTATGAACTTTTGAATTTTTTTTATAAGAATGCTCCTCTGAGGGGTTGAAACCCCGTTTTAAGGGGGGTAGAAAGGTCGACCCCCGCGGTATTGATAGTCATGAATGATTTATGGGGTATTGGGGTCATTTTCAGCTCTTAATTCATTACTTTTCTGAACTTTTGGATTTTTTCTATAAGAATGCTCCTCTGAGGGGTTGAAACCCCGTTTTAAGGGGAGGTATAAAGGTTGACCCCCGCGGTATTTGTAGTCATGAATGATTCATGGGGTATTAGGAACAAAATGCAAAAAAACATTTTGAAATTCTAGCTTACTATATTTTTTTCATTTATTTTCCGGTTCGTTGCCTGAACTACAAGGCTAGAGAGGGCGATGCTACCGTGCAAACCACCAGACTACCATAGGAAATTAATCTTAATACTTACGTCCTCAGTGGACGTAAGAATTTAAATCAGTAACCGACCTGCTGCTTTCGTGGTGTTTTGCAGAATACGTTTCCTTGCTTGAGAGTGTAATCTATTATTTTCTATGCTCCTTTTTTTTTGATATTATAAATTATAATAATGGTAGATACAATATACTACCGGCTTGTGATCTCTGGGAGGTATACAGTAGATACCATTAGCGATTGCAACATGTACATAAACTCTATCCTCCATTATTTAACAGTTTCACTGCAATCTACCTCATCCCTGATCTTTGTTCGACTTCGAACTAAGCCATGCGTTTCATGGAGGTATAACTGAAAGCAATTTTCATACTCAAAAGTCGATTGTTCAACGAATCGTAAGATCTAGTTCATGTCCTGAAATAATATCACATTGAAATTATTTTAAACTAATCCTTCTTCGGTGTGAAATTCTCTTACCGAATATCCCGAGTGCACAAATTAATTTCCGCAAATTTTGTACATGGGATATTAGAAGTGATTATTTTCTATGCTCTTTTTTGATATTATAAATGATAATAATGGTATATACAATGGACTACCGGTTTGTGATCTCTAGGAGGTATGCAGTAGATACCATTAGCGATTGCAACATGTACATAAACTCTATCCTCCATTATTTAACAGTTTCAATGCAATCTACCTCATCCCTGATCTTTGTTCGGCTTCGAACTAAGCCATGCGTTTCATGGAGGTATATCTGAAAGCAATTTTCATACTCAAAAATCGATTGTTCAACGAATCGTAAGATCTAGTTCATGTCCTGAATAAAGTATCGACATCCTCTGAACATAAGTCCTTACTTCAAGTTAGGAGGCTGTACGAGAAAAATAAACTAAAATTTCATACCTTCATGAACAGGTGAGTTGCGTCGTGCTAGACCGACAACGTATAAATATTTAACTTGATTTTGTAAATTGAGTTGGTTTAAATCGGAAAAATATTTTCATGAAATAATTTTCACAGAGAAAATCTAATTTATCTTGCTTGCTTAGCTATTAATATTCCGGCTGTTAAATGACGAGATATGGAAAGATATAACTTTATTCGCCAACTCCCGCAGAATATTTTTATCTTTAAAGTGGTTAACAGGACTCGCACATTTCAAATTTACTGCAGCCGGCTTTGAAAGCGGAAAAACACTTGGAAACTAAATAATGTACTTCAACATTCTGCCATTATATATACACACAATGTGAAAGGTTAACTCAATTTATACTGTCAAAAACTGTTGTCACCTTCGGAACCATATTTCAGATGTATCGCATACGATTCTGTGGGGAATTTATTGAATGAAAAACTTGATGTGTGAATAATATAGAATGGCCTCAGCCCAGCGACTGTTACTAGAGCAACCAGTGTCCTATCCTTCCTATGTTACATCATATCCAGAATAATACTGAACTTTCATTGTTCATTGAAATTACTATGTATCGATCATACTATCTGCATATACGCAACACAGTCAATTAGCCAATATGAAATATGAACAACTTTCAATGTAACACGAAATAATTAAAATACATACACCATATTACGAATACAAGCTTCGTCATCGATTATACTACATATTTTGAAATTATAATGATAGATCAGTGTTGTATTAGTCAAAGGCTGAATAGACTGTATTCCAGGGCCTCATAGAGTCAACAATTTTACACGATAGTATAAAATTGTCTCCCATAATTTATATGGAGTATATCCATAAATAAAGGAACTCTCTTGAATAAACTTATTTCCGAGAATGGATAGTAGTATTGTATTTATTGACCATTTGTTACGTAGATATAGGGTCCGCCACGGCTCGGTTCTTGAGATACGGGGCGTCCAAAATAAATGTATCTCATTTTTTGATTATAATTTTGTTCAGCAACATGGCAATTTGACAAAATTCGGGATACTGGGATTATCAATGATGAAAAACACATATATTGGTTCGGTTTTCTGTTTAATGTTAGAAGGCGTATCTGGATTGAAATAACCATAAGTTTTTTATTATGTAATTTCTGAATAAACAGATTTATTGTACATTCAATTTTACATACAAAAGATACTTCTCGTATTTGTCGCTGAAAGCAACCATTTTGGGAAAAACGGGTTTAAAGTCAAGCCTGCGTTGGAAGTTTGTAAGTTGAATTTGTGATAAAATGTGTCTTTTATTGATTGTGATGTGACTAATTTACATCATTCACAAGACTAAGACTAAACTACTTCTACAAATCAGTTAATAATATTCACAATAATTTCTGAAAATGACCTCCGCCTACTGCAACGCATGCATCAATTCGCCTTAACATCGATTGACGAACTCTTTCGAATATACCTTATGCCTAATTAATGATGGTACACGATTCAAATATCCTGCTTCTTAGATCTTGTTCATTTTGGAAAAAAAAGATTGAAATCAGGTGATCTGGCAGGCCAGGCTTGCGGTCCCGCTCTTCCTATCCAACTGTTAGGGTAATTCTCATCCAGAAATCGGTACGCAAACAAACTTAAGTGCAGTCCAAAATGAACAATATATATGAAACAGGATATTTGAATCGTGTGCCATCATTATTTAAACATAAGATATATTCGAAAGAGTCTATCAATTGATGTTAGGGCGAGTTGATGCATGCGTTGCAGTTGGCGATGGTCATTTTCAGCAATTATTGTAAATATTATTAATTCATTTGTAGAAGTAGTTTAGTCTTAGACTTGTGAATAATCCGAGTTGGTCACATCGCAATGCAATCAATAGAAGACACATTTTATCACGAATTCAACTCACAAAATTCCAACGCAGCTTAAATCCGTTTTTTTCCAAAATGACTGCTTTCAGCGACATTTTTTTTTGACGCTCTGTATCTCAAGAACAAAGTCGTTACGAACTCATATTTAGATAAACGTTTTATCTTAAAATTAGTCAAATATTCCCCCTTTAAAGTTTGTAGAAGTACTTAATAAACTCCCTGTATATACAATAATGGTATGTCGGTTAACAATATAAAATACATTAACATCTCAAATAAATATTACATTAAAATACTTATATTCATTATTTTGCTGAACACTACTTCGATGATATTATTATTATTATACATGACCATAGAATGCGCCAGAAACGAATCAAAAACAGCATGAAAAAGTTAAAATTTTCATTAACAAGTCTTATAATTTCCTCAACAGAGTAGGAGGCATATTTCTTCAAAATGTTTTCAATTTATTGTTAAATTGAATTTTATTGAGGAATTTTACAGATCCAGGCAGTTTATTGTATATTTCGGACCCTCTATACAAAGGCGTTTTTTTATAGATACTCTATATCTTTCTACATCTAGTTGACTATTCATGATTTGCATCTATTTTGGTTATTGTGTGACATTTTCTATGTGATTTCAGTATAACTATTCAAGGTGGTGGGAGAATTTCATATTTCTTGAATGAAGGCTTGCATGTGTCACCAAATTTCATGTTAAAAATTACCCCAATTATCCTCTTCTGCATCTTCAACATTCTCAATGTCTCAGTGCTCAAATGCTAATAAAGAAGATATACCCTTGCAAGGAGGATTTTGCAATATCTTACGAAAATATCAAATTCATGTTTCAGATTTAGCTATGAGCCAGTGGAATTGCTTTGGAGCAGTCATCACCTTGAACCCAGAAACCTTAATAACTCATGAGGTCTTGCAGTGTTGAGATGCCTTCGTAAAGTGGAGCTAAGTCGAATAGGAACGAGGATCACAATGAACCCGACTGAGAGACGCGACCAGTGGGATCGAAATCGTTCGGGTGATACCATAAGGAACCCTTATTTTTGGAACCAAATTGATAGCTAGGGAGGATATCCCAAGAAGACGTAGAATGAGAAGACTTCTAATAATAATTTTTCTTCATTAACCATATTGATTGATATTACCACACTTGAACTATTGGTCACAGATGAATTCAACGTCAAAACAGCACTATTATGAAAATTCCATCAACCACTACTTTTGGAATCCTCAGAGTAGGCTATGCTGATCCAAAACTCTCAAATTCGAATTCTTCGAATATCTTATGTATATTTCTAATCATAAAGCTCAGAGTTATTCCAGATGGATTGGGGAAGGCTGGATGGAAATTTCGTCGTCCAGAATATTTGCGATGCTGTTTATTGACAGAAACGGTCGGAAAGCGTTCACGATTTATCTGTTTCACGAACATCGTAATGTACATAATAATATGAGCACTTTATAGTCACGGCGTAATACATTAGGGAAAACGCTCCCACGAAAATAATATTTCCGTAGATGCATTCCAACGTTTTAATATATTTAAATTTTGTCGGATGATAGAAAACGTTCGACACTAGATATGTAATTCGTTTCGAACGAACAAATATTTTTCTCCGGGCAAAAACCTGAAAATCACTCCAATTGATTTAAAATTTCAATCTTCCAAGATTGAATTTCGTCGTCATATATAAGTGAGCTTCGTTCTAACCGAATAAAATATCCGTCGAAGAAGTGAAGTTTCCATTTATATAGAAACATCAACGAAATTGGGAAACCGTTTCGAAATTAAAGTATGTAATGCTACGAAACGTTCGCATTAGTTCAGGATACCATTGTTGTCACACAATGGGGGTCTTACATTATTGTGAGTGGCTTTGTTCTGGAGAGCAGTGTGATATTAACTTGCTCTAAGTTTGTTTTAGGAGTCTTGTTTACCGAAGACTTGCTAGTAATTAGTACGTGCATTTGTTAATTACACATAATTTACTCATTTCGTGGATAATTATCACCACACCCTAGCATCTGCACAAACTTGTCTCCTGTGTTCTACTGAGTGAACTTTGTTGAGTTCACACCCTACATATTGAGAATCTTTGAAACTTGATACACTGAAGAAGGTCAATGCACGACCGAAAATTTCTCAACTTTTTCCTTGCAATTCCTATATTCCAAAATAGTCCCCTAAACATAATCAGGAATGAACTCATTAAATTGATTCGTCGAAGACTTTTTCTTGTACATAGTAAGGACGTGACAATATTGATTATGAAATTGGTAAATATACAACTCTTCTTTGATAAAAGGAATATTTAGTACATGGCCTCTGTTCAAAACTATCTACAAACTGTGCCCAGCGAAAGTTACTTAGCAGCTTATCAAGATACAGCTCTTGATAAACTTGACAAGGATTCCTTGAATTGTCAAAAAGTAATCTACGGGAGGAATCAGATTGGCAGATTAGTGAATACTATGAGTAAACAGAAGGGAGTGATGTGGTGAACCGCAGGTTGGTACTAGGTCCTCTATCATTTCAAATCTACGACTTTGAACTATACTTTGCTTATGATATATTGTTTTATATTTATTATTTTAGTAAGCCATTAGACTATCGTCTTGGGTACTGAGACAATCATTGATTCAATCATTATATCAACAGAACTGTGAACAACCTTGTGCACAACATCAAATATTGACAAACTATGAAAAAAACATCAAAAATCATTCCACTAAATAAATTATCAACATGAAGAAGATATCATTCATTACTGTAGTGGTAATAAGGACTGTACTACTTCAATTAGTGATTCAGAACTAAAAATTGCAGCAGCTAGAAGATAATTTGGCCTTTACAAAACATTTTGATAGCTGATAGGAAAATTTAAATTCCCCGCGAGAAAAATTGGATACTGAAGGAATCCTAGCAGCAATTTCCCGTACCCGACGTGGTCCGCACCCATTAGAAGCCCGGCAACACACATCAGAAGAATTTGACGCTCACCAACCAGATATCGGAGAAAATTTAATATAATCCTTACTTTTCTATATTTCTCTCTCGAGGTACGAGAACATATTTTTCAAAATTCAAATCTTTTTCGGTAATGAGTGTTCCAGATAGAGTGGGACAATTGGCAATATCTCTGAAATTATCATCATTTTGGTCAACAACACCAGACGCTTGGTTCGTTCAAGCTGAAATTCATGTTACTTTCAAAAAAATCATTGAGGAACATAAGAAATATCAGTATGTCATTCTGTCACTTCTGCTAGAGGCAATCATATCCGTCTTGGATGTCTTACAAAATAGCCAGAATTGAATCAATGCTTCTTTTGAGTGGTAAGTACACCACGTCTACAGAGGAGACACTGAGACACCTAGTGTCGGTTCATTTCCCTAACTCTGGAGACAGAGATCTGACAATTCAAGGACATTGTCAATTATGACTTGGTGAAGTGGGCCATATCCCGATTCGCAACGAATAAATCACCAGGTGAATATGGAATGTTCCCGGCTCTCGTACAAGAGGGCCAGAAAATCATCATCGAGCTATTTGTGAAAATTTTCCGATTTTACATTGCCACTGGCTCTATTCTAAAGCTATGGCAGATAGTGAAAGTCGTGTTCGTTCCAAAGGCGGGTTAAAGTGATTTTACGCAAGCTAAGGCATTCCGCTTTTTCAGTCTTACCTTTATTTATATTGAAGGAAATAGAGATACTGATTGACATACACATAAGGGATGAATCACTGGAGACATGTTCCGTACCCTGTCGTCAACACGCCTACCAAGCTGACCTCTCGAGTGAAAGAGCCTTGCATCATATAGTCACACGAACAGATGATGCTAAGACTCGAGAGTAACACGCCTTGGGGGAATCTTTGGACATCGAATGGGCCTCTGATAACACGTCCGTCGAGTCTATTTATCCGGTGGATTGAAGCCATGCTGTCTAGGCGTGCAATGAAGGCGAAATATAACGGATGCTGTGTACGAACCACCACTATAAAATGCTTGCCCCAACGAGGTATCTTACTTTCGCTTCTGTGGTGTCTCGTTGTCGATGGACTATTGGACCAGTTGGCAAGAGTAGATTTTCATGCTCATGTCTATGCCGACGACTTGGTTGGGGTCACCTTTGGGCGGCATTTGGGGACACTGTGCGAGATGCAAAACACGCTGCCTCAGCGTAGTAGACCACTGGTCACAACGAGGGGCTCATGGTCAACCCTGGCAAGATGGATATTCTACTGTTTACCAGGAAACATGAGCTGTGCACACTGGCAGAGATTGCTTTCTCTGGCAAGGTTCTGCAACTCAAAAGAATGATGTTTCTGAGAGTAATCCTAGACTCTAAATTGACTTGCGCGAACACTGCGAATATCGAGTGAGGTAGGCATCTCCGTCCTTCTGGAAGTGCAGGAGATCTTTCAGCAGCATCTGCAGATTATAGCCGCCAAGGATCCTTCTCATTGGATCTTTACTGCTGTGATCAAGCCTGTGGTCACCTACGTTGCGGTTGTGTGGTAGTCAGGGACAGAGACTGATATGTCCTAGCACCGACTGCAGCGATTTACATGCGTAAATCGGTTCCAACGACTTGAGGGCTTGAAGCCCTCGCCGGATTTCCACCTTTACACGTATACATAAAAGCTGAAGCTATGAGCAACAGTCTCGTGAAAACTCACTTTCCTCAAAATCCTCATCATGGATAGTATGGTTCACAGATGGGTCCAAAATAGGTCAAGCTTCTGGAGAGGGAGTGTATCTGAAAATTCCAAGGGTCGCTGAAACAGTGACCTGCGGAGAAACTAAAACTGCATTTACATCTGCATAGACAGCCCGTCTGCTCTGGGAGCCCCCAAATCACCTAGAGTCACATCAAGGCTTGTCAAAGAATGTCGGGCCGGAACACATGATCGCTTTATCAAATTTCGTGGGTTCCCACCCTTCTGGGCCAACTGAGAATGATCTGACTGGTGGCGAGCGTCACCACGCATGAGGCAAGCCAAGCAAAAAGTTTGTTCCTAGACTCTCAAAGAAACTACTCTCTCTAAACAGAAGGGACATCAGAGATATAACTGGGATCCTGACGGGTCACTGCCCTCTTAACAAACACCTTCATACTATAGGCATGGCAGATGATCTCATGTGTAAGAAAAGCAGAGGAGGGAGAAATTACCTATCACATCCTGTTGGAACGCCCTGCTTTGATGTTCCTCGGGCACCGCCACTTTGGCGAAGCAAAACTGTTCTCAGAAGAACTCATGGAAGTCAGCGTTGGCTATATTTTGGTTTTCTGGCTGGTCACAAATATGGTAGAATAGAATAGACTTTTGATTGCGGGGCGCACAATGGGTCCAGCTAAGTGGCTTAAGCCCCCACCCTCCATCTAATGATGATGATGACTATATCGCGAAAAAAGTGGAATATTCAGGGAGCCTACGCTATCATTCGCAGAGTAAACCAGCTACCAGGTCAAGAACCTGCACAAAACTAGTACCGAGAACTAGAGATAGGTAATGTGTGTAACACATCTGACAGGAATAGATGAAAAGCCCTCTGCTGTAAGGACCAGCTTCCTAGAAAAATAAAATCTATCATCAATTCACTATTTAGTAACATTATATTCAATAATAATTGCGGCGTGGGGTTCCATGAGCATCAACCTATATTGTAGATATTTCTATTTATTCCACATCCATTATGATGTATTATTTATCAAATTTCGAGCATTTACCGCATATCATATTTGTAGAATAACTAGCATTGTTAGAGCTACTAATTATTATTATAATTATAGCTCGAAACTTCTGTGCAGAGAACGTGATCGCCAATGGCATTTAACGAATGGCTTTATGCTTTCATTATTCCATCATAACTATTGATATAATTCACATTAATGTGCGTGTCTGGTATCTGAATTGATCGTCAGTTTTATTACAACATGTTTTATATTATTTATGATAATTGAATTATCCAACGTCGGTCACTTTCTGTAACGAAACTTAATTCCGATACTTAATGCAGAACCCTACTTGAAAATTTTAACGATCATCAACAGCGGTAGCGTTGTACTTACTGCTTCCCTCAATAAACGATAATTGACCTAGATCATTTATTGGTTTCATTCAAGATTAACATAAATGGAAATGATTCGATGTAATAGATGAGAGGTGTAACTTTCTATATCTAATATTGACATGCATTTTCCTGATTTTGAGGAAACCAAAAGATCTATGTTTCTGTGAAAACATTTCATAAATCTGTTATACTCTGAACTCTGACATTTGGATGTGAAGAATGTTCCAGATATATCCCTGGAGGATAAAGAGATCAAAGAAATATTCATCCGAACCAGGTTGCATAGAGTAGACCATGGCGGAATAATCGGTGACTAATCGATTAGTCACTCATCTTTTCAAAACGTCGATGGTGGTAACCCTTACTTTGTTATAATTTATGATATTGATATGAAGAAACACTTTTTACATGGTTTTTATGACTTATATTCATAGAAACACTAACGTGAGAATAGTTTCGACAACTAGCATGTCATCTTCAAAACGATACTAGTGTATGAATAAACAAGAAAGATCTCAATATATTTATAGTCACAATAAGATAGAAGTAGCAAGTGGGGGTTTGGTTTTGAATGTGAGGAAATACATTACCGGGATTGAGTAACTGAAATAGGATGAGGTAGAGTTAATCAGGTGATTAGGAAATTTTAATGCGGAGATTCACTAGGCAAATATGTAGGTTACAGGAAATTTTATGTTGTGAAGACGTTATCAAAAAGAATGCTGTTACAAGTCTAATTGATCATTAAAACTTGTACTGTCTTTATTTTCTATACAATTGAAAATGTCTACTGATTCTAGTTTGTTCAACTTGAAACCTCTACTCCGCAAATGCATAATTTTCACTTCATCCAAATTTGTTTCTAAAAAATCAGCGGATATTTTATTGAGTCAAAAATGTGGAAGATATTCCTCATATCTAATTCCCATTATACGACTTGATCTACCAATGTGAAAGTTATCACATTCTGTTCACGTATATCCTCCAGGTTTATTAAACTCATTCGTTCTATATTTAGCATTATACAGAATATAGGAGAATTTATTTTGGGGTTTGAAGCTAACTTTTAGATCATGTTTTGATGAAATGTCTGCAATTTTTTTACTCATCGCACCAAAATATATTGGGGAAACGTATTTTGATCAGGGATCAGATTTTTTTGTAACAGAATGAATACTAGAGTATGGTAATGTCTGCTTCTTTCTATTAATCAATTTGGATATAATTAAGGTTTATATTCATTGTTGATGGCGATGATGATGATTATTCTTTATTCGAGCTTTCAGGGTGAGAGATAATGATAGGGCTCTATGTAATATCATTGAATTGTATGCTGCCAATTTGTGACTACGGGGAGACTAAAGGAGGAATCAGCAACAGTTGTATCTGTGAATGTAGATTTTCTATAAATTTTAAAAGTGATGATACAATTATGGTGCGTGAGGGTAAGGTATGAGAAATTCATTTTGTTATCTTTCTATGTTTCTAAAGTAAAATTTATGTTAGCATGAATATTGTTAATGAAGGATAAGAAAACATGCAGTTGTTGTGATGTACCTTTGAAGGAGGATAAAACATCATCTACGTATCTAAACCAGCATTGAATATGTTTTTTAGGTGGAGGAAACTCATTATAGCTTCTCCAATTTGAGACATGTAAATATCTGCAAAAAGAGGACTCAACGGGGATCTCATTGCTAATGGGGATCCCATACCTAATCTACTTTCAAAATTTATAGAAAACCTACATTCACAGATACAACTATTGCCAATTCATTTTTTAGTCCCTGTAGTCACAACTCAATGATACATAGAGCCTTTTCACTCTCTCTTTCGAAAACCTGAATGAAGAATTGAATAAATTCAAGGTTATAGCCATTAACAATAGTTTTCAACCTCATATTATATCCAAATTAATTGACAGAGAAAAACAGAAATTAACCTACTCGAGCATCTAAACTTTTACAAAAAATTACGATTCTTCATCAAAATACGTTTCCCTCACATATTTTGGTACCGTAAGTTGACGAATTGCAGACATTTTATCGAAACATAATCTAAAAGTGCAAAAAAAGGACTTAATGGGGATCCCAATAGCTAATCTATCACTATTAAATTCACAATTATTTTGGCTAAAGCAAAGATTTAAAGCTTGTTCTACCTCGGTTTTTATTACGGGATTTGTATGTAATTTTCCTAAAATTTCTGTGATTTTTTTCTCAATAACAAAAGGTAGGAGACGAGAACATTACCTCATTCTAGGCTATAAAAATGCTTGAAGTAGGACATGATAAATTGTGGAATTTCGAATATTTTTTGAACTTGAGAGCACTCTGTCCTACAATTTCGGAACGTCAAAATTTTAAAGTAGCCCTTGAGGTATTTATTGAATATTTTATACAGGCTCTACTTCAATTTGGTTCAAATATAAAGCATTTCACATTCAAAACCCAGTTTATAAGTGTCATATTAACTTGGTGGAAAACAATGAATGTGGAAACGATTACGGGACATTTTCCAGGAACTTATCTTCAAGGATATCTAAGGGGATGATTCGAAAATCACGTTTTCAAGATTTCTAATTTGGACGTCTAGTTATGGCTTCAAATGTTGCTTGGTCATACAGTTCACCAGTTTACGGAATTGCAGGAATAATTTCATATTGTTTCAATGACCTCAATTTGAATAAGATATTGTTAGAAAATTTTCACACAGAACCTTCAGAATAGATGTTTTTCACATCAATGGAAGCAAATGGGGTGTAACTAAGGACTTAGTTCATGTCTGTCGACTTATACACTAAAAATACTATTGAAGTATTGAGGACCTTTCGGCTACCAAGTATTCATCAGGGTAAAATCGCCGGAAGGTCCTCAGTATTTTGATAGTATTTTCAATGGATGAGGGTGATTATTTCTTATTAAAAGTGTTACAATATATTCACAGTGTGAACGTTTATGGTTTATTAGAAAGCCCTTATTTAAATCCCAAAGAATAGATAAAACTTTTGTTCTACTACATTTGCCGTAAAATACGTGTGACCAGCTGGAACATGATAGAGCATTCAGGCCTTGTATAATAAAGGGATTCGTCTAGTCGATGATAGTAGCTTATGCGAAGGAGTTAATGAGACGGCAGAATTACGAAGAGTAGGAAACACACTGGAAGTCGGTCCCTTCATTATTCATTATCATATTTTGATTTGTTCACCGAACAAACACAACATAACGAATGCCATATATGTTGGGTAATACACAGGTGTATAAGTTTTCGGGACTTATCAAAGTAGGTAATGCTGGAATATGTGTTTTACTTATATCGTGTATATTTTTGCCTGTATTTTTGATGAATGCAGGAGCAAATATGAGTCTGCCTAATTTTACTAATCACGTAATGTCATTCGTTCTTAAAGCTACACAAATATCTGCAAGGACCGATTGAACTAGTTGAATTCTATAGTTTCAGTAGTAAAATGCGATCAAAACAACATTGAAACACAAATTCACATTCTAATAACAATATATTCACATTCGCCAAAACACACTGTGGCATCTCCAAAATGAGTCATCATCTAAACTATAATTCATTCTGATGCCAACGTGTGGTGGAACGAAATTGTTAATAGAGCACATTTTACTATTCAAATAAATCGACATCATCATATAATTCATTAGACCTACATATCCGGAGCACCAACGTTTTTCAGCAGTAAGTATCATCATGGTTTCATCGTTGCCATACAAAGCAGAATTAGCGTTATGTATATGTCATTCTGATCCGCATCGGAACAAATTTATAACCCATACACAAGTAAATCTCTCTTAGTAACGAATGAGTTTTATTTTCCAAAATGAGGAAGAGTACGGTTGCAAATCAATTCGTAGCACTGGCAGGTGATATAATAAAATGCGACGCCATTGTCAAGCCTTCCGAATACAATAGTACAGTATATCACATTGATGTGCATATCAATTCTCGTCTCACGGATAATGCACATGATCAGAACGAAAGCCATTATTTAAAATGCATGTTCAATGTCCAATGGTAATTTTGAGTAAGGCATTAAAACAGTGTTTGCCGTTGCGGTTATTATTGATGCGCCCAATAAGCCATTGCGGGTTAAATTATAAGGCAAGGATGCGATCTCACGAACTACTAAATCTAAACTTTTATAAATGAAAATGTTCCTGAAATTTTATGGCACCATTTAACTTATTTCAATTTATTCTGACGACGGTCGATAAGCCTTGCGTGCGCTGAACATCAACATGTTTCGGATTTAATAGATTTCCTTTTAAAATTGATAACACACGGAATTTGTTCACCCGGAAAATACCAAGCCAATTTATCTGATTTTGCCACAATTATACCGAGAACGTTTCGAACGGTATCGAGAACCACAAATAGTTCATCTTCCTTTCATTGGTCTATTTATCGCATACCTTCACTTGTTCATCCCCGTTTACAATCAACTAAAGGTTGGGATACACACCCGAAACATCGGCCGAGTCACAGATCGGCCCCAATGAAAATGATGAGCACCACAAGAAGGAATCATAGTTCGCCATTTTGAAGTTTTCTGACGGGATCCACATATGTCAACGATACCATTTGCTCTCAAGTTTTGACAAACTATCATCGAAATCATTTATTATCTACCCGCGAAACAAGTTTCAGGTATTTTGCAAACTATTTTATATTGCGGAAATCTCAGAAATTATGGGTTGTACTCCATTTTTAAACCTTGGCTCACTTCAACGTAGGTTGTTCCACCACGAGAGATTCCAGATAGGCGGACTAGACGAGCTGAAACTAATCACTCCTTCATTGTAAAGCTCGAGACCTGCCGAACTTCTTTCTACCAGACTTCATTTTCTATTGAACAGCGAAGTTGTGGAACTCTTCACCTAGTTAGGTCTTTCCATATACCTTCAACTCCACAACCTTCAAGAAGAATTCTCCCAAAATTCCACCGCTATAGTCAAAGTATATTGCATCCGCTCTGAATTTATTGTATGAAATAAGATTCGTCACTATTGAGATTCTAAGTGTAAATCATGATTACTTTGTATCTCACTCTAGTAAATAGAGGCTGCTCAAATCACGACTTGAAAAAACAGAGGAGGATGATGTAGGTAAATCAATTTTTGTTGAAATATCTGATGAATATTCTGGAAATACCCACTGAATGCAGCGTCGTAGCTTTCAGCGGATGCGACACCACTTCGGCTTCTTATTTGCAAGGCAAATCAAAACCCGTAGCGCTACATGCAAAGGATGAGATTTTGCTAAACAGTGCAGACATTTTCAAGAAACTCCGCCCGAAAACGTCATGGAGCTAATCACCTACGGATGTGGAACAGAAAACTGTGGTATTGTAGCACGCGCGTGCAGTGAAGCCGATCTTGTGTTGCTCAGTCGCTTTGAAGTACTGTATAGAGGGGGAATGCAGAAATGTACCTTCATTCGACATGGAGGAAACATATTGATGAGCTATCTCACAAGTTGTTCGATTAACGTAGCAGACATTGAAGAAGAGTCGACTGCAGAGACATCATCGGACTTCCTTGAAGAAGCACACGTCATTGAAGATCCGCCAAAAAAGAAACATGAATTAAGAGGCAAAACCAGAAAATTGTAAGAAACGAATCATTATAAACTACTTATTTACGAAACTACTCTCGAAAATTATGGAGAAAGCATTGTACATAAGACTGATCAACTACTTTGATATATACGAATTACTACTTCTTCCCATCGGTCGGTAAGTGGTCGTGTTCCCAAATCGTTTCTTCTAAGTAGCCGTATTGAACCCAGAACGACTGCCTTCTGCATCCAGTCTATCAATATCTGTGCAGAGTTCTTGCGGATCGGAACGATCTTCAAGTTGGAACGCAGCGAAGACCGAATTCTACCTAAAACACCGATAATCAGAACCACTAATACGACCTTGTGGCCTGAGTATAGCTCGTACAGGAGGTCTTGATACTCTCAATTTTTCCTCCTCTCTCAAGACTTTGTTCTCGTCTCTGCCGGTGCAGAAAATTCGACGACATGCATAGTCTTCGTTTGTTTATGTTACAAATATTTTTTCAAAACTGAAATCAACATAATTATGTTTAATTGCTGGTTATTCTTCAGATTGGTCACTACCAAAACTTTGTGTAAGGCGATTACATTGGCATTCTATACGTCGATTAAAAAAAAAATGATACTTTGTCCATTTTAATGTCTGTGAATTCTCTTTATTCTGCATTCGGTAGGTATTTCCAAAGTAGTGCATACTAGATGAGAGCGCTATATCTCCGTAACAGCGTATCGTAGATGAAAAAGTGCACATACATCTGGTTGTTTCGTTTCGGCTCTACAACTTTTATATTTTTGTAGCGTTAAAAAACATTTTTTAGGTCGAAAAAGAAAGAAAAGTATATATTGGCGACATTGGCGACATCTGCTTTTCGCACTTTTGGTTGTAGCACAGTGACTGAATCAGTAAGATTGTGGATAATATTGTCCTCTACAATTTTAGTTCAAAAATTTGAACGTTGTCGAGGAAAATCGAATCCGAGAACATTTTGATATTCCAAAAAATGCCCAAGGGGGGCAACTTTTTGGTTTCAAGCTCGTCACATGCCTCGCTAACGAGCCATGGAAAAAGCTTCGGTAATTTTTTTCCACAAAAATTACAATTTATTATACTAATACACTGATTATGCAGCGAACAAAATGTAGACGGTTGTAATGTACAAAATATATCCCGCGATAAGACAGAAAAAATATACGTAAAGACTATTGTATTGAATCGTGATTTATTAATAAATACCTAATATGTGCATAAGGAAATACAAACACATTTCGTATTAGAAGTCAATAAACAAAGTTTTTGGTTCAACAGGTTGAACGGTGACAACACTATAGTCTCAGACAGCTGTTTCGCCTTACTCATTGGGCTCGTCAGTGAGACAAGACAGACGTGAAGTCACTGATCAACCATCTCCGAAATTGATTCAATATAATGAATCACCTTCAAAGTGTTTGGCGAACCTAGAACTTCCAACACCATCTGCCGGAAAGCAGATCTCCCACTGAGAATGCAATTCACAATGCAATGTATTGACAAAGTTCTCGCGATTTCGACGGGGAAACAATTGGAAATACTGCCGCCAGGTGACGGTCCCTCAACAATGCATAGTGAAATACAAACACATTCCGTGTTAGAAGTCAAAGACAAAGTTTTTGGTTCACCAGGTCGAACAGTGACAACACGTCCTGTAACCTCAGACAGTTATTTAGCCCTTCTCATCGGGCTCGCTAGTGGGACGAGGAGATGGTGTCGGAACTTTATAACGTGTCCTTGCGACTTTTCGGTAAAGTACTGATTTCAAATCCTCGGGCGCCAGATTTTCTAAAGGTTAACTCCTTTTGAGGACTTCTGCTAGGGACCTCTCCACAAGGCTTGTCACTATGCTATCTGAAGATATCCTTGTCCCTAGGGTACCTACAGTGAAGTATAACCAGAGTCCAATGGGCAGAAAACAGTATCGAAATTGTAGGCTTTAATTACAATTGATACCTGGTTATAACTTAGCTCGTTAAAGATGGGGCAGAAATAATTTAATGAAACAGGGAATTCCAAATATTAAAATATATAATGATTTTAACAAGTACACTTTCAGAATAATCATTTTAAATGCAATTGAACGGTATTATTTCACAAAATTGCACCCAGTCGGAAAATGTAATGAAGGTCAAACGGTAAATGAAAACTCTTTCAAGATATCAACTCTACGATAAGTTCGGTCACTAAATTCCATTCAGCGGTACGGGATCGGTTGATGAATGATTCAGAATGATCAATTTGCGGAAAAGTACGAATCAAACAGGTCTCAGCGTGATGAGCGGTATTCGGTAAATTGTAGATAGCAGCACTAATAAATGAAATGTTCAAATCACACTACGATATATTTGGTTATTAATTCGGTTTGTTCGGAATATATTGTTTTCCGATTGTACGATATCAGATTTTACTATTTCTCGGTTAATTACTCTAATTGAGTTTATTCTGTCATCTCATCCACCCTTGTACTAACATTCACGGAGTACCCGGTAATTGTGAGACAGTGCTAGATTTTATACACTTTATAGATTCAGAATCTAGACAATTAGGGTTTATACTTCCGGGGTGACACAGTGTGCACAAACCCTGAGAATCACATCTGCAATAACCCCTATATCCACGGCCGAAGACTTCTCATAGTATTAAGGGAATTATTACGATTCTCAATCACACAACCACCCCCAGCTTATACTTCTGGAGTGACACAATGTGCACAAGCCGTTAGTGGTTTGGTCGTCTTAGGATATACTTATACTTCTGGAGTGACACAGTGTGCACAGATATACCAAAGACGCCTCTGTCGTTCAAACATACACACTCTGTACGCATCACACAATTACTTGAATATTTCAATTCACGCGCGAATTCAAATCGTGCGCGATTCGACTTAGGATAAACTAGGATAAACTCAAATTCACCAATTCAAATTACTGAATACTACGGAACTCAGGTATCGTACAAACGTTTACCAATTACAATAACAATCATACATTACGGAAATCAATATATCGTAATGCTCAAAAATATAAACTATTTGCAATCATTTACCTTTTTGTAAAATTCACAAACACAAACGGAACACTATTGTTACTTCACAGCTCTTAAATCTGACTCAAACTCGAATAAATTCAAAAACACACGAGAGCTACTACACTCATTGAAAATCAAAAACACAAGAGATATTGTACGGCTTGAAAAATCACAATAACCAAAAAGAGCACAAAAGAGTAACTGTACTTATTGAAATGCAAAATCACAAAAAAGAGCTACTTCACTCATTGAAAATCAAAAACACAAAAGAGCGATCTGTTGTTTGTCACGGCTTTTATATGTTTTTCGAGGTTCTTGACAGGTCTGCTCCACCAAATCCTTATTTTTGTGCCAATGGTTTTTACTTATGCCCCGAACAATGGTTAAAAGTGACGCTACTTTTTAGATCTAAAATTCGCGCTCATGATATCACACCAGTTCTTCCCGGCGGACTAAACAAGTGTTATCGGAGTTTTTTGGTTGTTCGCCCTTTTTATACATAAGGTTGCACAAAGTTTGGTGTCTTAACTGGCCAGACCCCTGTTTTTGCGACATATTTTATCGGAATGAAATGCAATTTTTTAACGGGCATGAATTAGATTCATCTATTTGAATAATTATACTTATTTGAAATTACGGAGATTTAGAAAAGTGACAATCACGGAATACACATTCAGAATTCATTCATATCTATTGAAATAATGAACTGTTCAAACTGAAATTACATGTAATATCCGTATTTATTGCCTGATCTAAATTAAATAATCTTTCAAAATTTAAGCTCCGTTACAACTTCTAGTTTCAACACATACTTTGAAGATGATTCATCAAATCACTTTCGGAGATGATTGATCAGTGAACTTTACGTCTGCCTCGTTTCACTGACGAGCCGACTGTGGAAGGCGAAACAGGTGAGACGATAGACGTGTTGTCACTAATATGTTACAATTACATAATTGTATACTTGATGAGTTAAATCAATAAAAAGCTAAAGAAACAAATAATAACAATAGAGATCGGATGACTATTTTAATGAAGAATAATACAGAAAAACCTAAAAATAATGTATCAAGGATCATCGTACTACCTAGCACCTAGATAACATTTTTGTAGAGGATACAGTTCAGCAGAACTCTGCATCTCATGTGAGGAGAGACAAACAATACTATAGTCAAGGTACATTTGTTAAATAGGCAAATTTTTTTATTTCGCTCTTCAGCTTCAAAACACACGGAATTCTCGAGCAGTGGGACATAAATTTGTTAATTGAAAGTGTCACTGATTGAACAACAATTCTTACGCACGCTGAACAAATAACTACCAGGTAATAAAGGTCACAGCTGATAACAATAGGTATTCCGAAATGAATTCTGGAATTTCGAAAGCTAATCAACAGCATTGCGCATTGTTCCAAATTTAATTAAAAGCAGAAAGTATTGTTTTGAACCGAGTTCGCTGTTAACGGACGTAGATTTTTAAAAAGTGCAACTCACGTAAGCTTAAACCGGTAAAAACCGTAGTTTACGAGAAAGCCGGGGCCCTACCGTTGAAAAATTAATAATATACAAGAGCGCTTGTCGCACGTAAAAATAAATATTGAAACGTGGGTTAGTTTTTATTGTTATTGCCGGAGTTGTACGTTCGAGTCCATTACCATTATGGGTTTTAAAGTTTTTAGTCGGAATAAAGCGATGTTGAAAGTTTCGGCGGAACAACTTTCAAGATATTAGCGCTTGCCGTTGACAGGGCAATATGCACGCGCGCAGATAATATTGACGTCGTTTAACAGTATCGGGTATTTAAATGTCACTTTCGGAAAACTTTCGTTAATGGCGACTGTTCCGAACCTGCTCGAAAAAGTTGGAGAGATGCCATTTATAACATAAAAAGCAACGCATGGAATCACAAGGCACCCCGAAATTTAAGTTATTGATGTACCAAAGACGGAAATATTAGAGTGCAGGAGGAATTTTAGAAATTATATTGCACATATTGATATAATGTTTCTAAGGCTATTCAACTTCAAGATTGGCATTTGTGATGAATCTTACTCGGAAGGGATCCAAGCCTGCACTTTAAAATGAACTCTTCGGCTATGGAGATTTACCGCTGATGAAGGTGATAATGAAGACAGATTAACTCCATTTTTGGTAGCAGATTGAAAAAAATTCCTGGAAGGAATTGAGGCAACTTGTCTGTGCAAGTGGCATCATCGAACAATGCGACAAAGATGACTTGCCCTATAGCTTTGACGCTTTGTTGGTGGATGGATGAATTGAACATGTCTGCGGTATTTTGCAAAATCTCATCATAGCGCTACGAGTTTTGATTTACATTGGAAATAGGGGCCACAATTCACTAAAAGCTACGACGCTGCATACGGTGGGTATTTCCAAACTAATGAAACCGCTATATCTTCGTAACAGTGCTGCGTAGGAAAAAAAGTGCATGTATACATTTTACAGTTTTTTTTACTCTACAACTTACATAATTGGTCATTGTTTTCCACAAAAAACGTATTTTCCCTACAGATTTATTGTGATATTAGCGAGAGTTGAAAATATGACGAAGTAGTTGATGATGATCTATAGTGAAGTCCAAGGATAAAAAAAAAGAATCAGGATCTAGCGAAAATATGGGTAGACGCGGAGTAGACTCGCTTCATTTTTGTAAATATTTATATTAAAACAGCAGCTGCTATTCCATCTAGTCAGCTTGATCATCATCATTTGAGAGGAGGAGGCATGGCTCACCAAATGCACTTAGGCCACTTAGTTGGGCCCATTGTACGCACCGTGTTCAGAAGTCTTTCCTATTGTAGCAGATTTGTGGCCCGCCAGAAACCCAGAATATTGCCAACGCTGGCATTCTACAGGATGTGAGAGGCAGTTTCTTCCGCCCATCTCCATTCCCTACTGTATTTCAAAACTAATAAATTTTCTTGGGAAATTATGTTACTCGTGTTGAAAATATATTCCACTATTGTAGATTTTCCACTATTACTCTTCTTCATGTGGCCAGGACGTTATTTATACCGAATTGGAATGTAATAATCATAATAATAATATAAGTGCCTTCATTCTCAATTTTCAATCTATATTGTAGTAGAAAATTTAATAAACATCAAATGATCATAATACAATATATGTAATTCTAACTAAAATCTCTAGGAGAAGTTAACCTCGAGAATGTTCTTTCATGCCACCCTTGTTATTGTATGTGAAATAAAATGACAATAATGGCATATAGCGAAAGTAATTGTGTTATTCCTTCATCACTGTCAAAAATGATCTTTTATATCAGAGTAGAAAGATACAGAATTTTGCTATGAAATGTTAATCGTCTCAAGAACGCGCAGAAATTGCTAAATAGTATTTCCAAAACTTTTCTTCGATAATTTCAACTCAAAGCGCTTTCAGGAGAACGCATTTCGGTCGAAGAGCTCCACACGGAGAAACAGTTCGACGTTTAGCAAACGCGCTTTCACAGAATGCCACAATAAATGAGCATCCTGGAGACCTCGTTCTGGTCGTTCAAATGAAAATATTGAGCTTGTTCGGGCTGACGTTCAAGCAGAACCGAAAACTTCCACAAGACGTGCGGCGCAATAAGGATTGTTTGAGCAGACTTTAAGGAGAATTTTACATTTAGACTTGCGTATATATCCAAAATTCAGAGTGTGTTCAAATAACGGCCAATCGATATCAAAGACGTTTTTGCAATACGCACAAATCGTTACGAACTTAGTGGAAGTAGAACCCTATTTTTGGCAAAATAGATGAGAGATGAAACAATTTTTTTCCTTTCTGGTAGTGTTAACAAGCAAAATTATCGTTTTTGGGGAACAGGAAACCCTGGTTTTAACAAGGGAATGTACAGTTTGTTCAAAAAGTCGTTGTTTGGTGCGCAATGTACTCCGAATGAATCATTGGACCCTTCTTTATTGAAGATGCCAAGGACAATGCTGTTACTGTTTATGGCAAACGGTATCGAAAAATGATACGTGGATTTTTGCAACTACAGTTGGAAGAACTTGGCATTAAAAACTTCTAGTTTTAGCAGGATGGCGCTACATGCCACTCAGCGCGTGAAACGGTCGCTCTTCTTAGAGACATTTTCCCTGCCTGGCTGCTCTCAAAAAATGAAGATATTGAGTGGCTCCTCATCACTCTGATTTGACGGCACCAAATCTTGTGTTGATACTTGAAAAAAAATCTACATGAATCGGCCACAAACGTTAGAACACTTAAAGGCTAATATACGTGAAGGAATTGCGCAAATTCCAGCTGAAATATTGCGCAAAGTTATGCTACACTCTCAAAATAGAGTTGGTCATTGTCTGGCTTGTCGTGGTGATCATTTACTCGTTGTAGTTTTTCATAAATAATTTTATAAGTTTCAATAAATAGTTTCCATTGAAAAAATCATTCTTTACTTGAAAAAAACTTGGTTGGGTATATTTTACCGCTGCCTTTAATTTAGTTTACACAGTTGATGGCTTCTTGGTAACTGAAAGGCCATCAGTTTTTGACAGTATTTTTAGTGGAAAAGAATTCTTGTTTCCATAATTATAATTTTTGTGGTTATCAACGGTTCGAACTGCTATGACTGAGAAACTTGCCACTTCCAACCTGGAAACTCTGTATTTTGGTAATCTCATAGGCCTAATAAAATTATGCCGCAGGATAATGAACTTGAAATTGAGCATTGATGACAGGAACAGTATGTTAGTTAATCATGAACTGTGGAATGAGCCATTGACAATCTCAGAACGAGTTCAACCCTGTTCTGAGGGTATCACTTATAACGATACTCATATAAAGCGAAATGCATCCAGGAACCAGGAATAATAATACATTGATGTATAGATTAGTTACAAACAGATACACAATGGAATATTATCCACTAATGACAATAGTAGTTTGAATTAAATTTGTTTTAATAGAAATTTTAAATGAGGAAGCAGACGAGGAATATTGATATACTTTTACGTTGTATTTGGTCAATATTTGAATAATACATGGGATCTATCAGCGTCACATTAACGTAACGCTACATGATGAAAATCGACTAGTGTAAAGATTCTGGTACACCTTGTGTATAACTAAACATCTAGTTTGAAAGCCATTTTATATTGTACGTTGCACTCTATGCCTATATACATACTGATTCTGTACATCGTCCATCTGAATAGTCAACAACATGAAGAAAATCGTTTAGGACCAATCGCTGGAGCAGATTTTTAGCAGACAAATAATACACAGTACTTCTGCTCTTCCTTCTTTCGTATTCATTATCACTCATGTTGGCTTTGTGAATTAAAATTCACTTGACATCTCTCAAGTAGCTTTGGTTATTGCACGTGTAAGGACATTGTCAAATCGTCTTATAGAGCTACGCAGTAAAAAACACTCCAGGGAAAACCTTGTATACTACGCCTGATGAATTACTTAGAAAGAATATTAAGTGTATATATTATTCCATTACATTATACATTTTGAGAAGAAAGTCTCACACTATGTTTTCTGATAATTGCTGTAGAAAGATAGATAATTAATGAAGATAAGAATCTAGCACAGTGATAAACATCTGAATCATATTTGAAAACATTCTGTATGCATATACGCAAAACAAGTTACTAACACAAGCAATAGAATTGGATAGAAATGACTTTATTCATGAGGGAACTCTGATAATAATAGTAGATTGAAAATAATAAAAGTATCTAAATCAAAAAAAATTAAACATAATTACAAAGGTTGCAATAAATATAAAACACAGCAGCCATTCACAATTTAAAAACTCGTAGTTGGTATTCAAAAAATTTCCTACTAGAAACGATTTCATTTTATTTTTGAATTGCATGTGTTTATAACATCTCGGATGTTCTGTACTAGACTATAAAATACTCTGACTGCATCAGTTTTTGTTGTGTTATATACAGATTGAATCAAATAGACGGTGTATTGCCAGTTAATAAGTGCAATAAAGAATCGACGCAGTAGAGAATAGCAGGTATCCCCAACCTGGAACAAAATGAGCGTGATCCATAAGCCGCATGTCAGTACCCCTTAACTAACGACACAATCAGCATGTTTACTAGAGATGTGTAAAACTAAAAATGCCATAATCATAATACCAAGTGCTATTACTGCTATTCATATCTCAAATCTCAAAATAACTGTTTCAAATAAGAGGTACAGAATAGCAGTTGCGATTTGATATTATACAAAATATACTACAGTCTCGGGATGATTCTCATGAAACAACAGTTGGTAAATAACAACAGATCGTTAATAGCAAAATAGCTCTAACTCTTCTGTGCAATGCACACTCCTCTTGTCACAACACAAGTTATTCTGTTCATCTTATTAATAATACGATGCGTCTGGCTTTCTCATACTCTCACATTACGACGCTCGATCTGACTCAATCTTTATGTAAGCGAAAGCCGTTTGAGCTTGCAATAGAAAATTGCTTTGAAGTAAACATGTAAATTCGAGTTTATACATAGTGGGAATGGTTAGTATTTGAGTACGGTCTTGTTCACCCGATATAACCCCCTCAGTTTTATTTCTTTGGGGTTAATTGAAGTCAGTGATCTACTCGGTTCCAATTAACAACACGAGTAATTGCTCATTCAGGTATTTGAACTTCAAGTGTGATAGATTGCTGGATTCAGATCTTCATGCCTAATCGAATATCCAAAAAATATACAGGTATTCCCTTTAAGAATCAGCAGAAAGGTCCTTCTTCCCAAAAATCTATTCCTATTATTATGTGAATTCTGATGTTATTGTTTGTTCCCTAAGGTCTATTGGTATTATTCCCGTTGTCCCAATTTTTCCTAAATCTCATTCAATAAAAATCGACCTAATCCAAGGTTTCCCAAAATTGGCTAAAATGTAGAGAATCAATTCATTCTTTACGATTGTATTTATTATATTTAGTATATTCTTTTGAACAACAAATTTATTTGTCTACCAGAAAAAGATACCAAAAATGATTGTAGCATACAACGGGGTACGTCTCCCAGTTTCATTTAGAAATGTTGCTATTATTTGATAACATCAAATAAGTTTATTCATGTATTTCGTACTTCATACTTATCCTAGTAATTTTCTTTCTTATACCTATGTGATAACTTTCCCAGCAATTCAAGAAAGAATTCACTTGAATACTATTGTCTTATCAATTTAAATGAGATTCCATCAGGGTGATACCTAGTTGAATGTATATTATTTCTTGACTCCCATTGAAGTTTTTCAGATTCGCATATGTTGATATGATTTTTTTTTTTGTATCACCTCCTGATGTTTACCATATGAACAGCCTGTATACACGCAAATCATTGGGTTGAATGGAAATAACTAACTCAGAGTTGCTCGTGTAAAAATAAATGGTTTTCAAGACTTTAGTAAGCGTTTGTCCTTCGCTTTTGTTGATAGTCATTAAAATGTTGCGCGAACTGAAAATTATTTACTTTTTATTTCAAAGGGAAACGAATCATCTTTATTTGTGAGAGTGATGCGTAAGATAACTACCACTTTTCTTTGGCGTGCTCCTTTAATTATTTCTGCTCGACTTTATTGCTTGGTTCGTTATAAATAAAACTGATGCTGCATATAAGGAATCTTCCATGTTATAAATGCAATATCTGCACACATTATTCTCGAACACATTATTACAGTACCAGACCCAGATGATTTCTAATGGGCGGTCGAAGGTACCCTAAGTGACGGATCAGGTAGGGCAGAAGTATTTAAGATTCTACCTCAGGGCAAGTGCTGTGGATTATTGGTACATTTGTATGCATCAATATCTGCAATTTGATTAGTCATGGACAAATTTCCGATAAATTAAGATATTTTTGTTCTAAAACAGTTCTTACGAAATGAATCAGTTGTGCAGGCGCAAGAAAATTTTCGTCACTAATTTAATGTAGAAAGACAAACCTCAATGAGGTGAGTGGGGTATTTTGAGAATGGAGGGAAAGTTGCATCTAATTTTAGAGAAGGTACAGTCAGAACACCATCTGACGATATACATCGATCTACATGAGGCACGCATATATGAATTTATCCATAAATCTTATAATAGATCTTGTCAGTACTACCACAAACTAATAGTTCTAGACAGCTGTTCGCTCTTCTCATAGAGCTAATCAGTAGAACAAGACAGTTTGCAACGTCTCTGAACGATCTCTGTTGAAAGTACACATAGCCGACCAAGAGTATGGTAAGAAGAGCAACATATCTCACGCCATCTACATAGATGTTTCACCAAGAAATCAAGCAATGTATGACATTAACTGATTAACAAAAGTTACGGAGTATTTAAGGCTACTTGAATGCGCCAGATGGCGACATCAAACCAAACCAATTTAAGAATTCAGATACAGATTCAGATGGCTTTTTTTGTTCTGCATTTTAATTTACATGCTCATCAGTATAAATTTCAAGTCGTTCATGAGTTCAAGTAGACCCATCTGTTGCGCTCAATTTTAAAAAATTTTACAAAATGATTGGCTCCGAAAGACAATACCTTTCGGAAGAAAATGAGGGAACTTCGAACGTTACATTCGCATGTTAGACCAGAATTACGCAGATTTAGACAAAATTTAATTAAGTTTCAACAAGACGCCACGGCACAATGTTACGGCAAACTCGTATTGTTCCTAGATCACTTTGTATCACGATTTTGTGAGATTACAAGGCCAGCTCATTCTCCTAGAAGACAAACATCAAAGAGACACTCTACTGCTCGGTCAGATCACAACACTCGGAAGAGTGGCAACTGGTGAACGGTTTCATACAGTCGAAAGGGCTGATTGAACCGAACATTAGGGGAGACGAGTGAATATGGTTGAAACCGATGCCATACTGCTGACACAAATACTAACAGGACACAGGCCGTTAACTCACCATCTCCACAAGATGATTTTCGGTGATTCGCCTTTGTGCAGGAGGTGCATACGAAAAAACGAAGAAACGTCAATGAACATTCTGTGTAGATGCGTCACAGTGATCCCCCAAGATGTAGAGCACTTTCCGTAGAGCTATGCAATACTGAGGAGTTCCAGAGACTTGATACGTTGAACCTCTTCAGGTCACTAACCCCCAACCTGGTTCCGACTGGGTGAACCTGGGAACCTGGTGAACACTCTTGAGTGGAACGGATCCTGTCTAAATCTGAAGTTTAGTGAACACTCCTAAGTGAGAACCACTTCTACCTCTCAAGTAGAAACCGTCCTTGGATAGCTGAGTGAACACTCGTTAGTTTCAACCGCCCCACCAGGTGTCACGTGAGACGTGGTGCAAAGGGGTTCTGCCTAGACATCAAAGGACCATAAAATAATAATAATAGTAATAGGTCAATCACTTGAGGAGTATTTCATTACAAGCTGATATTTCTTTCCTTTTCTGTTCAACTGGCCTATAATACTTTGACCATTTGACCAAATAGATAGTATAATACATGATCTATCCAGCCATAGTTGATATTATTTTTCTACAATAAATGAATAATGTATAGAAAGACTCACCTTTTCGCATTTCGGAGTCATATCATGCAGCCGAGAACCTGGAATAAGAGAATATTTTTATGAGAAATGGTTTCATATATGTTCAGGAAGTCAGGTTTACTAAGTACTGAAGTAGAATGAGAATGTTGGCTCAAGGCAGTTAGAAATAAATATTACCTATTGTTAGATCGAAGATTGCAACCTAATGATAAATATCAAAGAATGGATACATCTCACTGCTTTCAGTTCGGCAACACCAATATCCGTAATCATATCGAATTGTATGTTTGACTGAACTGCACAATTTGAAATTACAATCAACAGTTTGATAAACAGTGATAAGTAATTGTGTTTCGTTTGTTAGATTTGTGTCTAGCTGTCAATTTTCGATGGTATGCCTTGTTCACCGAATCAATAACATGACGTCATACTTGGTTAGTTTCACCAATTCACTTCCAGGTAATTCCATTTTGATAGTTGGCAACACATTACAGAGTTGCCGATATGAACCATCGATTTATCAAATTGACTTGTTCGTAAATTACATGTAAAATTATAAATGTATGGTTGATGTAATAAGTAGAGAACTCTTAAATTTGTTTGTAACATAGTTTATTGTATCAAATGGATAGTTCTATCAAAAAGCCAATAATGGCTCACCTTGTTCCATGACACCATATAATTGATTCGGTGAGCAAGCCATTTGCCACAATCTTTCCATAGAGGTGAGTCAACATACATGCTCTCAAGTTCATGTCAATTAGCAAACATTAAACTGTCAATGAATTATACCGTACCGTTACAGGTAGATGTGGATAATTCGAGACGAATGACGAGCTACATGAAAGATTAATTCCGAACGACTGTCGTTTGTTACAGTAGGTACTGGCATTCATTTATCGGAAATTGCAATTTGTATAGAACCGGAGTTAACAGAGTTTATATCTAATTGGGAATATAATTCTCTCATGTTAAACTAGAAAACGTGCACAATGATCAAAAGAGCCTTTGCCAGTTAATAGCTTCCAGCATACGATGAGGTATATATTTCTTTGTAGTAAACGTGAATCACCTGCCGTGTACCTTTATGTGTGCGGATAGACATGCTGTTACTGAGCAGAAATAAATTCCCCTTTGTTTCTCTAGTTTTTGCAATCTCTCAAACGTATAGAAATATCTTCCTATTAGGGTTTATATTAAACATTATATCATCATCTAGGCTGTCATTTCTTATCAACCTTGAGGGCGGTTAGCAATTCCTTCTTCCTGAAAAGATACCTGACTGTGTCTCTTCGTTCAACAGAACAGTGTATTAGACATGTTAGGATCCGTTCACTTGGTAGGAATCGTTCCTTTATAACAATGTCTGTTCGGAAATTATGGGCGGGGTAAGGGGTCGATTCTAATTGAACAATTGATGTCGAAAGGCCCGTACCATTTTTGATAAAACTCAAATGCTGCCTAAACAGTTGTTTAGCTTGTTCTTACATCTTCTATAAACGGATTGTGTTGCAAATTTAGAAAAAAATTTATGGAGTTTATTAATTAGTGAAGGATGATGAGTAAAACTCCCTATTTTTACTGAGCTATTTTTGTTTAGAAATTAAATTATTGATCTAAGATTTGTCGTAACCATTATTCAATGCTATTTGCTGAGATTTCTCACCTTCGTTGTTATAATTTTTCTGACTCATAGCATTCAATAATCTATGAACATGACTATCCAATAGAGCTTTCCATAATTAATTAGTTTATGAGTTTTTCGAACCAATTTTTTTAGAGCTCTAAATTTGAATAAAAACAGTATACTGACCGTTTTTAATCAAATTTAGAGCACTTCAAACTGATCTATTCTTGGTCCAAATTCGATGTACAGCCCCACCCCCCTACGTCGAAGGATCTACCTGCCCTTGATCTTCAAACATTGACCAATGACTTCTTTTCCAAATATTGAGAACATACAATTGGAGGACATGAAAAATCTTCATAAAAGATTGTCTCGTTCCACCTCGATATAATGAGCTGCTTCCGAGAAAAACGAATTTCATTTAATAAGATAATTTGTTGATATTAAATTACTAATATTTGTGATGACCTTATGCCTTTCAGGTTCGTTGAGATTCGTAAGGTGGAAATTTATACGAAGGTTTCTAATGGCATTTTTAGTAACATACATTATTCACTAAATAACACCTAGAACTAGCATTTATGATAACTAGTTGTCACATTACTGACCAAGATACAAGTACCGTTAATGGTTTATTTCCAAATCAATCTTCGATTATAACTGCCTTACTGTAACATCAATTATCTGCCTACAAATGCTTTATTGTTGTATGTTATTTCCTACTACTTAGGCGAGGTCGATTATTATACAACAGCACATCACGTCGACAGGTGACATAAATATATTCAGCTACCTTGGAATAACATAAGCATTTTATCTGGTTCAATATGTGACAACAACTATATGTTTATAATTATATGTAATCAAATTCCTTAGTGGACTTCTTATTAATTACAACAATTAAGTATATTATCAGAAGATGAAATTGAAAACTTCGATTGAAATCAAATAGCATAGAAAGAATAATTTTCATTGAATTTGAAATAGCTTGAATTCCTTAATATTTTTTCGACAGATTTCATCAACCAATTTTTGTGTTAGAGATCATTTTAAAACATAAGGTTTATTCAAATTATTCACATGTTTTCGAGCTTTCCACCTATTTGGGATTCCAAACACACCATCTGATGCACGATCTAATAGGCCCATTGAAACGAGCAAAGCTGATTATCACTGGTCATACAATTGAGAGGTACACTGCAATCCGGCACATCGTAACATTTATATAATGGAATGTTCTGGAGACATTTTATCCACGATTGTTATCGTAATTAAATGTTGGCAATATGAAATTTTCAGATATGTTAACTACACCTCGTCAAGGTAAATATTGTGGCGTTTATCGCTGATGACCGCAACTCATACGGAAGATTCAACTGAAATATTACATGATCAAACAATATAATTAGTTACAACCGAATAGAACACGCAAACAATAATTACCCCTGAGATTATAACGTGATAACATTATAGTACATCAGACAATATGAACACAATATAATGAGGACATAATCCAAAGGGAAAAATATGAAATTGCTGAAACCTTCCATTCATCTGACTGGTAACAATGAAGGTAAATATAATTGCATTCTTGGTAAATCGATGATTGGAGGGAACATTTTGAAATGTAACAGTAGTTTCAAGTAGAACGTATTTTGCAGGCGAAAATAATTTCAACCGATTATAATATAGAAGATAGAAGCAACTAATCACGAAATTCAATTGAAGAATTGACAGTTCTAACAACCATTCAAATTTTGTCATTTTGTGTCATATGAAAAAAGTTCACCCAATCATGTCAACATTACACTGAATATTTCCCTCATGTATAATATTTGTCATAAGAGGAATGCAATTATCGAAAAATTACAGCGGTAATTGCACTGCGGAGCGATAATTGCACTGCGAAAACATCCCGTCGGCATGACACCAATAACAACAACACTGACTGACAATACTGATAAATGACAGATATACTACAAAAAGTGAAAAAATGTCGCGTTTTGGTGAGTGGTCCATACAATCTATTGAGGAAAATGTAGTTGAAAGTGAATCAAATAATACCAAATCCAACAGACATTATATATGGCGACAGTTCATGGATTTTTGCAAGGCCAAAGGATATTTTCTGGACAAAGAGATGTCTATAAGCGTACTGGCAAAAATATTAGCGGAGTGGGCATTCAATATGCGCAAGCAGAATGGTCAGGAATATAAGGACTTCACAATAAAGACAATCTGGAATGTTACCGCAAAATTATTGATGGAAAAGTATTACAAGGAGTATGGTATTATTTTTAATTCGTTCACCGATATTGAATTTAAATCAGCAAGGGACTCTAAACAAACTAAGAGAAAGCAACTACAAACGATGCCCGAGAAAAGAAAGGAGAGTTCAGTGTTTCTCAAAGGTGACGAATACAACAGTTTGGTTCAGAATTGTGACGAAGAGACACCAGATGGATTGCAAAACAAGTTATTTTTCGTTTTTGCTTTTGAGTTAGCTTGGCGTGGTGGAGAAGGTAGCAAGTGTGTAACGTCATTCTTCAAGGAAGAAGAGAATAATAATGGTGAAAAGACAGGAAGAATAATTTATAATCCCATTTTTTCAGAAACAACACAAGGCGGGGAAAAACTGTGTGTTCCATTAAAATGGTTAATTAGGAATAAAACGAATTCTGATTTGTGTCCCATACGATTATACAAAAAATTTTTGTTGAAGCGAGAGGGAATTAAGTCAGATCGACTCTTTATTACTGTAAACCCCTCTTGGAAGTTATGCAGAGCATGGTATAAGAATACTCCTGTAGGAAAGAATAAAATGAGCTCTTGGACAGCCCAACAAGCAGCAAAAATTGGCTACAAAAAACGTGAAGATAACTAATCATTCGATACGGTCTACAGCTGTCTCAAGTTTAGCAATAAAAGGCGTCGGTGAGGAGCAGCTTATTAAAATTACCGGCCATTCGACCACTAAATCCATTACACCGTATCTGCAGTTAGACGAAGGTCACCATGAAGAAATAGTTGAAAAAATGCGTGGAAATGAAGTAGCACCGCTACTAAGTTTTGCGTCGAATTCCGATAATGTGTCAGCTGCAGCTCTTAATGCGCCTGTATCGGGTCCATCCTGTCGGAACGCCAAAAGCTTTTACAACTGCGTGTTCAACTATTTCTTGTAATTTTTAATTTGTGTGTTGAAAATAAAATCGTTTAAAAGCGTGTCTAGCACAATTTTATTCATAGTCTTTGTCAGTAAGTAGATTCTGTGATTTTTCTCAGAAAAAAATCAATACTTATTTCTTTATTCGTGAAATATTCCATTGAATTACACTCGTGCATAAAAATGACCAGATAATTTTACATTCAAGCGTGTTATCTTATAAGAATTGCACTCCGTTATTTTCATATTTTGTAAAAGAGCCCTCCTCCTTCGGACTCGGGCTCTTTCGCCAAAATATGGAAAAATCTCGTGCAATTTTTAGATAACACGCTTTCTTGCAAAATTATCGGTAATTTTCATGCACTTGTGCAATTATAACCGATAATTGCATTCAGTGCAATTATCAATCACTATGACAACACGATTGAGTTTGACAACTTCATTCCAAATAAATTTCAAAATGTCACGTTTTGGCAATGCGAAAATTGAAAGTATAAATGCGCCAATCGAAAAAAAAATTTACAGAAATACAACCTACAGTCACAAATATATTTGGAGAACGTTTATGGAATTTTGCTGGGAACGAGAATATGAATTAAATGAACATAGAAGTTTAGAACAATTGGCGTTGATACTAGAAGATTGGGCGGTCAATATGAGAAAGCAAGACGGAACCGAATTTAAAGAAGCAACGATGAAAGCAATGTGGAACGTTCCGTGCAAACTTTTGCAAGAAAAGTACTATAATGACTATAATATCATGATTGACCCGTTTAACAGTATAGTATTCAAACCAGCCCGAGATGCCCACGATGCAATCAGGAAGAAACTACAAGCAGATCCATGTAAACGTAAGTCCAGTTCAGTTTCGTTAAATTTGTCTGAAGTTAACAAAATAATATTGCTATGGGATGAAAATACTCCTGAAGGTCTTATGCGTAAATCTTACCATATTGCTGCTGTAGAATCAGCGTGGAGAGAAGGAGAGGCAGTTGCTTGTCTGGTGGATTTTTCTCAAATCGAGAAAAATAACGATGACTCTCCAACAAATCGCATTGAAAACAATCCGGTTTTCAATACAACGTGCCAAGGTGAATCTAAAAGCTGTACAAGTAGTTAATGGCTGGTTTCCGATAGTGAAAGACAAAGCTGCCCTGTACGTATTTTTCATAAACTGATATCAAAACGGAGCGACAATATTACCTCACCACGACTGTTCTTAAAACCAAATCGATACTGGAAAAATGAAACTGACAAATGGTACGATAATGTACCTGTTGGAAGAAATACAATGAATGGATGGACTAGATCTGCTGCTGAGGCAATTGGCATGAATGTGAAGGACAAAAAGATAACAAATCACTCGAATAGATCAACTGCTGTTAGCGAATTGACAAAAAGTGGTGTAGAAGAACAACAATTGATGAAAATTACTGGTCATAGCAATAAAAATTCTATACGATCATACCTAAATCTCGATCAAGAACACCACAACAAGATCATAAATATTATGCGTAGTAATAGATCTTCTATAGTAGAGAACAGCAATGAATCTAATTTTAAGTTAAATTTTAGTAATTGTACTTTCACTAACTGTACTTTTATTAAATAAATAAATAAATGTTCCGTTGTGTTGAGTTATACATTTGTTTGTAAAAAAATTTTCCGCCGAATAACCCTCGGGTATTGATATATGCCTCATAATTTTATGACAAATTTCCCAGGCTCGTTGCTTTGTAACAGCCCTCAAAATTCGGCTTCGGTTGTCATAGAATTATCTCGTCTATTTAGTGGAGTAAATATGGCAAATGGTTGGCGAAAATTGTACGATGCATAGCGACCCGGTGGAAAAGTTTTTTTAGGGTACCAACAACATCCTCTTGCAATTTTATTTTCCCAAAATGGGTGCAACCCTTTTTTTTGGCCAAAAAGGTTTTTTTTTACATTTCTAAGGGTAGTTTAGCAACAAAAAATTAATATCTCTGGTTGTATTGAAAATTAAGAAACCAAAGTAGTACCCTTTTATTTTCAATGTCTAAGGAACTTCCAGTCCAAATTTCAAGTTAATCCGATCTCCCCCCTCCCCGTAATAGGTATATATATGGACTGGTGATAGGTGTTATGGTTTCAAAACTACCATTCGAGTTTTAAGTGATAATATTGGATAGTTTTCCATAAATTCAACTTTAAGTCCATTTTTAAGTTATTTTTCAAACTAAGATATCTCATGTCATTTACATCCGATCGGGATTTGCTTTGCGGAAAAATGTAGGTATTTGCATATAGTTTTATGTCCTGGAACTCATTTTCCAATTATTTCTTTTGCTGCCTATATTGGCCATTTTGGTTAATTTGAGATAAATCGAATAACGTTCACGTAAGGAGCGCGTAGCTGGCGAGTTAGAGAAGTGCAAACTGGTTGTACCTAATACGGCTTTACGACGACTTTTCGCGTGCCGTTTTCGCTCCATGTAGTTAGATTAGGTATCGGACCGTGCCCGACGACCCTTCTTTTTTTCGATAAATGTCCATTAAATAGAAAACTTTAATTAACACAGAAACATGTACTCTCAGGTCTGAGCTACGCGCGACGTACGAAAGGGAATTTTCTGGCTACTAAAATATACCGGAAGCGGGTGAAAGCTAGCGGCTGACAACCGAAAATACTTCATCACAACTGGCGCCGCCAGCACGGGACACGAAACTGTCCCAACATAACAAGACCGAGGTAAAAAAAACTCTAACTGACGAAAAGCGAGCTTCTCGAGGGAAATATCAAAATGATTACGTTCGTAGCTAATTACATTGGACGTCTAGCGTTCATGCAATTGTGTTTTTATACAATTTGAACCATCTAATTTCGAAATCCCGGAGCCTAAAGCGCTATCAAATTCTGAGCTTCACAATATTCTTATAAAATTGCGAAATTTCGCACTTTCAGAAACTTAAAATTAATTAATTTAACACAAGTTTTGGGGATATTAATACCGAAAATAAAATGGCCAATATAGGCCGGAAAAGAAAATAAATAAAAAGTGAGTTTCATGACATAAAACTATATGCAAATACCTACATTTTCCTGCAAAGCAGATCCAGATCGGATGTAAATGACATGAGATATCTTAATTTGAAAAATAACTAAAAAATTGACTTAAAGTTGAATTTCTGAAAAACTGTCTGATGTTTTCACTTGAAATTTGAAGAGTAGTTTTGAGATTATAACACCTATCTCCATTCCAAATTTCAGCCAAATCGGTTGAAAAATGATCGAGTTAGCCGTTACGCAAAATTCCTTGCATATATGAGTATATATACCTATTACGGGGAGGGGGGAGATCGGATAAACTTGAAATTTGGACTGGAAGTTCCTTGGACGTCGACAATAAAAGGGTACTACTTTGGTTTCTTAATTTTCAATACAACCAGAGATATTAATTTTTTGTTGCTAAACTACCCTTAAAAATGTAAAAAAAAACTTTTTGGCCAAAAAAAAGGGTTGCACCCACTTTGGAAAATAAAAAGTTCAGGAGGTTGTTGTTGGTACCCTAAAAAAACTTTTCCACCGGGTCGCCATGCATCGTAAAATTTTCGCCAATCTTGCTTATTTTCTCGCCAGATTTACTCCACTAATTATCAATGTCTTAGGGATATTACTACTACAAACTAATTCTAGTACCTGAAGTATGTGACGAAAGTAGTCATAATCAATTTTGATCATATCTGGTTCTGAAACTAATATTTTGTTGTCAATAAATCTCAGGGAAGTGCTCGGTACGAATCAAAAACTTTTAAGGCTTCGATCGAAAACTCTTTTTCATGTTGTTCATTTTATAAGTTCAACAAAGTGAAATGCAGTATCATTATCACTACATATTCTTACTCTGCTGCACTCCTCCTTCTAGCTAATAAGAAGCAGATGAAAATTCCGTAGCAATTAGAAAGATATAACTAACTGTTCCTATCTTGAACAGAATATGTTCTGAAAATTTATGATAGTTGGCATCGAATTTCCATAGTTTAATCGGATGTCAGCTTTGTTGAAATGGGTTTGGAATGAGCCAAAACATTGTGGAGTCCCTTTTAGGGTGATGTTTTGTAGGAATGAGGTAGGTAGAATGAACGAATGCAGATTGGTTGTGTTCAAATTATCGTGCTAAATATGAACGCATATAATATACTTATCAAAAAATGTTCATAAAACTGTTGTTGTGAACAATATAGGGGACGATGGAATCTTAATAAATTAAAGTCAAATTTTATGTCTTTGTCTTTTATACATGTTGACACTGCTACACCAATCACCGAACTGATAGCGGATCGGAGGTCAAATTGCGACATTACGAGGGCTATAGTTTATTAATAAACTATAAATTATGATAAGATCATGAAATTGGCAGTCATAAATGTTAATATTGACTTTGTTTGAATTTCTGGTACTCAAACCGATAGGAAATTGTCTCGAGGTCGTGAATATGCCCTTTTCATTTCCACAAAGTCAATAATTAAGCATTCATTCTCAAAAAGTAATTGGTTTTTGAATGTTGCTGACGCTATTCAATACGCCATCTCTTATACGTTAGCTGAAGCCAAATGGCCGGCTATTGGGTGAGAGTCTTCACTGCACTCACACTCTTCTGTTACAAATGATAAATAGTTCCATATATTTTGATTACATCACACCTTTCAAATCTTCCTATGATGCTTTTGAACTATTGAACATTTCTAAAACTCTCCGAGAAATCCTACAATTTTTTGGAACCTCCGACAAAGTTTTTTAATTTATAGACGTTTCTAAGATATCTTCAAATTGCTTCTACGACTTTTCCTAACCTTTTAGAACATTCTTCAAAATTCTAGAATATTCTAGGATCATTTCAATATTCAACAACCTTTCGAAACTATAGACATTTATAAAATGCACATCAATTAGTTTTTATGCAGATGAAGTAGTCTCGAAGAAGTATAAGACGGAGATAAGCATTCAAGTATTCGTTTTTCAAATCTTGAAATTATGTAAAAAGCTATTCCTAGATTGGCTCTATCACGTTCCTTAATTTCGTCGTCATTTATTTTCATTTTGAAATCATCTTTGATTCCAAGGTATTAATATTTTTTTCTGAAGAACAGTAATACCGGCACTGAAGACTTCCAGATTTCAGAAAGTGTAGCAAAGACATCAGTTACGGCATTTGCAACTAGAGCGTAATGCTCTTTGTTGAATGAGATATTAACTTGTTTGTCATTGACATATTCATGGATGTTGCTCTTGAATATCAGCTTAGAAAAAAAACTCGGATAAATAATAAATAAGAGGGGCTCTGAATGGGGCCCTGTGGTAATCCGCAAGTGATATCTTCCACTGTGACCCGTTGATTGCGATTGGCCGAATAAGATTCAATTCATGAAACACCTTCAACACTAATACTGATTTCAAGACAGTTGAAATAATAGAATGATTGATTGTACAAAAACCTAGCTAAGACTGAGACATCCATGTCATTATTGTCCCTTGCAGAAATAATATCATCAGTGGTATTATATTATGATAATCTCTCTAATCAATTGGAGAAAGCTCAGTTAGTTAGAATATGGTATTTCGTATCGTTTAACAAATTAGCACTTCGATTTCTGTGCTATGAAGTGAAATATAGTCAATCATGCAAATGATAAGATTCCAACAAAATTGGGAAAATCGCAAATGCCTATAAGTTGTAAGTTTTCAGAAGAAGTGCCGCCCATAAATTGGGATTAACGAGTCGTGAGCAATAACCCAACTAAACTTCTAGCACTTCATCATCTAGTCGAGCTTTTTCATCCAGGCGGAATCGATTTGGTTAACACAACATGTGTAATAAATGTAACCATTTGTTTCACAACTACACTCCGTTATAAAGGCTTGTTTCGGATGAACGTTAAGGTTAAATATTAATGTGTTGTGAAATTTAATAAATTCATGTCGACTGTGACAAACATATTCCGAGTACGATGGAATGAAGCGGGGGAAAACTGTATAAAATATATGGAACATTCAATTCATTACAAGTATACTGTGCGGCTTGGTTGAAATATTTTGTTCAACTTCTGTTCAATATTTAGAATAGAAATCTCATGAAAAAAATTAATACATTTCAAAATTTACCCAAATAGCATTCTATTGATATGCGCTGAAGAGGGATGATGGTAGTTATTTCAAATAATTTGATTGAAATTGGAATAATACAGAACAGTTGTTTACATCGTATGTTGTATGTATTTGAAATGCCGTAAAAAATGAGTTTTCGTAACATTGGTTTATATGTTATTCTTTTATCCACTCCTGTATTCCAACGGTGAATAACAAATGAGTTCTAGATTTTCATAAAGCACTCTCGCAAGTATAATGCACAGAAAAATTAAACGGATCCTCCATCTGTGAACTTAGGAACTGTAGTCAAGAATAAATTCAGAATACTATGTGATGTTAAACTATATAGGGTGTCCCAGGTTTTAGTAGCAGAGCTTCAACAGTCAATAGAAAATTTGATTCTGAGAAAAAAAGTTTCTATTAACATATACGCACAGACGCTTAATTTTTGAGATACAGGGTAGGGTGTTGAATTTTATAAAAAATTTCTTAATTTTGTATCTCCGAAGAAAATCAAGATATCTCAATGAAATGAATGAAAGGTTAACACATTTGCACATAATTTGAAACCGGTATCACCTCCAGTGGCATAGATATAGGTATCTAATAATAATAAATTGACCCGTAAAGTGTCATCACCCTGTAGAGGTTACATTTAAGAGACAAATTTCGATGCTAAATTTAAATCGGAACAAATAAGGTCTCTTTTTATTTCTTTGTACCTGGCACCGTTTCACGACTCATTTGATTTTTGTGATTAATTACCACCACCATGAAAATCGCATGAAAATTGGGAAAAGGTTTTCGTTGAAGTTAGAAAATATATTATACAACGTTGTGAACTATGTATACGAGAAAATGGGAATCATTTTGAACAATTTCTTCAAAATTAATAACAAACTGTTCAAAAATGGTGTCTTGTGAAGTTTTGTTGGTGAGCTTACTATAAATTAAAGTACATTATAGCTATCTGGTTTAAACATTTTTGGAAATAAAAATTTGTTATTCGGCCTTTCTTTGTAATGTATCGCTGAAGAGATTAGGAAAGACAGCTTATTTTTTTTTGTCACTCAACGACGCTCTTTAATTTAAGGTTTGCCTAATTCACCGAACAGAAACAAGACAGAAAGGTTCACTTGAAGCTCCACCCCTAATGTTGTCTATTTCGCTGGCACACTTAAATAATCCCTGGTGGTGCCAAGTCGTGTTCGGTGGTAGTAAGTATTGTCACTGAACAGAAACTTCTGTTCGGTGCGCGGGGGTCTAGTTGGAATGCGGCGGCTTGCTTTTATAGTTCGGACTTCAAAGTACCGACGCCAAGTGAACCTTCTTGTCTTGTTTCTTTTCGGTGCCTAATTGGAGAGCAAATATGGTGTCTCCTTTTGTATTTATATTGTATAGTTAAGTTTGTCGATAGATTCCAGTGTGGAAAGAGTGATTTCGAAAAAAATTATTTCAAACGCCTAAAATGCCGAAAGCCGCTCCGTGGATTAAAAATTTTCCTGAGTTGAAGTTTAGTGGGGATAAAGTGTTTTGCGAAGTTTGTGCCAAAATCATTGTTTGTGAAAAGAAGTTCCAAATTGATCAACACTTGAAAACAGCTATGCATAAAGCTAAGTTGCAGAAAAATAAATCTGTGCCTGTCCAGCAGTGTGTGCAAACCGCATTTCAAAACGTCAAACCAAAGAGTGAAAAGGAGGTGTTTCATCAAGACTTATACAAAGCTTTAGTCGCAGCAAATATATCTTTGAAGAAACTGCAAAATACACAATTCAGAGATTTTTTGCAAAAATATTGTAATCAAAACATCCCTGACGAATCCACACTTAGAAACAAGTATGTGCAAACAGTATACGAAACCGTAATGGAAGAAATTAAAGTTTCACTGGGCGATGAACATTTTTATATTATTGTTGATGAAAGCACAGACTCATGTGGTCGATATATCGCACATCTTATTATTGGAGGGCTTCAAGAAAATGAGCCAGAGAAGCCATATTTAATATCTTCTGAACAGTTAGACAAAACAAATAATGTGACCGTAACTCGATTTATTCAGCAGTCTCTATCAATTTTTTTTTACCAAATCCAGTTCCAGTAGAGAGGTTTTTAGTGTTTTTGTCTGATGCAGCACCGTATATGGTTAAAGTAGGCCAAAACTTAAAAATATTTTATCCCAATATGGTACATGTCACTTGCCTCATACACGGGATAAACAGAGTTGCAGAAACTATTAGAACAGCATATCCCTTGGTGAACAAATTAATTTCAAATGTAAAGAAAGTGTTTTTGAAAGCACCTCTAAGAGTGCAGATCTATAGAGAGAAATTGCCAGGAGTTAGTTTACCTCCAGAGCCCGTAATTACTCGATGGGGAACATGGATTGAGGCTGCGATATTCTACGCAAACCATTTTGAAGCCATTAAAGACATAGTTTTAGATTTAGAAGACAATTCACAGTGTGTAGTGCAAAGTCAAGCAGTATTCAGAAATGTAAATTTAGCTAAGGAACTTGTTTTTATTAAGGTTAATTTTAGTTTTATACCAGATATAATAACTTCGTTAGAAAGTAGGAATATGAGTTTAAGAGAATCAATTAATATTGTTGAAATTTTTTCCGACAAATGCAAAAAAGTTCCCGGTGATGTAGGAAATCTAGTAAGAAGTAAACTCGAAGTTATTGTGGGAAAGAATGAAGGCTTTAAGTATTTAATGGAAGTAAAAAATATTTTTGATACTAAACCATCCAACGAAGTAATACCTTGGCCTTATAACTTACTATCCAAATTAAAATATTGCCAGATCACATCGGTAGATGTTGAAAGATCTTTTTCTTTGTACAAACATATGTTTACAGACAGAAGGCAAACACTTTTATTGGAAAATTTTGAAAAATATATCGTTATAAATGCATCTTATACTATTTCAGGTTAAAAATTTTACCTATTATATTTTTCTTTTAATTATACTTAAAATAAATAATTCTTGTAAGAGTCGGCGTTTCTTTATTTCCATTTTTCGATGTTATATTCAAGGCATATAATTGAATATTTTGACAAATAAATGCATATTGTTGCATATTTCAAAGAAAAACTATGCATATATATGCGCATATTTTAACTGAATTGACGTGCATATATTCCGCCCTTTAGTGATAACACTTTTTGGGTCCATTTATTTTTATTAAATACCTATATCTACGCCTCTGGAAGTAATACTGGACTCAAATTATATGTAAATATCTTATCTGCACATTCACGGTACCAAATTTCATTCAGACATCTTTATTATCTTCGGAGATACGGAAACATTTTTTATAAAATTCAAATCTCGAAAAAATAAGCGTCTGTGCATATATGTTGATGTGAATTTTTTTCCTCAAAATCAAATTTTCTATCGACTGTTGAAGTTCTGCTACTAAAACCTGGGACATCCTGTATATGGGATTATATTAGATCTATCTTCATCATATGACGTTGGATCTTGTAGTGACTGAGAGTGCTATTTTGGCGGATTTATTACAAATTGAGTTCATTATTTTTCTCACGCAAACTACAATTCCTTAGTTTCACAATAGCAGCTGAGATAAAGCGGAAATTTGGACGATACGTTTCTCCAGTCGTGTTCATCTCTAAACAGTAATTACAATGTCAATCATTCTACTAAATCCCAGTATGGAAGTTGCGTGGAAACATATCATTCATTTACTGTGGCTGTTCAAATATAATTAATCTGACAATCTCCCAGATATAGGTTGAAATGAGATCAGATGCAATTATTGATGAGAAACATTATAAAGACGATTCTGGTGACAATACGAAATACTTGAAAATATCAGAAAGAGGAGCTTTCCATATCTATGACGTCTTGATAATAATCTGAGAATGTTCTGCTAACAAATA
Source organism: Endomychus coccineus (assembly GCA_958510875.1). Classification (NCBI taxonomy): domain Eukaryota; kingdom Metazoa; phylum Arthropoda; class Insecta; order Coleoptera; family Endomychidae; genus Endomychus; species Endomychus coccineus. The sequence continues at coordinate 176,346,553 of OY294068.1, read as the reverse complement.
TGCATTACCAATTCTGAAACAAAGATCATGTTGAAAATTCAGGGATTCGTAAGCGATACTGTGATGACATTGCAAATTTCTTTACTGTTCTTTAGAGGTGAGAAACTTCCTTCCAAGGTCTGATGATATATTCCTTACTGGGCTTCTATATGTGGAAAGTTCACTACACTAATACCTGGTAAAATCACAACACACTTTCTCACTATAGATCTTCAATATTTAATGAGGTTTTCGCTTGCTACGCCAGCATCATCAGAGAATCAGCCAAATTAAAGTTGTGTTATATCTACCGAAGATGTAGGGAGGAAAGTGAGGTTTTTCACATTAATAATCCTCATTCGAATTCTCTTTTTGCAAAAACTAATTACGTTTATCTGTGAAACTGTTAACGGATGTAAACTTATGAGAGCATTAATGTTGAGTATACTTGAGTCGTTGTTCATCAAGTTGAATTTGTTTCGGTACATATGGATGGCTTTCAGATAATTTAAGAATTTACTCTGTTATAAAAGTTTCAAGTTTTTTCGGGATATTGTATCCAACATGATAAGAATATTCATCAGATATATCATATGAATGGAATAACTTGTAAGTATATATGTCAGTCGTCGATCTGTGGTTGATGTTTCATTTTCATAGATCAGCACATAAAATGCAGAATTTACAAGAAGAATAACGTGAATCCAACTTATTCAGAGGCTTCATTGAGTCGTTTTGTGTAACATTGGTTTCCGGTGCAAATTATCAAAAAATGTATCTACTGGGAGAATTCGCTTCTTGGGAGAATATAAACAAGAATAGTATATACAAATTCTCGGGAAATAGGTCACAATAACGCTCTGTTTGAAATTTTCTTCTTTACGTACGTTTCGGTCTCACGACCTTCATCAGAAGACTTATTATGTAAAAAGGGGTTAATTAAAACTAATTAGCACAAGCTTCCATATCGCACAATTTTCAATCAAAAAGCCCACGCCGTCGAAACGAACAGAACCACGAATAATCGAAAATTGTATAGTTAATATTGAAGTATAATTTTTTTGTAACAAGAATTCACTGTTCAGTAAAATTCTCATAATATACAAACGCATATTGCTATGGTCTCAAAGCAACTGATGTTCGAAGCTATTTGTTGATATTTACTCGAACCAGATGTAGATTTATGACGTACTTGAAAAGGTTTTAGACCTGCATTGGAATTTACTTTGAGCGTTCTTCCTAAAATATACTTTTAACATTATAAAGACGCATGTAGGAATTTGCAAGGGTTTTGATTAATCAAGTTAGTATAAATCTGACTCAATCCCCGAATATCATTCCTATGGTTCACAGAATTGGAATCCCGTTTTATACTGGAATCTCTGAACAATATTTACAAGAAAGAATGTACGGCCATAAGTATAGCACAAGAAATAATAACTTAGAAAATTCCACCGCCCTTGCTAAGCACTGCTTTGATTATAACCATCAGTTTGATAACAAAAATGTTAATATTTTAACTAAAGAAACCAATTATTATAAAAGATCTATCCTGGAGATGATTCACATAAAACGGGATTCCAATTCTTTGAACCATATGAATGATATTCAGGGATTGAGTCAGATTTATACTAACTTGATTAATTAAAACTCTTGCAAATTCCTACATGCGTCTTTATAATGTTAAAAGTATATTTTAGGAAGAACGCTTAAAGTAAATTCCAATGCAGGTCTAAAACCTTTTCAAGTACGTCATAAATCTACATCTGGTTCGAGTGAATATCAACAAATAGCTTCGAACTTCAGTTGCTTTGAGACCATAGCAATATGCGTTTGTATATCATGAGAATTTTACTGAACAGTGGATTCTTGTTACAAAAAAATTATACTTTAATATTAACGATACAATTTTCGATTATTCGTGGTTCTGTTCGTTTCGACGGCGTGGGCTTTTTGATTGGAAATTGTGCGATATGAACGCTTGGGCTAATTAGTTTTAATTAACCCCTTTTTACATAATAAGTCTTTTGATGACGTGAGACCGAAACGTACGTAAAGACGAAAATTTAAAACAGAGTGTTATTGTGACCTATTTCCCGAGAATTTTTATATAAATTCATACTGGGTGAAGAATCTTTATATTATTAACAAGAATAGTTGAAACTTAACATAACAGGGCTTCCTTGCTAAGAGAATTTTTTCTAAGTGTAATAATCTCTCTTGTGATTTTGTGTGTGCTACGTCAGTTAAGACCCTCAAAAATCGTTATGACAAATTAAAAATACCAACGTAAAGTTTGTTTTTCCCTCCAGTTGCTACTGGCTTGTTCTGTTATACAAAAGCTTATTGTTCATCTTCATTGTGATCCGATTTATTGACGAATAAGTGTCCCTATATGTATTACTTCACAACTTTGGACTTCATGTTTCCTATAAATAAACCAGTGGAGATGTATGTAATGGATGAAGTAGCTCCATTTCATGTGGGGAATTTCAAAGAAGCATAATAACCAACACATCAGAAAAAATGGGAATTATATTAATCACTACTTGAATATGTCAAAGGAAGCTTTGAGCATTGTTACACCTCAGTTTTTGAATACCTGTGCTCGTCAACGAGCAAGAAATTTCAACTGCCAAGAAATGGCCCACTGATGAGTGTGAAAAATAGAGTTGTGAAACACATATGTTAGACATTAGAGTGAACTTTCAAGCACATATACTGTTTAACCATTTGCAATATATTTTCGTTTCTCGAATGTGAGAGAACTTAGTGATCTAGGGATCACAGCTCAGCCCTGAATTACTCTTCTATGTCTGCCATCGAGAATAGTGAGAATATGGTAGGACTTAGGGTCAGGCCTTGTAAGATTCCTGAGTTAATATCGAATTCTTTAAAGAGGGTTCTTGTGATTTAACCTGGAGTTCTGCTTAATTATGATAACTTCCACCAAACAAAATTTCATGTTCCTCAGAATAGTAAACTTGTTTTGAATGTCTGGATTCAGAGATAATAATAAGTGAGATCCGATGCATTTGAAAAAGCAATTAAACATTTTAGAAGTGGAGACATGTCAAATTTATAGAGGAAATTACATACCTGGAATGTGAATTTCAAACGGAAAATGTCGTTAGTTAAAAATACTATTAGTAGACTTTATGACTCCAATATCGCAATCAATAACATCCAGACGTAGGTTTCCGTTATTTTGGTAGAATTCTCGTCACGTCAATAGTGCATCTGCAGCAATAATTCCATTACTCGTTGTTTATTAGTTTAATAAAAGAGCTGCAGAAAATGCTATTGCTTAGTAAGCGTTTATGCCATAACTGTTTTAATGTAATTCTAGCCTTACATGCAGCGTGGTTACTAAGGGCAAAATCGTTCAAAGAAACGATCTATCCTTGCGCAAATATTCACCAATGAGAAAATGAGAAGCTGCTTTTATTTCATTATTTTTATGTACATATAAGAAACTGGCAGATAAAAGTATTCCCTGTGGAATTATTCCAGGTTCTTTATATCATAAAACGTAGTTTCAAAAATTAAAATTTTGCATCGTGCAACTTTCAAATATCCGAGACGTTATAAATTGGCATTATTTCCCAAATATTCTCTAAAGATAGATAAACCAAGGGATTTTGCATCATTCTGTTTATTCTCAATATGTTATGCTGCGAATTGAACTTCCATAATTTACAGTTCTACAGCCTGAAAAAGAGGTGATGTCAAATGCTTGTGGTATTGGAATATTCTACAGTTTCTCTGTTTGTGAAGTTTGGGTATTTTTTCCCATAGATATCAAATGAGATAAAATTATGAAAGTTGAACTTAAACACGAAGAACCGTTCAAAATTCTTAATCTTACATGAAATGCAATGAGATGATAAGTATAATTAAAAATTTTCTCAATTCAGTAAAAAATTCAAAAATTCGGTATTTATATTATTCGAATGAATGGAGTAGATTTATATAATGTTAAAACAACTATTAAACAGGTAGTTATTTTTCTATCAATCAGTACTTGATACTTAGTATACTAATAATAAATTTCAATTGAACATTGTTTGTATAATATAGATGAATTTTTTTAATAGCAAATTGTAATTTATACAGTTTTTTCCTTTGCATGTAATTCGTTTCATCTTTTTATTTATTATGTGTGAGTTATTACTTAAGATGCTGTAAATGTATACTGAACTTGTTTTTTTTAATTTCATCTGTATCATATTTTTTACTTGTTGATGACCTATAAGAATTCTCTTGAATGAAGCTATATTGTATTGCACTATTTCGTACTTCCTGATGTCACTTTTACTATTTCATCATTCATCTCAATGTCAATTTTGTCCCAAAAATGCAATATAATCATTTCAAAGGTATTTTGATATCTGATTCAAAGTCGGTAAACTCAAGAACTATCAACTACAATATAAAAACACATAGTTTTTTCATATATTCCCAGATCAAATCGGAGTAGTGGTGCCGTGGGCTTCGAGTGTATTGTGTTGCATTCTACCAATGGTGCAAATTGCCAGGTTCCTTTCAATTGTTAGTTCAAAACAACTATCTATGTCTTAAGTATTTATGTGTTTGGATTCATATTATTTTTTCCCTGTGAATTGATATGACTTACTCATATCGCTCAGAAACAATTCCTAAAGAATTTAATGAGCTTATTCTTATTTATTCACAAGCATATTGTATTTATTATTATGATTTTTGTATTGTTTCATATTGCTGTATAGCCTTGTTGAATAAATTATTATTATATTATTATTATTATTAATACTAATTTTCCGATATCATTTTCGTAATAAAAGCTACCTCATAAACATCTGAATGAAATATTTTGTACAGAAATATTTTCGTTTTTAAAGTTACCATTTTTGTTTGAATATATGATCTTGCGCTATTTCAAAAACATTTCACATCTTTTTGTTCAATCTTGGTGGGCCTCGCTTGATGTACGTATGTTACTTATTTGTTCTTAGAATTCATACGGTTCCACCCAATTAAAATGTAGGAATTGAAGGGTTCCGCAATAAATAAATCAAATGTTTGATGGAACTTACAATATTTAGGCAATAATAGAATATGCATTGGATATATTGGATGAACAATTCCAGCTCTAGCTGGCTCCCTTATAATTCTGATATGGAATGATCACTGAATGCGAGCCCATCGGCATTGATAATTATGTATCTCCAGGAAGGCGAATCCCACAATCCCTAATATGATGATGTCAGGTACAACTATTCCTCAGAAGTCTTCCATAACAATGGTCGTGATCACCGCCATCAGCACCCTCTCATGAGAGGATCATGTGAAGTCCATTGCGAAAACCGCTTCACAAAAACTTGGTTTTCTATTTCGTGCCAAGAGCAACTTTACATCTGAGCAGCTCCTCATAATCTACAAAGCACATATTTGAACTGCCCTGGAGTACTGTTCACAACTCTTGTTCATTGACCTCTCTAGACCATCGTAGGAAGATGGGAGATTTCTCCTTTTTCTATAGATATGTCTCAGGCTACAACCCCTCGGCAGCACACATATGCTGCTTGAAATCTTAGCCTCTAAGTGTTCCGGACTTGTTCGCCGCCGATTTGATTGATTGATTGATTGATAATGTGCGAAATGGAATTTTGGAGGATGTGCTTCATGTTTGAATCAGTTTCAGTTCGAACTTGAGGGTTGTTCTGAAGACGCCTGTGATAGTCGAAACGTCTGGATCGAGGAGTGCTACTGTGACGCGGTATACATCCACAAGAGGTCAATGAACTCTTGTTCATTGACCTCTCTAGACCATCGTAGGAAGATGGGAGATTTCTCCCTTTTCTATAGATATTTTCGTGGTCAGGGCTCATCAGAAATATCGTCTGTTGTTCCATCACGAGAGATTCCAGATAGGCGTACTGGACGAGCTCAAACTAGTCATCACTTCACTGTAAAATTCGAGACCTGCCAAACCTCTTCCTACCAGAATTCATTTTCTTATCGAACAGCGAAGTTGTGGTCCTTCCCAATGGCTATAACCTCCAACCCTTCAAGAAAAATACGAATGCCTATTCTCTTTCTCAACATCAGAGCGAATTGTAACTTACACATTAATTATCACCGCATAAAACGTAGCAGAAATAGCGTTAATTACTGGGGTCCAACTTTTTCAATAAACCACCACTACTGATAAGACAGCTCTCACGGATTATTAAAAAAAATTTTACTGAACATTGTTTTTATACTTTTAAGGAATTTTTAGATTTACAGCTCTGATTTAATAGTATTAAGATTTTATTCTTTGTTACATCATAATTTGAATTTGTTTTTTTTTAGTTCTTTCATCTTGACGTATGTAAGCCGATACTTGATATTTAGCATGAATAAAATATTCTATCCTATTCTATTCAATTGTATTTCACTGCTGGGTTACACGATGTTCTTCGAACATTATAGATTTCCCTCTCGTGTAGTCTAAGAATAAAAAAAATCTACCGAACATTCATATATTACTCCTTAAAGCTCCCACGATCTTCCGCTGCAATCAGGTTCCTCTGTGGCATATCGTGTGGGATGGTACATTTTCATCGATTCATAGAATACTGGGGCTTTATTATTCATCTCGTACTTTTTCATTTTCAAAATACCCTCCGCGATCAATGCATGAATAGAGCTTCTATTTCGACTGAATCAATATGATGTCAGCAAAGTAGACTTGTTTCCAATTTTTCACCAGGCTCCTTTCCTTAGGTATTGAAAAACAGCTTGATTCAAATGAGAAATACTCCATAGACAAGATATCGAAAATCTCAGATATCAGTAAAACAGCCATCTTTGTTGTCATCATCATACATATTTTCGGCTCAAGCTCATATCATATTCATGTCTCCACGTATCCTTATCAAGGTTTTTCTAGAACCGTGAAACGTAATCCATAATCTCACAATATCTTGTAGATTCTCCTCATACATGTTAGTTGTTAAAATAAGCAGCGCTTTACTAACCAGCGACTGTATTAATATAGTATACCTGTTTTGAAACTTGGTATTCCCTATGCAACATCCCCTATAACTGGAGGCTTATATAATGTTTCGTCTGTCAGATCCAACCAGTCCAAATTGTTAATAAAACGGAACCTATATCTTGAAGAATTTCATCAGATTGTCGTTGTCATAGTGCTCATAGGTACGAGTATGTGAACGCATTATATTATGTATAAGCTGATAGAAAGCGAATAACATACAATCTTGTTTTGTCGTATTAGATACATCAAGTTTCCATAGACTGATGACCTGCTTCACAACAATCGTTCCAAGCAGAACGTTTCAAAGAAATGTGCGGTAAACAAGCCTTTGTATATCGATAAAAGTTATTTCAGAGGTAGTTATCGCTAATGAGACTCGAGAGTTTCAGTACTAAATATACATGTCCTTGTCGTCGGCAAGTTTGCTGTATAAGTGGAATTGAACAGTAAGTTCCCTCGTTGCAATTACTGTCAGCACACGTCAGCTTAGCACCTTTGAAAATTTAAACAAACCCATTTCCTCGCTAAATCCCGGATATATAGCTTGCGGTAGGTACTCATGCCTTTGTCTAGCATGACTCTTTATTTCGTTTATATATTTGAATAATTTCTAAATCAGTCACACTCCACTAAAATAATAATTCGAAAAACAGATATAGCGTTTCATCTCAGAGATGAAAGAACATGTGGTTGGATGATATTATAATGTGGGATAATGAATGTACGGCTATTCTGAGTACCCCCATATCACACATTGTAAAAAATGCTTGACCCTCCTCGACATTACGTCACACTATGATTATTTCTTACTCTTTTTGGATCACGTGTAGGTACTTCACATCAAACACATGGAAAATATCCGCCATTTCAAAATGTAAAATGATAAATTGAATTAAACCACCCATTTTCTTCCATGTCACTATTCACCATGAACGCTTGAACAACTACCCCTCCCATTTTAATATGAGGAAATGAGGAGTTAACATTAATCTGGTTCGGAGCCCATTTATACGGTGTATCCAAGATGAGCACGTCTATCATGAGGAAATTGGAAACGGAAATACATGCTGTTTTGGTTGATAGGGAAAAAAGTTGCATAGCTGAAGGGTTATTCATATCGAAGTACATAATTTCCAATATCACTTTTGATTTTCAAGTAATTTTGGTGAAACCGAATTCCATGATTTCCTGTTTCATATTCTGTTTGTGTTACCGTCTGTGGTAGAACAAAATAAAGAACACTCCTACGGAGCAATTTTTTATATGGTGTCTCATTTCGTTTGCGATCTACTATTATCAACATTTTTGAGTTATTTTTATTCTGTTCATGACGTTTCAGCACTCATCAAGACTTCTTTTAATTCCAAGTACGAGAATGCATAAGAGGAAAATTAGTGAAATTGGGAACCTGATACTCACGGTAGCACGACTCGATGCAGATGTTCCGCCAGGTATTACAGGCTGCATCTTCAGTGCAGGTTTGGGGCTTGAACTGAACAGATTCTTCTTTTTTCTGTCTGTATTTATTGAGTGAATATTTTCCGACACATAGATCACTACCTTTTTTCCGGTGTTCGAGTTTGGTCCGGTACTTGACCTCGCCGTTGTGTGATCATGTGCGATCGGGCTCCACGCCCTCAACGAGCTACTGAATAGACACTGGCTCCCAATCTGGCGTGGTGCCCCCGGCATGAGGCGGGCGAAGCTCCATATTTATGACTTCTCGCCTAAGCTCTCTAACGCCCTACTTTCTATGAGCAGGAGAGACCTAAAACTGGTGACAGGACTCTTCGCAGGGTGAATATCAACGCACAATGGGCATTGTTGAAGACTCAGCTTGTAGTAGATGTGGAGGGGCGGATGAAACTGCCCCTCACATGCTAGCAGAATGTCCAGCACTGGCTTGTCTCAGGCTACAACCCCTCGGCAGCACACATATGCTGCTTGAAATCTTAGCCTCTAAGTGTTCCGGACTTGTTCGCCGCCGATTTGATTGATTGATTGATTGATAATGTGCGAAATGGAATTTTGGAGGATGTGCTTCATGTTTGAATCAGTTTCAGTTCGAACTTGAGGGTTGTTCTGAAGACGCCTGTGATACTTGGCGAAACGTCGGGATCGAGGAGTGCTACTGTGACGCGGTATACATCCACATCCACATCCATAAATCCAAGAATTATCAGGATTACCTTCCGTAGGAGTTTACTATTGAAAAAAATTGATCATTAAAAAATGTCAAATCCAACTTTAGATTCTTCTTGAGCATTAGGCTGCGAAATTTTAATAATTGCAGGCTCATACTTGAAAAAATTCCCAATAAATGTCGATGAGTGCTGAAAAATTATTGAACTATCACATTATGTTATGCATCAATGAACGTAGAATGGAAAATAATCAAAAAATTTGTATTAAATGAAACGCATTAAATAAAAGTTGATGATGGTCGATCAAAAACTAAACCTCGAACATCGAAACTGACATTGTTACAAGAGAGCATGATTCAAAAAGTTGTTATGAAGAAATGTCTTCCTTTTGTTACATATTAACGGTAAGATTGTGTCAATGAATTTTTAGATTCTTACATTTGATAATATTAGTCGCGGAATCGAAGCACTAAAACCGGGGAAAGTTCGAAAAATTTGAACAGTAAGGCGGATTTAAATGCTGTTTTGTGCATTCGATTCCTTAGAGCTTCAGGAAACTTTGTGACCTAAATTGATTTATAAGAAATTAAAAATATGCAATTTGCATAGATAATATGCATTTAGATTTGATAATATTAGTCGCGGAATCGAAGCACTAAAACCAGGGACAGTTCGAAAAATTTGAACAGTAAGGCGGCTTCAAATGTGGTTTTGTGCATTCGATTCGTTAGAGCTTCAGGGAACTTTGTGACCTAAATTGATTTATAAGAAATTAAAAATATGCAATTTGCATAGATAATATGCATTTCATAATTGCATTTTAAATTGACCGTGGATACTAAATTCACAATTCGGTTAATAGAAATGAAAATGATTCCAAACTCGTTACTCGGGGGTTTTTGGGGTCGCTGAATACGAATATCGTGGCAGAATCAGTCTCCGAGGTACCTGGTGCGCAGAGTGAATGATATCCTCGTTGTCCCCGTAAAGAAAATATACGTGCTCAGTATTGATATAGTGTACGCACACTGTGGAAGAAGACGAAGAACTTCTAACCTGCAGTGTCTTCCCCCCGCAAGACACCACAGAACCGCATCCTCATGTATCGTATCACTGTTACCAATTGCATTAAAAGCGTCATTTCAGAAAAAAATAAGCTTCGATAGATACATTTTGTAGGACTGGTCACCAGAATTGACAACTTTTGTGCAACATTTGAGTGCATAATTCACAAGCATGTACAAAGTTTCAGTAAAAATCATGTAATAATAACATCAATTTATGGGGACAACGAGGATACCGTTCACCCTGGGCACCAGGTACCTCTGAGATCAATTCATTCCTAAAATTTAGGTGGAAGCAAGGGAAATGTTCTACAGTTTTGTGTGGAATATTCTTTTTTCCGAAAGGTAAATAACGTGTTGTATGAACAACACGTGGAGGAACCGACAAAAATAATATATTTATCTCCAAAATGTCGTAAGTTCATGAATGTTATTTCATTTAATTTCTATAAAAATATAATGCTTTTCATTATCCGATGTGTGCATTTTATACTTATCACTCAGCTAAAATTATGTACAGAAATATAACAAACAATATGTGTAATAAATAAATGAACAAGCAAATAAAAACTACCTTGTGTAATGTACATTAACCAGTGTTTGAAACTGGACTGAGATAATGAATTATAAAATACTGAAATGTTGTCGGATCCACTGAAAAAAGCCAGCTAGAATTTCAATTTGCGTTAATGTCCAACGTATATCTGACGTTTAATTAAATGCCATTAATAACTGGGCAGAATTAAAGTTTGAATTAACAACTGCAGCATCATATGGGTAGACTGTAGCATGTTCGGGGAGTTGAAAACCACCAGCCGTTATAATGAGCGTGGTATTAGCAAAAAGGTTCGCCCGCATCGTGCACAAATTCTGATCAGTAATCGACTGTAATATGCCTCGGGAAATGAGGTTAGTTCCGATATAACCAGAGCCCATGTAATGTTTGTCCTGGAATGAACATCCCGATGTATATACACCTACGTACTATTGAAACTCATGTTCAAATTGTTCTTGCGCTTGAATAGAGCTTACGATATAATTTCTCATTGTATCGAACATCGTCATAATTCTGAGAGCATATGGGCTAGAATATCAATGAATATGTACAAATATTCAACGTTATGGAAACCCTCAATTTATATTTTACTTACAATTTTGAGTATTCAATTGACCAGACATGAACTACCAGTACAGTCAATGAAGCCGGGAAAATAGTCCAGATTACCACTTGGCGCAATGGATATTGACCAAAAACCGTTATAAAACAGCGGAAACGTGTCTAAAAGAAACATATAGTATTTCAGGGTTTATGGGATCAATATTACCTTCTCCACCTCCGTCACTTTCTTGATAGAAAAACATTCCTTCAGAGTTACAGCGCTTTGAAAAAATATTGTCACAAATGGTAAATGATTAATTTTGAGAAAATTTCAATTTCAGACTCAGAGGTTTGTCTTGTTAAAATGCACAATTTTTTTTCCAAATTAAATGTTTTCCGAGTTTTTCAGAAAACCGGAAAAAGTGAGAAATAGGGAGGAAGCCGAGGTTTTTCAAGGTAATTTTTTGACAATTCAACAAATTGGAGTGTATAGATAAGACCTAACTGAAAATTTTTTCATCGATTACAGTTTTCCCCAAAAAGCATATTCTCCGAGATTTGGGCGATTTTCCCGCGACAATCAGGAATCTGGTCCCGCCAGAGGCTTTTTAACTGGGTGAAATTATGATAACTCGCCTTCTATCAAACCGATTGCGAAGAAATTCATGCGTTATGAGTTTTTGAGTCACTAATCATGATTCCGTCACTGAATTTTGAAATGGCGGACTCAAAATGGCCACATATTAACAATAACTAACTTCAAAAAGAAACCAAAGTCTTTAAAATCACTTTTAACACTTGTGCCAATTTCAATTAGGATAAATTTTAACATTTAATCTACCTATGATAATGATATATCAGTACACATATCTTCGAAACTGAACTATAGCTTCTACTTTCCGATAAATGTCACATCTCTTTCAATTTGATGAAACGGTAGAATATGGAAAAGAAATCATTCAAACATGATATTCGTATACACGATCCAACAAATATTTTTCATCCATAGCTTGAAACTTCTACTTTCAAGCCTCTTTGATAGGATTCGAATGAATTATTTTTACTTGCTTATTATTTTATTATATGTCTGAACAGAGAAAATGAGAAACCATAAACAATGTTGATAGTAGTTGCAACATAAAGTAACTAAAGCCAATACAATAATATCATATAAGTGAAACAAATTGATTGTGCTTTTGAGCTGATTATTTGGATATATAGATAGATAGTTATGTAGATATATAGATAGATAGATAGATAGATAGACAGATATACAAATGAGAACGACATGAATTCTTCGAAAGAATAAAACTAATGTGTGTTAAAAAATGTTTCAACTCTAACTTTGAAATAAGGAAATTGGACTAGTTTCTATGTACTTGGTATTTTATTACAAAATTTTAATTTAGAGGAGTTGATAATAGATTTGCTAACCCTAAATCTTGGGGTCCTGATATTATTGCGTGAACGCAAGTTGGAATGCCCATCAGACAGCCAAAGAAATTGATAACGCTTTCGAGCTGATTATTTGAATAGGTTGATAGATAGGTAGATAGACAGATACACAAATGAGAACAACATGAATTCAAAGAATTAAAGTAATGTGTGTTAAAAAACCTTTTAATTATAATTTTGAGATGAGAAAATGGAACGAGTTTCTATGTACTTGGTATTTTATTGAAAAATTTTAGTTTAGAGGAGTTGATGATAAATTAGCTAACCCTAAATCTCGGGGTCCTGATATTATTGCGTTAACGCGTTAAGCGGAAATTTCCATCAGACAGAAGTGAATATTTTCATACAATCACGTGAACATTTAGGGAAAAGACATAATGCCGTATTCAAAGAACAAGGGTCTGCTATGTTCTCTTTCGCTATAATTCTCATGATAATTTTTGAAATCTAAATATATTCATTGCATGTGGTGATGCCCCCATATTAAAATACCATATACTAGATGAGAATGAAATGAGACATAATAAGCAGAAATTGAAGTATTTTAGATGATAAATCGCAGGGATTTCTTGGCATAAAAGTTACTGTGGATAGTTTAGATCTTAGGGTTGTGATATCAAAGTACCACTTCAGACAGTCGTCGATAGTCATACCTAATAGTTCAACACTACAGATATTTAAGTTTCGTTTTAATTCAGTTTTAGTTTGATAGTTGTGAACCTCGTTTCAGTAGTTTCCAGTAATTTCAAGTTTATGTCTGAGGTCTCTACTAGTAATACGGTCGACTTCATCATCACAGCAAATAATGTGCATGTACTGGCTTCAATGGAGAGAGGTAAGTCATCGATATAATGATTAATAAAAAGGAGTGGCCCCAGAACGAAGCCTTGAGGCATAACATACTGATGATTTCAACATTTGTCTTGGTGTTGTTAGCTTCGACATATTGATTTCTATTAAAGAGGTATAATTTGAAAAAGTCAAGTTGTTCACCTCTCACTCCATAGATTTCCAGATAAGGCAGCAGAATTTCATGGGAGGCACAGTCGATGGCCTTACTAAGATCGCAGAAATTAAAGTCAATAAGTAAGCCATTCTCAAGACAGTCGACAAGATCATCACAACAACTGATGATACAGCTTCAAAAGTAGACCGGTATTTTCTGAAGACATAGAGAATAAGAAAATAAATTATTACTTTCAAAGTAATACTAAGTCTGTATATTTTGCCGGATATTGATATAATTGAGATATGTCTGTGATTACTGTCTAAGTCCCGTTCACCCTTTTTGAAAATAGGTGTCAATACAGAGTGAATCTGGAAACATACCGTTACAGAAGCATTTGTTAATAATACTCTCCTTCAACATTTTACTGTTGATTATATAGGTATCCGAACAGTTGGAGTTTTTAAAACTAGACACATCATGCTACATTATCGGCCGCAGCAGCAAAACATTTGTTGAAAGTTTCAGATGATACATTTAGTGGCCTCTCATCTTTAAAGAACATATTTCAGGATTTAATTCCAGCATTCCCTAGAAACACCGCCTGAACGTGATAGAAAATCGTCATAAGCACTTTTTTTCGCAAAAAGCAGCAGTTTTTTTTTATTCATTCCAGAAATGATTATAGGCTACCTTTTTATATTCCCTTTTGGCCGATTTGAGGATTTGTCCTAGACTAGTCAGTTTCTTTCTCATGCTTTTCAAATTGCTGTTGAACCATTTCACAGGAGCTGCGTTTTTGAAAAATTGTTCGATCAGAGAAAGAAGATATTGATTTGTTCCTGATAGGTATTCACAATGACGTCTGATAATTTGTTGATATCGCTCGTTCTAATGGACTCGAAATAATCTCAGTTCAATTTGGACAGAGCTTTCTTTAATTTAATGAGGCCTAATGAGTGAATTGTCTTTGGCAATATTGAACGGAATACTACAGAGTAACAATCGTCACTACTCATCACTGATTGCATAATGAAAACCGAACTGAAACTCAATTTGAAGTTTCTCTGTTTAGTTATCAACTAACTAACTGAAAGTTAACTGGAACTAAACTTATGATGTTATTAGATAACTATTTTGATTGTAGTTTACTTTGAGAATGTAAGGCAGCACTTATTGAATTACGAAGTATTTCATCATCCATTAGGCTACTAATCCAACATTATTTATAAAATAGAAATCCTGTTGCACTATCATTAACTTAATAATAGACAGAAAACTCTAAATAGACAAGTAACCAGATTGTAATAACAAACTTCCATGAACCATACCCACGCTCGAGTTTTATTATCTACAAACAAAATGTCTGTCAGTGAATTGACTATTACATATACGTTTCAACGTCCCAATTCAGGTTCACATTGAAAATGCCAGCAGCACTCAGCGAATTATAAATATTTCATGAGCCTTCAAATCACCACAAACAAAACGTCTGAGACTATGAATGGGCTATTAGACATCCGCTTCAATTCCACTTATTGTTTAACACAGGGTGTAGTTTTCAAAAGGACTCACCCGGAATATCTCATGAACTATGAGGAAAATGGAGAATTGTTCGATACTCTCACATTTTTATATCAAGGCGAGTGTAACATACAAACTTACATTTACTTATATTATAATTCAATCCCTCACCTCTAACCATCACCCCTCTGAAATTCTTTTCATGATACCTCATTTTGAAGAAAATTTCAACAGTACAGCATTGTGATCTTTTTTGGGTTTTCCCTCTAACACAATATTTCCCGAACTTGAATTCATTAGTGATACGTTTACTCTAAGGATGCATAGCGCATTTATTTCTTTTCTTTCACTTATGGCATAAATTAATCTCCGAATAGTTTATAGAAAAGTAACGTCAATTTCATATGAACACGGCTCGGCTGTAGAATGATCTCTTAATCAAGAAAGTTGTCTCCTCTCCAATATGAGGGTTTTTGTTATCACATCAGTTTCACCTATTGAGCGATTGTTTGTCAAAATTTGAATATGATAGCATGTTTTGTTTTTAAGTTATCGTGTAGATGAGCATTTCGTAACGGACGTCCATACAAACAGATTATTCTAAAGTTGCTTAAAATTTGATGAATAATACTATGATGGAAGAATTTTAGCTCCTTCGTGCGGCACCAGCCATCCACTATGCTGAGCAGCGTGTTTTGCAGCTCGCACAGCGGTCCCAAGTGCCGCCCGAACGTGACGCCAGCCAAGTCATCGACATAGGATTGAGCATAAAACCCAGCCTATTCCAGTTCCAGTTCATCGACTACAAGGTACCACAGAATCGGAGATAGGACACCTTCCTGTGGACATCCTCTTGTAGCGGTGGTTTGTACAACGCATCCGTTATGTTGCGCCTTTATCGCACGCGTAGATAGCATGGCTCCAATCCACCGGACCAATGTTGGACTGAATCCATGCTTCTCCGCGGCTGAGTAGATTGAGTCGACGGACATGTTAAACTGAGTATGTGATAGTTTCGAATTTTTTTGTAGAAATGCGTTGATTCTACTATTTAAAAATTTTTCCACTTTCTCAGTTTTCCGTTCTAAAGATAGACATTATGATACTCTCTTTGAATTGTGTTGGTATGTAACAATCGAAAATCGTGTGAAATGCAACCAAAACTATAAACCTTGCAGAGTTTGAGTCTCAACATCATTGATTCCGAACCATTCTCGCTTGTTACATATGACCAATTCAGTGTTACTGAGTTAGTATTCACACAATGAGATGATCAACAGGAACAACATAATCTGCAGGATAGTCTCGATCAAATTTGATCGAAATCCAAACTGTTACAATAACACTTCGGCCAATCTCATCAAGACTATTGGAAGCAATACATGTAGATCAGATTCAAACTTTCCAAATATACTATACACGTACTGTTTGCATAAGTAGTGATATCCAGTAATAATTGATGTTTGGATGTTCTACGTGGTACATATCACAATTCTATACAGCGACGTATTGTTCGTAGAACCGACCAATATAGCATAATCTGCAGGTGCAACACATAACAACCGACCTGAACTGGAATCAATTTACGTTCTATCCCAAACTCAATTTACGTCTCTGATTAGTTTCGTTCCGCCACCTTTCACAAGTGAATATGCCAGTTACTTATTTGGTTCAATTAGTTTCGTAAGTGAATTCCGTATATCTGGAGGGTTGTTGAAGTTAATATTTCGTGAATCTGTTCAACTCAATTTCAACTCGCATGATATTTGCCGTGAAACTTTGTAATATATTTACCTCTGATTGGATATAGACTTGTTGGAAACTATGGTTCGGATTAAGGTAATTCTCGACTCATACGAAAAGAACAATTTTTTTGTCTCCTACCAGACAAGAGTAATTTTCAATTAGCCGCAGAAATTATTCACATTTTTTTTTGCAACTCAACTTTCGTTTCAAGAAAATGACTTCCAATTTCTCGAATATCATTTTTGTTCTGCAAGCCAAATAATTTATGCTTTCACTTTATCATGGAAGATCTTGATCAAGAGAATAAGCAGCTGCTTCAGTTTCGGATCTTCTGGTAGTATTCGATCGAATACAGTTTTTTTTTTCATATTTTGACTATAAGACAGGAGACCTGTAATGTTCGAAGAGCCAGCGGTGGAATGTTGTGGGAAAAACAGGGATCGGAATTATTCTTGAAAGTTTGGAAGTCTCAGGCATAAGGAAAGATAGATGATGAATTATTCATTACATTTGTATCATGTTACATCTAGATTCGTCATATAAGTATGGAAATATACAAGCCATTGATAATTCGATAATACCGGGATATCAAAAATTATCTTGGTCAAGGGTAGTTGTGGAATCTAAAATGTGTGTCTTTACGTTTGAAATAATTATGTCACTGTCACACTGACATCATCAATAACCTACAAATTTCATACCTACTGACGCGCAGCGAGCTCCTCGAGGCATATGTCAAAATCATTACGTTCGTACCTAATTACATAGGACGTTTGGCGTTCATGCAATTGTGTTTTTATACAATTCGAACCTTGTTATTTCGATAGGCCAAGTGAAAATTCCGAAGTCTAAAGCACTAGAGACTTCTGAGTGTTATAACATTCGTATAAAATTGCGAAATTTCGCTCTTTTAGAACTTCAAATTAATTAATTTGACTTAACAGATTCTGACACAACAAAACATATTCAAGTAAGACACACGTTTTACATTCCACAACCACCCTTGACCTAGATAATTTTTGATATCCCGGTACAATAATGTACAGAATTTGCCTGGCCTATTATAGGAAGATGCTAGATGTGAATTGAAATCAGTGCGATAATGACGCCTTGTTGTTCTAAGGAATCACGTTTCGTACAGTGATACGTCTTCTGATCATGGTCGTAAAACCGAAACGTACGTAAAGACGAAAATAATGAGCATATGGTTAGTGTGACCTATTTCCCGAGAATTTTTTATATAAGACGATAGTTATATCGTCTGACGTCGATAAATTCAATGATTCCTTAATGAAATAGTAAGTAAGTTGGAAATAGTATTTTCATTTGTTATGCGTCTTCGAATGTATTTTTGTTTTGACCTTTTGTTATCATTTGAAGTATGCCATGTTAGTTCTTGGGAATAATGGACTGAAAATCCCGAGTCATTATTAATATATTTGTCATTACATAATCTACTGATGAACAGCTGGTGCCTCTAAGTTAGTCAGTGGAAATTTTTCCGTGAGTTATGGGAAATCCACGAGGAGTTGAGAAGAACCTTCACGGACCGTTATTACGCCTAGTCTTACTCCTAAAGGTGGCTTTATGATGCATAGGCGAGGTCTGCCCCCGCTGTTCTAAATTAAACATATTTTCCAAGCTTGCGCGTGGGATCGCCCCCACTCCAACAGTTTCATGAAAAATATTTACCTGCCGAAACCTACTCGTTCGGTAACTAATCTTCTTGTACAGCCTGTTTTTACTACCTGAGGAATAATCCATTGCTTGCCTTAATTCAAGTCATACATATTTTACCTAGATTCCACACTTAAAGTGATTGAAATATTCTCATAAAGCTATAAGTGATTTTCTAGTAAACGCAAGTACACTTTTGATTAATTTTTGTTCCTAAGATCACATCAATATCCTGTTTGTTAGTATTGTAGCAGATTAATTTCGAGTAACAAGATTAAGATTAGATTAATCTATCAAGTCCTATCAATATAATTACCGTTCATATAAGTCAAGGAAGAAATTCTTTAAATTCAATTGAGAGCAACTTACATAAATTTTCCTTGTAGTATTGTAAAAGAAAGAAACCCGGAGCTGTAGGCAGCTGGCATAGGGGTAGTTTGAAGCATTCAACTGGCTCATAGTTAGAATCCAGTTGTGAAGCAATATTAAACGTAGTATTTGTGCAATAGGAGATATTTGATCCTAAGTGTAAAACAGCGCTGAACTTGGACGTGTCTTTCGCGTTCCGTGGAAAGTGTTAACTCCCTTCAAATCGTTGTTTAACACTCATAATTCAATCCGACCTAGAACTCGAGGGTGTAAATTCTCTGTGCCTTATTTCTAGAAGGTATTCGAGAGGAAATTGTGATATTAGACCAATAGGTTGGGCACGTTTTGATTGCCAGAGAACAATTGTTATATTCACTTCGATCTCTGAGTCGGCGGTATAATATAAAGTGGGTTATTCAACCTTCAAATAATTCTCTGCTCAATTGTATTGGAGATCCATTAAGGAAAAGAGTATCAGGTTGTTAGGCTTGGCCCAGGTTACCAGAGAGAGGAAATTAATACTTCTTTAATTCTGAATATTATCTATCAATCATCGGCGTGGTCGAGCGCGAATTCGATCACTGTTCGGAGTTTGTGGTAATTACCTCTCACTGATTCCAACTCTCTCTAGAAAATCTGAACAGGTACTCGCATACTGGAGGAAGGGGTATAACCAGCGACATAACCTTCTCCTAGGTTCT
Source organism: Endomychus coccineus (assembly GCA_958510875.1). Classification (NCBI taxonomy): domain Eukaryota; kingdom Metazoa; phylum Arthropoda; class Insecta; order Coleoptera; family Endomychidae; genus Endomychus; species Endomychus coccineus. The sequence goes on along the minus strand of OY294068.1, from coordinate 176,326,825 downwards.
CACCTGGGGTAAACATGAATTAGACACCAGCCTTCAGATTCATATGCTAACATTACCATAATCAGATTTTGGGATTAACTTCATAATCGTGTTGTTGTGTTGTTATACACCAATTGTTGTTAACTTTTATCCAATATATAGTAATCCGAGAAGGTCCCTGGGTAGAGAGCAAGGCAATGTAGTGAGAAACAGCTTCTAGGTAGGCTGAATTATACACCTACCTTAAAAGAACCTTAAGGGTATGCAGATTAACAAAGATCTTTAATACTCGAGCAAATTGAACGAAAACTTCAATATAACACGTCCATGGGGTATTATCGCTACTTGAAATAATAAATACCAAGCCGACTGTTACAATAGTGATATTCAACTACGTTTTATTCGTTTTACAAAAAAAAAATTGACACGTTTATTTTTATCGTAAATATATATATTGTGTAGCTGAACAAACAATATTTGAAATTGAGAAGTTTGCTTGGGGAACAGTATATCCAAATGAAACAAAAGCATTATTTGCAACTTATAAATGGTTAGTTTTACAAACTCGTATATAGATGTTTCAAAGTTTCGAATTTTCTCGAACTATACGTATACAATACCACAGCATGCGGTATCATATATTACTCACACAAAGATGGAAATATAAGCGTAAATTTTTCTCAGGTGTCAGTTGTGGGAGTATATGCCACATATCATCCTACCGAATGGGCTTTGCCGCGTTCAATTCAGACGGAAATAAAGTAGGTTTCAGTCGCAAAACATCTCGAAGAATATAGGTCGGTACAGGGGACGGCTTCCAATGAGATCGTAATTATAAGCGAATCGAAATATTTAATTGATGAGAGATATTGAAATATGATTGTACAACGTACGACTATAAGTTTCATCTGTTCATTACTTTCTATTGTAAAGTTTTTTTGAGTAATTATATAGAATATTTGACAACAACATTTCACAACCTATTTTTCGGAAATTTTTCCTGCAAGGGTACCCTGAAGCGAATTATTGAGGACATTCTTTGACATAATCAATAAATGATTTTCTAGCAACTGTAGTAACTCGACCTTATCGTAATATATAACAATGTACTACGTCAGGATGATTTTCTTTGCAACTACATTCTATTGAGAGGAGAATGCGGAGCAAACTAAATCTGAACATGTATCTTAAATTGATATAAAATTCTCTATCAATTGTAGTAATATAAATTGAATATACAGTGAATCAGTGAGCTATATTTAATCTTAGATTAGTTTTTCTATATAACTACCGTTGATATAATGGAGAATTGAAAGCTTATGATGTTGACTAGTTATTACTATACCGATTGTTTCAAATTCGACCCTCATCATTGGGATCTCGGAAACTATAAGATATACGAAGACGGTTATGTCCAATATTTCAATCAACAATTCAAGTTATCTTTGATACTTCCGGAAATTTGGCGGTTTTTGTGCATTCTTATTATAACTATTCGAGCTACATCTTTTGGAGGAGTCCAAAATCCCCTAAGGCGTTTAGATTTTCTGAAATCATCATCAACTTTATTTTTCTCATGGGTGCCATATTGGATTTTTGCAGTTTCGATTAGCCCCTCCCATTACCTTCTTGATAATGTCAGAACTTGCCCTTGTAGTCTCAATTAGGAATATTGGCTTTCATTTTCTCAATCCTTCACCTTACTACCTAAAATGGTGTCAAGACGTCGGAAATGTATCTGAGCGTGTATCCCGAAAGACGACAAGCTCAGCGAACTTTGTTCAAATTATTGGATAGAAATCCCTCTTTGGTGCGTTTGAAAAGTCGAAAATATGGAGACAGAGTGAATGAGAAGTTGAATTATTCGATACTCCTCAATAAAAGTAGATATTTTGTTGATACATTTTGTCAGATTTAGATGTTTCTTTGCATACGAATCCTTGCAGATAACTCAAAAAAGTGGTATCAACTGCTACAAAATTCACGTATCCTAAAAATTGCACCCAGGTGATCCCGAAAGGCGATTCCAATCATGTGATTGGCTTCAAAGGAGACCCGATTCCCCAGAGTTTCTGGGAAATATAATTTGGACAGACGAAAGCGCTCTTACGAATTTTGGAATATTCACCTCAAAACACAAGGCAGGTACCTGATTATCTAACAGACAGATTTGGTGACAGATGGATCGGATGTAATGTACCAGTAAGATGGCCAGCCAGGTATCCAGATTTCACTATCGTCGAAACTTTCTCATGTGCTACGCTGAAAAATAGAATTTTGGGACGGTTGAATACCAAAATATCCAGGAGCTTCAACTTGTCATTAGGAAATTTGGGAGATTAAGAAGAAGACAGGATTCAGAGCATCATGGACAACATTTTGAGCATCTTTCGTGATTTATTGTTTTTCTTTAGTCATTATTATTGTTAGTTTTTTGAGAGCATTCTTGACTGTTCTCATCAGTTTTGTGTACATAGTTTTGTCTCAGTTTTTCCATCGAGCCAAACGAGATTTCGATCCAATAATTTGAACAAAGTTCGACGAGGTTGTTGTCTTTTGGGATACATGTTCTTCAGATACATTTTCGCTGTCTTGACACAGATTCTGTCGTTTTTTGAATGAAGTTTTATCATATCTCGTTTATTTTTTTCTTCATTGGCAGTTCAATTTTCAACGACACAGTGCTTAACAATGTATCCAAATAAGATTTACGTATGCCAGATTGGAAAAAGGGAGGCCTACTATAGTATTCAAAATTTTGTTTCATATTTCTGATTTTTGGGAATACAAGAGTAACATGTGATACATTATTAAAAAGATAATGAATGGCTACTAAAAACTGCAAAAATCCAATATGGCATCCATAGGATAAAATAAAGTTGATGATGATTTTAGAAAAACGAAACGTCTTAGAGGATTTCAGATTTGGAAGATGGTACTCGAAAAGTTTCAATGAGAATGTTTCTATTGATTTTTTCTAACCTTCGAAAAAATTCTTAAAATAATAAAAACGAATACCGTGAATTTCAGTTTTTCTGCCATATTTCCGGAAGTACAAAAATTAACTTCAACTGTTAAGCGGAATATTATCGGTCTCACCAACACACAACGTTGCCCCAATTTAATCATCTTCGTATCTCTTATACTTCCCGAGATTCCAAGGAAAAGATACGAATCTGAAACACCCGGTATAGGTACTACAATAATTTAAAAAATAAAATATTCTACCGGTTGTAGTAACTCGCACCTAACGCAAAATAAAAGAATATGCTGTATTAAATCTTGAACTGATATTTCTGTGCAACTACAATTGGTAAAATAGGCAATTTATATACTGCCAAAATATAAATTTTTTAATAATTCATCTGAATAAAATGCGGCGTTAAATTTTCTCACCGTATACGATCCGTGCTTAAATTATTCCTGACAATTTTTCCTTGTTTACGAATATTTTAAGAAAAGTATCCCTCGTCTGGGCACGGGATAATTTTCAAAATATTCGTGACTTTGAAAATAAATCCAGGAATGAATTAAGCACCTGCGTTATTATACTTGAGAATACTGTTATGTACTTCAAAGCATACAATTACCTATTGAGGCTACATATGTTTTGTTTAGAGTGGATCCAATAAAACAGGATGCGAACAACTTCGGACAAGTTGTTGAACATACTTGCAATCAGTGATGCGGGATGAGGCGAAGCCGAAACCACTCTGACTGCGAACTTTTAGACAATGAACTACACGTTATTCAATTGACGGACCTTGTGGGAATCGTGATTGAATCCAGTAAGTAAAACTTCTGGCAGTTATGTTTAATAATTCGTTAATAGTACAGTTGAAAAATTAGAATGCCACAATTCCTGAACGCCAAACGACAGCTATCAAAAACAATACGTATTATTATCAATTAATAATTCTTCGAAGTGTTGAATGTGAATATTTCCCGCAGTTTCAATGCGTATTTTCGACAACGCCATTGTGTCAGTGCCTTCACGTACGAAGTAGCTACAGCGTAGAAATTATCTGGCGCATCCACCAATTTATTTGCTACGGGCACTCGGTGAAGCTGACCTAACATCAAAACTGTTGTCAATAGAACTTACCACATGTTATGTTATAATTAATTCAACATTGAAAAGAAATACCATTACATGAGGAAAATTTACTCACTATTCGCTTATTATGCTATATTTTATGTAACAGAGGAAGAAACAATATAAGACATTCCTAATCTATAGCAATATAGTTTATTTCCTCTCAACAAGGTACGTCACAGGAAAAATATAACAGAATAAAAATTTCAAATTTTAAAATCAACGAATGTTCAAAATTTACCCAGAATAGCAGGTATACGTACTCATTTAACAAAAGACAAATATGATAAAAATAAAATGAATAAGAATCTAATTCGTTAAAGTTTTATTTTAAAACCTAAATTTTAGAAATTTATATGCGTCATAAATTACATTTCCAGATAGAATTGTTTTCATTTTGATTTTGAATTGTTCTTGATCTAGGATTTTAATATTTTCCGTAAGGTTGTGGCACATTCTTATTCCCAGAAATTTGAATGTCTTTTGAGTAGTTTTCAACAGATACTTTGGGAGTATAAAATTTTCGTGACATCTGGTATTGCAGTCATGGCAATTTGAAATGTTTACTCTGAAGTCCCCTTTGTTTTGATGTACGAACATCATACAGAAGAATACAAAGCAGGAAGGAATGGAAAATATTTTGAATTTTTGAATAGTTCTCTGCGTTTTGTGAATTGGTTACACCCAACTAGATCTCTGACTCCTCTTTTTTGATGTGAAAACATTTTATGAGCTTCAACGGAGGCTCACAAGATGATACAGTATATTTCGGAATTGGAAAATTGAGTGGCTCTTCTGTCCACGATGTGTCTGGTTCTCCGAATTATATAAATGAATACTTTCTTGCTGTTTGACCGATGGGCAATGTCCATTTGTTTGAGCTTTCCAATCTAAGACCAAGTAACTTCATACTGCCTGGTTCGGATGGCTCTCTCGTACTAAAGATTAATTTTTGCATCTTACCTATATTCAATATGCCGTTATCCTCAAACCAATCAACTGTTGTTGAGCTTTCAAGTATCTACCAATATTTGTAAAGAACTTGTTCATACTTTCAGCTGTGAGATTATTATTATAATGGAAAAGAATGTTTGTCTGTTTGTTGGTTTGTTTTCTATACAAATCTAGAATTTTACTCAGATCTTGCTGAAATTTTGAACACTTGACCTCACAACAAGTGAGATTTCGAAATATTGAGATTGTAGAAACTTTCTACGATGTTAGAAAGTAGGATACTTCTGAATGAATCCTTTAGAAATATATGATATTCAACTATAAAGTTGAAATTTTTATTGACAAAGGAAATGGAAGATATAAATTCACTGTACTTGAACGTTCCATTATCTCATAATATACTTTATTATAGGTTACTTTGAGTCATAAAAATTTGAAAATGGAAAAACGTTATGTTCATCGAGATCAAGACAGTTAATAATCATACGTATCATCGTTCAGCTCTCAATAATCTTATGAAAGTAATAATTTTCATAGAAATCATAGATTCATATGTTCTTTGTTCATACAACAGTATCTGTGGAAAAATGAGGTACACATAAAATAGAGATCGTTAAATTTTGAGTGAAGTATTTTCAAGAGTTGTAAATATATATCAAGACTTTTATTACTCCTAACTTATAAAGCTAAAATATTCAATTACGTTCTTTTCAAGTCCATTAAACGCTTATGAAGTAAATTGCATGGATATGATAATAAAGTGAATTGTCGGAAGTATGAGAGAAAAATTAGCATTCTAAAGTTCCACGTTCCCCTAATTCACACTAAAAATTTCTCCCACTTCAGTATTGATCCCTTCATCAAATGTTTTAGTATGCCATCTTTGCTCCACAATAAAATTCCAACAATCCATTGCAATTGGATGATGAATAATTACACGCAATAAATGAGAAGGCCAATCATTAGAGTAGGTATACTATGATAGATAATTATACGAAAGTATCGATATAAAAATTATCTCCGCAACTAGTAACATTGAAGGTTTGCTACAAACTGATCATTTTAAGGATCGAGCATGGGATGGGATAGCTTTTAGAATATTCAAATTCCCTCCATTCAATCTGCCAAGCCAATATTGTGGAAACATGTAATTAAAAGATATCTCCGATCCTCTTCAGTTCTACATATTGGATTACAAGCATTCTTGTCTACAAAATATGAAAATATTGTACCCGGTTATGATGGAACTGGTTCGTAACAAAGTTCCAAAATTTTATACTCCCTTATTGGAATGCAGTTCAATGATGCTAGAGGCAGGATATTACATCGCGTCGATCTGACATCCAAATTTCAATAAAAGCCGTTACGAGCTCGCAACAACTTAAGTTTTATTTACTGTCGTCAAGATGTGACCAGCATGACGTTGAAATTTTGTCACATGGACGATGAATAAATTTCCCATTTCCAATATACAGAATTTCAAGCATAGAGAGAGAGCACATCTGAATATGATAACACTCTTGGATTATTGAATTAACTGAGAACATGACACAAATTTTGATAGATGTATTGGATTTCTGCTAAAATTTATCAAGTCACCATTTAGCAAAAATTTCTGTATTTGACCGCGACCTGTTGTCAATTGTGGCTCGCTTGTATTTATAGTTTACCCAGCAGGTCCGATCTCTTCATAAGACCAATGATTTAGCTGGTTGAGATTTGTTTCCGAGATGTGTCAGCTGGGCAGTTACAGAGAACTTGTTACGCCATTTCATTATCCTCGAGACATGATCGACATTGAATAAGTGGATTAGTTTAAACGGCAGCGTCTCGTGCATAGACCGATAAGAGTACGTAGGTTTCACCTGCTCTGCTATAGAAGTAATCATTATAGCTCTTGTTTCCGATAGGTTCATGATAACCGCTTCAGAGTGAGCCAGTACTGAAGTACTCAACTTCCAGTGCTGGTCCAATAAGTTTTGGAGCTGCACCCTTCCTGGCCCCAAATTTCCGAGTGGCCGAGTGTATAGATCAAAGTCACTTTGTTCTTGTAGTCTAGGCGGCATACTAGGCATACATTGAGCTTTAATGATATGAGTCGATTGCTTTGAGAGCCATTTAACTGTCTGAGATAATTTGTATCGATTTTCGAGCATGTTACCGTCGTGCCCAGAAGTCGACAGCATGTACTATGCCTGAAATAGTTGCATCAGCACCGAAAGTGATAGATAGTTCAGTCTGCAGGCTGTAGCCGTATATTCCGAGTCCAACTGATGTTTGTTGTTCTCACTCAGTAGGTTGGTTATATTCCGAACCTATTTACTTCTTCATAGGAAGATGGTGTTGAAGAGGAGGTTGACGTAAGTCTTTGTGGGTATGATATCCAACATCATTTTCAGAATGTCCTAGGTCTCCCAGCATCAAACACATGTTTGAGAGTAAGAGCAACAAGGAAAGGCTCCGTTTCGGGTCCGACATTATGGAACCTGTATTACGACTTGGAGCTCCGATTTCCAGTTCCGGAAGGATCATTTGGCCGGGATAGGCAAAGCATGAGGCTGAGCAAATGATAGGGTTGGTTAATGAATGGTTGCAGGAGGAAGGACTGACGCTAGCGCAGCATAAGACAGAAGTGGGTTTCCCAAAAGGGGCACGGAAAAATTATGGAAATTGAATTGAGCGTAGGGAATATGGAAATAAGATCTCACGAATCAATACGATATTGATATTCAGGAGTTCAATTTGATCGAAGAATGAAGATGAAAGCTCTCCATTTTAGAGGACGATAGTGTTTTTTAACAAAATAATGCTGCTTGATGAAGACCTCTGAAAACTAACTGAATATTCAATGGTTTGCATACAAACAAGGAACAAACTCTCTGCATGTTGTTTAGTATCAGATTTTTTTCTACGTAATTCACAATCCTTACACATTTTTTTTTATTTACAACGTATAACCTGAATGATTCATTCGTGGAGTTTCTACGTCGGTCTTATCCAAGATATTTGGTTTGTTTAAATGAAACAAACAAAAAATCGGTCACATTTTACTAAAGAATTTCTAAACTAATGGTCTAAATTGATAATCGCTTGACCACAGAATCATCCCCAGATAAATTAATCTAATAATTGAATAATTGAATATGTACAAAATCATCTGGATATCTCTTATTTCTCTGATATGTTCGATTTTTTTTCAAGTAATTTAAGTGGTTAACTAAAATCACTGACAAGAATTAATTGATACCCATAAAAAAGCATATTGATATGATCCTTTATAGACTAAATTTAAGAATAAAGTTTATTTTTGCTAGTATTATAGAATAATAATGTGAAATTTGTAATGGTAAATATTGTTAGATAGCAATCAATATTTTACTTTGATTATGGAAGTTACCCTCATCCACTGAAAATACTGTTAAAGTATTGAAGAACTTTCTGCTACCAAGTAGCCATCACTAGAGTGAACCAAATTAGAAATCTAAATGTGCTTGTTCAAATACTATTTAGAATCGATAGGGTATATAAGGTATTTCAATAAATAGATTTTTCGTTTATACATTTCCAGGCAATCTAGAAGAGATAGAAATGTATAAGCGTAACAGCAATTTCATGAATTGAAATTGATCTCAGCTTACTCTGATGATGGCTACTTGGTAGTTGAAAGGTCCTTAGTACTTTAACAGTATTTTTGTGGATTAGGGGTTGTTTCTAATTGATAGTGTCATGGTGTATTCACAGTGTGAACTCTTTCATTGTATATTGTGCTAAGAATTTCGTTTTATTATTTTTAAAATAATTTCCAGATTCCCAAATTCTCAAATGTCATTATATTTATAAGAAAGTTAGGATATTGGAAAATCGTCATGAAAATCATCACCACTCCGTAATTGTAGCTCTTTAAAAGATCAAATACAAGTACCTATGATAACATTAAAATCGCATCTAAAAACATAATATAGATTTCAAGGGAATAAAACTAGGAAAATCTAAAATCCTCAATTGAAGATTATATGTTCCAGGTGGGGGAAGAGATATACTGAGCTACCCTCGAAGTCTGAACAATTCGAAGTGGAAATTTGGGACTAATTTCTTTTTTTTTCTAGGCGCAGTAATTAATAGCAACTAATAGAATAGTTTCATTTCGAAAATTTTGTTCTTTCCAATGAAATACGTCATTTGTGATATAATTATTCGTCATATCCCATTCTTTGCATTCATGAGAACACTTTTTTTTCTACTTCGAGTATCCCAAATATGTTATCCGCAATTATAGACCAAGGTCGATAATTTTTGAAACCAAAAAAAATAATAGTAGGATGAAACCCATTGAAAAAGGAAGAGAATATAACAAAAATGGAAGGAAAAATAATTTACGGGCGATCTGAGGTCGGGAAGTGGAAGGGGGTTTTAAGGGTAAAAAACGGTTTATCTCGATTTCCGGCAAAACTACAAGTCCTGGGAAAAAGTTAAGCCGCAAAGTTGTAGGTAATAAAAAGATCTACTACTTTTGTACCCACACTTTTTTCCCATAACCTCAAAATTTATGTGAAAAATTCAAATAACCAAGTTTTTGGTTTTTTATTTTTATCTTCGACAAAAAAATAAATTTTTTTCAAGAAATTTGGTGAAAGCATACCTTTTTATGTCCCAAACACACTGTAATTTTTTTGATTCAAAACATTAATTTTTTCATCTTATTTTGACTTAATATTGAAAAAGCACCCTAATTTTCAATCGAGAATTCTCGCGTCAAAATATCTGCTTTTTTAAAAAAGTTGGTCGGCTTTTTGTTCGTTGAAATTGCTACTTTCTGATGGTGTGAAAAAAAATATACATTAGTACAGCAAAAGATGCAAAGAAACGAAAAAAATTCGAATCCGAAAATCATTATGTACAATTTTTTAGGTAGGATTTAAAGGGGATTTCGTCTAAAAGATGTGACTGCTGCTATTTTTCCAATAAAAAAGTTGATATATTAAATTCTAATTACATTGATGTAATAGAAAATCTCATAATATATAAATATACATGTAAATCGTACTATTGAATTTAGATACTTTACATTGATTACGTTATTCATTATTATATTTTTAAAAACATTAAACTTATTATTTATAAATACCTAACCTTGATTTATATTCACTTATCTATTAGTTTTTGTTTCTTTGATGGCATTTCTTCATCGTTAGATTCGACAAACCTTCCCGATTCTAGTAGATCTTCGAAATCTTCAAGACCATCACCGTCTTCGTCTCCAATATTATTTCCAGTCTGCATTGGTTCTTCATCCACAATTTCATTTGGATCATTAACTTCCTCGTAGCGTTTTGCTTCCACATTGGAGCCTTTTTCAGAGCCATGACATTTTGAGCATAAATTTGTGCATTTTAAACAATGTTTCCGGTAGCCACATTTTAAACTGTTACATCCAGTTTCACGGCTGCAGCAAATACTTTTGAGCAATATTTCCGGAATTAATTTCTTTTCTGTAAATTTGGGCATAATGCCACGTTGATGTTGCTTCCAGCCCCAATCTGTTGCTAGCAGTTCTATACCCAGCCAAGTTTGAAGCTTTTCGAGTAATTAAAACATAAATTTTATAAAATAGCTCAAAATTGTACATCATGATTTTCGGATTCGAATTTGTTTCGTTTCTTTGCATTTTTTGAGAACATTTACCATAGTAATGTATATTTTTTTTCACACCATCAGAAAGAAGAGATTTCAACGAACAAAAAGCTTACCGAGTTTTTCGGAAAGGCAGATATTTTGACGTGAGAATTTTCGATTGAAAATTAGGGTGCTTTTTCGATATTAAGTCAAAATAAGGTGAAAAAATAGATATTTTAAATCAAAAAAATTACAGTGTGTTAGGGACATAAAAAGGTGAGCTTCCACTGAATTTCGTGAAAAAAAAATTTTTTTTTGTAAAAGATAAAAATATAAAATCAAAAACTTGGTTATTTGAATTTTTCACATAAATTTTGAAGTATTGTGGAAAAAGTGTTGGTATAAAAGTTGTAGATCTTTTTATTACCTACAACTTTGCTAGCTAACTTTTTTCCATAGGACTTGTAGTTTTGCCGGAAATCGAGATAAACCGTTTTTTACCCTTAAAAACTCGCCCCTTTCCACTTCCCGACCTCCGATCGCTCGTGAATTATTTTTCCTTCAAGTTTTGTTATATTCTCTTCCTTTTCCAATGGGTTTCATCTTACTATTATTTTTTTTCACTTTTTATCATTCTCAAAGGCTTCAGCCCTGGTCTATTAGGATATCTTTCAGATTGTGAAATGATGTAAACTAAATTGATGTAAACGGGATATCTTTAGAAGAATTAATATACATTCGCTGAGATTGAAGTGTTTCGACGAACAAACGTTTCTTCTCACTGACAAGGAACACCCACCAAGTCCAAACGATTTCACTACACAAGTAGACATCTATTTACAGAAGTTTACATCAAATTTAGATTACCAGAGACAGGTTACCTAACATCTGTATTATATCATTACATTGGTATAGGCATCAGTGAATTGTCGTGGTGCATTAGGTGAGAGCGCATTCGGAAAGAACGAGTTATTTTCAGCGGCAATAATGCGACGTCTGCTCTCGGTCTGGTCGAGGCTTATCTATGATCTTTTCACGTGTATCGTACATCTTTATATAAGTACTTATACGGAGAGACGAACTCTACACTCTAGTATAGATAGCATTTTCAAATAATATTCCTTAGTTGCGATATGCTTTCCAACTTTCTATGCATCTTAAACAATAACGCTCTACGCTTATTTTCATTTTATTACATGCTTTCGTAAAGTCTGGGACACTAATACTGCTACATATCGAAACATAATCCCATACGCGCTCCCGTTTCTGATAAGGTGAACTATTGCTTTTCGAGGGCTTTAAATTATCGATTAGCATTCTTCGAGAAAATTGCACCTCTCTCCATAATGTGAACGCGGAACGTTTAAGATGTAACTTGTTTTTAATGGGGAAAATTCTAGACGCATCGAAACTTGTATGAATCGTTCCTGCAACAGATGACTATTTACACGATTGAAATTCACAATATGAACAGCAAAATCAATTACAATAGTTGCTCATGTTGAAGAATTATGTGTAGGTCTATCCGCATCTAAATTGTGGAAACAAACTGAGGGCCTAAAATAACACCTACATATGAAATTCAATTGAATCCGACTGAACTTAATCCAGAACTTCCAATGATCATGTCAGTGAACAAAACTTATTATCATTCTCTAGAGAATGAAAGATCTATCTCGAAGGGTGAGGGATTTATCTTCCATAAATCCTAAAGCAAATAAACTCGTAGTATTCCTTTCTTATAAACAACACGTATCTAGTCAACCATTGTGATGAGTTACTAAGTGTATAAGTGTTACAATAAACCAGTGAATTCATTCATGGTATAATTCTCCGATCACCCATACTATAATCTTCCTATGGTATAATCTTACGATCAACCACATTACCTAACCCGAAGAATCTGGATAACCTCTGGATGTCCCCAACAGCTCAACTTATCATAACGTGTAGTAGATATGTTCTATGATATACAGAATGTCTGATTTTTCTTGGATGTATCGGAAGTAAGGAAGAGAGTGAAATAGACTAGTTGTCACATAAATCTGGTCTGGGAAAGACTTGGAATTTTCTACCCATAGGCTACTGATTCACCGGAAAAACATAAACATTTATGCAAATGCTGTATATGTTTACAGAGTCTGATACTAAATTAATTTATCTTGACAATGTTGTTGCACAAGTACCTTTTTGCTTAATATTTTAAATAATAAAATTTACAGTTAGTGAAACAATTATTATATTTTGCTATCGAAAAACATTTATTTCATTACAAACTAACAATAAATGAGCCAAGAAAATTCCCCAATTCAATAGTAGGTACGATTTTTTTAAATATCTACAACTTTTTTCCCTATTAATTTCACAACACTTCCGGCGTAATTGATAAACAAGCTGTGGAGATTTTGTTTTTAAGTATAATGATCCTCGTTTTTCGAGAAACCCCACATATACGAAGTAACGATAGTCAAATCAGACGATCTAGGAGACCTCAACACATGTCCTCGGTTGTCGATCTAGTTCTGATCAAATATCGATCTCTGTTAAGGCTTCCTCGTAAATAGTTGCCCCAAAATATTAATGTTCCAATCGACACATCAATCAAAAAAATAAGATTCGTCATCAGCGAGGTGAGGTTATATGATGTTACACGTTTTAAGATTTTATATTGTATACCAAATAAAACATCATCAGCTATAATATTTCCTCTTGCAATTTATTGATTTTATAATTTTTTCAATATTCATTATGTTCCAGGCGGTTTTTGATACATAATAACAGATTTCACTAAGTTATTATTTGCAGCAATTTTTTCATTTAATTTCAAGAGTGCATTTGGGTATCTTAAGATAGAAAAGTTCCCATTTTTGTTCGAAAAAACTACTAATCCATGGATATGCTGAACTCTAGGAAAGGGATATGTGGTGTGCCAACAATCAATTCTAGAATACACAGATTTATATTCTTGCAGCCAATGTTCTTTTATGAAAGCTATCTGTAAGTAACTGTAATCATTAAAAAAAATTCAACTTCATCCACCTTGTTACTATCACATTGTAGTGATGTTTGAGTGAAGAAACCTAGGATTTGCAACACTAATATTCTTATTACGATGGTTCAGTTGTTGCTTCACTTCATAGTCTGAAAAACTTGGTAACAATTATTCCACATGGCCATATTTCAGCGATCATTGCTCTTCCCAGGTTATATTCGTAGATTGAGTTTGAAATAATTAGTAATGGCTTGGGTATTTTGATGATAGCGCTTCACAGGTTGCTTCGGGGAAGTTTTTTTTTGTTTCTTCAAATTAACAATGTCATCAGATGACATGGTATTTAGAGGGAATCTAGATAAGAGTATGAAGGCCTTTTTTGATGCTATTTTCAGATCAATATAACTTGATTCTAGTTTACCAATAATAGCTGGCTTCTGTCAATTTTTATTCTTGTTATATGCTTTGTCATTAACAAGAGTCCGATTTTCATCCAAAGGCTTTTGTCACTCTTCAAGGAAATATGCTAGAATTTGAATTTACTATTGCAGTAGTTTCAGAAACATCGTGGTGAATATCTATGTGTTTAGATGTTATCAAACTTAACTCGATTCCATTTTCCTATCAACTGGAATGTTCCTTTGTTTGCCATTTTTAGATATTTATTTGCGACAGCTGCACTGTAGCTACGTTTCTTCTTCGCAACTTCTCGCCTAATGGTATTTTCACTAGGGGTCGTTGAGTATTGTTTTAATCGATCCAGCAGATTGATTTTATCTCAAAGTAGGGTAAATTTGACTCTCAATCACATAATTATTATATTTTCATGTTCTGAGAGGTCTTCCAGGTACCTTGTTTCAGTAAGATCCTTGATTTATTCATTACAACATTTGGACACATAGTCATAGTCCTAAGCTGATAATTGTCTTGTTCAATGCACTCATTTCGCCGAATTCAATTACAACAAAACTGTTTTCAAAACCAATTAATTTCCTTTTGTCAATGAGTTTCACATTGTTCATATATTTAGTGCCTCCAGGATGAAAGACCGTTCCGCACTTAATACGTGTTATCCCATTTACTGGAGTTCTTTCGAACACGTCCGCTACCACCAACATCATCACAATAAAAAAAGACTAGGGTTGCCAGAATGGTATGACATGATCCAGCATGCAGCTTTTAACTCTCAAACATCCTACCATATTCCAGTCTTCATTCATGAACATATATGATATTTACGTCCATTTATGAAAATTCCCTGTAATTTGATATCGGTCGATGTACCTGCTCGGAAGTCAGTTGCTTTATAATTATTCATAGTTCCAATGTTAGGACACATTAGTAGAATCCAAGCAAGTTAGTTCAAATCTGTATTAACTGTATATCCGACGTGCATTACTCAACAACTTGAAAATTAGTTTACGAGTCAACAGAGGAGAATAGTATAGTCTTCGTTCAAGCGAGTCAAATCTATACGGACGTTCCTAATATCGCAAAACATGTAGCACAAAACCACCAATGAGCGTACATTTTATCAAGATGTGTTAGACTGGTAGAGAGTGTCGGAGATGTTTCAGTTAGAAAATGATCAATTTAATAATTGCACACAAATAATACCAATTCAGATTAGTAGTAGAATATGTTTTGGCCAGGCATAGAGAATTTTAATGTCGAAAAAGCCTTCTATGAAGGGTTTTTGCATTTTAGAACCTGAAATTCGTTATCATTGGCCACGAATAACCCTTACGTTATACTCTCGAAGCCGAAATGAACTATATTGGAGGAAAGATAGCTTTTCCTATTTTAAAATCTAAAATTCGTTAACCTCGCCAAAAATATTGCTTGCGTAAAACTATCTAGACTTGAAAAATGTTTTGTTCGAGTATCTGAGTGAAGCAGAAAGGAAAACAGCTTCATTACATAATTTTCGTATTGCCTGATCATACAAAAAATTCTACCTACCAAACATCAAGAACAGCAATACAAAACTGGGAAAATTGAAACGTACCAAATCTAGGAAGCAAAAAGACTAAAGAATAAAGGCCATTGATTCTCATAATGAAACGTTATATAACATATCAGAAGTGAGAGGTACTTTAAAGGTTAGGAAGACTTAAGAACGATAAAACCACAATAAAAGCAAACAAGTTCGAAAAAAGACTTTCGCAATGTCTAAAATATCGTAATATTTCATTGCTTTGGAGATTATGAAAAAGTGCTAGTTTGTACTTCTTAATAATAGTGTGTCATTAATTATGTTCCATATGCAACTATTTCAGCAAGGTACTCTCATGTTACATATCCAAATCTGGTAATATTTTGTTTCGAATTCATTGAATGGATGTTTAGTACAAAAGTATGGCAGTACAAAATTCCAAGAAACAGGTACAAATTCTCTGAACAAAGATTCAGTTTTTGACTAGGAATGTTATTTACTCTTGATTTCCCAAAACAATCCTCGGGAGATATGATGATATAACAAAATATTAAAACTCAATTAGTCTCCTCCATCAAATATTAAGAAATTCCGTATTTCATTAAAGCGTGAGAACATTTCATGGACTGACTTCATGGTCTTACCAGAAAGAACTTCAACTGAAGTTTTCAACCCCTGTGCCCATATTTATGTCCCTCTAATTAAGCCGTGGGTTTTTCTCGTCTGACGCTATTATTGGACAAGGAGAACTTTTCTATTGATATTAAGAACCTCAATGACGAACCTGAGGCGCTATCGGACAACGTTGTTCAATTGTATTTAAGTTTGGAAAGATGAAAGTTAACGGTCCTATCACTAACCTATTGATAAAACTGATGCAGATGAGCAATAAGTTAATCATCAGATTATTCATTATCACACAGCGAATTCTAAATTTTGATACAAAGCATCTATAATCACTATTAATTGTTGTTTCTAATGGTGAGGTTAAAACTTACAACTTCCACAACCCAACAGCTAAAGTTGATCGTAAAAAGCAAAACTGTTGAATTTTCTCACGTACTCACATCGTCCTGTGAAATATAAAACTAACAATGGATATTCACAGTTTTATAATTACTCTAATTTCATAGCGCTCGAACGTAACTCTACAAATTGTAGCAACGTGCAGCCTGGGTTCTAAAATAGAAGTAATAAAAATATGTTAGAGTCACCATTAAAATTGCAGAAACCCTTTTCGTCCGTTGCAAAACTACTGCTTTGAGAATAATTATCTAGGGATCAGGTGATATATTTCTACGAGAAAATATAAATAATAACATTACTACGCGGAGTTTTAAAATTGTTTTACGATGGATATGATGTGTTTATGAATAATAAATATTTCGAAATATATGACTCTAACATGGAATAATACTACATCAGACTAGCAAGACAAGGAAAAGAGAAAAGTGTAATCAGGGTTATGTACAGGTTATTTCCAATATTAAAAAAACTAAATCATATTCATAAAATTAAAGTTTCATGTAAAATTAAAATATCCAACCTCATCAAAAATAATTAACATTATTGGTATTGATGATACTTTATATTCTTATCCGGTGAACGGTTAGAATTATTGACACAGAATCATCCTCACTTACGATAACACAGAGTACGTAATTATTCTTGTAAAGTCTGCACTTCTGCAGGGTAATGTGTTCATATGATATCACAGAGTACTAGTTTCAATATGGCTAAGTAACATCACACTCAATGACGTAGTGAGACGCCATTTGAATTTTTCCCTCTTTCAAAGGATTTGGCGTAGTTTTCTTCGAAATTATATCATTATATAATTTTGCACAATTCTGCCTACCAATTGGGCGTGTATCTTAAGATGAGAATTTCGAACCCTTCTACGGATGAAATGTATGCGTATGATATATTCATAACCAGAAAAACCCTGTTATCATGATGGTTGGATAAAACACTATAGCTCCATTCAACTGAAGTGAAAACAACCATTTGCAACGAGACTACCAAGACCAAAAACAATATTGTTCCTATTTTCACCACTTTAAAGTGCAAAATTTTGAATTCGTACGGCTGTTAGGGACGTCGCAATAGTTTCCACAATACGTACAATCGTACATATATACAAACGCTATACGCCAACATGGACATCACCTTAGAAATAGTCTAAACCATTTCTGAGTAGCTTGAAACAGATATCCCCGTGAAAATGATACTTCCTTTATATTACGTGAATAGTAAAAAAAAAAGATCTGTGAAATCGCTGGTGTAACGGGTGAAAGATTCAGAGTGAATTTCAAGTATTAAATGACTATTTCTTGAAACACTAGCATTGGTGAACGATGGTTTTAAGACTAGATTACTCTGGTAGTGTTGTTCTACTTTTCAATGTTCATTATTTACACTACATATCGAATTTGAATTATTTTAGTGTGCAATGCTCCAGGTGTTCAGTAGGAGTCAAATGCATAGCATTCTTGTCTTACATGCTTGAACCATACAAGTGGTCGCTCGTGGGCGCGTCGTGATTCCTATTCCTTAGATCTGTGTTGCATTATTCGTTATTCTTCTTTAATCTTCTCAATACAATACCCAATCAGAACCTATTGAAGATAGAAAGTTCTTTTATTCAAATTTCTCATAGTTTCCTGTGTTTTCATTTTACAGAACATTTTTCTTATAAAATGTAACGGAAAGCAACCATTCACGCAAACAGAATTTTTGGAAATTTTACCAACAATATCTCCTGAAGCTCCAGAACATTGGACCTCTATAGAATGTTTTTAGTGTTATCTAAGAGAAAATATGCACTCTAATTGTTTTACTGTTTTTAGAGTCAGTAAAAAATATTGAGTCATCAGTAACGGAATACACAATTTGTTGAATTCATTCAAGAATGTAGTGATACATGTAATCAATTGTTAAACATTAAGTCCGATCCATAATCAGCGAAAACTGTCATCTCTACCACAAAAAAGGCTGACGATTTTGACATTCGATCCTGAAAGAGTCTGTAGCAGTGGCGGCTCCTCGAAGGAGGCTAAGGAGGCTTAGCCTCCTCACCAATTTATCTTAATGATCATTCTCCATTTTATTTCCTGTTTCTCTGATAATTTTTAAAATTTTACAATCAATTCCCCGTTCTCAGTAGTTATTTTTAATCTGGCAACAGTGCCCTGAGGCTAGACTCTCTATATATCTCTAACGCTGAGCATGTGTTGTTCTACGCAGTTGTCGTTTTTCCGAACAGTCCGAACGCCAACTGGGTAAATCAGCGAAAACGGCAACACCCTCTGGAGGCTAGCCTGCGGCAGCCGCTAGCAATCTATGACATACGAGACGTGCGTTCTGCCGACTGCTGAGTAGGTCAGTCAGTGCTTGTTTGTTTATGTTGTCACGCCAAGTAAGGTTAGATTGTTGTCTGTTGTAAATTTAAAATGAGTGTTAGTGAGTTAGTTGCTGCCTTTTAGAAAATCCATTTAGTGAATTAACATATGATAAAAGTGTTTCTTTTAAATAAACGGCCTTTACCGGATTTGAAAGGATTAGTAATGTCAGGTAACTATCAAAATCGATCATTGTTAATACTAATAGTAATATTGACAAGACGAAGTTTTAAAAAAATCATTGATTTCCCTGTAATGCTCCAACTCGATGAAATTTTACTCACGTGCAGTATTTACCATCAATAAAAATAAAGACAAATTAATTGAAACATTTGATTGTGTATTAAACAGTGATGACTTTTCAACAGATCAGGTTTCATTAAATGCTGCTGTTGGTTTAAAATCTTATTTAGAAAATGAAAAATTTTTGTTTTTTCTTGATAATTTTAAATTAATATTTGAACAAACTGATCTTATTTTTCAAATTTTACAACATAAATACAAAAGATCGTTTGAAACATCTCAAAATTTCAAGTTTCCGTAATACAGAATCTCATTTTAATATTTTATTTGAAAATTTTTCAACTGATGACGCTCCTCCCGCGAAAAGGAGGAAAACATATAATTTGGTAGACAAGAAACTACATTAAGTATAAACAACTTTTTTATGAAATTTTAGATACCATTAAAGGTCAAATTGAGATTCGATTTTCCGATTTACATGAATTGAAGTTTTTTGACTTGACGAATAGAAGATTTTTCGAATCTTTTTCAAAAGAGTTCCCTAATACACTTTAAGATAACTTAGTTCTAAAATATGAATTTTTTGATAAAATAGCACGGCACAATGAATTATGCGTTATATACTCGGATGAAGATATTTTAGGCCAGTATGACAGTCACGCCGATATGATAAAATATATGATAGACAATGATTTGCAACAAGTTTTACCTCAGTTTTATAAACTACTTTGTTTGACAGTCACCATCGGTGGAGAGATCATTTTCTACTCTCAAACGAATTAAAACTTACATACCAAATACAATGGGCCAAAATCGTTTATACAATGTTAGTTTAATATCTATTGAAAAAGATTTAGTAAAACACTTAAAACAAAATGATACATTTTATGATAATATTGTTGATCATTTTTCGCAAACTAAAGACCGTAGGTTTCCGTTAATATATAAAAAAAATAGAATTAATAAAAAAAACAAAATATGAAAAATTCCAAAAAAAAGAAAAAATGTTAAAAATCCAAAAAAATAAAAGACAAAAAACGCAAAAAAAAATTTTTTGCCAAGAGAAACTCTACACCTCCACGTTGGTTCTTGCTGGGTAACAATTAATTTTGTCACTGAAGTAGCTGGTACGGTCGCTGTGCAAAGGTTGGATTCATTGGCTGAATAGAGTATATTTTTACAAAAACGTTTTATGTCCAGCCTCCTCTCTCAAAAATTCACGAGCCGCCACTGGTCTGTAGATTCAACAACAACCAAAGTTGTTCGGAGGAAAGAATATTTTCTACTTGTTGTAGAAGTAATATGACCCAAAACGTAAGATTCAATCGTACTTCAAACTCCGTATTGGTTATTTCACTTTATTACATTTCTAGTGCTCAGACAAATTCATCGAAACGAGTCGCACTCTTGTGCATCTGATTGCAACAGGCAGTGCTATTCCAAATGTCCGATACGTTCGTCTTCATTACTCGAAGAATTTGTTGCCGCTGAATGATCGAACTAAAGTGGTGATCCGTGTCTAGAGGTCAGAACAGGTCAACTATACGAAACAGGGTCGGAAGGTTCAGGAGGAACGAAATGAGATGGAAAGATGGGCAAATGCTTCAGATAAGATGTTACCTCAAGCTTTTATATACTCCGCTAAACCAGTTAGATTTTCAATTTGTGTTGAGAGCGTCCCGATATTGGGAGAGCAACGGAAATCTTGAGGAGATTACACGCTTTATGTTACGAAATATGGTCACGCTTACAGAAGTCAATTCGATAAGTTTCCTAATACCGCTTTTCTACATTTCTTAAATAGTTTCCGTTCATCACAGAGTTCGAAATTCACATCAACAATTCAGATTATAATCTTGTCTTCAAACGGATAAGGATTATTCTGGAACAAACATCGTTCATTTTACGAACACAGAAAGTCTTAACTGCATTAGTTTTGATGTTACGGAAGAATAAATTTCGGATGGATCAACTCCAGCCATTTCAGTTTATTTAATCTATGAATAAGAAGAAATGAATATACAGGTTGAATGCGAGAGATCGGTATATTCAGATTTAATAAGGGCGATGAAGATTCGGCAAAGATTAGGATAGAATGGGCGTAATATGAATTATACAGGGTGTCCTCGAACTGCGTGGCAAAAATAAAACCGAAGATTCTTTGATTCGAAAAAAATTTGATGAGCCTTTTTATTTTTGCCTCAAGTGTCTTGTTTACCCGGTAGAGGGCTTCAAAATTGCAAAAATAATTTTGTTTTTTTGGTATAACTTGAGAACGTGATGGAGAACTTTTACAATATTTGGCAGGTGAGTTACTGTCAATAATGGCCATTTTTGAGAGTGGAGCACAGAGCCTTAGAGACCATAGAAATGGCTCAAACTTGAGGATGTAACGGGAAAAGTGTCCAGAACTTTTTTGTGGTCAATGTAATTCACTCGATATTTTTTAAGTAGATAGCTTATCTAATTTGAAAACTTCTCTTACTCTTAGAAAATTTTGACAAAATCAACGGATTAGCTTGAAAAAATTAATTTTCGAGTCTCTGCAATTTTGGCTTACTAATTTTACTTGATTAAAATACCTTAGTTGCCTTTGCTTTTCTAATGTCATTTTGGCATTTGAAGAATTTATTCTCAAAACTGTCAGTTTTTACTTTGCTTTCCGTAAAAATTTTATAAAATTATGGCTCAAAATTTCACTAACACTGAAATGGTTGATATGTTATTGATTTATGGACTTTGTCGTTGCAATGGCCGGAGAAGGGAAAGATATCCGCATCGCAGAATTCCAAATCGGCAAACCTTCGCGAAACTGGCAAATTTGAAGCAAATCGCAGAGAAACTGGACGCAGACGGACAAGAAGGACGTTAGAGCTCGAAGAAGCGATACTGGAAGCGGTTGAAACTGAACCTGGGATAAGCACACTACGTTTGGGACTTCGTATTGGAGCCTCAAAATTGAAAGAAGAACTGTTGTATCCCTATCATATTAAAACAGTTCAAGACTTATTGCCCATGGTCATCGGCTATGGTCATCGGCTAGATTTCTGTCGGCTTATTGTCCAAAGACAAAACGCAAACCCCAATTTTTGTAGAAGAATTCTGTTCACAGACGACGATACTTTCACGAGATGTGATCTTTTTAACCTCCATAATGAACATTTCTATGCTGATGAAAATCATCATGAAACGGAAGTTACATATTTTCAGAATCAAACTAAAATCAATGCTTGGGTTGGAATTGTGGATAACTTTATTATTGGCCCTACCGTTATACCCGATCGATTGAACGGGGAGAACTACTTGAACTTTTTGGAACAAAGGCTACTTGAACTGTTGGAAGACTTGCCCTTACACATTCGTCGTGGCCTGGTTTATCCATGATGGTGCACCTCCTCATTTCACATTAGCTGTGAGGTGACATTTGAATGCGGAATATCCAGATCGCTGGATAGGTAGAGCACACGATGCACCAGTGAACTGGCCGGCCCGCTCCCCTGATTTGACGCCCTGCGACTTCTTTCTATGGGGCGCTTTGAAGTCGAAAGTTTATGCAGCTCCAGTAAACACACGAGAGGAATTGTTGCAACGAATTAATCATGAAGCGGATTTATTGAAGAATGATCCTGAAGTACTAGCCAGAGTTCAATCCAATTTCTTGAAACGAATTAATTTGTGTATTCAGGAAAATGGGCAACATTTCGAACAATTGATGCCTTAGCGATTTCCCAAAAAGTTTTGTTGTTTCTTTTAATTTAGCATTTGTTTTTCCTAAATAATCACATCGTTTCCCCATTTCTATTGTTTTTATTATTCGTGTTTTACCGAGATATTAACCATTTCAGTGTTAGTGAAATTTTGAGCCATAATTTTATAAAATTTTTACGGAAAGCAAAGTAAAAACTGACAGTTTTGAGAATAAATTCTCCAAATGCCAAAATGACATTAGAAAAGCCAAGGCAACTAAGGTATTTTAATCAAGTAAAATTAGTGAGCAAAAATTGCAGAGACTCGAAAATTATTTTTTTCAAGCTAATATGTTGATTTTATCAAAATTTTCTAGGAGTAAGAAAAGTTTTCAAATTAGATAAGCTATCTACATAAAAAATATAGAGTGAATTACATCGACAACAAAAAAGTTCTGGACACTTTTCCCGTTACATCCTCATCAAGTTTGAGCCATTTCTATGGTCTCTAAGGCTCTATGCTCCACTCTCAAAAACGGCTATTATTGACAGTAACTCACCTGCCAAATATTGTAAAAGTCCTTCATCACGTTCTCAAGTTATACCGAAAAAACAAAATTATTTTTGAAACTTTGAAGCCCTCTACCGGCTAAACAAGACACTTGAGGCAAAAGTAAAAAGGCTCATCAAATTTTTTTCGAATCAAAGAATCTTCGGTTTTATTTTTGCCACGCAGTTCGAGGACATCCTGTATATTGGATTGTTTTATTCCACTTGAAGAGTTTGTGGTGACAATAACTAATTTCCTAAAATTACTGTACAACATAACCCATGACCGCATCTCACATGACCAGCTCCACTTCCTAAACAGTTGATATCGTTTAACCTGTCTATCTTGTGAAGCAATGCAATGCGTCTGACCCGCTTTAACTCACAAGACTATCGCATGTAGTGATCTGTGAAATATCAGTTTGTGCATTTCTGGATTGATGTAAAGCTCGAAAATATTCTAGAATCTAGATTATCTTTGAGCTGATGTCTGTATGTGCGTTACCCACTGTAGAGACGATTGCGCCATTTCTATTTATACGAATTTGAAAATTCGGCACGGTAACCCCCTTGTAACTTTTGAAATACATCTTCAGTTTTTCAAATACCTGTATTTTATTGAAACATTATGACATTAGGATAAGTGTTATTGGTAATTGATCATAGTTACTCTCCATAATAAGGTCATATCAAATTCATAACTCTGTGGTATCATAAAATTGAAGCTGACAATACATAGTCCTTTATATCAATTATTCTGACAGTTCACTTGATAGCAAAATATTAAGGTAGCAATGAAGAGCAAGGATTACGACATAAACGAACATCGTAAGTACATAATATGCCAATCAAAGTTCGTGTTTGGTTCATGTTTCATTTGTTTCACAGATAAACACAGAAAGCTGCAGACTTTATGAGATGAATCACGTGAAACCAATTCATCTGAAGGTTTCATTGAATATTTACGAAATACTTTGTGTACTATTGGTTTCCAGTGCAGAGAATAAATCCCCGTAGAGGTCTCATGGAGTTATCGAATATATCTACAAAGAGAATTCGGTTATTGGAAGAATATAAACAAGTTTTGAAAGAAAATATTTCTAGATGAAACTTGTGACTATTGCCTTGAGCAAGTAAGGAATATCTTTCTTTTTGTACTATTTGCATGTTATCTAGTAATAAACCACCAATCAATTAATCAACTGGGTAACGGTGTGGGAAATTTCAAAGAACTGTTATAACAGCACATCGAAAAAAATGGAAAAACTGTAAATCACTGCTCAGATATGTCGAAGGAGACTTCAAGCACTGTTAGACCTCAGTTTTGGAATAAATATGTTCGTCTTGTTGGAAAAGAGATATCGAGGTGGTATGAACAAGAAATCAAGTTCACATGAATTCAGAGATTATAAGTATAAAATACGGAGTTTTAGAAAAAGTCCTGTTTCAGTCCAATGTGTAGATGCAATGTGCCTTTCACAATAGTCGTTTGAGGTTCCATTCCGTATTTTCAATCTATGTGTACTTTTGGTATAGATCAGTTGTAGTGGACCTGAAACTCGCTGTGAATCTCTTCTCTAAAATGGAAAATTGAGATTTTAACACTCCAATTGTTGTTCCCTTCAACCACAAATATTTTTATCATGAAGGTAAGTCAATTTATGGTTATATTCAATCTATACTAAACCAAATTCTTCATTCCTCTGATGAATTTTGTCGTTTAAGCCAATGACATAAAAGTAAATACACACAGCATCGCCAATTGACAACTCGCACTTTCATGTAAACGGTTCATCTCTTTTTGTATTATAATTTTTGTCAATTGAGCTCATTCTTATATATCTTCTTATACATATAATTTTCATGGGATGGTGTTCTAACTTTCGGTTCAGTATTTATTTATTCATTCGATTTTTCAACAATCGCATTCTTCTATATAATATTTTGTTGACAACTTGCTCTTTCATAAAGGCACTAGCCCCACAACAAATGTTCGATCTGTAATTGTTGAGCGATCTATCAATCTGCCCTGTTAATCATATGATACACTACTATTCGACTGTTGCAAATATATTGCTCTTCAAATGATTCAGAACCAGTTCATCATTTATTATCTTTACAAGTGTTTATTTTGTAACTCTTTAATGATAATATTCTAATATTTGCATATGGAAAGTAATCAATAATCATACATTTGGAACAATCCATTGGATGGAAATAACAACAAATTTTCAATTCATAAAGATGACAAGCACATTTCCGACACACCTAAAGCTTCTACTTAAGACAAAGTTCTCATTTGAAATGATTGGTTGTAGATACTTAAAGTGGAGGATGCAAGTGATATAAAATGAATCGTGTTACGAAATCTTTCTACTGAATAAGCTCGGAAAATTTTACAAGGGAACAATCGGAATTAGATATTTCATTAAAAGATCTTCCAGGTGACAAAAATTCTCATTCTCAAGGGATATGGCCATTAATCAACGTCTGGGAAATTCTGAAATGTCGCTGACAGGACAGTAAGGAGACGGTGATGATTTGCAGTCTTAAGACAAATGAACCTAGACATGCTGAGTCCGCAGAATAATGTGATGATGACCCTTATCAAATTGAATTATTAAATTCTGGAATTTATCGGACTATAAATTGTAATTATTTGAACGCTAAGCATATTTCCAATTCCAATTTTCTCTTGAATTATATTCAATCAATGTACTAATCGCTGTAGATATGAAAATTTTGCATGTTTCGAAAATAGATGATGAATATTTTTTTGCAGACCTATCGATCAAACTGATATGCATTTCATTATACAGGAACTGACTGAATTTACGACTCGATTCAATCAAATAGCTCTCAATTATAAACATGATGTTGTGTAGAGTTTCTCACGTTTCATATACTTTCATGTGGTGTTTGGTTACAAAATAATACTGATATTGAAATAAATGTAGTAAAAGTCGAACCCTAGAACTAAAATGATATCCAGCAACCTAAATACCTAATAGGGCATAATAAGCTGCCATCGACAGTAAATGTGGATCGAGTAAAATGTATTAATGGATTTCGTGGTATCTTTCGAAAATCACCAATAATATAATGAGACAGATATTTGGTTCTCAGGTCAATACCCTCAATGTTCTCCTGAAACCGGTTTATCCGTAGGGAGATTTTTACTTCCGATATGTGTGTGAGATTGATTAAACATGAATGATAAAAATCTATTATTCCCTCAACAACCAGAATGTGGGTTAAATTCAACCCATAGCACATAGCAGTTAATCTCAACATCTCAGCTTCTTTTTTTTGTTTCTTTTGGGAGAGGAGGTAGGCCTTGGAACGTTTTCAAGTTTGGAGTTTATAGATATCAGGAAGGATCTCAGTAGGCTCAACGTTGCTGTTCGATAGAAGAATTGAGTCAGGTACGAAGAACTTCTCGAGCCTGACAACAAAAGTTTCACCACGCTGAGCTCTTTTAGTCTGCGTACCCGTAGTTGTTTCGAAATTTTATCAGTGTCGTAGTTATGGGTTAGCCTTACAACAACTTTAACGAAAATAGTGGTATGCCAATAAGCTTTTTGATCTAGATATTTTTTTAGATAGCCTGGTCAATTCCTTATAAAAAGCTGAGATTTTCTCGCCAGATACGTCGTTTTTGAGTAAAAAAATAAGAACCGTCGTATTGATCAAACAAATTGATGGAATGAATTTTATTGAAGAATACATACAATTTTGCGAAAATTTAAGTGCCGTGGGATAAAGTCAGCAAAATCTAACAACACACAACATTAACATAACATTATAACTTAACTATTATAACAAAGTTGCTGAAAATGGCCCCCTCCTGCTAATATGTACGCTTTCGCTCTCCTCATGGAATTAGGCACTTGGTGAAACATTCCTGGAGTGTTTTTCATTGTATCACATGCTGCAACTATTCTTTGTTTTGATTCTTCTACAGCGTTGATGGGAATTGTGTATACTAGCGTCTTAAGAAGTCTACGCTATTGAGGTCGGGAGTCCTTGGTGGCCATTTTTGCACCCCACATCGGCCAATCCAACGATTTGGATAAACAGTTCGTGAATAATTGCGAACCGTTACAGTGAAATGTGTGCTATCGTGCATGTACCGCATTTGGTTACTTGTTGCTAACGGAACATCCTCACGCAGCAAAAGGAATCGTTCTTGAAGAAAATTGTAGTAAGATTGTCCGTCAAGTCGTCCCGGTAGAAAGAATGGGTCAATGAAATAGTCACCAATGATTCCTGCCCATATAATCACCGAAAATTGGTGCTGGAGATGGGTTTCGATTATGGCGTGATGATTTCCATCCGTCCACAAATGATTGTTGTGGGAATTTTCAATTGCATTTCTTGAAAAATATGCTTCATCCGTAAACACAATGTGTGATTCAATTTGCGGATTTTGAACAACATTATATAGATACCACTGACCAAAATTCACATGCTTTGGAAACGCTCTGGAAAGTAATGCCTGTACTCTTAAAATATGGTACGGATATAACAAAAAATCCACAAAAGTTTTCCAAACAATTTGTCACATCTTCAAGTTTCTAGCGATCTTCCTTGTGCTGATTTCGGGATGTTCATCGACTTCGTGCAGCACCGCTTCTTCAATTTCTGGTGTTCTTACACTTTGAGGTCTACTTTCAGATGTACTTTTGTGAAAATCGCCAGTTTCCACAAGACGACGACGAATATCAAAAAAAGTTCGACTATCTGGCAAAGCACGATTGGAATATCTCTGGTGATGAATACGTCTGGCTTTTTCTGCATTACCGTTGGTGAGACCGTAACACGTAATGCATTTCTGCCATTTCCACATTCGAATAATTCCCCATTGTTAACAGGAGTGTAATAATAAAATACTTACAGCGAACAGATTTGAGTAACAGCGATCAATCAGATTAATTGCAAAATTGTATTCTTTAATAATTCCATCAATTTTTCCAGTCAATACAACGGTTTTTATTTTGTTGCTCAATAACGGAGCATCTGGCGGAAAAATCTGAAGAAAATGTACAAGTCCATTCAAAAAAAATATCTAGATTAAAAGAGCTCAGTGACGTCCCACTTTTTTTTGTTAAAATTGCAATGAGGCTAACCCATAACTACGACACTATTTAAATTGTGGAATAACTTATTCAGTGAAAAAGCGTGTTCCTAAGTCACATTAATCTGTCTCAAAACTTAGCTCAATATCTCAAACCGTTCTCTAGATCAAAAAAACAACTTTGCCACCCTGTATAAGTGTATATCGACAACACAGCGTTTTAGGACAGGTTTATGGGGACTTTCTCACTCGTAATTGTACCCTTAAGATATTAGCCTATCATTAAGGAACATCCTGTAGAATACGGGAACAGTTCTTAACCTATTTGAACCTCAAGGTGTATCTTATCTTCGCGCAATTCTGAATAACGGTACCATTAATGACGTTCAAATTTCCCAAAGTCCCACCAAGAAATGAATTTACATAATCCTTAAAGTAAACTGCATCAATTCAACACTGGAAACTCAATAATTTACCAAAGTGATACCCTGTATAATCAACCGCAACAAACAGTTTCTTAGCAAATGAACATAAAAGTCGTTTCGTAAACAAGAAAAGCTTTCAGCTGCAACGCTGAACCTCGTTTGGGCCCTACCAAGTGATGGTGGTGAATTTTTAATTGAAAAATTAATACATTAGTAAAGCAGCATTTACCCACGTTTAATCAGATTTCCTTGCTATCCGGGTCATGGTTGTAGAATACAGGAGTAAGGAGTAAAGTCGAGCCACTAACATGTTTCTTGTTTACGACCAAAGTGAATTTCGACCCTTGAGCATAGTGTGCCTCCCGAGAGACAAAATGGCTGGCCTTTTCCAAGAAATAAAAACACAAATAAAACCTGACAGCGAAGCTCTCTAAAGTTTAGTCCCTAATACCTTTACTCTACCTACCTAGTTTTAATACAAACGTGGGACGCATAACGCGAACGTCAATCCTGCCTAAAATATTTCAAAACTTAAATATACAACATGCATAATAAACTCATAATCTAGTTCGCCATGTCCTTTACTCTCAATAATAGCATTTCATAACTGTGGGTTTGATAGTAAAATGTTGGTAGAACACATATTTCCACTTTAATAATAATATATTAACAATTGTATCAAGAATGCATATGCAGTTATATGCAACTATATCACAGATTAATAATGTTTCAGATGCGACACTGGGGCCGGCTTCTTTGCTGTCAGTCGTTATTTCTGGTTGATATTGACTCAACAAACTTTTTAATTGGGAATGCGAAAACGCGGCAAATTTGATAACGATAACGGATTTTTGGGAGCAAATCTGAAACTACATGATTCACGTTAGAGAAACTGTTCAGTTATTTTATAGGTATATAATACAGAAGTATTGATAATAGAAAGGAAAAATATAAGATAATATAAAATATTCTGGTAGATAATTCAATATAAGCCTGCCATCCTTATTGTTATTATAAATTCAACCAAAAGCAAAGTTCACGAAATTCTTTACCACAACTGTCTTTTAATCCGGTTTAGTGAATTTCATTACATAAAAAAATTTAGGCCTAATGAACAATTTTATTAAACGATCTGTTGGAAAGTTCTCTCATATATGCTTCTACAAGTTTGCATAATGAATACATGTTGTAACCTACTCCAGGGAATTTTATTAACTCCAAAACATTTTCACAAAAAATACTCTTCAAATAATAAATATATTTATGAGAATTCGCTATCCAAAAATTTTGTTTGTCTTCAGAATAGAATGAACTTTCACAGTTTCAATAGCTGCAACCACGTTTCCACATCCAATTCTCTTTGGAATAGTTTTTAACTTTTTAACCTAGGTACCCGGGTACCTTTTGTGTTTTCATTTCAATATACTACTATTTTCCGCTGCAGCTACATGACTGAAACTTTTATTCATCCTCAAGCAATTAATTACCACTCAAAGTGATAAGTTATCGACAAATATGTTCGAAAAAGTTCAATTATAGACCAAAATAAAAAAATACCTCTCAATGCATTCATAATATGAATGCATATATATACTCGTATTTCATATGGAAAACCAGCTATTTCATATCTGATAATGATTAAAACAAGAGCACATATAATTTTCGCAAATTCATTGTCAATAGAAAAATTTGTTTGCCATAAATAATGATTTACAATACACATTGTTAACATTTTACTATGCTCTCAGAATGTTCGCTCTGGAAAAAGGCTCTGCCCAAAAAATAACTGCATGGTCCAGCATAGTCTCGATACCTGATCTTGATGAGTAGGCTTTGCTGTAACCGGGAGGTTCTTTGGATAAATTATGTGAGCAGCCAGAGCAGCAATGTCTATCATGTTGAAAACATTTGCAAGTTATCAACGAATCATATTTCCCTTCGTTTTACAATGAGTCAATATTTTGTCCATATTGCCAACACCACCGTTGGTCGCGTTAGCTCACCGCTAGTATGAAATTTATCATTTCTAATGCAATGTACCCTGGTACCTATGTTTATGTAATTGGGATAAAAATTATGCGTGTACATACAGGTTGAAGTTTTTGATTTATCATACGATTATTCCCACAAGAACACGGTGAAATAGAAAGAACATACAAGACTAGAGATGTGTTGCCTCTTGAAGAATAGATAAATGCGTGCCAGAGCTACTCTTCGCAAATTATTCGACTCGGTTACTGATTTTCATATAATTGATTCATATTCTAGTAGATTTTCTTCGCATTTGTGTAAATATAATGAAATAAATTATTTATTTCACCATCTTTTAGTGAATAATATTCGCATCAATAATATTTTTTGAGAAATTGTACAAAAATAAATTTTCCAATACTGGGAATCGAACTCGAATCTACTAAGTGGGAGCCGATATCCCAACACTTAGACCGCACCGCCATTATATATGAACTGTTTAAGTGTCAATTTAAGTTTACTTCAATGATGGTGTTTGTTGTTGTTGTTGAAAGAGCTGGTTGAAATTTGAGTAGAATCTGTTTTAAATTAAGTTTTGAAGTTTCAATTTTCAACTCTCAACAAAAGGGTGTGTTTATCAAATGATTTCCCTGAAAAACAACAGGGTTTGTCAAAATTCAAATATTATAGCACCTTTCGTTTTTGAGAAGACGGATTTTTCAAAAGTTGCTCAAAATTTGATGAAAATTATTATTGTGAAGGAGTCCTCATTCTAGGACTCTTCTAATGATTATAGAAATATCTTGAGTAAATGCAATATACTCTTCGGATTTCGGCACGAAGAGTATAATAATAACCGATAGAACAATAACCGAATGTGAAAACCATGGAAGAATTATATTATTCAAAAAAGCACACGCAAGTTTCAGTATAAACAATAAGCGTTGTAAAAGAAACTCGCCAAACACATTCATTCATCGAACAGAAAGGACGATAGCGCTACCACATATTACAGATAATCTGTCAAGATACTGATACCATGACTGTTGTCAGAAAGCCAGATTAATTGAACGGTTTTTAGCCCGATACCAAAATATGTACCGCCTTCGGTAGTGTAGTGGTTAGCACGGCTGCAACTTTTCTGGCGACCCGTTTTCATATCTGGGTGATGGTCGAGATAATTTCAATACACAGCAAAAACATCTGTGACAAAATGCGGTGATTTTCATTGGGCAATTAATATATAATCATGCCTTCCCTCACATAACAAGTGAAACAGTAGATCCCGTGTGTTGTACGATTTCACCACACGTTAGAGATCCCTCCCTGTCTGTACTTGGGAAATAGTTAGGGTCTGCCAAAATTTCAAAATTGGGGTGAGCCTGTCTCTTGGCGTAGGTGATCAGCCAGAGTAGCAGAAATAGGCCGACGTTGGATATATAAATAGAATAGAACGAATTAAAATTTGCACAATCCGGCAAGTTCGAATGTTTGTCGAAAATGTAAGATCCAGACGTTCAAATGGAAACATCTTCCACGCCTACCCCCACTGAGGCCACATCTGAAACATCATCAATCTGTGACTAGTCCATATATAGGCTTGTGATCAGGGACGGGATGAGCATGGCGAAGCCTGATATTGTACTTTTTGTTGTCAGTACTAATAAAAATTCCTTGTTCTTCTATTAATAGAAATAGTTCTTCTTAAGTTATTCATTTGATTTTAAATGTTTGTCAATGTTAGTTTGCTAAATTGTTGATGTGCTATGCACATTCTTCAATATATAATGTATAAATGAATGAAAATAGAGTTGCAATATCTCACAATTTTAGGATGATGTTCAAGAAAACATGTTCATAATTATTAATGAATAATCAATATTTTTCATTTGTCTATTCAAAACTTCACAACTATTATGTTTGACAAGTTTTTTTTCTGAATTTGATATCCAACCTGCACTCAATTGAGACCTGCAGGAATTACCTGTGTTTTATTTTCTCATCCGACAAGAATGATGAGAAGAAATCAACTATGGCTGACTAGATTCTGATACAATTTCACAAAAGATCTGATCCCCTCTGAGATATTCATCACTTCATCGTATACAAAGGAAGGAAGTTAAAGATTAATGCCACCCAATGAACAACAACTCAAAGCCATACGGGAGATAGTCTGTGCGAACTCTTAGATAATAAATTTCAACCTTTATTATTGGTTCATTCCTGATAGCTCCAGCTTAGCTGA
The DNA here is from genome assembly GCA_958510875.1 of Endomychus coccineus. Taxonomy (NCBI): domain Eukaryota; kingdom Metazoa; phylum Arthropoda; class Insecta; order Coleoptera; family Endomychidae; genus Endomychus; species Endomychus coccineus. The sequence continues at coordinate 176,293,658 of OY294068.1, read as the reverse complement.
ATTTTCTCACAATCTGTATCAATTTTAAAATTTTGATTCAGCTGTCAATATACTGAAATAATTAATAATGATAATTGACCCAGGTATGAATTACACTAGCCGACAGCCATTTTGTCCTTGGTACTAGACCGACGTTTTTCGATTGTTTGGGTGTAAAATATAAGGAAAGTCGCCATGTATCCCCTCAGACTTTGCTTTTGTGGTTAGGATACGTGAAAAAGCAATTTTTTTTTAACTTTTTTCACTATAACTTTGAAACAATGCAAGATAATTTGAATCTGATAAAACTGCTTGGAAGCGAATATATCCGCGGATATCTGGAAAAAATTTTGTCCAATAACTATATGCTACTTATAGTGAGGGAAGTAATTAACAACCTTAACCTGCGTAATATTATCGAAATAAACTATCTACCGGATACGGCAATCACAAAAAAAAATTTGAAAAAAGTATAATATAATATTCATCCAAACGTGTATTCACGGTTAGTATTTACAAACTGCACCTAATTGCTTGAAGCTCACATATGAAAGCGCTACTAATTATAATCCGGAATTCACGTTACCTAAATGATGCAGATTTCATCGCCCCATTTGTAGGAGAAACTTAAATAAGTTTATTCAAACCATAGCGTCGCGTAAATCCGACGTTGGGTGAAGTTGCTCCGATGTACAAAAGCTAATTCGCGGAGCGGAGTTCTTATTAAAATGCAAGTCAGTCGAGGAGATGCGCGCATCACATTTCCTACGAAACAAATTTAATCTTGGCACTAAATGAATAGTAAACAAAGTTCACGCTAGAAAGTATACGGAGAGACTGTTGTTTATCTGGGCTTTAATCTGCCTTACACTTTAATCAATTATGGTTCGGTCTCTTTGTTCTAACATTTGATGGTTACACTCCACCTCGGTATTTACAAGATTGAAATTCGTATCTCAGTGGCGTGGTAAAGCGTATTTGATATAATGGATTTAGGGAATCGAGAATGCTTATCGTTTTATAGAATTTCAAGTGAAAACACTGAATTGAAATCAATATCTAGTCAATATAGTTATTAAGGCAAATAGCAATAGCAAATAATATACAAGATTTTATTATGAATTCCGTCTGTTTTTTGCGTATCAGTCGTGTGTCGCTCAGTACTTTTCAAAACAACGGGCATGTCTGTTAAATTTCAATGGCACAGGCGCCGATATTGGTGTCATATCCATGACAAATAGAGAACTGTTAAGCCATAATAACATAAGGGATCTCAACAGCATTCCAAGACGACGTGCTCGCTATCTACAGATGTGCAGAGAACCTACTCGGCTATGGTTAGATAAATGAGACCCTCTGGTTCTGATCGGACAGTCAAGCAGTACTAAACGCTCTGAAAAACCCGACTGTGGTCTCGGGGCTTGTCACGGATACCAAGGTGATCCCCTAACAAGCTAGCCGGTGGGGAAGAGCCTCGTCCTGATCTGAATTCCGGGTCACTCAGGTTGGGAAGGGAATGAAAGAGCGGACAAACTGGCCAAAGATGGGAACCAGATTGGACGGTCCTCAAGGCGTCCATGCCGATAGCCCCTACAAAGGGAGTATACAGAACTTGCGGAACCATTTGAGAGATCGACATGCCTCAGCATGGAGAAGCATTGACGATAGCTGCCAAACTGCCAAAGCGCTGCTTGGCAATGAAGTAGGCCTAAGGTCAAGCGAGATACTTTCGCTGAGTAGGCAAAGCATCAGAATAATCTTCGAGATCTTTACAGGTCAAGAAAATCTGATGGAATATAAAAGTACAGTAGAGAAAAGTGACACATCCTACTGTATGAGATGCGAGGGAAACGAAGGGGCTAAGTCCACTGAACTTCCTATTGAGCCCCATACCATCTCAACCAATACCAATACCAACGGTAATAGCATATTATGAAAAACATGCAGAATCATTTCACATCATATTGTTCCTTCCAAACTCCATTTTAGAGCTATGCATTTTTGTTTCAATGTGATCTACTTCCTTTCTGTGTACGAGAAAAACAAAAACGACAGAATGTCACAATAGAAGAAGATATTAAATACTGATTCATAATCTATGATTTAGAGAATCTTTAATCTGAATTCACATAAATTTGTAAACATTTCAACATAGAATATGTTTCACGGGGGACGTAACCAGACACGTTTCAAGTGAGATGAATGAATCGAGTGCATCGTCTAGTTATCGCTAGATAAGGCATGGACGACATCACGCCCATCCTATCCCCATATTTGTTGAATCTTCGCCACACTTATTAAATCTGAACACAGATTGGCGATGTATATGAGTTGGAACGAGCCAGACAAAATGCGATGAGCGCATCTCACTTTATGGCAGTAGCTCGCGATAGAAGCACGGTTGTACATTGATTTGAGAATTTTTAATATGTTGCATAGATGATAAAAAGAAATTATAGTACCTACTTCATTTGAATTCTAGTTCTAGCACCATCTAGATAATAATTATTGGATGTAATTATGTATTATATATAATAGTCTAGATGCGATATGTATAGAACGCCCAATTATCCCCATCTTTGTAGACCCTCGTTCCCACGTATTAAATCACTATACATCGCTGATTTAAACTGAATCTGATCGACCAGTGACAAAACAATCCAACAGTTCTGTACGACAGCTGTTTCGTCGTCCCATGGCTCATCGCCACCGATCGCTTGTTCCATCCATAGTATAAAATACCGTAGATGGAATTCTCTAGAGTGACCTAGATGTTCTAACGCCCTCTACCAACGAATAGGTAGATATCCCACTAAGAAATCTTTGTAATAGAATGCATTGAGTACGTATTCCTCGCACTTCGAGAAAGCGACGCGGAAGTGTTAGACAACCTTTCCGCAAGGTGGCGACTGCAAACCAATAGGTCGATATGACTAAGATCTCGCGTTATGTATCCAATAATCTGCAAACCAGTTTTTCAATTCTAAGCTTAACTCGTTTACGAGAGTATTGTGTATTCAACTCATTGAAACAACACGACATGTTTTCTAAAATCCCGTAAACTATGTGTAACCATGCAGTAAACGTTAGTAGATTGTACGTACAACATGAAACGGGGCAAGAACTAGCAAAAACATAGTGCATCGAACTTAATTTAGTCATGACACTATTATACACGCTTATTTACAGGTATAAAAATAGGTTCCCATCGCAGGAAAACATCTTAGGAACAGCGACATATAATCTTCCACATCAAATATATAAAATTTTGTTAACTTTCATAACCTGTCACAATCAATACCCGCTAACGCGCCATTAAGACTAAAGATAATGTCGTTAGTTTCTTGTTGATGACGTCACAGTGACTTGTATACTCAGAATATAGGTCTTTTACTATATTATTATATATTGGTCAGACGTATTGCTTTACAGCATTACCACGTTTTTGGAAGGACCTGGTCATGTGGTATGAACCCACTTACCTTGTTGAGGTTAGATAGAATGAAGTATCCAGTCAAAGTTGATTCGTTCATAATGTAATGAGAGTCGAAGCAAGTTGCCATTCTTTCGCATTCTGCGAAATAAAGAAATTTAAGACAGTTGTCAAAGCTTTGCGAGAAATGTCAGTGTAGTTGTTAATATGGGTTGGTTCAACGCTCTGTTGTGATTCAAGACGCAAATTGAATCTTCAAATCACGCTCTTTCTATCCCCATCTTTGTCAAATATTTATCGTACTTATTAAATTTCAATACACCGGTCTCTTGAACTCAACCTGTGTATAGCTACGTTTATTCAAATGTTAATTGAATTCTTAAAATGTAATCATTTTCATTGCATATTATGTTTGATAATAATGTAATCAATGGTTTAAACGTAGCGATATTCGACAAAGTAATTTTATATCAATGTGTTCAATATGGCACAACATCATGCTATCCAGTTGGGAGAGATGATTCGAATATTTTCTTTGCTTCCAGACTAATTTGTATGTTAATTCCTTTTTTTCAAAGACAATTCTTATCATAAAATCAATTTACGGTGGGGTCTGCTTTCAAGAAGAGGAGTCAGTGTTTTCATCAAAAGAACCTTAACAAAACAGAATACCCACTTTGTGATATCCATCTACATTTCGCGGGTTGATAATAATGTACTATGATACTCGACTCGTTTAACGAAATTTTCAACTACTTATTACGAAATATGGATCTTCAGTTGTCCTGATTTATAACAATTCAAATTTCCGTCAGATTTGTTTTATATTTGAGTGTGTTTTGGTTTGTAGGCGATTATGCAACTTTCTCCATAAATTATGATGAAGTCAGTTAACTGTTGTATACGTACCAATTATTTATGAATCCACAACAATTTAATTCAGGAAAAAATTACTAAAGTTATAAAACGATTCTACGAAACGAACAAAGGCTATGTTCTTCCCTCGCTCCTGTCCAATATGTCATGCTGATAGTTATTTTGAAATTCACGCTGAAATGATGACCGCTGATTTCAAATGTACTTCAATTAATCTAAATGTCCTCCTTTCATTTTTAGAGATTCTAAAAGTGATTAAGTTTTTGTTGCGCCCGACTAAGAATTACCCACAAAGTCAATTAAGAAAAGACACTAATGTTATTGTGATAGGTCTCGCCCCAGTTAAGACCCAGTAGGGGGAAAACGTTGTTAGAATAATGGACCTTTTGGAAAGAATACAATCTCTATCAAGACGTTCTCAGACGAACTGAAATTGTATTTTTGAGCCGAATAAACTAAACGAAACTTGAACTTCGCAGGAAATTGCTCCGGAATAGACATGAACTATATTTGTCATGCACATCTACATGTGTATATGGATACAACTTCACGAAAGATGTGTAATACTGTCTCGTGCCAATTTTTTGGTAGAGCTGAATGATTTTAAATGAAGATTGGATTGGGGGCGAGAGGCATGCCGTATCCCTGAGGATCCTTATTTGAGATGAGCTATTTGACACAAACAGCATTGATAAAATTAAAATAGAATTTATTAAAACAAATCAACAAATAAAATAAAACATGATGACAAATAATTTGTATATTAGTTCGGTTTGAATTGATTGTTGTGAAAAAACCTATTAAAGAAGAGTAAGGCAATTTTGGTAATACACAAATTGATTTAAAAAAATGATAAATAATTTGGAAATGAGTTCAATTAATCAATAAAACATGATGGTAAGTAATTTGGGAATAGTTCAATAATTTCTCCATTGAATATAAATAAAAACATTGTTCAGATCGACGTGTACAGTTAAATGTCTACATATCATATACTTTTCAAATCCTTGAAAAAGATATTTCGAAATATGTAATAATATACAGGTTATTCCTTGATAAACAAATTTTTTTTCCAACCTCCGCTGCTTAGTTGTTTCACATTTCGTTACGAGGAGAAAATAGTTAACATAAGAATACACAATTTTGATCATTACACTCTCTTTCGTAGAGATGTCAATATACAGGGTGTCCCAGGTTTTAGTAGCAGAACTTCTACAGTCGATGGAAAATTTGATTTTGAGAAAAAAGTTCCTGTTGACATATATGCACAGACGCTTAGTTTTTGAGATACAGGGTGTTGAAATTGAAAAAAAAATTTAGTTTTTTGCGAATATCTCCGGAACCGTTTATCGTACAGGAAACAGCTTCTGTAAGCATTCTATACTCATAGCAAGCTATGTTCTGTGTGATAAAAAATTTTTTTTTAATCATAAATGGTGAAGATTTTGAAGGGGTAGTGGGTATTTTTCTCCCCAACTTCTACGCCACTGGAAAAATTACGGTTTTGAGACAACCATTTGAACCGCCAATGTTTTCTACACATAAAAAGTACTCCTGATCATAAGCTCTGAAGTTGACCGTTTTCGAGAAAAATCAACTTTTATGTTGAAAAACATAGTCAATTTTTTGGTTTTCTAACGTTTAAATGAATTTTGTTTAATTAGTAAGATATAAATTTTATTTCAAAGAATTGACCATGTTTTTCAACATAAAAGTTGATTTTTCTCGAAAACGGTCAACTTTGGAGCTTATGAGCAGGAGTACTTTTTTCGTGTAGAAAACATTGGCGGTTCAAATGGTTTTTTTAAAACCGTACTTTTTCCAGTGGTGTAGAAGTTGGGTAGAAAAACACCCACTACCCCTTCGAAATCTTCACCAATTATGACTAAAAAAAAATTTTCCATCGCACAGAACATAGCTTACTATGAGTAGAAAATGCTTACAAAAGCTGTTTTCTGTAGGATAAATGGTTCAGGAGATATCCGCAAAAAACAATTTTTTTTTTCAATTTCAACATCCTGTATCTCAAAAACTAAGCGTCTGTGCATATATGTTAATGGTAACTTTTTTACTCAAAATCAAATTTTCTATCGACTGTTGAAGTTCTGCTACTAAAACCTGGGACATCCTGTATAACGAATCACCCGGTACATATATAATGTATCCTAGTCAAGAAAAAAAAATTCTAAGAATTGAATAATTACGAGTAAGTCACATTTTTCGATCACACACTTCTCTTGAAAGATTCTTTGTCTCGCCATTCAACTCATTTTCCCCTCGAAATATTTGTAGACTCCAACTAGAAACACGATTTCCAGCGTTTGTGTGAACGGGGGTACTTGAAGGAATTCCCTCTTTTATACAACATAATATCTTACGTAACAATTTCTATTCTGAATCATTTAGATTTTCTATAGCCCGTATTACCTAACTTATACTGTTATGTTAGGGAACCAACGCTATTGATATAACGAGAAGTTGTATAAATACAGCTTTGTGAGTGGAGGCGCAGTTTCTAATTTGTTTGTTTTAAGGCTTTCCTGTGAATAAAGTTGAACAAAGTACTTCCCCGACAAAGTTTAATTGCACAACTGTTAATTGAATATGGACTTTAATACAAGTGTTATTCGTACATTCATTAATTACAATCGCGGAATACTTATACTTCACTAATTTTCTCATCATTGGAGACATGTTTTATTCTGAAATTCCAATTTAGCAGGTGAATTGTATATTTAACATTTTCATTCCGGAGTTATTTCATTTAATCTTGGTTTCAATTTATTCTCTCTAAATCCTCGAAAATTGTGTCATAAAACACATTTATTTTGATTTGGGGCGATCTTCAACAGATAATTAATTAGTTAATTAAATTAAAAAACTTTACTTCCTTCTTGTTCTATTCTACGTGTAACAGTCACAAAAGTTTTCTTTTTCGTCGATCGGCTCAATTTCGAAATAAAAACAATCCAGATTCGATTTGAAAACGGTAATAGCTTCAAAACAATCAATATATTTATTGTTGATCAAGATAAATTGAGATATATTTGAAGTTATTGTGATGGTACTATATATAGAAGAAACAATCACCCTTATCCACTAGAACTACCATTAAGCCACTGAGGATCTTTCATCTATCAAGTAGTCATCATTAGAGATGACCCATGTTATTCAAAGAAGTTCCCTCGTATATCATAATTATCAACTATTAGTATTCATTGCCATCAGTTTTGATTGATTTGTATTACTGTTACCAGGGAATGAATTAAAACTGATGCAAGTGCAGGTGCATGTGGGTGGAGTTTAAGTGGTAAGCGATATGCCAATGCACGGTGTGACAAGAGACATTCCCTAACCCATTTGCATGTAAACAAATTTGCAATAACGGATCTGGAGGCTATATTCATTAATTTATTATTTGAGAAAAAATATTGGTGTTAAAACTGGAAAAAGGTTGGTTCGATTTACGGAAATTTTGAGCTTGTTTGTATCGTGGAATGCTCTAGATGGCAATTGTCAGTGACTTTGTTGTTATCGTGTTTTTGTTAAAAAATATCTTCGTGTGGTCTTGTTGAATGCCAACATAGATCTGAGAAGTGAGTGTCCGCTAGGTACAACATCTCATATTGTTATCCTAGCCACTTACAAAAGAAACCAGAAAGATTATGGATTCAGGCAGTGAGACGAGTAAGGTGAGTATATGTTGACAGTGCACCTGAAGTAAATGAGCAAAATAAATGAAGTGATTCGTTTTATTTCTATAAAAGGAATATTGCAACCCAGATGTAACTTTTTGACATCCACCTGCGTCAGTTGTCATTTGTGAGTACCCATTTTACGGGAGGAGCAAGAGAAAATCAAACCGACACTCCAAATTTTATACAGACATCTTACTCTTGGTGTATAAAGCGAAAAATAGATCACAAAATTCTGTGAGAAGATCACCAACGAGAAGAACCATTTCTATCATTTAATAAAACTAGGACAACTTTATCATTACAGTAATTCTAGACTGTTAACTACATTTCATATCGAAAATTTCTAGTTTCCTCATCACCGAAAGCATTAAGAGTTCTCATATACGATCATTCGATAAAAAATCGTATATACATCGAACAAACTAAGACTTCGGATATCTTTCCTTCCAATAAATAAAAAAGTTTTACTACCACTTATTACAGAATAATCTGAAAACCGATCATCCAACGCTATTTAAAATTGAACGTCGGATGAATGGATCATTTAAATTGTTTTTCTGTAGTTCAATCCGCTCTTCTCAATCTTTTAAAGCTTTGGTTTTCATTGTGAGGAATTTCTTTTTGTTCAATCAAATTAAAACTCCGAAGATTCTTTCGTTGACTTTTGTTAGGTGCCATCCGGAATATGCGTCGATTAATTGTTGTTTCCCTCAAACTGAGCGGCTCTGAATTCTCTAATGACAGCCTTGAAGACCATCGAATGCAATCTAATCTTGTTTTCCTTTCCACGCTAGTGACTAACAACAGTGATTGCTCCAATGAACTGAATGAGATCAGTATCGCCTCCATCAACAACGTAACAATCCCTTCATTCTTTCTAATGTGGAATTATTACAGAGAGATTCAGGTTGAGTTTAAGATGCCGGTGTATTTAGATTTAAAAAAGTGCGATCAAAATTTGACAAAGATGAGAATAGGATGGGAGTAATTTTAACGCCTCTTCTACCGTGAAAAAATGTTTAATATTTGACCAACTCTCCATAGTCACAACTTCACTGACATTTCAAGCAAACGTTTTGACAACTGACTTAAGTTTCCGTTTATCCTTTCAAATACTTGATAGCTTCTCACATGTCCATCTTCTAACAGAATACAATGTGTCTGGCATCCACCAATCCATAAAACTCCTGTATATAACGCGATTTGTCGAACCTAAGCTCTCCAGTATTCCTCAACTAGTCCAGTCAACCTATTATTTGATTGAGTGAATTTGAATGAGGTAGTATGTATAAGGGAACTATTGAAACAGGTCTGATGAAGTTTTTCCGGATTTGAGCGGAAATATCAGTTTTGAGAATTTCTGAATTTTTTCGATGATGCCAGTGTAAGCATGTGTGTATTTAGGTATGTATATACGTGAACCACTGTGAAGACGATTCCGCCGTTCTGATTGGTCGTACTGTGATTTGTAATTTTCACAGATCGCCTCTAGAGTGGTGGAAATATTAAATGTATTGTTTTGAGGTGCGGTAGTCCCCTTTTAAGTGGTACTTTCGACATCCATCTTGAGTTCTTCGAATGGAACTATAGTATTTTATTGAACAGTGTTTTTCTGGCTATAAAAATGAATCATACCCATACTCGCAAAAGTGTATGAAATAGTTACTTTGAGATTTCAATGATCCCGAATGACGTCATCTAAGTGTGACGTTATACAGGGTGTCCCAGGTTTTAGTAGCAGAACTTCAACAGTCGATAGAAAATTAGATTTTGAGAAAAAAGTTCCTATTAACATATCTGCAGAGACGCTTAGTTTTTGAGATACAGGGTGTTGAAATTGAGAAAATAGTTTTGTTTTTTGCAAATATCTCCGGAAACGTTTATCGTACAGGAAACATCTTTTGCGAACATTTTCTACTCATAGTAAGCTATGTTCTGTGAGATACACATTTTTTTTAGTCGTAATTGATGAAGATTTTGAAGGGGTAGTTGATGTTTTTTCCCCAACTTCTACGCCACTGGAAAAAATACGGTTTTGAGACAACCATTTGAACCGGCGATATTTTCTTTACAAAAAAGATACTTCTAGTTATAAGCTCTAAAATTGAACGTTTTCGAGAAAAATCCACTTTTATGTTGAAAAACATTGTCAATTTTTTGGTTTTGTTACTTGTTCTAACGTTTGAATAAATTTTGTTTAATTAGTAAGAATTGACCATGTTTTTCAACATGAAAGTGTTTTTTTTCTCGAAAACTGTCAACTTTAGAGCTTATGACCAAAAGCACCTTTTTTGAGTAAAAAACACAGCGGTTCAAATGGTTGTCTCAAAACTGTACGTTTTTTAGTGGCGTAGAAGTTGGGGAGTAACACACCCACTCCCCCTTCGAAATCTTCACCAATTATGACTAAAAAAAGATTTATTCTCACAGAGCATAGCTTACTATGAGTAGAGAATGCTTGGAGAAGCTGTTTTCTGTAAAATAAACGGTTTCGGAGATATTCGCAAAAAACGAAATTTTTTTTTCAATTTCAACACCCTGTATCTCAAAAACTAAGCGTCTGTGCATATATGTTATTAGGAATTTTTTTCTCAAAATCAAATTTTCTATCGACTGTTGAAGTTCTGCTACTAAAACCTGAGACACCCTGTATATATATTATAATGAATTGATTATTCTGTGATATCATAGATCAACACATAACGCTGCGAACTTTGAAAGAATTACGCACTTCGTGGTATCATGAGAGTGAGGTTGCTTCTGTTGAAAGTTCATCGGACCAAAATATAAATGATATAAATATAAACTGTATTAATAATAATAATAATCAATTTTGATGAGGTAGTAATAAAGAACATATGTGCAATCATCGTAACTCGATGTTTGGTTAATGTTTGATAAATAAACTCAACGCTGCAGATTTTTCATGAAGAATTACGCGATACCAATTCATTCGAAGGCTGCATAGAGTCGTTAGAAAAAATGTTGCATAACATTGCTGGCAGATAAGAAAAGACAACCCTCGTAGAGATGACATGAAATTGTCGAATATATCTACAAAGATAATACGGTTTTGATAGAATTAAAGAGGAATGGTTGAAACAGAATAACATCAAGTTTGTACAGGTAATTAGCATCTCTCTTTTGGTTGAATTTATCTATACCTGCCTATTTCGAGATAGAAATACTATTAATCGCTGTTTAAATATGTCGAAGGAAGCTTTGGTCACTGTTACACATCAGTTTTGGAATAACCGTGTTTGACATGTTGAAGCAGAGATATCGAGGTAGTGCTATCGAGAAATCGAGTTTGACTTTCACAGTGAGTATAAGTATAAAACATAAAGTTGAAAAACACCCATGTTGTCAATTCGTATAAACTTTGAAGGACATAGAGAATAATTTGATGTGTTTCCACGTTTTCAGCTATCAGCGGACAACAGCTAGATATTATATAGTATATTTCCCAAAATCATACATCTAACCTGCATAAGTACCCAGAAGCGGAAGGAAAGTAGTAATAATTCATTCGTATATATGATAATACGATAAAGGTGTAGACCCAAATAACGTTATCAATTCGAATAAGTGACAGAGTATAACTTGACGTCTATCCACGACTATAACTGTTTCTAAACATTTTCCTACGAATGAGGAAACTTTATTATGAATGATGTGCAACGGAAATTTCGTTGCGACTACTGTAAATATGCAATTTATTCAAGTGTATAAATGAGAATTCAAATATAAAGTACAGGTGGACTAAAAATAATCGACAATTGTAAATGCCCGGTGCTTTTGCCAAGAAGTTGATTTAATTAGTAGAAGATAAATAAAATAGATACAACGACATCCTGTTCTAGCGGTCGTTGGCACATGTTTCATTGAAAGTATTTGCAAAATTTACTGCTTTCGACAGTTTATTCAAACATCTGTTCAAGTTAGGACTCACGTCTGGCACACGTGACTCTGAATGAAACTTCCTTAACCATGAATGAAATTAATAAGCTCATTTGGTATTTACGCCCTAACTCCCGTTTTGTTATATTTTTACTTTTACATTGATTCAAATTATTCCTACAAGCTCTGCCTGGCGAGACATCATCTACGTCCACAGAGGCTACAAAGAATATTAAACCCAAATATATGCTTTTTTAATGATTAATCTTTCTTGGTTTTTAAAAACAATATTTCGTTCATTTTTTAGTTACAGAATCTCTTAATTTTGGGTTTTATTACTGTTTCGTTTTGTTCTTCACATATTATTAGTTATATAGAAGTTTTGATACCAGAAACACCATATTTACATTATATCCTCAACCTTCTTGAAGCAGTTTATTTTAGCAAATCATTATAATAACAACATATCATGATAAGTAATGAGCAACAGTTCACGGTGACTGCTCGTATTTGTTGCTCATTTTATCAGGTGTAGCACCGTACGTGAAAAAAACCGGGCAAAATTTGAAAATCTTTTATCCGAACTTGATATAAGTACCTTGCTATAGGGTTGCTGACGTGACAAGGGAACATTTTTCTTCTAAGTAGTTCAATTTCCAACATGAATAAATCTTCCTTAAAGCGTCTATAAGGGTTCAGTTCTATAAAGAAAAACTACGAAACACTCATCTTGCAACTCAACATGTTACTACAAGATAGGATACATGGTTGGAAGGTGCATTTTTTATTACCAGAATTTCTGCCAACTGAAAGAATTTTCTGACGATTTTTCCCAATCCCCAATTTTTGTTCATGAAAACAGTTATAGCTTTGTTTCTAAAACAATAACACAAATGGAGAAACCTAATTTGCCATTAACCCGAAGTGTAGAACTAGTAAAACAATTTGAAGCAGCTTTACGAGATGTCGCAGGCAAAATGGTGGGAAATTATTTCAAAAATTTAAAAATATGGAGGACAAAGCTTGTTGATTTCGGTTTCTTTGCCAAGTGGCTAATAATTTAGAGAAAAAATTTACTGAATCCAGTGATTTGGATAATGAAATATTAGGCAATTTTAAAAACGCCCCTATTACATCGGTTGATGAGGAAAGGTGTTGTTCCATTTATAAATTGTTATATTCTGACAGGAGACGAAATGTTTTGATTGAGAGTCTCGAGAAACATTCAGTGGCTTACTGTTTTTACAACTAATGACAACCTGCTTTGAGTAATAAATGCGTATAAATGTTAAGTTCACTATGTAGAAAAAATAAAATGTCCATTTATTTTTAAGTAAATCAATAGATTTGTGTATTTTAGGTATTTTTTTATTTATATATTTTCAACATTTTGGTGCATATTTTGACTAAATGATTTTCATATTTATGAGCATTTTTTTGGGTCTCCATTGCATATTTGGTTTTCTCCATCGACAAAATTACTTTTTTTCTGTCTCATTCAATCATCATTGTTGCGCAAAATGTGTCATACTCAATGGCAACCCATCAAGTAGAATTCATCCCACAAATTCAAGTTGCAAGTTTTCATTATAGATGAAGTCCAACCAATTTTTGATTATTCACCATAAAAATTGTTTTTAATTTTGTTCGTACATTCCCAGAACTTAGTAGAATATAATAACTCTCATGAAAGCGCATGCATATGTTTTGACGGAATACGTAATCAGCAGTAATTAATCAACCATATAGAGAAATGAAGATAATCCGGAGCAATATGTTAATCACTGTTCATATCATGCTAAAGATAGTCCTCATATCAATACATACTCCGGTTTATTGTTTCTAGTTGTAGACAATTGAAATCAATATTATATGATTAATGCTATATCGGTTGATTCGTTGATCCAGAATATCTCACGTAAATTCAAACGATCAAAACTAGGATTTATTACGAAGAACTGGCAAGCTTGATGTGCTTGTCAGCGCTTTCATGTTCGGAAAATAATCAGAATAATTGTAATAGAAAGCTTTATTGCATGACGCTGATTACATGTTGTAAACAAGCAAGACTATAATCAAGGAGTTTTTTTATTCAATAAACTTCCAAATCGGTTTGATCTGCTATTATTTATTGACCGTATAGCATTCTAAGCGTTAGGTACTGTAGAACAGATTACGATCATATTATTTTATTGAGAAACAAATTCTAATTTTATGGAACCGTAGGGTATGATATGAATCAATGAAAAAATCCGAATTTCAAACAATGTGTATGGATATTGATCGTGAAAATACACATAAAAATGGTAGAGATTCATATATCATGATGCCAAAATGTTTCATAATGAGACGCGGAGCACATTGAAACAAAATAAATTCGAATTGTGCGGGTTCTTCAATCATCGTTTATACTCAAGTTAGGTCGAGGTGCAACTATCAACAAAGTTACAGCGCCTCAGCACGCCTCTGTTTTGGCAGAGCTGAATTTGTGTGCCATATCTCCGGTACTTATGAAAGTATGTAGTTGCATTTTATTATTATTGAAGGATCATACAAATTTAGCCAACACTATTTCAAGTCAGGTTATAGAATTATTCGCATGTATCAGAACTTGGAACTAAAATCATCACAAGGTGAATCAGGGCCACAATGAGACAGTGTTGCGTGAACCACATTGAGACAAGTCTCATTGGGGCATGTTAAATTGACTAAATAGGCGAAGAAATAAAGCAGAAAAGGTCGAAAAAATAATCGGATCAACCGATTTTGATAATTTTTTTTTAATCGATTTCGGAAGTCATTTAAAAAAATTTTACCATTTTCTTTCTTCTAATGTGCATTTTAGCATTTCTACAGATGAAAATGCATCATCTCCAGGGAATTAGCAGAAATACCTTCTGCAAAAGAATGAAACCTGTTATGGAGGTTCTCTTGAGCATACGGTTCAAAATCATAATACTCAATAGTCACCTGGTGCTCAGGATACCCTGATGACCTAGGTTATCTCCATGGATTGATTTTTAATATGCTCTGAAATGCAACCCAATTCGTCTCTCGAGGGTTTTCGGGACCGCGATTCCGGTGCTAAATTCGATCTACGATAATAACATTTTTGACATTAAAATAGAAAATATTTCAGTATTACTTTTTTCGCATTAGAAAAATTCAGTAAAATTGCGATGTAGTGCAAACGGTATTTTGCGAATTCTTTGTTGTCGCTATCACAGATCTGTTTACCAGATGCTTCGGTGATTATTCCGAACTCCAGAAAAGTTATTCAGTTTTACTGTGCGTATTGCAGTATTTCGCATTATAACGTACAGGTAACCAGTTGCAAATTAGCCTTTGAATGGTGACGTTACGATCAAGCATTATGGCCTTGTAGTGTAGAGGGTAGTGGTATAGCTGGCAGTAATTGAGCACATGTATTAGTGTTTCTTCGGCGTTTCTGCAGAATCTACATGCCCATCGTTGACTAAGCCAATGTGCCCCAAATATCCATTGCGTTGGTAGTGCCTGGCATCGATGCTGTATGTTCTAATAATTTTTTATCAACCAATTTCTATGTATAGCATAACTGAATTCAACCTGAAATTTCGAGGTTGAACCGAAATATTCATTGGTCATTTTGAATGTCTTCGAGAACTATTCGGAACTGAATTTTCGAGAAAATAGTTCGATAAGTGTGAGTTATAATCATCATCAAGTTTGAGAAATATCAAAAGATTGAAGCGAGATGATATTTCATGGAAACATTCGTTTGCTGTGTTCAGATAAATATTGATTCTTACCTTAGATTATAAGGAGAGAACGAATCTCTACGCAGTCATTGAGTACTCCTATTTGTACGTGTCGAAAAGTTCCCCGAAACCTGAAACAAATATATTACCTGGTTAGAAAACGTAACATTACGAAATTTGCGATAAAATACAGAAAGTTTTCACGGAATAATTGAATCTTTTAAGTAGATCATTTGAATGATGTTTTTAGAAACACTATGCGATACGCATCCGAAAGGTTGATTAACGTCACATCATCAAGCATCTATGAATACTCTATTCAATGGAAACTTTCGTAATTACATTTTTTCTACTGCTTTGTATTGAATTCATCCTACTGAGTTTCCGTCACTGTATTCTTTAGCCGGTTTCTTTGTTCTTTTCTTCGAAAATCTTGGCGAATCTCTTTCATTGCAGAATAGCTATATCCTGATTGAAACTCTTGGTAAACATCAAATAAAGTAATAAACACAATACAAATTGCTTGTTAGATATTATCCACCAAGGTAATTAAGTTTATATAGATCTCTCAGTTACCCTGGTATACCTTTGGGTAGATGGCGTTAGATACACTGGTTCCACAACACGGGGTATTCATATCTGGCCAAAGATGTAGACCAGTATTACTGTAGCTTCCTCGCTACGCGGATGAGCCTGAGAGGGCAACTGTCCGGTACTATTAGCTGCATTGTTACTGGTCGATCTGGAGAATCACTTTTGTGGATTTTCAAATTGTAAAAATCATCATTTGGTTGTCAAACATCATCATAAATGTGGTATTACCATTTTAATGGTTAGAAGAGGAATCGAAATACCTCAGTTGAATTGATAACTTCCTTTATTCAATTCTCATTTTTCAAAACTTCCTCCTCAGCTATTTGGAAATTTTAGATATTATACTATTAGCTGCATTGTTACTGGTCGATCTGGAGAATCACCTTTGTGGATTTTCAAATTGTAAAAATCATCATTTGGTTGTCAAACATCATCATAAATGTGGTATTACCATTTTAATGGTTAGAAGAGGAATCGAAATACCTCAGTTGAATTGATAACTTCCTTTATTCAATTCTCATTTTTCAAAACTTCCTCCTCAGCTATTTGGAAATTTTAGATATATATTCTAGGATTTAATTACCTTGCGATACTATATACTTTTATCTAATTGAATCGAGAAATGAATCGTAAAACTAATAAGAATTGAGGACGATGCATATGTTGATTGTAAGAAAATTCAAATCAGTTTGACATGACTCGGAGATTAAGCAATTATGATCCATTTTCTACTAACTAATAAGAATGCCAGTATGAATGTCGAATCAAACATAATAGTTCTTAAGTCCCCTAATTTTCAACATCTATACTCTTGAAATTCATTTTAATTTTTCTCCTGCAATAAGAATCATTCAATATGCAGATGATTTTGCTATTTACTGCTTCTGCAAAACAATCGAAAAAGGCATCAAGGAATTGGACTTGCCAAAATACACTTACCATATCGCCCAATAAGAGCGGTGTCGTATTTTTCACAAGGAAACACAAAATTTCTGCTCCGTCGTCTTTGCCTCTGAGTGGTTTTAAGATCCCAGTTCGCAACGGATATAAATATCTTGGTATTGTTTTAGATAGGAAATTGTTATGGAACGAACATGTGACACATATTGTAAATAGAGTTGAAAAAGGTCTGAATTTTCTGAGATGCATATCTCACAGGGTTGAAGGTTGTGATCAATCTATAGGATTATTGTTTTATAGATCATACATTAGATCAATCTTGGATTATGGATCAGTGATTTATGGTACAGCTAGCAATTGTCATTTGGTTAAACTGGATAAAGTTCAATTCAAGTCACTTCGGATTTTGCTAGGTGCTCTGAAGTCTACACCTACAGAGGCACTTCTTGTGGAAGCCGCAGAACCACCTTTAAATTTACGCAGGAAATATCTAGCCCAAAAATACATTACAAACTGCAAACTTAAAAATCCAGGGCTTTTCCAAAGTTGGCATAATATTTATACAAAAACGTTGACAGATCCATATTGGGAACGGAAATCTACACCTCTTTTGGCAGCTGCAGTTGGAGAATTTCATGATCTAGAGATTCGTAATTTCGAATGCGAATATTTGTTTAACTTCAGTTTAGATAACGTTCTCTACCAGCCTTCCCTCCTTAAAGATACAGAAATCTTTCAATCTTCCAAAATTTTCCTCTATTTTCTCAGCTGAGGCTTTAGCAATCTATAAAGCCCTGGAGTGGTGCAACAGGAATACTATAGAACAATCAATCACAATATTCACAGATTCTCAAGTGGTCCTATTGACAATTCGAAATACTCTCTCCCATTATCTCTTAAACCCTTTTATCTATAACATTCTTGAGTTATTCCATGGTTTTCACACGAGATCCATCCCCGTAAGATTAATTTGGGTCAAAGGGCATACAGGAAATCAAGGCAATATTTCAGCCGATAGTGCTGCCAAGAACTTTAGTGGGAAGAGTGATTCCATTACATCAATTTGTCTGTCGGATATTCACCATCAATACAAAACACAATTGCAAAATAAATGGAACGTTCGCTGGAGAAACTACAGCACCACGAATAGTACAAATTTCTGTAAATTTCATCTGTCAATACCATCTAAACCCTGGTTCAGCCAGCTTTAACTCAACAAAAACGAAATCACAATTATATCGAAGATAAAATTCAACCACGCTCTTTTTCCCGCACATTTACACAAAATTGGATCATGTGAAACTCCCGAATGTAACTGCGGGGAGTATCATATAATTTTTGGCTGTGAAATGAACAGAGTGAATTCCGATTGGTTAATAACACAATTGAGATCCCTTGGTTGTGAGGAACCCATATGGTTACCCTCCGTATTTCTTAAGAACTCCGTGGAAATTTATCGCACTTTCTATAAATTCTTTCATAAATCGAAAATTAAAATATAAAGTCTAGACGAAGTAGGATCTGTAGGACTCGTATCCTTTCCTCTCTCATATATGTGTTTCCATGGCCTTCCATCTGTCCAAATGCCCTGATCGGTCCCAGGGCGAGAAGTGTGTCTGTTACCTCTCCTCAATTCTGGTGGTAATTGTGGAATTGATTTCATGTTGCTTCAGCTAACCCGAACGTCCTTCTCAAAACTACGTGGCAAATGACCTGGTCAATGCCAAACCAATTTAAAAAAAAATGAATTTCGAAACAAATGTCCCGAGAAGTGCATGTAGAAGATCTTTTCAAGCATATAATGATACTTTGTACTGTAGTAACATCTGAATGAAGGATGACCTACTTCTGATTTCTGAAAACCTCGTGACTACCGAAGTAGTGTTTATTTTTGTTTGTTTCCGCCATATCAAGCTACTGAGATAGAAATTCGTAACACAGTAATCTTAGAAAAGTTCTATCCGAAACCAGATAATGTATTTCATTTTATACTTTGCTTTTATTGCTGATTACGTATGTAAATTACTATGGTGTCGGAGGTAACAGATGTATCATGCCGATTGCATTCAATACGGTGCGCAGTGTGGCTCAATTTGACATTAGAATATCAAATATTGGACATACGAGTCCGTGTGTCGTATTCCGTGCAATTCCGTAGTCTACGAAATCACAATCTGTTCATACCTTGATGGAAACATGAGACGTGATCTGGAAATTGTCGGTGAATATTGTGCATCATTCAAAAATCCAAAGCCTCTGAACTCCAATATTTGTTCTCAACAACGTCACTCGTATTATACTAATACTTCTCTCAAATTATTTTAATATTCATGATCTACAGTCGAGTGAAATAGGTATTTCATTACGAAAATCGAACGATATGGACCGATTTTGATGAAACAAAGTGCATTCGATTCGGGATGACGTCTAGAAAAAAGCTTACCGGTTAGTTTTTTGTGCAAATTTGTTATTGTCTTTTTAACCGAAAAATTGACCAATTTCCAAAATTTCATCAAAACTAACCAGAAATCCTCAGTTAGGGGTTGTGGATGTTGTTTTTTATGTTAAATATTTAAAAATTTGTTAAAAGGGGGTCGTTACTAAATTAAATCAAAAACAAAATCGAATTTTAATTTTTTAATATTTTAATTTGAAATAAATTCCCGCTCATCCTAAAATTTCTTTCTACTCAGTCTTTTTATATTCCACACAGCATCTTTTACATATACTATGGACATATACGTCCATAAAAAAAAAAACCGGGCAGGAGTAGCAGCTAGGTATTTTTCTTAAACTATGGAGTCTACACTATACTATAACACAGCATCTATCATATAATAAGATCTGTATGGCATTCACCGCTTCATAGAGCAGCTGTTTATCTAAACCGGTCCTCCCTCCCAACCCCCCAAAATAAAGACGCGGCAACGTATACGTGAACCACGCTACTATTGTAATGTATATACACAATAAATGATCACCACGTGTCACTCACTGTTGGATGCTGCTTTTGTTCAGATTTCTAATTCGTTTTATGTGAGAATTTTTTTGTTCTGTGTTTCAGTGAATATTATCAGAAACATTTTTTTAATAATTCAAATACATATTGTTCAATAAATAAAACATTGCTTTAATAAAGCATTCACGCTGCGAATTATTAAAAGTGTTTTTCGGTTAAAAACATAATAACAAATTTGCAAAAAAACTAACCGGTAAGCTTTTTTCTAGACGTCATCCCGAATCGAATGCACTTTGTTTCATCAAAATCGGTCCATATCGTTCGATTTTCGTAAGTCGGCCTGTTTTAATACCTATTTGACTCGTCTACTAGTTGGAGAATTAGAGATTCAACTTAATGACTTCTAATCAGCTTTTTCAGCTTTAGACAACGATCACAACATAATTTTTCAAATTGAATCTACTCCGCTTGATGGCGTCCAATTATTTGTGAATAATTGTGAATGAACTAAGTTGTTCAACCGATACAAATACTCAGGTTAACAGAATTCTTTCATGTATGGGAAAAATATTGGTGAGATCTCGGTGAGATTGATTTGCACTGAATATTATATTGCAGGATAATTCGTAATCAGTACAAACAACAAGACTTCATAATTGTACTATGAGTTGAATTTTTGGAATTTAGTTAGATGTTAGAAAAACATCGTAAAGCTCTAAGGTATAAGTCATTCAATTATATATGTAAGACAGTATAGAAAATAGGTTTGAATGATTCAGTCGCGCCTCTACCAAACCAGAAGTTTTCTAAATGATAATAATGATCAAAACAAGTGTTCAGACTTCGGAACACTCATCAAAAATGTTGAAGTATGTACAATCTATAACAATGCTATATTCCTATTGGCTTACGGATCCCTGAAATTATTTATTCAGACTATAGTGTCTATTGACATGCACAGATACAACCTACCAATAGCCTACCTGAAGCTTATAGATTCGTACCTCACGGGGCACAGATCCAAAACGAAGGTGAACGATATCACGTAGGACTAAAGACCAGCAAAGGCGGGTGTACCACAAGGGCCGCTCTTCGGACCGGTACTCTATAACTTGTATACCTAAGACAACAGGAGTACACTTGGCGCAATATGCAGATGACATAGGCGTCTTATGCCAACACATTCAAATAAAGTTCGTACAAGCAAGGTTTTATAGATACATCGCCGACCTCGAAGAGTGGTTCAACAAATGGCGAATAGAAGTGAACGCCACAAAAAGCCAAGCGATGATGTTCTCAACGAGAGACTTTAAACGCAAACCGACGACAGAAATTGACATAAACAAGAAAAAGATACCTTGGGTGAAAGAAGTGAAATACTTGGGAGTAACAATAGACAGGAACCTAACTTTCATTACCCTCCTAAGGAACATAAAAAAACAAATCAGATAAGGGGGCACCTATATCCGCTACTCAACAGGAAAAGCAAACTAAGACCGACATTAACATACACCGCCGAAATGGTTACAAGCATCACCCGCGCTACTAAAGAATTTGCAAATAATACAGAAGAAGATAATCAGATCCCGTCTAGATGCACCATATTACGTAACAAACTACCTGCTCCATTGTGATACAGGAATACCTAAAATTGAAGAAATAATTCGGAAACAGGTGACAAACACATACCAAGAGATGGAAACGCATAGAAACCCCACAATCAGAGGCGCAGCGGTATATAACCCGCTGTTGGAGCCAAAGTACAAGAAGCTAAGAACGGCCCTTGTACTTAATGCCCAAAATGGGCAATTGAGAAGAAATGAACACAAATAATAAGTATAAGAGTTTTTAATAAAACCGCAACGGAAAACGACCATGGCTCGAATTCGCTAAAAAAAATGTAAGATTATAAGTATTGTCTATTGATGGTTCGCAAAAAATGTTTTATTTGGTCTTATAATACGTCATATTGATATAATTTATTAACACTTAACCAATTAAACTTATACTACCATTCGCTACGTTTTCATCGAATACAGATCCCATTGATATCCGGTATGTACGAGGGTTGATCAATAAATCGTAGTAGTATCGAGATCTCATCTGGCAATAGGCTGCTATCAAATTTTCGGCCATATCCACAGCGTCGTTTCATTTTTGCAATCGATTAAAACTGAGAAACTTTTGTAAATATTGAACAATATGTAAAATCATATTTCGGGCAATGATCAAATACTTTAAATTAGAAGGCAAAGCACCTAAGGAAATCGATGTCGAGCTGGATGTTGTTCATAGAACATCGTCACCAACGTTAAACACTGTTAACAATTGAGGGAATGAGCTTAAACATGGTTCTAGATTCCGAAATCTAATGATCAACATCGTTCGAGACGACCACTTAAAGTGACTACTCCAAAAATGATCGACCAAACTGAGATATGATCTTAAGTGATCGATGAGTCAATGTGCGCGAACTTTTTGAAACCACAGTACTAGCATATAGGTAGCTCAGTGACTTCAATTTTCAACGAAACAAGGGACATGTGAAAGATATCAGCAAAATGGTTCCTCCGAAATATTACTATTATTTGGCTTGAAAAAGTTGAAGAGAAATTGAACGAAGTCAATCCAGCTGAAAGGAGTCTTTGTTGCAAAATGTACATGAATCATTCAAAATATGCTTTTCTATTATATATCGACCAGGCCTCATACCTCATACATAGTTTTAATAAGTCATAATTCCACAAGTATATAATTCTCATCAGCCTCAATGAAAGAACTGACCGAAATTTGAGATAAAAATAATTGAGAAAACATTCTCTGTTTATCATGTATGGATGACGGTCACTGAGCACAATCGAAGATATTTTATTCCCTGTAGAAATTTGAAGACGGAAATAATAGCTGCTTTATCGTAGAAAATACTCTCGATATTGTGAAAGAAATGGAACTGAATGAGTGTAAGATCTTCAGAAATACAGACTACGGCTTAATGTCAAATCATATATGTTCAGTGAGGCTTGTAATCAATATCTCTAACTTATCTAGCTTTATATAACGACTACAATATGTTTGCGATTTTTTGCAGATAAAACAATCCATCTGGTAATGTTTCTTTTGGTTTCCATTTTTCAACGTATCGAACTCAATCTTCTCCGACTTTTCTGAAAGGTGGATCATTCTTTTGTTGCTTGCCTAGTCTGTCTGATTGACTTCTTTTAGTATTTTCGCTACAACTAATATTTCAACGTACGGAATAGGATATAACAGTTAAGGAGATGGGGCAGACATTTTCAAAAGATTATTACATGCGATAGAATTTGAACAGTGTGAAGATCCAACAATAAAAATGGATGGATAGTATTCCTGCAGTGACTGAATCTTTGCGCTTATTATACCTCTGCATTTAGAAGTTGTGATTTTTTTTCAATATATGCAAAGCTGCTCCCATATCCTTAGTTCGTTCCTGCAGCTTCGCAGGCTGCTTCGTTCATATCTGAAATAACAGTTTTCTTGTGCAAAAATTTGTAGTACTAAAATGTTCTTATCACTAAAAATGTTTTTGCTTGCAGTGTGTGGAATGAATATAATATTATTTCAATTAATGTGTACTGTTCTATTGTAATATAATGGATTGACATGAAGTAACAGGTAGCGGAAGTTACGTGACCACGCCCAAGTATGCCATTTTTTATTCTTTTGAAAACAAAAAAAAAACAGTTTGAAAATAAATTAATAATAAAAGTTTTATCCATATGGTAACAACTTTTTGGAGGAGACTGTAGAGTAATATATTCCTCACAAGACAACATAAACTAAGTACTCGTGATATTTTGAGGTTGTTGGTATGAATTCTCGCGTTATAGAATATTTTGGAAAGTTTTCGACTTAAACCAAGTTGTTGTAATAAAATTGTATTTCCGATAAATTTATTATCACAATCTCCTTATCGGATGCCAATCTCATGTGAGTGTAGATATTATTTATAGTATGTGGATTATGTATTTTGGAATAAATTCATTGACTACTAATACCAAATCAATAATACAACTATGTTTGCAGATTCCTCAATACTGGAAATATCATATTCATACTTTGAACCCTTACACAGTAGTACCTAATTATTAACCTGGAAATAATCTCACATTCAAATATTTCTCACTGCTTGTTATTGAAATAAAATGTTATGATAACTTTCATTTGTTCAAAATTGTAATTTCACGAAATGATCTATTGATTTTTTTTTCAATTCTCTAATTTTGATAGCCCTACCCGGTAATCTTATATAATTTCCATTACTAGGTTAGAGGAACCGGAAAGCAAAGCTACATCGAAGCATAGGTAACTTCAACCAAAATCATCAACAGAAACTGAAAAGGTCACATGTAGCACGAGCGATGATGCTACTTTGTTAATAATCAATAAAATCCCAGGCTTAATAGAAGGATAAAAGTGGTCGTAAAGATTATGTAATTCGGGCAGAATCCCCTTCGTTCAGCGGGTTAAACCATTAGTAGAGAGAAAGCACCGCTGCACATGACACAGGACCTAAATGCAGAATTAATTACAGAGAATGTCGTTTAGCACGCAGCCGTTAGAGGGCAACACAGCTTCGAAATTTATGACCGGAAACGGTCAAAAGACTGCAACTTTTTAAGGTACGTATCTCATAAATATTTGAATAAATTACTGAAATAAAAATGAACAACAACTGCAAGTCGTATATTAATTTTAGAAGCTTTGTAGTGCTTATGAAGCGTGAAATTCATTGTACTGATGAAAAACTTACTCTACTGCAGCGATTATAACCTAGTAACCTGAGTTACGACAAAATTTTGAGTTTCAATGTTATGAATTTCTAAGATTGCAGTTTCCTCTTGACAGTTCAATAACAGTACTGGAGATGAACATATTTAGGTAGGTCAGGATGGTCGTCTTATTTAGTACGAATACGATAACTTTGCAATGACGTCATGGTTTGAATTATATCCTAGTACGTTAGTTACGATAGAAGTTGAATTTTCAATGTTGACCATTTCCAAGAACGCAGTTTTTTCTTGCTACTTCAGATTGTCCAATAATATTACTGAAGAGGACCATATTCTCGTTAGTCACGATGATCGCCTCATAAAATACCAATATAAGATAACTTAGCTAGTTCGAATTTTAACCTAGTAAGTTAGTGACAATGTAAGTTCGTGTTTCAAACTTGTCCATTTCCAAGATCGCAGTTTTCCCTTTGCTAGTCTAGATTGTCCAATAATATCACTGAAACGAAACATATTTTCGTCGGTTACAATGATCGCCTCATATGGTACGATAAGATAACTTAATGTTATAGTTCGAATTATAACCCATCAAGTTAGTGACGATGAAAGACGTATTTTCAAAGTTGTCCATTCCCAAGATCGCAGTTTTCTTTTGCTAGTTCAGATTGTCCAATAGCATTACTAAAGAGGAACATATTCCCCTCGGTTACGATGATCGCCTTATATAGCACAGATAAGATAACTTAGGCTCGAATCATGACCTAGTAAGTTAGTGACGATGTGAGTTAAAGTTTTAATGTGACCCAGATTGTCCAATAATATTACTAAAGAGGACCATATTCTCGTCAGTCACGATGATCGCCTCATTAAATACCAATATAAGATAACTTAGCTATTACATCATAGTTCGAAAGTTTCAATGTTGCCCATTTTCAAGAACACAGTTTTTTCTTGCTACTTTAGATTGTCCAATAATATTTCTGAAGAGGAACGTATTTTTGTCAGTCACGATGATTGCCTTATATGATACCAATATAAGATAACTTAGCTATTACATCATTGTTCGAATTATAACCTGGTAAGTTAGTGACGATGAAAGTTGTAGTTTCAATGTTGTCCATTTCCAAGATCACAGTTTTCTCTTGCTAGTTCAGACTGTCCAAGAATATTACTGAATAGAGGCACATATTTGGGTAGATCACTATGGTAGTTTTATATAGTACGAATGGGATAACTTTGCAATGACGTCATAGTTTTGATCATATCTTGGTATGTCAGTTACGAAAAAGTTGCAGTTTCAATGTTTCAGGTTTCCAATATAGTTTTCTCATGTTAGTTCAGATTGTCCAATGATGTTATTGAAGAGAAACGTGTTCTAGCAGGTCACGATGATCGTCTTATATAATATGTATTCGCTAACTTTATAATGACGTCATAGTTGGAAGTTTTGAATACTTGTCTCATAACGTGACCGAGAAAGGTATAATTATATCGATATCGTGTTAATAGAGTATTGACAAGAGTTATGTTATGATCTTCTTCACTCAATGATCAGCATAAAATTTAATTAAAGGGAAAGATCGCATTAGAAATAAACGCAATGAAATTACTGTCAGTAATTTAAGTGTGGTGTTAATCTAGATTAAGGTTATTTATCGTTCGAAATGGCCATTGACTAATGGTTTTACCTTTTATCGGGCCACTTGGTAAGATAGGATAGCGTGCAGGATATCGGAAGGATAGCCCATGTTCAGAAACGTCTGACAGTTCGGGCAAGCCACGCATCCATCACTGTTTCAGATTTACAGCTAATTTGCTACACAATGTTTGCGACATGCGAAATTAACTGGCTATTGTCTGTTCTAGATCCGAACGTATACAGGCATTTGCAAAGCTTCCGGAACATAAAGTTATAAAATTATTTGCAGTGCCATTAATTCACGTTGAAATACAAAAGACAGCGGTGTTCCTTCACCACATCATGTTATATAATCGTAAAATAGTTGGATAAATTAATTAATATTGTCTCGGTGTATGAACAGATAGTAAATTACGTCTTTTGTGGACTATTCAGTGTGAAACACTGATAAAATCAGGTTTATAAACAGCTCGTTTCGATGAATACATTTACTACTTTTCGAAGGAAATGGAAATAATCATCGTCGCAGTTAATGATAAATTGATCATTTTAGAACTACTTCCATGTTGTTAATGACATCATCAAAGCAGACGAATTTATTCACGAACATATGAAGCATGTTGAAAAGATCATAGTTATTGTCTTATCTATTTAACAAAAAATTAACATTCACACTGTCAAATAGTTTGACATAATGAAGATATAAAAATAGTTGATGCGTAGGTCCCTAACTTATCTCACTATCTTTCTGTTAGCACAAATTTTCGCTATTCGATATTTCTGAGGGTTGAATATATGATTCTAAGATATATTTACTAGTTAACACCCCTAGAAACAGTTAACTAACATATTAAAAATGATAAGAAATAGCTGAAGGCGTGGAAACACATCAATTTATACTCTATGTCATGACTTTGGAAATTCATTTGAATTGACAACATATGTGTTTTGCAACTCTATGTTTCATGCTCTACGTATCATTATGATATTATGTCATCAAAACCATTGACATAACGTGAACGACTGTGTGAACCTTACCACGGAGTAGTTAATTCGATGAAATATAATTCAGTTTACACTATCACCTTTCCTCTATTAATCTGGATTGTAATTAACCCTTTCCCAAATTTGATTGTTGGATATTTCGTTCTCTTTCATAATCTTGGTTTAGATTCAGCTTACATACGTCTTTGATAATGGATCGCATTTAAAGAGTGGTTCCAATAAGCTATGCGTGATAATATAAGCTAAATAATGATACATTTCTTCCGCGGTGGTAGCTCTTTGCTGCTAGAAAACTTGAATTAATAACCGGTTGTATCTGGATGATTTTGCTACTTTTGGGCACCTGGTGAACGATGGTTCAATAAAATCTGTTCAAGGCCAAAACAAAAAGCATACCGTCATTGGCGCGATAACCCATGTCTGGTAACCAGAACAGAATACGTTGAAGCCAGAAATATGTGCAATGAAACAATAAACGCTTCGGAAGAGATCAAAGCTTATCAAAAGCTCGAGTGGCTCCCGTTCGTTTTGAATTTTCGCCAAGGCAATTAGTAGAAATCGTGAATGACCGACAGGATGACTTTCGTCAGCAATCAACAGGAGACCTGTTTGTCTACGTAACACATGTATGGCAGAAATCTATTGATCTTTAGCTGTAGCATTGAATATCTAAAGAGCATTCGACTGACTCTGGCACCGAAGCCTTCTTGAGAAAATTCCGTCATATGGTTTGCCGCAACGAATTCGGATATACTAAAGTTAGTCAGTCTATTCGTAACTACGGAATTTTGTATCGCCAACATGACGTGTAGAAATCCAGTACGGATAGAGGAATAGTACCCCACGTCATAGGCGTGTATTGTATAGGGTATTTTAAACAGATTTCCAGGGTACCCCACGCCCGTTACGCCACGGGCGTACTATTTATAAGGCAGTAAGGTACGTTTTTTTTTAAACTGTTGAAACATCAAAAATGAAAACTTTATAACCAATATTAACAGTGTAGTTGTAGACATAGAAGAATGTTAATGACAAATCTGGGTTTCTTCCATGTTTTACAGAAAAAGACTGGTATTTTGGCAATTAAACTGATTCACTTACTGACCACATTTGTATAATAGTATGGTCGTTTCTTCTTTTGGTGATTGCCATTCACCGATTTATGTGTGCGTGCAAGTAACTATATTGAAGCGCAGACTATGAGCTGCTTATTACTTTGTTCATCTACATCTGGGCAATTAAGTATATTTTTATATATTCTTAACCAGTGAAAACATACTGAATTATATACAAAACAACACTGCCTAACACTTTAAATTTCGATTAACAAACAGGGACCTATACGATGCAAAGTACTAAAAGTAAAGAAAATTCACAATTTTAGAACACTATTGAGTCGTTAGCTTTTTGAATTTTCTAGAGAGTAGAAAGAACAAAGAACTGTATCACCAAAATCACTCAAAGATTTGACAGGTTAAGTTGATCGGAACTCGTTAACTTCACTTTCAAATAGATGTCACTTTTCTTGACAGTAGGTACACGATTAGCGGCGGCGAATTACGAGTGCCAATATCGGAGATCTCTCTATTCAATCTTTATTTCTCCACACGATTGCTGAGAAGCTAGATGACAGTATGGTGGGAGAGAGACATGTTGGCGATACTCAAAAATTACTTTAGCTTATTCTAGTATATCCGAATTCGTTGGTTTGCCGCCTCAACTTTGTCGCTTACTATCGAGTTTTCTCTCGGATAGATGACTCCATGTGATGGTTGACGGAATATCCTTTAATAATAATGGCTATCAACGCTCCAGATGATGATACATATCATACCGCTCATCTTATCTAGAGCCCCTATACCATCCGAAAGAGCCAGATAGACAGGTTGACGGAATCAATAGAGATCTGGCAAAGATTTTGGAATAAGGATCTGATAATCTGGTAGAGTTCAATGCTACCAAAATTCAAGCTTGCGTCTCCTCCAGGAAGGCGGATCCCACAATCCCTAATATGATGATCAGGTATGAAGTTTGTACATTCATGCTCGGGATCACCACCAACAGCATCCTCTCATGGGATGATCATGTGAGGTCCATTGCAAAAACCGGAACCGCATCACAAAAACTTGGTTTTTATTCCATGCCAATAGCTACTTTACATCCCAGCAGGTCCTCATAATCTCCAGAGCACAAATTCGATCTGTCCTGGAGTACTGTTCACATGTTTGGAGCTGGGCTCCCAAACATACGCTGAAACTCTTGGATTCGTCTTATTGATCTTGTCACATTTACGAATTCATTGACATCTAGATGATTTCTTATAGATATTTTCATGTCCGGTGTTTATCGGAAGTCTTGTCTGTGGTTCCACCACAAGAGATTCCAGATATCCCAACATTCCACTGCTGGCTCATACGATGTTCTTCGAACATAATAGGTTTCACTCTCGGGTATTCAAAGTAAAGAAAGGAGAAGCATTATTATCTGTCACTTTGTCAGAAAATCTTCTGACCATAACAAAAAAAACAGTGAAAGTCACAACTTTGCATCTTTTGCCGTTTTTAAGTATATGCGTCTATGGAACAGTCGCATGCTTAACCTGCAAGCAGAGAAGGTTAATGTCGTAAAACGAATGTGAGCTGCGATGTAGAAGATACTTTGAAATTTTTTCTTCGAAATAACTTTTCGATATTGTCCTAACCCAATGTTGGCGCTTAACGACTCATGAGAAAGTGAGAGATGAATCCGAGTTGAGAATACGAAATATAACCTGGGACATCAGCTCATTAATTTTTCTGCTAGAGCACCAGATGTGGGATTGGTTTGATCCAATCTGTAGATTTGAACGGTAATATCAGCACATGTCACCTATCGCGCGTATCATAAATGTGACATGTTTCACGATTTTATTCATTTCTCAGCAATTAGAATATAGTCTAAATGGTATGAATTGCAGGAGATGGAATTCTATTCTTCCATCATAACACGCAAAAAGGGTTCATTGCAGAAACCACTTAAAAAGACTTGGTTTTCTATTCCATGCCAAGAGCTACTTCACATCCCTGCAACTTTTCATAATCTGCAAAGCACCGATTCGTTCGTTTAGAGTTCGGCTCTCAAACATTCGCTGAAGCTCTCGTGTCCAGAAGAGAACTATTTGTCTTATTATTGATGTCAGACTTACGAGCTCATTGATCTCTCTAGAACATAGTAGAAAGGTGGGAGATTTCCCCCTTTTCTATAGATATTTCCATGGTCGGTGTTCATCTGAAATCTCAAATGGTGAGCTCAAACTAGTCACCCCTTCATTGTCAAGCTTGATACCTGCCGAACTTCTTCCTACCAGACTTCATTTTGCTATAGAACAGCGAAGATGTGGAACTCTTTACCTAGGGAGGTATAACCTCCAAACCTTCAAGAAAAATTTGAATGCCTATCTCCTCTTCCATTGTTTCACCGCTGACTCACATGATGTTCTTCGAAAATTATAAGTTTCCCTCTCGTGTAGACAGAGTAATAAAAAAAAATTCCCCAATCGTACAGTTTTACCTTACACTTGGTTTTCCCATTGGCATTCATACATCGTCAAGACTTTTTTCCACTATTCGCGAAATAATTGAGCAAGTCTTTGCCTTTTCCACTATACATCTCAAAACGACTCATTTGAAAAATAAACTGCTCTGGGGTATAATTTAAACGAAACAAAAATTCATTATTCCAGCGATAATAATAGCACTACTACCTTCATTATGGTGTTTCCTTTCGAGCAACTTGGACCTGCCTTCGTCTTGCATTTCGGATGTGACCTTTTGAAAATCTTACACGCGGTCGAGCAACTCGACGCTGGCCGAATTTCTTATGCTATGTGAATTTGGCCACTAACAAGAACAACGTTTCCTAAAAAAGAGAGAACGTTCGAGCAACTTGGACCTGCCTGCCTCTAGCATTTCGGATGTGACCTTTTGAAAATTTTACCTGCCGTCGAGCAACTCGACGCTGGCCGAATTTCATATGCTTTGTGAATTTCGCCACTAACAAGAACAACGTTTCCTAAAAAAGAGAGAACGTTCGAGCAACTTGGACCTGCCTGCCTCTAGCATTTCGGATGTGACCTTTTGAAAATTTTACCTGCCGTCGAGCAACTCGACGCTGGCCGAATTTCATATGCTATGTGAATTTGGTCACTAACAAGAACAACGTTTCCGTGAAAAGAAAGAACGATCGAAAAGCTCGGACAGAAACTCATGGTTTTGGAATTATATTGTCGAATATTTCTTGATTGGCCAAATAGCAGGGAAAGCCACGTTTCATTTCATTAATTTTTTTCAGACCATACCTTTTCAAAAAAATTCAGTTTCGTATCATTTCATATAACTCGATAATATAGTAAATAATAAAATATATAAAACACCTAAATCTCGTGTATGAAACATTCACGCTTGAAGAACCGTAGGTGTGTTTTATCAACAAGGTTTACTCGGATAAACTTGTTTCCAATTACCGTACTTTCATAGAATAATTAGCTCTTGAAGTCATAGCGCATACTGAAACCACTCAAGCCGAGATTCAACAACTATTTGTTGGCGATTATATCAAAAGCCGATTTAATGGTGTAATATTTTCCTTTGAGGATTTCTCTAACTACTACACTCAAATTGCAGCCTGCAGGAACGAAAAGTACTTATGCAAACACTCTTTCAATCAGACTTTCTAAATTAGAAGAACTTGTTGAACCGACAAACTCTTAAACGAGAATGAAATTAACTTAAGGCAAGTTTTATACACAAAAAGACATTCTGGTGACAGCTTGTTAATGCCAGCTATGATCTGTAGTAATGACCGCGAGACCAGCTGTCTAGAACAAACGAGCTAACTTCTAATGTATTCTTCAGTCCAAGATTTACCGTTCGATAGATGCTGAAAGAATTCAAAATGTTATGATAAATATCTCACTCAACTCGAACTTCCAGGAGGAAAATGCTAACGTAACAATATAAAATTCGATGAAAAGTAACAGATCTTCGTTTAAACGCTAACTGCATATTCACAAACATGAATCGATTCATTAGCGAACTCTCCATTACATCATCAAATAATTCGTCTACCCTCATATCAATTCAGTTAAATCCAACTAGTTGAAATAATACCCTCTAAGAGTTCCCATTATGTGGCAGAACAATTGCACAGATGCACAGAGGCATAACTAAGAGGAGGGCAGAGGGTGGTACGCTCCTGGTGTCAATTTAATTACGAATCGAAAATTTTTAATTGAAATGCGTCAGTTGAAGTAACGTTAACGTCGATTTGACATATTGTCTATTTAACGTTGAATAAACTTACTGTAGTCAGATGATATTATGATTTTGAATCGACGTTGGCAATATCACAGTTGAATCAACTTTGTTTTAACGGTACACTAACGTTTAACTTTGCAACCCTGAAGTCTCAAAAAACTTTCATGTAGACAAACAAAAGTTAATTTTTCATTCGTTAGTATTTTAGTTAGTATCTATTATCAGTTGTGCCTGCGAATGGTTACCCACATGTCATCAATTCACGATCGTGTCAACGACTACGACCACTATTATACTAGTATCGTACTATATCTTGCAACTAACAGAAACAAATATCTTATGTCATGTCCTTCGTAGCTGCTTCAAGTTAGGATATAGGTTGAAGAAAAGTAAGATAAAAGTGAATTTATTTCCATAATAATAATTGTTGCAGAATAATAACAAGACTTTATTGAAAACAAGTCAAACAAAACAGAAGCAATTCAAAATAAAATACAAAGACAAAAACTTACTTCTTCAAGTATTCATTTACCGAAAATAAAAAGTAGGGATTGATAAATGTATATTCCAATAACAATCAGCAAGTTGTTCTTCTTGAAAAAACCTCTGCAACTTTGTATATACCCTAGTCCAGAGATTATTCATATTTCTCTTTGTTGCTTCCTGAATATCATCTCAATCTGGTAGCTGTTACAACAAAAAATTGCCCCAAAACAGGTGGAATCGTAGGTCACAAATCCAACTACTTGACGATGTAAAGCAAAATTGGAAATATCATAGAAGTGACAACAATTTGACCAGTAGAGTCTATTCTATAGCATTGACAATTCTGTACTGCACTTTTCTTCATATTTACATTTACTCCTTCTTTCAGTTTTCAGTTAATACTTGCTTTATTATAACCAAAAGTTGTTTTCACAGCAACTTGAGGATCATATCCACAGTTACACATCTTCACTAATGATGAATATTTTACGAGCATTATTCGACTTAACCTGAATTCATGTTGAATTAGGAGTCATACTTTCATTTTATTTCAGAAAATGCCGGGTAAACATTTGCAATATCAAGCCCAGCAAAAAATATAGTAGATATTGGTAGAATGTCTTTAACATCTTAATTGAACAACCTTGGTTTCAAGTACAAAAAAGATGCCAACTGAAAGGCTTCAACTGAGAATGTGGATATATCCTGTAGGAGAGCCTCATTCATGAGAAATTACATTGACAACACAACACTGAAACTTTAAACCATGCTATTTTCCTGGAAGAAACTTGGACTCACTCAGAAGATAATAAAACTGAACGATGGAAAACGCTTCATTGTAGTACATGCAAGATCTTGCGGAATATGCCAGTTTGTTATTTGTATCAAAATCTAAAACTATTCAAGAAATGGGTAGAAGAGAAGTTAGTCCGAATTTAGAAGACTCTTCGCTCATTGTTTTTTATTTATATCAACTTTTGAAAATGCACCTATTAAATAATAAAATAAATTAGTACAAAGAAGTGTACTGATCGAGACTGACTTGTGTTGCGTAATAGAAATAAATTGATGGTTTGTTTAAGCTCAAAAATTATAAATGATCCTTTCCACTTGAGCTTTATAATTTATGATAAGGTTTGCATAATATTTGCTATTCCTGGTGTATTCAATTGAGATCGAACTCAATTTCAAAACCATATCCTAAATGTTATATGAAATGCTTATGGATATGGATATATTTATTATTCCGTTAAATACTACAACATTTACAATGTGTATGGTCTGTAGGCTGGATATTTTTCTGTCTACATTTTACTTACTTTTAACATATGAAAAGTACATTTGCATCATGGTTGCAGTTCGAAATTGCAATGGATAACTTACAGAATTCTTTGAAGATTGTGATTTTCAATGAAATTGTTTTTTTTTTTTAAACAAAATTGAGTAACAGGCAATATTCAGCTTATTACATTTCATTTGAAGGATCCAAAAGATCCAATAATTTGAGATATAATTATCAGGTGCAGAATTGTGCTTTTGATCACCACCTGAAAGCACAAGATCAGGTTTTACCTATTAGCGATATGTTCCTAGACCATAATATAAAATCGTTATTTGTAAAATTATAACTACAAAAACGGTCAACAGTAGTTTGCAATAAAGTTTCAATGTATTTCTTCGTCGATGCAGGATTTCTCAAAAGAACCCTAAAAGTCAATAGTGTATTATTTGTTATTGTTGGACTCTATTTGTATCTTCATTTTTTCAATTAGTTAATTATTCACACCATCATATCACAGAGTGAACACAGGGAATAGACTACATCTTCTATGACGTTACTTCAATCTTCTGGAGTTATATAAATGCAAGTTAAATATATGCATGTGATATATATTTATAACCAGAGAAACACGGTTGGCATCATGTTTCAATGAAATACCATAATTCCATCTCAAAAACTGGAGATGGATGTAAAAATACAACTCAAAGTGAGGCTACTGCGCACAAAAACAATACATTTCCTATATTTACCGCTTTAAAGCGATCTGCAAAATTTTGAATCCTATAGACCACGGTCGTACATACAGGTCTGGAAACTCTGGGCTATTTCCTACGTGAGAATTGAGTCCGCTAAGCGTTGACTGTCGCGTAGTACCAAAAGTCGTCACGTACGAATATTCTCTGACAACTGTCAGTTGACTTGTAAACACAAGGAATACCTGCGTTTTTAGAAACAAATTACACAACCGTGCATTGTGCCGAAATGCAAAACGGGGTACAAAAGTGTAAAGCAACAAACTTCTGTTTTTAAAGTGTCGAAAGATGCGAAAATGCGAAAAAAGTGGATGCTTGCGATTCCGGATAGAAATCGTTTTAACGAGGTGTTTTGTGTGCGTCATGTATAACCAAAAAGAGGAAGTTATTTTTAAGGTGAGTAATACATTTTGACAAGAGTAAGAGTTCTATTCCTCTCTCAAATCAGAATACTTAGTAACACTGCTTACGAATCCGGAAAGAAATCGTTTTGCCGATCCAAGCGCTAGCTAGTGGCTGAGCGAGGGACTACGAGTTTGGCGACGCGTAAGAGACTCATGTCAACGAGTCCCCAGACCTGTATGTACGACCGTGGTATATACCAATAGAAACGAGGCAATTGTTTCCACAGTGGGTTACGCACACACATATACAAAAATAGTGTAAAATTTTTTTTCGGTCGATTACAATACTTCCCTCACAATATATAGGTACTACGTACTACCTATCTATATATAGTGAAAATTCGAATGTTAAGATCAACAAAATATTCCAATTTGCTTGGTCCCAATATTTGACACTCTGAAGAAAAAATTTCGTGACATTTGCAAATTTTTGTTCAATAACTAGCTGTTCTCTGTTCGCAGAACTGCGGGGGATGCTTCGCGCTCGTAAATCTATAGGAGTCAGCTTTCTATGAAATGTGACGTGATGTTTAGTTATCGGTTTGTCTGTGGTCCTATGTATAAGCTGTCTGTCTATGTAAAATGTTACGTGATGCTCTGTTATGGTTATATCTGTGGTATATCACTGACAGTCTGAGCTGTGATGGATTATCAATCTGTGAACTGTCTGTCTTGTAAACGGTCGGTGATTACATGAGCTGTCAAAAACGTCACACTATATTGATTACAACCATTTTCGCCTCTCAATGGGAATTTAAAAATGTTCTTCCATAGCTGGTGTCTACGTGATATAAGGCATCTGTCAAATTCCAATGTTGTTGACTTCATAGCCAATCAGTCAGTTAGGAAATGTTCATTTATATAGATTATATAAATATAATATAGGTCAACTAAATATTAGATACGAAGAACTGAACTTTTGCTGAGTTGTCGTTGCCTAAGTTTGCTCCAGTATAAAATCGATTGAAATAAGTTTAAATAAGCAACATGCAAGGATTCGCGGTTACAAAAATAAAGACAAAACTTAATGAACGAGCGATGGATAGCAAAGTTTCCAATATTAATAATGCAGTTGTATAACTTACTTGCAACAGCAAGATCGTATTTCAGATTGTGTTAAGTTATTACGTCTTTATCGACTTATAAAGAGAAAATAGAAAATAGACAGTGGCACGTAAATAGAGTGAAATACTGGCAACAGTTCGTGACATAGAGTAGATTTATCGTACTTGAAGCTCACGTATCTTTGGAAATCAATTTGGTAATAGGGAACAGGCTAACTTCAATACAATATCAATCTAGCGTTGAGGTTGAAACTTTAGAACAATAATAATTTTATATTGATCCGAACGCTGGTTGCTCTATAAATAGATAACATCAAATACGGATAATAACATGTGAAACCATAATAAAATATGACCGCATTATGGAATTTAGTTGGAATCATTAATGAATTTCAGATAGAAACGACACATACATAACCGAAATGCTACATTCAATCTAGAATAGTTACTTTGATAATCGAAAACCCATTTGTTACCGTTCATAAAACTAGTGATTTGTTACATGAAGAATTATTGGATTAATACATGTCGGTATAAATAATGCTGTACTTTCAAAATTGATTTATTTCAGTATAATGAGCGTTTTCCAAAAAACAGTTGACCGGCCTAGATTAATTTTCTTCATAGACCGTGAGTTTTCAATTCTACTCATTTTGAGATTGCGGAAATAAGTAATGCCGCTGTTAGTATGTCAATCATCAGCTACCAGCTTCCCTATATTCCCCACTCAGCCGCAACCGCTTCCGTAGCAGTTTGCCACCAACAAGGTGCGGCATGAAAAACGCCTCTCCACGCGGTCACCCGCTAACTCATGGAATGCCTTTGACAACTAAATTACGGAAGATGCGGTTTCATTTTGCGGCGGCCGCTTCGCGATTCACTGTAAAGCGGCCTTGTATGTCATGACATTAAGTTTAAAATGGAGTGTATAAGTTTAGAATAGAAAACTTATTCGGAAGCATCAGAAACGGTATTTGTTTTCGCTCTCAACAGCAGCTTCACTTCTTCAATTGTGAAACGTATTCATTTCTTTATTTCCGCTAATTATCTTCAGGATACAGAGTAGCTCTCTCATCATACTTCCAATTCGATCAGACTATTTCACGCTCAGCTTTCAAGTTCATACTAGCTAAGGGGTGTTCTCTTCTATTTTGATTTGTATTTGAGTTGCTACACCTACCTCTGAATTTTCCTGAGCATTTTGTGGAGAGACTCTGTGTTTCAGTTCCGTTCTTACTCATTGAAAAGGC
Source organism: Endomychus coccineus (assembly GCA_958510875.1). NCBI lineage: Eukaryota > Metazoa > Arthropoda > Insecta > Coleoptera > Endomychidae > Endomychus > Endomychus coccineus. The sequence continues at coordinate 176,255,634 of OY294068.1, read as the reverse complement.
TCTCTGATAATATGAACATTACGTTCCAGATAAATTCACTTCGTAGTCTTTGAGTGAAGTTGGACAGTTGACTCAATTTTTAATCCTTTTAAAGTTATATGTTTCCCTTCAACTTCAATTTCCGACAAATCAGTGATAGCAGCAACAACAATCAAGTTATAAATACTGAAAATATCTAAATTGTGCACACAAATCAATCTTTCACTACATTTTCTGAATAAGATGAAGAGGTCAAACATACAACTATGATACGTAAGGGTGTTCATGATACTTATAAAATGAGTTTCAAAATTTGTCTTTCATTTACTGAAAAACTAGTAAACTACTTGCCTGAGCAAGTACAATGAGTTCAACGGAGTTAAATATAAAAGAGTACAAAAAACTAACTTATTCTACCAATACAATGTTTGGAAACAGTCCCTTTTCACAGTGCAGAGAGAGAGTTTTTTGCATGGAATGCATATTCGTTAATTGTTGAGTCCTTGATCCAATAGATCAACGCCATCCATTGACGAATTGTACGTTTTGATTGGCTTGGCTTGTGGAACAGATATTTCCTTCTCTATTGCTGACCATCGTTCTACTTGTATCATTGGTTCCAATACATCATAATTTGTTGATACGGTTATCATCCCATCTAACAAACAGCAGACGATTTTCCTTTTCATACTTATGACCATAATATCCTCTAGCCTGTTTTTATATGTCTTTGGAATCTAGAAGTGGACATTTTTTAGTACTATCATCGCGCACTGTGCCAGTGGTATGCATTATTTGCTCCCTAAGAGTTTTCAAGAGTTCATAACTCGAGAAATGATTATAGAAAAATACGATGTGATCAGTTTAAACATTAAACAATTTTTAGCAGGTCTAATACAATTTGCGATCCCAGTTCGCAGGATCTTTCCTTCGTCGTTGATTGATCTTGAATTGCTGAAGGCTTGGCACTACATCATGTATCAATGGCAGTACCAACTTGAACTGCACATCATCAAATTCCTTGAGTGATGCCCAAAGAACTCCACCATAGGTTCATCGATGAACAAACTTCCATGAAAAACACCCCACTCCTGGAATTTTTTATTGATAAAATTCATCAATGGTCGTACATTTTGTCATTCCTATTAAGCGTCGAGTGATCAGCCAAATGAATATACTTCTTGATTTCGGTGAATCTATTTCGACTGATCGCATTTGAATCAAATAGAAAACCTACATCTTCATCCAAATTCCAATGAAGACGTTCACGAGGTAGTCTGTGATAGCCAGTGGAGAGAAGGAATATGATGAAAATCTTTATTTCATCATTAGTGACGTTAAATTTATGGGCGTTATTGGATCTTGCGTAAATATTACTTTGGTCTATGATAGTAGTTCTTCGAAATTTTGCACGGCATTGGGTCCCGACAACTCATCTCGTACTCTATCCAATCGGATTTCGGTTCCATCAGTGCCCTCAATATTCATATCCACGGATGTTCGATTCCAGTTAGATACTGCAGTCTTCTACCTCTTTGCAGATTTCTGCAGTAAATCGGACAGGAGAATATTATATTCATATTCAAAGTCATAATACGTTCATATCTACTTCCAATTCGCCTGGAACATCGGTTAGCATATTAGTTTTTACCAAGTCAGTATTATCAAATTCCTCTCCTTCAGTTTGGTAATCCACTTCTGGCGAAATTATGGCTAAGTCGATTTCCAATAGGTTAGACTTCACATCTTCGATTACGTCTACCGCAGCTGCTAGTGTCCCGAATCTCTTTCCATAGAATGAAGAGGGACAAATTGCTTCGAATTCCATTGCTGGAAAATTTCTCAGAAAAATAACGAGATACTCTTTCATATTTTCATCGCCCATTGTACTTAACCAAGTAGAGATAGTTTGCAACAATGTAACGAAAATATGAAACAATTCAATGATGATGTGATAAGCCGCCATGAGAATTGCATGTATGATAAAACATATGTCATGCAGAATATGATTATTATGACTAAACTATAGCCACTATTGATGATATATTTCACTCACCTCAAGTAATCTCAAAAACTGGGAGACATGTGCTCATCTTAATATATAAATAATAATAATAATGAATATAATTTGAAATAAACTACAATAAATCACAAACCTGTACCACTTTCCAAGGAAGTGAAGATTATTGAAATTGTACGAAACAATAAACATTCACAATAATTTTGGTGTACCCAAGTAGGTAGCTACATTGGGCAATAATAGGTTAACAATATAACAGTACAGAGATGCAGTATGTGAAAAACTCATTCAATATCGTTGCACCATTGATCAAGTATTCCTACATTAGTACAGGACCTCGTTTTCATATTTCGCCCAAACCGTCTATCACATAATATCTCAACATGTTTTGGCGAATGATATTATCAACAACTTGTGGCTTTTCAACATACCATTGTAATCCAATCAAATCGATCACTCATCATGTTCACCATATTTAAATGAATAGGGAATTTATATCGCTGACAAAAACGTCCATGATTTCCATGTTATTGACGGAATCCCAATCCGAACTAACTTAATTTTTCATTGTGTTTAAGGTAAGCGAAGTTCAATAATTACATCAAATGTGGAATTGTTGAATCGTCAAATGTAGTGCACTTTATTTCTATTTACATTCAGCGAAGTAGAACTGCCGATGTATTATTGATGAACGCGTTTCTGAAACTGTATTAAAAACTTTTATATTACCAAATGTATATTATAGAATCGTTCAGCTTCTCCCATAATGTTATAACGTTATTTTCCAATAACGACAAAATATTGTATTGATGATACGAATCCGACAGGTTATCCGCTCACTTTCGTCTGAATTACCATCAAATGAATACGGTATGAATTGGAAATATCAGGGTTGAAGCAAACGTGGTTGGATATTTCTAACACGATTGTTCAGGTTGTTCGCGGTTATTATACATTTCAGCAGAACCAGATGGAAGGAATCTTGTGAACGGAAAAGGTGAATTATGCTATAACCTGTGATAAAATGATCCAACGAACTAGCGCCCATAAGTAAACGACGTCCAGAAGAAACGTCAATGGACATTTTTTGGTCTATTCAAAATACAATTAGAAACTGGTAATTTGAAAGAACAGCTAAGAAATACAGGTTTAATAACTCGTGAAATTCAATAAGGTTTTTAATCTAAATGCTTTACATCTATTGCTACAATTAATTGCCTTCATCTCCACAACTAACCCAATTATATGAGTTATCCAATGCGGTTCTTCAAGTAACGTTACAAGATACTTTCCGCTTGTTTTGACAGAAGAATAGAATATCATCCCCTGCTATTCAAACCTTTCAGACTATATTCTAATTGCTGAGAAATAAATAAAATAGTGAAACATGTCACACTTATGATATGCGCGATAGGTGACATTACCGCTCAAATCTACAGATTGGATCAAGTCAATACCACATCTGGTGCTCTAGCAGAAAAATGAGCTGATGAACTGATGCCCCAGGTTATACTTCGTATTCTCAATTCAGATTCATCTCTCACTTTCTAATGAGTTGTTAAGCGACAACATTGGGTTAGGACAATGTAGGAAAGTTATTTCGAAGAAAAAAGTTCAAAATATCTCCCACATCGCTGTAGCTTCATCTCACATTCGTTTCAAAACATTAATCTTCTCTCCTCGCAGATTTAGCATTCGACGACTGTTCCGTAGACGCATTTGACCGGGTAGGCCATTGAAAACTGAATCGTTTTAAACCCAATTACTTAAAAACGGCAATGGATGCAAAGCCGTGGTTTTCACTGTTGTTTTATTATGTTCACAAGATCTTCTGACAAATTGACAGATATTAATACTTCCAGAAATGAGCATAATTTTTATTCTTCACTTTGGGATCTGTCGTGGTGGAACCTCAGACGAGACTTCCGATGAACAATGATCATGGAGAAACCTGTGGAAAAGAGACATCTCCCACCTTTCTACGATGTTCTAGAGATGTCAATGAATTCGTAAGTGACATCAATCAGACGAACAGCTCTCTTCTGGATATAATCCGAAAGATTCAGCGTACGTTTGGGAGTCGAACAGTACTCCAGAACAGATTGAATCTGTGCTTTGGATGAGGATTACTGAGGAGCTGCTGGAATGTGAAGAAGCTCTTGTCACGGTATAGAAAAGTTTTTGAAGCGGTTTTCGCAATGGACCTCACATGATCATCCTATGAGAGGGCGCTGTTGGTGTTGATCCCGAGCATAGATTCATAGGGATAGTTGTACCCACGGTCGTATACACCGACCGTGGTTGTACCCACGGTCGTATATACAGGTCTGGAAACTCTATGTTTGACATGAGTTTCTTTCATGTCGCCAAACTAGTAGTCCCTCGCTCAGCCATCAGCTAGCGCATGGATCGAAGTATGTTGTCAGGATGTCAGGATTAGGCGCCATATCGTTCAAACACGGTCGTATACGTGCCACAGAACATCCCTCGACTCATGCGCCACCCTTCTGGTACTACGCAACAGATGACGCTTAGCGGACTCACTTCTCTCATAGGAAACAGCCTCAAGTTTCCAGACCTGTATATACGACCGTTGTTGTACCTAATATCATCATATTAGAGATGATGGGATTCTCCTTCCTGGAGAAGATGCAAGCTTGAGTTTTGGTTGCATTAACTCCAATACATCGACAGATCCTCCCCATTTCAAAATCATCACCAGATCTCCATCAATTGCGTAAACACGTCTGTCTCGCTCCTCTGGCATCATTGTATGGTATAGGGGCTCCAGATGAGAAAGTGATATGAAGTGTACCATCATCTGCGAAGCTAACTAGGTGTTCACTTCCAATAGATCGTTGATACTGAGCAGAAACAAAGTTGATGCCAAGTCGAATTCCTGTGGAACACCAGCGTTCATAGCGATTGTATCAGAGGACACTGCGTCAATCACCACATGGAGTGATCTATTTGAGAGAAAGAGGCTTTGTTGCCAGAATCGGTCAAATGCTAAGGAGATATCTAATGCTACAGCTGGAGATTCCCCATGTTTTTCAATAGATATCTCTGCCATACATGTATTACGTAGGCAAGCAAGTCTTCCGTTTATCTCTGCTGACGGAAGCCATATTGCCGGTCATTCACGATTTTGGAAGATATTACAGCTATTTGAAATTTTGTTCCTACCTAGTGAATTCACTATATTTTATTTAGATGGCTTTACATTTGTGTTTTGCCTGGCTTCCTTTAGCTATTCATAATCTATATTTTGGTTGTTTCGCTAATATTGGACGTCCCATAGTATAGATTGGTTTATAGATAAATACATATAGTTTAATACATAGTGTAGCGATGGAAAGATATTATCTCAGCTTCCCTAATTTACACCAATGTTCAGTAAGGCAAATCACATTTGCTATCCTTGTAACGTATTCAAAAATAATTCATGATGCATTACATGAAATTTAGATTCTGTGTTTGTTTTCGCACTTGCACTGAATTTTTATTCCTGCGATATTGGAAAATGTAGCTTGTCTATCATAGGGTATTTTCCAAGTTGTAGTCTGGTTGTTCGCATTTCAAAATCCATTACAGGATCAACATTAATTGCATTTGATACAGGAGGTTCCTATATTAATAACAAAAGTTTCCTATACTTGGGAACCGGTAAACAGCGCCACGAAAAACCACAGTGCGAAAATGGCAACTTTGCATCTTTTTTTATCGTTTTCAAACAATTGAAGTTTAGAACCGGTATTACTCCCGGTATTGTAACAATTGAGTTAGAAAACATGTTAATATAAAGTACTTGTTAAACAAACCAAAACATTGCATTCTAGAATCATCAATCATTATTCAGGAAGCTTATAGAAATGGTATGTAGCAATAACAATATAGTATCCAGAAATACTACATCTTCATTTCCTTATGTTGCATCTATGGTCCAGGTAGTTGTTTTTTATAACATATCTGAGTGGTGTCTCACATAGTATAAGATGTAGTTTAATTGAATCATGCAATCAAACAAACTCAAGTGAAATTTGGTCATTCTATTTTTGTGCGGCATTAATCCAAACATCAAAGCATAAGTTACATGAAAAAGGTATGGAAAATGACGCGAACAAACAAAACTAAAATGAAAATCATAGTCGAAAGTAAATCTACTATATAAATTGTTGTACAGGTAATTACACTCAATTACAAATTGAATATTGTTTGATAACGTCCAGGTTTTACTTTTTAAGCTTGGTAGGCCAACATTTCCTTGACAAGATAGTTGATGGGCTAAAACAAAAAAGCATGAGTCTATCTTAATGCGCCAGCACCTCTGCGAAATCTGCAGCTAATGGAAGAAAGAAACGATAATTCAGCTAAAGGAAGGTATCTGAAGTCAAGTAGAAGCTGGCAGAGAAAAAGGGTAAGGCCCATTCTGACGCTCGTTTAACAACACTTCTAACAGTAATTAGGCCGAAAGCTTGTTTTATTTGAAAGAAAATGAAACTGTTTTGCTAGTGCGAGGCGTTTGCTTGGGCACGTTAAATGGATGCTTAAATTTTATTCTAGAACGCAATACTCATTAAAGTTTTCATGGGGCCCGTTAAGTTTCGTGTAACACATTTCCATTTATATACGACAATATTGTGTTGAATTAATTTAGCTGGAATATTCTTCAGATGGAAATCGAACCTTATACCATCCACTATATGATTTAACATATTTTCACAGGTAGTATCATTCAAAACTCATCATGGTTCATCAAGTGATTACATCAAGATATGATAGTTGATAGTATAGGCTAATAAACTATAAACGAGTTCACACTGTGCATACACCATAACACTATAAATAAGAAATAATCATCCTTTCCACTAGGAGGGACTGGGGACTTGAGAACAATTGAGGAATGAATGAATATATTCATTTCTTACTTCTTGACCTTTGCTTCCGCTCATCATCGCATGAGTTCCATCATGAGAGTGCGAAAAATTGGTCTACAACTATCAGTTTGTAATGTTATTGATCAATCTAGACTAGAGATACCTTATCATCGATCTGACATAACAGATAACAACTCTCCTGGTGAAAACTGTACATCTCTAAGTTATATAGACGTCCCACGAGGAACAAAAGCATAGTGGATGTGAATATAAAGGGTTGCGCACTTTATTCGCGTCGTTCCATTCGCGGAAAGCAATAAAATTATTCCTTTTTGTTGTATATAGGTTCGTTATTTAGAGCACGTTTTAAAATTATTTTGAAAATTGTAGATCATAATTCAAGAGGCGTTCTTGCCGTACATAATCGAGGGTGGTGTTTCAAATAATATTGATATTTTAGATTTAATTTCAAAATAAAGACATTTTCCAAATGTGTATAGAGTGTATGCAAAGTCGAATACTTTCTTATTTCAAATGTAAATTACCTATGTACATTATCATTATTCGATTCTAATTCTGATAATCTTTCAAATCATATTAGGGTTCCTTATATATAGACGCTTTTCCACCTGCTGTCGGCATGTACGGATGCTGTATTCTCATCTCAGGCACTCATACATGATAGACCAAGAACCGGTGCTACCTTACATGCCAGATCTATGGAATAACCTGTTTCCTACAGTCAGGTCTTACAAGCAAATAAACATGACGTTGTCCTCCTCGATAAGGAAACCAAGACTATATAAGTCATCAAATTCTCTGGCAGAGAAGAACATAGTCTCGAAACAGGACGAAAATTGGACAAAGTAGCAATATCTCCTGTTCGAGCTCGGCACGCTTAACCAAGGCCACAAGGTGATCATCGGTGTTTTGGGCGGAATTAGGTCTTCGCTGCGTTCGAACTTCAAGATCATTCAGGCCTGTGAGAACTCGACGCAGATCTTGATAGGCCGGATGTAGAAGGCCGTTTATTAAATCTACTTAGAGCACACGATTTGGGAACCTGAAGCTACTCACCGACCGATGGGGAGAAGTAGCTTCGGTTAACTGGATTGCTGCGATGTTATATATGTATAAATATTTGCAATGAAATTTGAAATGAACCCTTGTCTAAATGATTTCTCTTTGAATATTTTTCAGCATAACCTATTGAGGTTGCCACTCCCAATTACTAATATCATGTCAGGAGTTTTTGTGATGGTCAAAAATGAGTGATTCAACTTTAAATAATTTGAAGCATTAATTGAATTTTCTGATATATAGGTTGTTTTAGTTTTTCCAACCAAGAACCCCGATAGAACTTTTGAAATAAAGACAAAAGGTTTAGACGAGCACATATGCTTAGTTTCAAATGTTTTCTCCAAATATCTTGTATATTTTTACTTCGCTCACTACACGTAGTATGTAATAATAATGATAATGTTTATCCATATAGCATACAAACATGGAATTTTAGAAAAATAACTAGTTTCTCAGTATACTTCATGGAGTTTTCAATGAAAATTCTTATTTCCTGTACTCAAACAAAAAGGTTATGAAAATTTGGGAAAGATGGATTTCATGTTCGTTTCGAGTGACGAAGATGTGGACCTTTTTGTCCACTAAGATTTTTCCTGATGTAATTCAGGTGAAACTTATATCTTTTCATTATTATATGTAAGTACTTATGTTTTGTTTTCTTGGTATTTTGGTATTCTGGTAATCAATCAGGCATCATCTATGTTTGTTCGTATCTCAATACATCGTAGATTATTTGAAATTTTTATGTAAAAAAAAAATTTTGTGTGTATAGTCATAGAACCTTGTACACTATCTCCTGCTACGTTTTCAGGGGGTATTTGGATATCCGGTTGTTTGACAGAATCCTGAGATCTGTTTTACGCTTAGGTCCTTTATGTCATCGGTTGTGATGATTCCCGGAGGATGTGGATTGATGGCTGCACTTTGTCTCCCTCGCATCTCATGCAGAAGGGAGTATCACTCTTCCCTACTGTACCTCTAAATTACATCAGATTTCCGTGACCTGTGGAAGATTGGGGAGATTATCATGGATGCCTTCCCTACTCGCTTGCTTTGAAACCACATCATTGTCTAGCAGCGCCTTGGCGGTTCGGCAGTCACATTTGCTTCTCCATGCTGAGACATGCTGATCACTCAGATGATTCCGCAAGATCTGTATACACCCGCTGCAGCAGATACCAGCAAGGGAGTCTTAAAGAGCGTCCTTTCCAACCTGAGTGACTAGGGATCTAGGTCAGGTTGAGTTTGTTGACAACATCTAGCCTGTTAAGGATCTTCTTGGTATCCCTGACAAGCCTCGAGGATACAGTCGAACTTTTCAGTGTGCTGACTGCCGCTTGAATGTCTGAACCTATCCGGATTTTCTCATTTACCTTACCATAGCCGAGCATCTGCTCTGCACATCTGTAGATGGCAAGCAGCTTGGATCCTGATTCCCGCGGAGTGTCCAACGATATATTTAGGACAGTAAAAGCCTGATCTGACTCTTATGTGTGTTCTAGATCCATCCGTGCACCAAATTGAGCGGCGCTCTGGTGTACGCCCATTTTTCTGTTTCTCTCTCGATGGGATGCAACTCTGAAATTTTGCTTCCCAAACCACAGGGTCTCGATTCTGTCTGTGGAGACACTGATAAAGAGAACAATGTTTGAGGAAAGTAGTATTAACCTATCGATATGACCGGTCAAGGATTAGTTTTATTCCTAGTACAAGTAAGAGCCACAATTCCAGATATTAAAAAGTTCCAAGAATGATTACTGGTTATTCTGATTCTGGGAAATTTCTGATATAAAAATGTTACTCAATTTGTGTTATAGAAGATTTTCAGCTCTAGGAAACTCGTGAAATTCCCAGACATATTATAGCTGGGCGTTGGTTCTTCGCTATTCATCAATTGCCGTTCTGTGGAACGATTATGATTCCGTAACTTATTACTAGTTCATGATAAATCGTCGTAATTGCCTCTGATTTCAGAACACAATTTGATCTGTCTATAGGAAATGGGTTCCGATCACCGATAAGCGAATATCGATTCCAACATTCCATGTAAACATCTAAGCGTTCCGATAAAAACTAGAGATAAACTGTTTAATATTTCGTGAATGTCTGAATTGATCTTGAATTATCCGATCCATAATTTATTTCGTTTCATATTGCTTGTCTGGAACGTGTTCGTGAAAAATGAGATAAACTGAACATGCTCTGGAATTCGCGACGACTTATTCAGATAAAGGGTGCCGTTCGATTATGATAAAGCTTTCGCAAAAAAAAATTTTACGCTTTCGGTTATGAAAGTTGACAGTTGAAATTGAGTTTCTTCCGTTCATAAGAATAGCAGTACGAAATTAAGCTTTTCCATCACGGACAAGCTTGCAGCGACTGGGCCATTCGATTCACTACATTGCTAACAACTTAAACAAGTGAGCTTGTCTTGTTTTGTTTTCCTATTTCGAAAGTTTCAATCTCCTTAGAAAATCACAGTTTGGGGAATATACAAAATATATGGGCATCAAGAAGTCATTTTGACTGATTGCGTCACGCCAAATTCTATTCGAATTATATTTCGAGTACAGTCCTAAATATTACATAAATGTTCACATTGCAAAGGAGAATGTACTACAATGTGAACATTTATGCAATATTTGCAAACAACAACCTCATATAACTACGATCACACTTCAGGTAGGTTCTTTTGATCGGTTAATTGAATTATATTCGACATAACCACATATATAATAATGACAATAATCATAGCTACTGTAACAACTATTACCATAGGGATTGCATTCGTTTGTTAATATAAATGTTCAATAGTAGAGTATGAGACGCCATCTGAATCATATTTATTACTTATTTATATTTTGAACATTCTGAAATATGTATTAAATTTCACAATATATATTGGATAATTTCTATATACATATATAGCCAACCGTTTAAGATCGGCCTCTTACGTAGAAATATTTTTTTCCCACAAACATGTCTCTTAAGTTTCGTTTTCGAGATAAAATGTTTTTAGAAAGAATCATATTTCTATTAATTACTCAAAAACCTTCTGTCATGCTAATTTGCGGTAATAATGGACTTCTTTTACTGTACTCAGGATAAAATTATTCACTCCACTGGTGTCCCAGAGGGTAATCTCATTGATATTAGGACAAATCATTGTAGGCCACAGTTTCTTGTACGTTTATATTTGAAGTGAAAACTTCTTTAGGCGCGTTGGGCTATTTCAGATAGGGGTAAAACCATGAGTCCGTCACGTCCCGTCACGCTGTAGCTATACATATTAGGTATTATGTATACTGCTGCGTGCGCAACTGCGGCTGTGCGGAACTCGGGTCAGGCGTCAAGCTGTCTCTCTATACGCTTACACACGTGTTGTAACGAAGCTCAAATTTTGAAAGATCATTTAATTTTGGATCAGGCAGTAAATACGGATATTACATGTAAACTCAGTTTGAACAGTTCAGTATTTCAATAGATATGCATGAATTCCGAATGTGTATTCCGTGCTTGTCACTTTTCTAAATCTCCGTAATTTCGAATAAGTGTAATTATTCAAATAGATGAATCAAATTCATGCCTGTTCAAAATTGCATTTCATTCCGATAAAATATGTTGCAAAAACAGGGGTCTGGTCAAGTTAACGCATCAAACTTTGTGCAACCTTATGTATAAAAAGGGCGAACAACCAACAAAACCTCCGATAATATTTATTTACTCCGCCGAGAGGAATTACCCAGATATCATGAGCGCGAATTTTAGATCTAAAAAGTAGCGTCACTTTTAAGCATTGTTCGGGACATAAGTAAAAAACCCTGGGCACAAAATAAGGAATTGGTAGAGCGGACCTGTCCAGAACCTCGGAAAACATATAAAAGCCGTGACAGCCAAAAGATCGCTCTCTTTTGTGATTTCAATTTTCAAGCAGTACAATTGCTCTTTTGTGATTTTGATTTTCCAATAGTACCGTTGAAGTGAGATTAAGATAAGAATCAAAGTGAATTAATTATCCGAGTTTAAGTCAGATTTAAACTGTAAATTAACAGTAAGTGTTCCGTTTAAGTGAATTGTTTCATAAGGTAATTGATAGCAAATAGTTTATATTTTTGGGCATTATCTGAGTTCCGTAGTATTCAGTAATTTGAATTGTTAAATTTGAGTTTATCCCGTCATAGGTCGGACCGCGCACGATTTGAATTCACACGTGAATTGAAGTATTCAAGTAATTGTATAGTGTGTACAGAGTGTGTATGTTGAACGACAGGGGTGTCTTTGGTATATTTGTGCACACCGTGACATACCGGAAGTATAAGTATATCCTAGACGACCAAATCACCAACGGCTTGTGCACACTGTGACATACCGGAAGTATAAGCTGGCGTGGTTGTGTGATTGAGAATCGTAATAGTTCCCTTAGTACTATGAGAAGTCCTCGGCCGTGGATATAGGGGTTATTGCAGATACGATAGTCAGGGTTTGTGAACACTGTGACATACCGGAAGTATAAGCCCTAATTGTCTAGATTCTGAACATTTCGTTTATTACTGTTGCTATCTAGAATATTTACCGAATACCGCTCATTATGCTAGGACCTGTTTCATTTGTATTTTCCACAAATTGACAATTTCGAATCATTTATCAACCGATTCCGTACCGCTGAATAGAATTCAATTACCGAACATATCGTAAAGTAGATATGTTGAAAGAGTTTTCATTTACCGTTTGAGCTTCATTACATTTTCCGTCTGGGTGAAATATTTGTAAATAATACCGTTCAATTGCATTTATATTGATTATTCCGAAAGTGTACTTATAATAATCATTACATATTTTAATATTTGGAATTCCCTGTTTTATTAAATCATTTCTGCTCCATCTTCAAACGAGCTAAGTTTTAACCAGGTATCAATTGTAATTAAAGCCTACAATTTTGATACTGTTTTCTGCCCAATGGACTCTGGTTATACTTCACTGTAGCTACCCTAGGGACAAGGCTATCTATAGATAGCATAGTGACAAGCCTTGTGGTGAAGACCCTAGCAGAAGTCTCCAACAAAGGAGTAAACCTTTGGAAAAATCTGGCGCCCGAGGATTTGAAATAAGCACTTTACCGAAAAGTCGCAAGGACACGTCATAGTGTTCATATCTGAGTCGGTGTTGGTGAGCCTGCCCGTGTGAGCCAGTGTTCTCGATTACGGTATACAGGACAGGTATACGTATACACACTATACACTGTATGCAGAAATACAACTCATACTTTAATTATTACAGAGTAAAAAGTGATTATTAAATTATGTGTGATCGGTAATAGTAGCCTGTTTTCATATATGAGCACACCTGAATCCACAGTATGTTTCATGCTTGGATCTAATCTAATAATTTAAGTATCGTCGAAGTTACCGATAATGACGACGCAAATGAAGAAAATGCTGTTTAACATTACTTTCATTTAAATCGATGTAAATATCAAAAAACAATATGTTTTGAAAATAAAATAATGTGTATTTATTGTAATGGCTATCGGGTTACATTCATACTCTTTACAGGGATTGTACCGCCCATTATACGTTTTTTATTATTTAATATAAAAATGTATATAATTGTTCATTGAAATGCTGACAGTTGTGTAAGCTAAAGAAAAACTAATTATATTAATTTTCCTTAAAAATAATAAAACTGTAATTTCGGACGCTACAATAATTTAAAGATAACATAAAATAAATTGGTTACTTCATAATGTCAGTTTTCACTTCTGTCAGCAGTGCTCGGTGACTGACTCTTTTTTATTGTAGATCATCTTTTTCCCCGAAATTTTTTTCGTATCTCACTTCGTTTTCGAGAAGAATTAAAAACCGTTTTATTGCATGTAATAGGAAAAAAAGACGTGTGGCACTCGGAGACTGCCGCGGTAAAGCTATTGCATAGCATTTTTTCTCAAACTTATGCAATTATAATTATTTATTTATTTTTAATTTATGCAGTTTTTTTTTTCTTTGATATTAATTCAAGATTTTTCTTTGATATTAATTCAAGTTACTCTTTTTGAGCGTGGTGACCGATAAGAAAACAATTTTTTTTCTTTTATTCAATAAATGAGAAGTTAATATTGTTTGAATATTTTAATTATCTTACAATACATGTAGGTTATTCAGGAATTTGTTATCATTGAAACTAAAGGTTTATGGTAACTGAAATAAGAGACACAAGTCTGAGACTTGATATCCTCTAAATATCTGGAAAATACTGCGTCAATGGAGGTCCCATATTTTGTTGTGGACTCTTGTGGATCATTATTCATTATCAAATTCAATTTTTCCGAAAGAAAAGTTGTCAATCGCTCTGATTTTTTATCAGCGAAGTTGATGTTGAAATCGCCAGCCAAGATAAGTGGAAATTTATTACCATTTGTACCAAGTATTTTCGACCCTTCTTCGGTGTACTCCAGTAAAGTGCGATGAATAAAACGCTCTACCTGGTCCAATTTTGGATTCGGAGAAATGTAAATTGCTACCATGACTATGTGTGGGCCTTTTCTAAGTTTGCATAAGCACGCACAAATATCTCCAACAAATGAGCGCCTAGCATTAACATCCCTAACGTGTGCAATATTTATTTCAATATTCGGAGTCATAATATTAGTTACATTATTATTATTTTGGTAAATAGCTATCCCACCTTTTGGAACAGTGTCTCGTTTGAATAATAATAATAATAATAATAATAATAATAATGTTTATTCTGTAAATATCGATATACAATATATAATGCAATCTTTATAATGAAGATAAGACGTTTCTTACAGATAAACATGGGGAATCCCACTAAAACCGAAGTTGTGCGTGGGTACTATTCCTGGTAAGACATGATCTGCACATATATGTGTATATAATATATATATATTTTTTTTTTGTTTTTTTTTGGCCCTCTTTTCGTTATTACGTTAACATATTCAATTAGTGGCTAAGGCGCTTAAAAACTGACTTATTAACTAATCTAACCTAGTCATATAAAGTTATAAAGTATGATGGTAGAAAATGAGTAGACAATATAGTATTACGCTTTGATTATTCGCTATTATTTGTGATTATATTATGAACAACATCCCTATTCAGGTCTAGCAAATACCTTTTGAAAATTCTTTTCACAATGTTTACATTATTTATTTTCCGTATATACATCTTATATATTTCAGGTAGATAGTTGAATATTTTACTGCTGAGGTAATTATATGTGTGTTGTCCAATGTTTTTTTTTGTTACAGTGACTTGTACGTTGCCCTTAGATTTATTTCGGGTGTTGTAGTTATGTTCGAGATTTCGAAGGATTTCTTTATTTTTGTAAATAAATAATATAATGTTATACATGTATAGTTGTCTTATATCGAGTACTAGTGAATCCCTGAAAATAGAGTTTGATGGATAATCTCTTTTTTTGTAATACATTATTCTGAGTATTTTTTTTTGCAATACTTCCATTTTTTTTATGTGAGTGTCAAGTAAACCACCCCAACTGAGAATGGCATATTGCAGGCGAGATTGTACTAAGGCGTGGTAAATCGTTTTAAGGTGAGTTGTATCGAGGATTGATCTCAGATATTTGAATTTATATAACATATACCTGAGAGTTTTCGAAACGTTGCTAACATGTATATCCCATCTAAGGTGGGGATCTATCGTGATACCTAGATATTTGATGTGGCTTACTCTGGTAATTTTCATGATTTTTCCGTGATTGTTAATCTTTAATTCATCAAAATTCGGCAACTGGTTTCCGTAGCTTGCGAATGGCAAGAAGTGCGTTTTCTCGAAATTGATTGTTAGTGATTTGTGATCAAACCAGTCTTTAAGTATGTTAATTTGATCCTCCACTGTTGATTTCAGTTTTTCCCAGTTTTCGGCTGTAAAGAGTATGGCCGTGTCATCAGCAAAGCTAATGATAAAACCACCACACGTCAGGGTAAGTAAGCTGTTTATATATAAGGAAAATAGCAGAGGACCAATTACGGTGCCTTGTGGTATCCCAAAACTAATTTCTGCTTCTGTGCTGAGGACATTGTTAATTTTTACAGCCTGCTTTCTGCCAGTCAGGTAGCTTTTTAATAGCTCTTGAGAATTACCTCTTATACCTGCGCAACTTAGTGTCTCCAATAACTGAGTGTGGTCAACAGTATCGAAGGCCTTCGCTAGGTCTAGGAATACACATATTGCTGGCAACCTATTGTCTATGTGTTTATATATTTCGCTTGTGAGAGCAGCTATCGCGTCGTTTGTTGATAAACCTTTCCTGAATCCGTATTGCTTGTTAGATATCAGATTGTATCTGTCAATGAATGTCATCAATCTGGATTTGAGTATTTTCTCAAATATTTTGTTGAAGTTTGTCAACAACGAGATTGGTCTGTAATTATTGACTATTTCAGGATCTCCTTTTTTCAGAATAGGTGTGACAATGGATTTCTTGAACGAGTTCGGATATTGGCATGTTTGGAATATATTATTTATCAGAAACGTTAATAGGGGTGTTATTTCTTCAGATATTTCCTTGAGATGCTCAGCTCTGATACCGTCAAATCCAGGGGATTTTCTGTATTTGAGAGAATGGATTACATCGGAAATTTCTTTTTCATTTACTGGGTTGAGGAAGAACGAGGTCACGTTGGTAGTTTCTTTGGGAATTGTAGTGCGAGGTTTGATTATTTTCTCAGCGTAATTTTTTCCTATATTCGCAAAGAATTTATTGAATAAGTTTGCCTTTTTTAAGTCGTCTTTTGTTTTTGTTCCGTCCTCACATAATATTTCTCTTATTGAGGTATCTTTCTCAGGGGTGTTTATCTCATTCACGATTTTCCATAGTTGTTTTGAACTATTTTCACTATTTTTAATTTTATTTTGGTAATATTTTTGTTTAGTAATTTTTATCAGTCTATTTGTATGAGCTCTGTAATCTAGATAGTTTGTTTTTTTCAGTATATTTTGAGGGTCTTCTTTGTACTCGCGATATAATACGTTTTTATGATTTATGGATATTACAAGCCCCTCAGTAATCCATTTTTTTCTTTTGTGATCAATGTTTCTCAATTTTATCGTATTTGTATTATGTTTTATCATGCCACTTATTGTTTCGGTCAAGTAATTCGCCTGATCTTCCGTTTTTTTTAGATTATTATAATATAATGACCAATTATGTTCTCTGATGTTTTGTCTGAGAGATTCGTAATTTATATAACTTTTTGTTTTGCTATTTTTGTTTGATTGTATTTCTTGTTCAAATGGAATTCCTAGTATGATGCATTTGTGATCTGTTATTCCTGTTTCAAAAATTGCCGAGATGCATGTGTCATGTATATATTTTCGTGTTTTTAAGAATATATGATCAATGCATGTTCTCGATTCGCCCTGTACCCTAGTACATTTATTGATCATGGATATGAAATTATACTCACTCATATTGTTAAGGTAATTTGACACTAGATCTGTTTCATTTAGTATATCTATATTTATGTCACCTATGATAATATGATGGTCTGTATTTATTTTTTTTGTTTGTTCTAGGTAATCTTCAAGATGTATGACAAATTTTTCTGCCTTTGTAGATGGGGACCTGTACAACGTGGTTATCAGAAATGTTTTTTCTCCAAGGGTTAATTCAATCTCTATTGCTTTGCTTTCATCTATATACACTACTTTATGATTGTATTGTATTTGATCTTTAATAAATACAACAACGCCATCATTTTTATTATACCTACCTTCGCTATATAACATTTGATAACCGTTAAGATTGAAAATATCTGTACAATCAGAGATATCGAAGGTTTCTGTTAAAATAATCAAGTCAAAGTCTACTGTTAATTGATCTAGCGTTATTTTGAGTTCATCAAAATTTTTCCTTATACTTCTTATGTTCTGGTGAAAAATTTTCAAAAGATGTTTGCTTTTCGTTTTATAAACCATGGTGTTGTTTAGGTCCATCAAATTGTAAAACTCTACTGTGTTTACTGGATTATAATTACAATGTGTCATAAGTTCTTTCATAGTATATCAAAAATATCAGCACATCTTAATACTATTATTAATCAAAGACGAAATGTAACTATTGTAAGAGTTAAATGTTTCTATTATATTGATTGAATGTAATTATTTGGATCTATGAATTTTACGTTACGTTGATAGAGTATGAAAATATCAACAAACTTAAACAGTATTGGTATTAAAAAATCACAACTTATCTAACAAGTATTTAAAATGATAAATTTGTAGGCATTTATAAAATAAGAGATTCAAAATACAAAATTAATAGAATCAATTTAATAAATGAACGAGATAAAATATCTAGATTAAAGTTTAGAATATGAATACTAGTAAAAATAAAACTAAATAAATAAGGTACATACTTTGAATTCTAACTACCCACTAGTTTTATTTTTCTTAACCTCCCTTATGTTTGCCAATGGTAGGCTTTTGTGTAGGTTTAACTGGTGTAAGAACGTTTTTCGATTTAACAGAATTACTTCTTAATATTTTTACTTTGTCTCCTTTGTTAACATCAACCTTGTTCACTTTTTCACTATCTTCTCTCGGTTCTTCATCTAATTCAGTATTGATTAACCTAATATTTGGTGTGGACGGTGCGCTGTTTGATTTTTGTTCGAGAAAAACTTCGACCTCTTCTTCGTCAGTATCCAAATCCTCCAATTGTTGCGCAGTATATGTCCGATCGTTTATATAGAGTTTTTTATTTTTTATGAAAGCGTGATAATTTTTGGATTTAGCAAGATGTAAATGTTTTTTTAGTTTCGCGTATTCTTGTCTCTCTTGATATGTTAAATCATGAGTGATATATACATTTGATCCTTTTAATTCTTTGGTATTTTCCAGAATTTTTCTCTTCTGTATATTAGAGTTAAGTTCTATTATAATAGGTTTTATTGTATTTTGCTGCTTTCCTAACGTATATACGTCACTTATATGATTATTACAAATTTCTACTTTTATTAAATCTCGTAGTTTATTCACAACAAAGTCAGACAAGTCTGCATTTTTATATTCTTCTTTATTGATTCCGAAAACAATTAAATTATTTTTTTTTTATTTTCGTTCTATATATTCTATTTTATTTTTTAGAAATTTATTTTCCTTTTCCAAAGCTTGAATTTTGCCGTTTGATTCTTCTAGTCTAGATATTAGAGTATTTATTAATCCCTTTAATTCTTGTTCACTTTGTTTACTTGCGTCGAATATATCGTTGTTAGATTTAAGAGATTGATAATCTGATGGCATAATTTCCGAATTCGCGTAAATGAGGTTTAGTTTAGGTGTTGCAGTCACTGAACACCTTTAACTTACTATATTTGTTATCTCTTATCGGTTTGATAACAATGTTTTGATTCGGTAGAATTAACTGCACATAACTCTTTAGAATAAGGTGTAATAAGTATTACTTTCACTTACATGTGTGTGTATATGTGTTATTAAACCACTGCACAATTTACTTTAAATTAAAACAAGTTATAATTTACTTATTTTTGGATTTCTTTGCAGACATTTATACTGATAGATGCTACTGCTACTGCTGTGCTTGCTAATAAATCGAATTGAACAATACAATTTAAATTAGGTATTTCAATTGGATTATCATGCGCCATGCAAGTTTCGGTAAGAAGTAACAGATTTGTTTGTCTCGTAACTGAATCTTGTAAATCGTATTTGTGGCTATTTAGACTTTGGCAATTGAAAGTCATTATTGAAATGCCATTTCTATTACTAATGAAATCTAAGACACTTTGAACTGTCGTCTAAACACTATTTAACGACAGTCTTCTGAATTCTTGCAACAAAGATGCAGTCGGAGCAGCTTGCCTTCGATTATGATAAAACTTGAATGTAGAATTATCGTTTTTTGTCGTGATATACAATTTTTCAATATTAGTCACCCGAGAGAGCGCAACATAAACGAGTTCCTGAGAATATGCTCTACTATACTCATATACAATTTCGTGAAAAGTCCCACCTTTTGACTTATGTATAGTTATAGCAAGAGCTGAAGTTAATGGAAAATGTGTGCGTTTGGCTATACATTTTCTATTCGATGTTAATGAAATATTTGCTGTTCGTAATTCAATGGGAATAGCGAGATTGCTGACTCTATTTTGCACAGCTAGAGCGGCTGCTTTTTGCATTGATTATGTCACTATCGCACTGACATCATCATTAACCTACAAATTTCATACCTATTTATTTCAGTTGTAAAACAATAATGAACTACAAATTAAAAATTATCTTGGTCAAGGGTGGTTGTGGAATGTAGAACGAAATGTTAACTTGAACTTTTTACAAGGTCGCAATAGCCACAAACGGGGTCGAAAACTGTTATAATTTTCGATAAATCGAAAGACGTTCACGTGAGGGGCTCGTAGCTCGCGAGTTAGAAAAGTGCAAATCTTCGGAACATATAACGTCTTTGCAAGGAATTTTCGCATGCGGTTTTCACTCCATGTCGTTAGTTTATGAACGGGGCCAACTAAAGAGCATAGTCTTGGGCCCCAAAATGTAGATTGAATAGGAAAATTTGATTAAAATAGAAACAGGTACTCTCAGGTCTCTGCTACGCACGTCTAACGTATAAACTCTAACTGACGCGTAGCGAGCTCCTAGAGGCATATGTCAAAATCATTTCGTTCGTAGCTGATTACATAGGACGTCTGCCGTTTATGCAATTGTGTTTTTATACAATTCGAACCTTCAAATTTCGATAGGCCACGTGAAAATCCCGGAGTCTAAAGCGCTAGAGTGTTATAACATTCGTATAAAATATATAAATTTCTCACTTTTAGAAACTTCAAATTAATTAATTAATTTGACACATGTTAGGTGTTTAGGTCTTAGGTTTTTTCGTTACGGAATTTCTTGATTCGGTCGCCGCGCTCAAAGCCCGCGATAAAAGCTATATGCAATCGCTTAAAAACTGTCTAATTAATATTAGGACAAATCTATTTATTTTATTGTATTACAAAGCAAGTAACTTTCAAAAATTCACCAAAAGTGCTCAAAAATGACCACCATCCTTTTAAAGTTCGCACCTGCGGACGACAGATTCTGCAGCTGCACGGCACTCTGCTGGTGTGATCTCTAGTGCTGGTTGAACAATCCTTCCCGGAGAGTAACTTCGTCGTTGGTGGGCTCAGCATAAACTTTGGTTCTCATTGTACCCCATACAAATGAATCCATAGGGGTTAAGTCAGGAGAGCTCGCAGGCCAATGAAAGGGGCTGCCTTGACCGCGACCTATTCATCTTTCCGGCAAGATCCTGAAGTCGGTCCAAGGGACGTTGGAACACTGTCACTGGCCGCAACACTGCAACGGCATAGATGCAGTGAAGAATATGTGGCTATAATCGAAAGCTCTTCTACCCACCCAAAAGTATACAGAAACCTTCATCACGTATGTATTTAATAACCATTAACCTACATTTCAAATCATTCTGTCACTTAAGATATGAACACTTATAATGCAGTGTGTCTGTTCACATAGTTCAGTTGCGATATCGATTAGTTCCCATCTAGAAATTGCCATCCAAATCGACACAAAATGTACAAAACCTCGCGGAGCAAAATGAGCAAATAAAAGTTTGCAACTATAACGATTAATCCGTCAACGAATTCGCTCTATATCCGAATTTAATTTGAATAGATGACACAATACGCAATGTGCTACTTGTGTTCTCATATTGATTAAGTGAGCCTTTGGTGTAATTAAATTCTCTTTATGCAGCAACATGCGAAAGGTCCCTTTTCAACTTGAATAAAATACGTTAATGCCTATAGTTAATGCAAGAACTCCCTCAGCTTCTATTGTTATAGAAATAATGCTTATTACTTTTAGGGTATTTTTATGCAGACAGGTAATTATAACCGTTATCATTGTCTGCAGCTCAGGCATCTCGTGCATAGTTTTGAGAGCTGGTTGCGAACAATAGAAAGCAGGTTACTTGAATAGAAAAATTCCAGCACTATAATAAAATTAAATTAAATGCATGAAGAAAAAACGAGAAGCAACGGAAATCATAATGTACACAGATGTTCAGTAATTTCTTGGGCGGGGTTTTTCACACCAACTCCCATGCCACGTTATCTCGTGATAAAGAAAATGCTTCATTTCAATGGATTTTTGCATTCATTATTTTTGCAGTATGTTCCCTTGAAAATAGATCGCTAGTCATATGTAGAGGAATATCAGCATATTTCATAATCCAAATGACCAACCTTCCATTTTTAAATTTGTTACCTAAGATTTTCTATTCCTCCTTTGAGTATCATATTATACTAGAAAAGAGGGGTGTTGTTCCTATCTCGTCCTCAGAGAACTATTGTACCCTTCTTTTGGCACCGTTTTATATTAATAATAAAGATTCTTGACCCAGTATGAATTATTTATAAAAATTCTCGGGAAATAGGTCACATTAACACTTTGTTTTAAATATTCGTCTTTACGTACGTTCGGTCTCACGACCATCATCAGAAGACTCACTAATGTTAAAAAAGGGGTTTATTGAAACTAATTATAGCACAAGCGTCCATATCGCACAAATTTACTTTCAATCAAAAGAGCCCACGCCGTCGAAACGAACAGAACTACGAATAATCGAATGCTTAGCAAGGGCGGTGGAATTTTCTAAGTCGTTATTTCTTGTGCTATATTTATGGCCGTACATTCTTTTTTGTAAATATTGTTTAGAGATTCCAGTATAGGTTCCATCACAATCTAAACAATTCAATGTATATACTGTGTGGGTTTGTTTATCTTTAGGTATTACAGGTTTTAGATTTGAGAAATATTTCTCAACACAGTTAGTAGGTTTATGCGCAACTTTTATATCATACTTTTTCAAACATTTCTTGATTTTCTCTGAGGTCTCCGGAATGTATGGTGAAGTTATAAAATTGTCTGTAATACCTTTTATGTTATTCTTATACGACGAACCATTATAGATTTTGTTTATTCTCTCTTTAATGATAGGATGACGGCCCCAAAAATTTAAAAATTGTTCGTAATACACTAGAAATGAATGGCTACCCTGAAAATTTCTTCAATCCTATCATTAAAGAGAGAATAAACAAAATCTATAATGGTTCGTCGTATAAGAATAACATAAAAGGTAATACAGACAATTTTATAACTTTACCATACATTCCGGAGACCTCAGAGAAATTCAAGAAATGTTTGAAAAAGTATGATATAAAAGTTGCGCATAAACCTTCTAACTATGTTGGGAAATATTTCTCAAATCTAAAACCTGTAATACCTAAAGATAAACAAACCCACACAGTATATAAATTGAATTGTTTAGATTGTGATGGAACCTATACTGGAATCTCTAAGCAATATTTACAAAAAAGAATGTACGGCCATAAATATAGCACAAGAAATAACAACTTAGAAAATCCCACCGCCCTTGCTAAGCACTGCTTTGATTATAACCATCAATTTGATTACAAAAATGTTAATATCTTAACTAAGGAAACCAATTATTATAAAAGATTTATCCTGGAGATGATTCACATAAAACGGGATTCCAACTCTGTAAACCATAGGGTAGATACACAAAATCTGAGTCATATTTATACTAATTTGATCAAATAATCCTTGCAAATTCCTACATAAGTCTTTATAATTGTTGAAAGTGTTCTTAGGTGGAATGCTTAGTAGTAATTTTTCCAGTACAGGTCTGGAATCTTTCTTAAGAGGTAATGTCATAAATCTTACACATCTGGTTCGAAAGTAGATGCTCGACAAATAACTTCGATCCCAGTTGTTGTGAGAATACCAGCATGCACTTGTATATTTTAAAAATATTACTGAATAGCGGATTCTCACTACAAAAAAATTTTTATACCTTAATACTGACGATATAATTTCGATTAATCGTAGTTCTGTTCGTTTCGGCGGCGTGGGCTCTTTTGATTGAAAGTAAATTTGTGCGATATGGACGCTTGTGCTATAATTAGTTTTAATAAACCCCTTTTTTAACATTAGTGAGTCTTCTGCTGATGATCGTGAGACCGAAACGTACGTAAAGACGAATATTTAACAAAAAGTGTTAATGTGACCTATTTCCCGAGAATTTTTATATATAGTTTTATATTAATACACCGGTAAGCCCTAGATCTTTTAGAAACACTTCTCGGCTTCAATGATGTAATCTCTTCTATGGTGTGTAATGTCCCGAAGTATAATTCAAAGAGAAAATGTATTGGTTCTTCTCCCGCTACTTTGCAGAAGCTAAATGTCCCATCATTCAGCAGGCCGATTTTGCTCCAATTCCCGTTAGGTTTGCAGTGTCCTCTTAAGATTCTGAGGTTATTTCTGCTCTCGTGACGTTCTTTTTCCTAAATTGATGTAGGAAAATCTTGAGTTCCAAAATTTAGTGTTTAGTGCGTACCTATAACTCAGGTTCCAGTTCTATCAGAGGCGCTTAAGTTCCGTCCTGTTCATTATCCTGTATGCCGTGGGAATTTTTATTGGGAGTTTAGGGGTTATAGGCATCAGGAAAGTTCTCACTAGGCGAATAGTTCCAAAACTTTGCCTTTCGATAAAAGAAGGGAGTGAAAAGAAATTCGGCAGGTCTTGAGCTTGACAATGAGGGGTGACCTACTTGAGCTCTCTTAGTTTCCCCACGTGGCATTTCTCATGGTGATTCAACAGAAGGAATTTCTAATGAGCACAGATCATGGAAATATTAATACAGAAGGGAGCAATCGCTTACCAATACTTTCGTAAGTGTGACATTACCAATCAGACGAATAGCTTTCTTCTGAATGAAACCTAAAAGCTTCTGCGTACAGTTGGGAGCTAAACTCTAAATATGTATACAGTACTCTAGAACCCGTCGAATCTGTGATTTGTAGATTATGTGATGAACTAATGACGTGTAAACTAACCGTTGACACGAAATAGGCAACCAAATTTCTGTCTTAAGATAAGCATGCGGAATTAAACGTACGATCATCTACAAAGCTCTGGACGGGCAGGAGATTACTTCTGACAGACCGTTGATATGGGGAAACAAGGTTGGTGCCATGACAGAACCCTGCGTAACAATAGCATTAATAGCCACCACACCTAATACAATTAGATTTTGGAATCGTCTCCAATCTGTTCGCATTGTTGGATTAAATCTTTGTTAACATGAATAGCCAAAAAATGTATACGTCTTAATAGTGCGAACACCAAATTAATCATTTCCTTTTCCTCTAACACTAATAAACGGTTCAATGAACGTGATAATATATCAAAAAACCATTGAACATGATCACGTTGAAACGAAATTTTTCCCGAAAATCCACTAATTGTAACGCTTTGCCTATGATTCACTTTTTCAATTTAATACACTACTTCACATTTCCCTTATCAACGATATATATTCGGTACATCATAATATTTGGTTTCATAGGATGCAATAAATTCCAGTTTCGACGGTACCCACTTTACATATGCCAATAATCAATATTTTCATTAATTTTCAATTCGCCATATTTCATTAAAATATGTATTCATTGAATTTAACGAATGCGGAATTCATAGGAACATAACACGGTAATCGCTGTATAATGAATAATAGTATTTATTATATGTATAAGGATAACAATATGAAACCAGTAAATAGTATTATACTATATAGTTGATTTCCCCTAACCTCAATCAAAATTAGAATTTTCAGAAATAGAATTAGAATTTCTTCAATTCTGTTCACAGGTTATTGGCACAAGATAAATATACATCTTTGGGTATATCAGTTACCAAGTTATATTACTTTCAGGTAATACTGAATAATAATTTAACATCAATATTTATCTGAGTAAGCTTGTGCATTAATATTGGTGCTATGTTTGGAGTATATATTTTAGTAACGTTTGTAACGATTATATGCAATTATGAAAATATTCTTGTTGAGTTTAAGAAGATTTGGACATATTGCTATTTTAATTTTGAGTATATAGTTCAACAGTTCTTGTATTATCATATAGACCATGAAGGTCAGTCATTCATGACTACTGAGCGTTATACCAATCGCCCCAATTCACCCCTATACTCAAAATTGACCCCATTCTCAACCCCTCTTTTCAGATAATTTTCAAATGATCAAAAAATCAAAATTAAGCTTCCTCGAAGGATTTAAGGCTGTTTTTCGGGTCGCTGATTACGAATCCGGAATCATTTTCCCAGAAAATTCAATCAACAGGTAAATTTTCTCATTTTTCAAGTGATTGGCGTTTTCTAGGAAATAGAAGTTAACTGTCGCCTTTCCGATCCCCTATAGCAGAAAACCAGGGACATTCAAGAAAAACTGTGAAAAACCTGGAACGAAAAACGCCGAAAAATATTTTTATGAATTCTCCTATCCTTTGAATGGCATTTTTCGAGTGTCGTGTTGACTTACGTTAAAGTTTTCGATGTCTATTTTAAATTGTCAAAATTACGAGTAATGCCAAAAATGATGATGATTACGAATTAGGAATCCAATCAAAGTAAAGGAGAATTCATAATAGAATTTCCTGCGTTTTTTTAAATAATGATGTTTTTAACAGTTTAAATATCAAATTCGTGATCAGCGAACAAAAATAACCCTACAGTGACTTATCACACGATTATTCAATGACGTGGAAATATTTTCTTTCCAGGTTTTCCGCAGATTTCCGTAAATTGTTCTGATTTTCTGCTATTTGGGATCGAAATACGCGACTTCTATTACGTAGAAAACGATAGTCACGTGAAAAATGAGAAAATTTCCGTGAAAATGATCAAATTGCCCCTACTTTCCGTCCGTTGAATGAATTTTCCAGATTCTTGATCAGCGACAAAAAACTCCCCAGAAATAGTTTTAATTGTTTGAAAAATTGTCTCAAAAGGAGGGGTTGAGTGAGAATGGGGTTAATTTGGAGTATAGAGGTAAATTGATTAGTACATCGTTCAGTAGTCAGTAGTCAGGAATGACCTTCATGGTTCATAGAACATCATGCAAGAAAAAAAATTCCGGCACGACCGTCCACAAAATTTTTTGATAGTTTCCCAGCTTATTAACTGGACTAGTGTAAACAAATAGTTCATATAGCTACGGTAGGTATTACAAAAATTACTCTATTACGTTTTTCCATTTCTAATATTCCTTAACTATATATATAACTATATGGGTGATATATTGTAAAATATTGGGCGTAACTAGGAACTGCATCGTTCTCCTATACGTTTCTTTCCCCGTTGTTAGAGATCTGAATGATAGTTTTTGCGAATTTCATGTGTCTGGGAGATATCAATGTTATATGTTTGGTTTTCGGAAGTATTCAGAGAATTTGGTTTTATATACATCATTAATATTGTATACCTTTGCTGGGTAAACAGGTTCTCCGTTGAAGCGCCAGGACATTATTTTCAGTATAATATTTTGTACTCTGGGAAGTCTTCAGGGTATTGGTATATGCTCTACCCCAAACAATTATTCAAATCGAAGAATCGATTTCACAAGATAATAACTAAACTTGTTTAGGATCAGCTATATTTACGAAAATTATTCCTCGAAATGTGTGAAATATTCTTTTTTTTTTGTTAGTTCCTTCACATGAGAGTCTCATTTTAGATAACTATCGATTATTACTATTAATTGTTTAATTGGATTTATATTGTTCATACAACATGATTTTTTTTTTATTTTGATGGATATTTCGTTTTCCCTGATCAGCTAGCACCTCGGGCGTTATTCACACGTCTTGGGCATAGATAGCCCTCATTTCGCTCTCATTATATGAATGAATGAATGTCAATCAAATTAAGTCTCAGCTATCATGATACAAAGTTTATTAAATTTGCAGCGATGTTAAATTCTTCCGTCGAGATATCCCTTGATGTAAATTTTCCGCGATTTAACAATGTTGCTGACTTTGAATCGAGTTGCAAAATTTTTAGTTCAAAAAATGTAGAATTCAATGTTAAAGTTTTCGGTTACTTATTGGCCTAGTATACGAATTAGTTTACTCTTGTACGATTACTGGACTGTGATAGATCAATTATTTGTTCAATATTAGTTGTTGCTAAGTATCTGTCAACCTTTTTGTAAAGTGTGTTGTTCCTGATCTGAGCATACAGTAAATTATTCTACTATCGCGATCACGTTCAAGAGTGGGAATGAATTGTTTCTCTTCGTTTATAAACTAACCCATATCACACATGAACAACTCACAACTCAGAAAGTTGTTAACCGCGTATGCATACGAGTCATTTTATCATGTAAGTACAGTACCATGTCTTGAGGGATTCAGATTGGACATTTTCCCGGTTTTGAAAGGTCATTAATAACCGCTCTGTGAACAGTTTTACACATTTCTATTCTCTCGTTTGACGTAAGCTTACTCCACAAGCGGTTGCAGCTAAGATAAGCGCAGAAAGGGATTAGATTGCTCGCAGACTATTTCAGAATGCTGAAACATGCATGCAAATCAACTTCTCCTCTCCAGATGGATTTTAACATAGGGAACGTAAGAATCGATGAGTTTAGAATTAGATTTTAATAGAGTTCCAAGTGACATCCCTCATGTGGCTCTTATGAGGATCTTTCGGATTATTGTATTTAAAGTGGATTTCATCATTCTATCAATTTTCACGTGGTTTGGATCACATTTGAAGTATTTATTCGGAACTTCTATTAATTTAACAGATGTCAAATTTGTTTCGCTTCTTTTGAAGCTATTTTAATTTTGATCACAGTTTTGAATGAAAAGAACTAAGATGTTTGGATGGGTACTCCTTCCAAATTGAGGATAATAGTTTATACATCTGTCGGTAACTTGTTACGACCAAAATCGAGTACCCCGCGTACTTTTATTAATTTGCATGAGTGCACTAGAATGCACTAGAATTCATGGATCGTTATGAAGTCGTAACCATAGTCAAAGTATACAGGTCTGCCGGAGCCTCCCTTCCATCGTTTCTCGCGCTAGGTGACGTCACCTAGCTCCTCCAATCACATCGCCGGCACGTAACAACATCATATTATATCGTCGTCAATAACATTAAATAAACGAAATAAACGACCAATCAGCTTGCACTCGAATTTTAAAAAGAGTAGAAGGGAGGCTCCGGCAGATGTTTACTTTGACTATGGTCGTAACTATCGAATCAAACTAATATTGATAGCAAAGTAGATCAACTTAATTGACGGTGGCAGATTTCTCATGAGACGATTATATATAGTGGGTATGGTACGTAGATTTAATCATTTATCCACGACCACTATATTAGGAAGATTTAATATGTCTGTATTCCGTGGACTAGAAGCCTTCTAATACACTATTGGATTAAAATTCATAATACCACGCTCCGATTTTATAGCATTTCATTTAGAAGTGTTATTGCTATTTATTGCCATTAACATTATTAATCCCTCATTCCATGTCCGGTAAAACATTTTGGATCAGGGAGCCCAAGAAATGAAGCCACTTTTGAAAAGGTTTTCGAAATTGTGTTGATGCCTACATGTTGTGTAGTACATTTTCCAGCCAGAGTAATGCATTTTCGCCACACTTCTACAGCAGTGATTGAAAACGCTTCTTCAATAATTACGAACCTTCTTGAAATTTTTGTTTCCTTATCCGAAATAAGTATCTTAAGGTCTTTGTCTTGGACATGGCTGATATCCATAAAGGTTACTTCATTGCATCGACAAGCACCTGCGACTCTCATGATCGTTGCAACTTGTGAAGAGTTCAAAATAAAAAGCTCAATGTATAAATTGAAATATTAACATCATGTACCTTGGCATATGAATATTCCACATCCGGTGTTTTTTCAAAAATTCTTCGATTTAATTTCCCTCCAGTATCTTTCTTCTTTTGTTTAGAATTTCTTCATATGACTTTCAAACATGAAGTCTGTTACCATAATTCAAAATGTCAGCACCTTTGTGCACTTTCAACATCGATTTTAGTATTAAATACACTGTCCACATTGAAGAGGCATCAAACAGTTCCTCCACTTTGAAAAAGTAGGATAGCAGCACCTCTACTGTAATTGTTCCTTCTCATATGCTCCTTTTGTTTCGCCAGTCGTCGAATTCCACCAATTCCTTCTCGTACTCACTTTTGCTTTTCGTTGGTAACAGACGTAATATTACTTCTTGAGGTTCTTGCGGGATTTCAGCTGGAATGAAGAAGTTCTCAGCATTCTCACTCATTATTTTTTCTGTCGATTTTGCTAATTTTTTCGTTCTTGTTGACAAATAAACAAACGCATGTCATAGAAACGATTGTAAGACTTTCTAGTTTTCAGATCAAAATCAATATTCTTGATCACAATAAATTTGTCAAATCTGGCGTTTTTCAAAACCAGAACTTTTCACCTGCTCTCACACGGCTTTCACTCTCCTAATTGACCGGTTTTGGCCCTGGTCCTGGATGAAACGTTGAATTACTTTCAGGAAATAACAACCTTTTATCCTCCCGCCTGCGCTTCGAGTGCCCATCTTTTCTCATGATTTAAAGACTTGTTGATTCCTTTAGATAATTATTAACTATTATTTGATGTTTAGAAATGTCTGCAAAGAAACTAAATAGCTCTAAATAAGTGCTAGCGTAGAGCACAATATTGAATGGAGTTCAGAGGACTATCTGATTGAATAAAACTTCTACACTACTACAGAATTCTCTATATGTATGTATTCCAATGAAAGAACCTTGCACCGGAGAACACGCGTTCGTCGTATAAAAGTTTGTTTTCGAAAAAGCACATCATGTTCTAGAGGGTAAGCTCTATAACGTGAATTATCGACGAAACTCAACGCATTTATATTGAGCCTATTTTGCAATAATTGCAAAACTGGATGCGATATGGAGTCAGCCGGTGGAAAGCTATGCATAGCAATGAAGCCTACTTGGGATTAGAATCAACTAATACACGTTCGTCGAGCAAATTTATTTATATGTTAATATTTGACTTCATGGTTATATTACATTATGTATCTTGCTGCATTCAAATTGACAAATATTTGGCTTATAACTAATTTGCAAAATGAGGAATTATGTATTTATATAATATGCGATAACATGGAACATAATTCCCTAGATCTAGTTAACGATACTCCATACTAGGAAGCAATTTGTGTATGGAAACAAGGGGATTCACGTCCAGTGAATTATCTAATCTTTTTAACTATTTATCAACATTTCATCTAAAAACTACATTCCTATTTCAATATATTATTCCCTAAAGTAACTCTTTTATTATTTGTGTGAGATTGTATCCGAGGATCGATTAATTAAACAATCCCCATATATATGGGAATCTTAAATATCAGACAATCCACAATCTTGCAATCCATTGTAGCTGTTTCACAAATTACTCTCTTTAGTTGGAAGGTAATGAAAGCCTGATAAAATTTGTATAATACACCGGGTGATCGATTTGAAATAATCCCCAGGAATATCTCGAGAATTATGCATCGGACGACAGAATATTCTCAACAAAAGTTTCATGGCTTTGAGGGGCTATCCGACTTTGTTCAAATGTTTCAATTCCAACTATCCTTGGGGTAGAAGAGGGGACAACCTACTTTTTATTGGACATTATAAAAGATCGTCAAAATTAAGCAGAATTGCGTGAAGATTTTTTTTTGATTCCTGATAGCTGGCGCTAGAATGTGAAAATGATGGGAGACGATCGATGAATAATTTTGAGGGAACATTCTACGGTGATAAAATGAAACGACTATGTATCCGCAGCAGTAATCAGGTGATTTATTTTATCGAAGGAAGAAGATCTTTTCAAGAAACTATCGATCAACTGGGGATTATTCAAAACACAGTTTTGAATGTGCAAGTTGATATTCAATATTATGCATTATTCTCCAATTGATATGTTATTAAGGGTGCTTCTTGTAGCCTAAGATACTTTTAAAGTGGAATAAGATTTATATAATTGAATTATCATCATTCTGACTTTGGTATTGTTATTGGATAGTATTGATTGATATGACAGCGTCCTTGATAGAAAAGCCCTCAGACACTATCCGAGGCCGAGCAGACCTGTTGATACCTCAGCATAAGATGTCTCTGTATGAAGAAAGTCCACGATATATGGACATAAAGATGTTCCATAAACTTCAGAAGTCGCTGAAAGATAATGTTAACTTAAATCAGTTTAAGAAGGGAGTTCATAAACTTTTGCAAGAGCATGTATTTTACAGTGTTCCTGAGTACTTGGCATCTATAATAAGAGATGATCCATGAAGTCTTGCTCATTTCCTTTAATTTCCTAATTTAATATTTATTAATAAGTATAGTAGATACTGGGCTATAATCATAATTATTATTTATTACTTTCCACAGGAAGTATTATCTTTATATTTCTTTGCATCATTTTTTCTTTTTTGTTCGCCTTTTCTGTCTTATTTGTTATACGTGTTCATTTATCTATTTAATTATTTGTTTTCTTACATACCTGTATATTTTTTGACGTGTCTTATACCATGTTATCATTGGTCTTATGGACAATAAAAATTATTATTATTATTATCATTATTATCATATGCTACGTTTTTGGGGGGTTTTTGGATACACCGCTGCTCAACAGAATCCTAAGATCTTTCTTAAGCTTAGGTCCTTTATGTCGTTAATCTGGCTAGATCCTGGATCTAGCCAGATTAATCTGGTTCGAATGAGCGCAAGGCATTTTCAGAGGAAGTGGGTTTGAGACTCCACTTTCTCACATTCGCATCTCATAAAGAAGGGAATGTTACTCTTCCCTACTGTATGTATAAATTTCATCAGTTTCCCCTGACCTGTATAGATCTCAGAGATTATCGTGATGCTTTAGCTACCAGCGAAAGTATCTCGCTTGCTCTTAGGTCTACCTCATTGCCAAGAAGCGCTTCGGCAATGCTTCTCCATGCTGAGGCATTTTGATCTCTCATATGGTTCCGCAAGATCTCTATACCGCCGTTCTGGAGGAAACCAGCAACGGACTCTTGATGACTGTCCAATCTGACCCCATCTTTGGCCAGTTTGTACGCTCTTCTATTCCCTTCCCAACCTGAGTGACCCAGAATCCAGGTCAGGTTGAGTCTTTTTCCACCGGCTAGTTTGTTAGCCCTTGGTATCCCTGACAATCCCCGAGGACATAGTCGGAATTTTTAGTGCGTTGAGTGCCGCTTGACTGACGGAACAGATTCATATGGTCTCAATTACCTTACCGTAGCTGGGCAGCTCATTGACAAATTTGTTGATGGCAAGCAACTAGGCTTAAAAGACTATGTTGACATCCCCATTCGCACGGAGCACCGCAAAAAGCCTGCTCCACCTCTTGTGTTTGTTCTAGACCCATCCGTATACCATATTATGTCGTGCTTTGGCGTACGGTCATTTTCCCATTCCTCTTTCCACGGGATGACAATCCCAATACTCTTCGAACTACAGGACCTTGATTCTGTTCTGGATCCCTAGTGGCAGCTTTTCAGGCCAGCCTCTAAAGAGAAAATATTAATCTACACTCCATCTCCTTAAAAAGTCGAACTAAGCCTTTATTCAGCCATCGTAGCGAGATTCCTCAACGTCAGTGATAGGGGTGGCACGTCCAGCAAGATTTTCAATTCTGCAATCGGTGTACTCTTCCTCTGACGTATAATTTTTGCTTTATTCAATGAAAAATATCATGTCATTTATCGTTTAAATAATGTGTTTAATCGAGTCTCTAGTCGAGGATCATAAGTACTTCGTCATAAAGTTACACATGTCGATTACTCTGTGGTAACTTGAGATAATGGTTCATATAACTAATAATTTTGATGATTCAGAGGACATCATGATATTTTAATATTACATAGAGTGTAAAATACGTTATGTTGTCAATTCAAATGAACTTTCAATGTCATCATTTAGAGTATGATTTTTCAGATTTGATCCATGATGTGAGTAAAATAAAGGCAGTGAAGTGCCCGATAGAGAAAAATTGTGCTGAAATGAGTAGGGTGAGGGATGCAATCCACGGATCAATTTTGATGAACTTTATGTAAATCCATGTTATCACTGAGAAGAGTTATTCAAAAAATCTCATAGAAGATTGAACTTTGATATATTTACTCAACTTATCCCGTTGCGAAGCAACATTGTCAGTATTATTAACAGAAGTAACTCTAATACTAAAACAGGCTAGTAGAAATAGTTACTTCTGACGATGTTGCTGCGAAACGGACATGTTGAGTATATATAAGACAATTTAATAAGTGTAATCTTGTTCATAATATTTTTAAGAACTTTTCTTCATTGATCTACGGATCACTTTGGTGTTTCCATTTTTCATTCATAACTCAATATGAAAGATATTCCGTATTGTGACCTCTGCTTTAAAGGATTGCAAAACTATGATTCGAAAAAATGAACGTTCCCAAATTTTTAGTTGAAGGAGTTAGAGGAGAGAATTTCTTCCTGGCGGAAGAACTAGGGGGCGACACATTCCGAAATTCTTCCGCAATAAACACTTTTTATTGTTTCGGACATAAGACCTCTACGACTAGTCCTAATGTGGTGCATCTGGAGGTCTAAATTCTCAAGCATTCGTCTTGGGTTCATCTGCATACACCATAAGCTTTGCATATTCTCATAGGAGATAGTCCAGAGACGTCGAGTCACAGGATCGAGGTGGCCAAATAATCCGATCGCTGGACATTTCCTTCTATAAATCCAATGTTTACACGCTGTAATTTGGGAACGATATGGTGTCTTATGGCTCTAAAGTGTTTGCCATTGACGGTTACACCCCCACCCAAACGAATATCTACCATATTCATCACTACGTGTTCCTAGAGTTGATCTGAGGCTTATTGAATTACTTGTATTTTCCTTGGTTTCAATCGTTTCAACGAATCATCTATACATTCAAACATTCCTGTAGCTACCAATGTCCCTGAAGAAGGTTGTATGATATTTTATAAACTGCAGGAAATAAAAAGTTCAGGTCCATGCTTGAAAAATAAGTTGATGATGGTTGCTGATAGACGGAACATCGCATTTACAATTACATAGTGCCATCTTGTAGATCATAAAAAGTGTCAACAACAAAGTGTCATTTGTTTTGAAGTATCTTCTCCAATAACGTCTGGAAAAAATAGTATTAATTTTATGATATTTTGGTCTTTTCCGAATTTCTTCGAAAGTATTTAACATTCCTCAAATCCCAATACTGCATTTTTAATATCAAATTGTGCAACTTTACTATGATTCAACCGACCTTGAATCCCTTACCATTTCCGAGATCATGCTGACGAGGCTTGAATTTCAGGCAACCCGTACATAACATGATGACTCGAAATCCTGTTCAGATCGTTCGATAATCATTTCATTATTTATCCTTATTCAATGATGATTCGTGATATATTGACATGTCTAGCATTTAGCTTACCATCCCCCGTAAAATGTCATTCGACGTTCCACGCTTACGAGTCTTCTTAATAGCTCATTAAACTTTCGCACATCGAGTTCGCTGTTGTACCTGTCTCACGACGACTAACTTCTAATAGTTAAGTGGAGTTTGAATAGGAACTGGAATAATCAATTTCATGACATTTTGACAATGGCAATTTGATCGCAACTACTTGCGCTCTTTGAGTCGGGAGTTATCGGGATGTTTACTATGCAAAGGTTGATGGGGCTGATACGTCATTAGTACTCCATTGAGTGGGATACAATATAGAGTTTCAGTGATTTATCAGAAGCCTATTCCACATGATGAGATACTTGTGTTCCGGGATACAATAGCTCATTTTATGTTGGTCACGCATTTTGCCGCTAGGTTTTAGAAAGGCAGGATATCCAAGAATTTATTGTGTTTATGAACCGACATATGGCACAACTTGATCATTTAATCGATACTCTTATTACATTATGTCTGCAGACTTCATAAGTTATATTATTGGTCATTAATACTGCTATTTTCAGACATAATCCTTGACGTATTGAATGATGGCATTTTATGAACTTATTATCATGATTAAAGTCTTTATTATTCTGGGATTATCAGATGAAACGTATCAAACCTAATGGTATCAAGATGTGAAATATCTGAAGGGTGGCGAGATTGGAATTTTCATATTTGATTTAATAATAAAGCACATAAAACACTGGGGAGGTTTTTATTCCATTATTTTGTTTCGAAGTACAAATGTTAGAATTTGGGGTGATTCTACAGATTCAATCAGAATATTTAGATTACGAAAAAGATGTATTCGAAACATATTTTGTTTAACATATGAAGAAAAGTGTACACAATATTTTATTAAACATAAAATACTTACTATGTATAGGGTGTCCCATTTTGGGTACTTTTGCGGGGTATCTCCTTTATTTTTAAAGATAGAGAGTTGCGGTTTTCGCGACACTGTGCTACTTTTTCGTAAAACTCAAGATGCCGCCAACAGAATCTTCATAGCCCTTTTAGTTTTTAAGATACAGGGCATTTCTGAAAATGTTGCATTTTGTGACCCCCCTCGTATCTCCGTTATCCTTCAACTTATCGAAAAGGTAAGATAACATTCTAATAGATTTTCTTTCCGTAGAATGCAGTGGTGTAGATACCTTTTGTCACATATTTACTGTTTTTGAGTTGTAAAGTAAACTTATGTTTTTTTAAATGAAACACCCTGTATATGTATAGACTATAAAATTTGTCTTTTTTTACCTTTTCAAAAATATATGATAGTATAAACTTTTTTCAGGAAAACGCAAATAATTGACAATTTTCAGAAATTAAATACATATTTTAATAGTAGGCTATGGATAACAATAATAAACAAGTGCAACTTACATATTACTAACAAATAATTGGATACCTTGTATATAGGTATCTATTAAAAAAAGTTCCCATAGATCTTTTTTCTAACAGTAAGTTTGTAACAACAGTTTTGTGGCGTAAAGTAGCAATATAACAAAAACACAAAAAACAACATTATTAAAAGAAATTAAATGTGATGTTTAAATTGACCACCATTTTCTCTAATGCAAAATTGGCACATCTTTGAGATTCTTTGAATAGCGTTCAAAAGAACCATTGTTCTCATTCGCAGATTTCGAAAAGCTAAATGAATTGCCTCTCGAAGTTCTGCCGTCATATCGAGTTTTATATACTTCATTTTGTATATAGCCCCATGAAAAAAAATCTAAAATTGAGAGATCTGGTGATCGTGGAGGCCATCTAACAGGTCCGTTGGTACCTATTTATCTTTGAGGAAAGTTATTATTAAGAAAGGCCCTTAAGAGCCTAGAGTTATGACTTAGTGCACCATCTTGCTGTAGGTAAACAGCATTATACTGGGCTAATGGAATGTTTTCGAGCAGTTCTGGAACAACTTCCTCAATAATTTCTAGGTATCTACGTGCTGTAAGACCTCCTTCAAAAATCCTATAAACTATATGTCTACCCGAAATAAAACATGAAACCGCAACTCCAAAGCGTCCTTGTTGTGCCCTTTCAAACATTAAATGCCGATTTTCACTATACCAGTTCCTGGTATTGTGAGGATTGAAAATGCCAGCTCTTGAAATAAAGCATTCGTCTGACCAGATAACAAGTCTGCCAAATAAATCG
This sequence comes from Endomychus coccineus, assembly GCA_958510875.1. Lineage (NCBI taxonomy): Eukaryota > Metazoa > Arthropoda > Insecta > Coleoptera > Endomychidae > Endomychus > Endomychus coccineus. Next base: position 176,218,057 of record OY294068.1, on the reverse strand, counting down.
TTAGCATCGATTTGTTGCAAATACCACTGGCAAAACAGGGCCCGGCGCTCGGCATCGCCAGGATGCAAATGTTGTAGTATATTAAATTTGTATGGATGATACTTATATTTCTTCAAGATCCTGTGAGCCTTAGTTTTTGGCACACCAATTTCCTTCTCAATTTTTTTACATGAGGACGAAGGTGCTGCTTCTTTATATCCTAAAGTATCTATCTCTTCTCTTTCCCTGTTCTCTTTGTTGTATCTTTTAGGGCGCGGGTGAACAAATTATCCGTGCTCAACTAAATTTGCTTTTAAACGGGCAAATATCCCAAAAAACGGTTGCCTTCTTTCTGGATATCTAACAAGCAAAAATTAAAATGATAATAGAGATTTTCATAGCCATAATAGCTCACTCAACTTTGGAGATATAATTCCGAAGCTTCTTCAGAATTTTCATTACTCTGTATAAAACATACCATCATATCATATTTCTCATAATTTTCGTAAACTGCCATTATTCGAAAAAATTGATAAATACCTATTGAATAATGATACCAAAAGAACGAAAATAAACAGCTTAAATGCGATAGAGATTTGACGTTTATTTCTGTTTCTTGTCATAAACAATATCAATGGCCTACTATTAAAATATGTATTTAATTTCTGAAAATTGTCAATTATTTGCGTGTTTCTGAAAAAAAGTTTATACTATCATATAGTTTTGAAAAGGTAAAGAAAAGACAAATTTTATAGTCTATAAATATACAGGATGTTCCATTTAAAAAAAAATATTTTTGCTTTATAACTCAAAAACAGTAAATATGTAACAAAAGTTATCTTCACCAATGCATTCTACGGAAAAAAAACTATTAGAATGTTATTTTACCTTTTCGATAAGTTGAAGGATAACGGAGATACGAGGAGGGTCACAAAATGCAACATTTTCAGAAATGCCTGTATCTTAGAAACTAAAAGGGCTATGAAAATTCTGTTGACGGCATTTTGAGTTTTACGAAAAAGTAGCAAAGTATCGCGAAAACCGCAACTCTCTATCTTTAAAAATAAAGGAGATAACCCGCAAAAGTACCTGAAATGGGACACCCCGTACAGTATTCATATATATGAATGTATAATTTCCATTGAAAATAATCCTACATTCTTCAAAAAGCTATTTCATTCACACAACACCAGATTCAAGGAAAATCTAACCTGCACTAAATACAATTTCTCCTACCTACAGAAGAATGTAAAATACATGCTAATAAAAATTTATAATAAAATTCCAATTCCTACGTAAAATAAGCCATTCAAAATTTTGAAAAGGAATTAATCAATATTTCAAAAGAGAAGGCCTTTTACTCGGTAGAAGAATTTTCAACTGATGATGGTTTTAATAGTATGATCTAATTGGTTTTTGTTTTTATATGTTAAGAATGCTAGAAAATAAGTTATTGATTTTCAACTCTTGTTCATTCTATTACTTTTTAAGTCTAATACCTGTTAGAAAATAAGTCTTATGGTGTGATTTTAATTAATACCTTACATTTTTCTATTTTAATTTTAGTATGATTTTAATTAATCTATTATCTATTATTTGAATTATATGTATTGACAAGTTCTACACCTAACGGTATTTTGTATTTTATACAGTTGAAACAAATAAATGGAATCGATCTATCTAATTAAAGTGGTCCCCCCTCCTCAATTCTGTCCAATGCTTCCATCTCATTGAGTAAGGTTAACTTCTAGCCGTTGTTTGAGGATAATTAACGTAAACTCTTTCCTTCAAAATGTCTCACAGGAAGAAATCCAGTAGTGCGAGGTTGCACGTTCTAACCGGCCAATTAACGCGTGCACTTTTAATAATTATTCGATAGCCGAATCTCTCTTAGGAGATTCGCTGTATGGCGAACATAACCACATATTCCATAATCGTCTTAAGTAACGATTACTTAATTCTTTAATTTCAGAGTATTTGAATCATCAAATGAATTAATATATTATTACTATTATTATTATTATCGTTAGATGTATATTAGAAAGGATGGTGTTATTGGACTCATATCGTTTGAATCGATATCTTGACTGACTTTGATATGTTTAAGCAAGTTTTGTACGATTTGTCTGACGAGCAAATTTTCCTTTTTCTTGTGATAGTTGAAGATGACTCACAATCTGATTGACGTTCAGTTTTCATTCCATTTTCTCGTAATATCATATACTTAAAATGGCTCACATAGAAATTAATCTCAAAACACTGAAGGAAAAGACCTTAGGGCCTAAACAGGGCTTGGCCTGCACTGCATAGATTCCTGGTTGATATTTTCATTGAATCATTAGTCTGGAGCAGGGGTGTTGTTACAATACTAGGAATATTGTACATGGGGTACTGTTTTACGATAGAACGTCTGCTAGCTCTGGATCTTTTGAAAATAATGAAATTTTTCCCCATGGTCTTGTATGTCCCAGAGACTCTGTCCTCAGTACCTCCTGCTGGTCTAGGATCCATCGACGTACCAACAGATTGCTGCTTTCCTGACAGGATGCACTTTTCCCTGGCTTCATACTGCAATGTTCCAGTGCAGTTCGGAAGTTCTGCTTCAACCCGAGAACCCTATCCATGTCTTCCCTTCATGCCAGAGACTCCCTTTTCATCCCACCCTGAGATTCTTCTCTGATTGTCATAACCCAATCCTTTCAGTGTCATCATTCATTATAGAATACTATATCTTTTTCAAAAATACAGTTTTTAAATCTTCTTTCATTCAAATACAACTATGTTGAATATTAAAGCTTACTGTAATAAATTGTTGCGAAGAGAAAATTGCCACAATATATCGTAATTCCACGCAAGCGCTTGTGAAATTAAGAAGGAAGATTCAATATAAGCCATTGTAGATTGAAACCTGGATCTCTGGTGTTGGGTGTGAACAAAATGTAGGTGAAAAGGTCATAAAGTACGTTATTTGTGTTCTGTAAGCTAATAATTCAATTCATTCATTTCGATAAGAACGCAACACTACAAAAAAATGTTTTGTCTTTGTCCTAAAATTTATTTTATGATTTTTCTATTCATTACGCTCTAAAATAAAGGATAAATACCCATGTCCCATACAAAGTTTGCTTTTGTGGTAGTTATGATAATAATACATTTTTTTGAGTTATCGGAAAAATATTAAATTGTTCTGGTATATTTAGAAATGCCGCAAAAGAGGTCGTCACAGATGTCACTTAAGTGATAAACAACAATATTAACTGTTTTGTAGGAGACTCAAAGAGTCAAAGTTGTCAGAATTGAAGGTTAAAGCTGGAATTCTTGTTGGTACACAAATTAAAAAACTTTTTGCCAGTGAAGAATCTCCAAAATTACTCACTAGTGCTCAACAAAAAAGTTGTCTTTTTCACACAGCGTCTACAGATGTCACTTAAGTGATAAACAACAATATCAACTGTTTTGTAGGAGACTCAAAGAGTCAAAGTTGTCAGAATCAGAGTTTAAAGCTGGAATTTTTATCGGTACACAAATTAAAAAACTTTTTGCCAGTGAAGAATCTCCAAAATTACGCACTAGTGCTCAACAAAAAAGTTGTCAGAGTAGTTTCTGGATTTTTGGGAAAGTACAGAGTTGGAAATTACCTGGGGCTAGTTGAAAACATGTTAGAAGACTTTAAAATTATGGGTTGCAGAATGTCTCTAAAAGTACATATGCTGTATGCTCATTTAAATAAATTTGGAAACAACATGATAAACAGAATACTCAGAAGAACAAGGAGAACGTTTTCATCAAGATATGAACTTCGAACAACGTTATCACTGTTGATTGCCAAACCTATGATGCTTATTTATTTTCATACAACAGATTAAAATACACTCTTTTGTTTCGAGGTGGCGCCCTAGACTTATTATTTAAAGGGTAATGGGTACGTTTCATCATTGTTTTCAGATAGGCCTAATTTGAGTTACTCATGGAAATATCTGTGGTTTTTGATAAACCTGCACTTCAATTATTATATCATTCAGTAGCTTCTGAATCAAATAGTTACAATATTAAAGTACTTTTCACAGTCCTTTGTATTGGTATATAGAAGGAGTTAGTCCCAGTATTTTTTACATGATATCTGTTGATAATAAATCCATCGTTGATATATTTTACCTATTATTCACGAATATCTAACTAGTGAAATAGTCCAGAATACTGGCTGAATGGAATATATTATTTGAACGTCGCATATAATAGAGTGAGTGTAATCTCAACTTGAGGGAGAAGCTCTGAAACTTTAAGTCACTTCTCAGTCGATTGTTTCCTGTAGACGAGAGAAATAGCACGCCTCATTAATAAACAGCGAGGTAGTAATTAAACATATTTTCTACTAGACTCAGTTTAAAATATGACTTTGTAATAAGTTTCTTGATGCTATTATAATAAAACCACAAAAGTGAAAATATATGCCGCCGGCTGGAAACTTACAGTTGACCTACTCTGTTCATTAATCATACGATGAAACAATTTTCTCCAGTAATGAAAAACGTTAGCTTCATCATCTGGTTTGCCAGCAATTTACTCACAATCTCGCTCTAAAATTGAATTCAAAATCAGAATTACAGTGAATTTACAAGTTTTAATGTTTTCCGTGTTTTATTGATCAACCAGTTTTTTGTTCTAGAAAAACTGTGGTGCTTTAGAATACCTGAGCGAAAAATAAATCTTGATTATGAAATTTCGAACCTCCCATCGTGATCGGAATTTGCGCCAGATATAAATAACACATTACATCGGGGATATTGGAAGATGACAAATACTTATGATACAATCAATTAACTTGAGTATAAAGCTCTGATTTGGAGTACAATCTACCATGTTCACAATAACCGTTTACAATCTGTACAACGTCGCTTAATGATGCGGATTGTATTTGTCCAATCCTCAATTGTTACCAAACCTACCTACTTGTAGATAGTTTCTCAGACGTCGAGTAATACACATCAAATTCCTACGTAAGCTCCTTGAAATTTTTTTGGATGCACCATCATTCCATGGAAAAATTGACTCCCCAGTTCCTGTCTTGGATCCATTTCGATATTCTATAGTGACCTAGCAAGAACAAATGTCATGTCAGAAGACTCTGGCCATTACGTGTCGCGAACTCAATAGCATTTCTAGGAAATGTGACACAAACTTTGACGTAATTCTATTTGTAGTTACAGCAATGTTCAATTGATAGTGCATTGCTTTGATGATTGTTAGATACCAGCTGATTTCATATTTCTAGTACCGGGATATCAAAAATTATCTTGGTCAAGGGTGGTTGTGGAATCTGAAATGTGTGTCTTACTTTACATTTGTAATAATTATGTCACTGTCACACTGACATCTTCAATAACCTACAAATTTCATACCTATTTATTTCAGTTGTAAAACAATAATGAACTACAAATTAAAAATTATCTTAGTCAAGAGTGGTTGTGGAATGTAAAAAAAGTCTTACTTTAAATTTTTGAATATGTTTTGTTGTGTCAGAATCTGTTAAGTCATTGTGTGCTGAAATTTTCTAATCCAGTTTTTGAATCATGCCTCTTACCACACAGCACAAAATTTTCATGATTGAAGCCTATTTTCGAACGGGTGCGCTAGTTGATGGAAATTGGCAATACACTCAACAATTGTGTTTGGACAATTTTCGAGAGCACTTCTCAAACGTGACAATATTACCGGACAATTTTTATGCTTGCCTTACAAATTGTGTTGAAGTGTTTCGCGAAACTGGTTGTGTGACTCATAAAAAAGGTGCTGGTAGACCAAGAGTTCGTACAGAAGAAATTGTCAATGACGGTTGGAAGAGGAGCCTGCAAAACCTTTGAACTTCAACAGAAAATAGTTCACCAATGTGCAACCATAACGCCAGAAATGCTGCAAAACGGTTTTCACAGCATGAGGATGCGCGTCAACTTGTGCATCGAACAAAACGGGGGACATTTCCAACAATTACTGTAATTTAGTTTTACTTGTTACTAAAACCGTTATTTCATAATTTGTAGTTCATTATTGTTTTACAACTGAAATAAATAGGTATGAAATTTGTAGGTTATTGATGATGTCAGTGTGACAGTGACATAATTATTTCAAACGTAAAGTAAGACACACGTTTTAGATTCCACGACCACCCTTGACCAAGATAATTTTTGATATCCCGGTATAATAACGTAAGTAATGTTTTAGCTTTCCAATTTTTCCAATATTTGGATTCTACCTGTTGGGACATAAAGTATTTCCGACGCTGAGACCAATAAAATTATTATTATTATTAATAGGTATAACAGTTTAATATTCATCCGTGGATAGAAATAATATTCAAATGTCCTATGGTTAATCTTTTCAATTAATTTACTTGAAGACGGTAGAATAATTCATTCTTTTAACATAATCTAAAGAACGATAATATTTGTCATTAAATAGGGGTGCTTTCATGCTCAGACAATGATGTTCCCTCCTGCGAATTCCTGCAGGATATAAATGATATAAGCATCATTATATCGAATCAGTATTAAATTCTGAAGGAATGTGTAGAATATGTTTCTCAAAATTATCTGATATGGATCGCAAACGCTGCCATTGAAGATGATTCATGAATCGACTTTACACTTTCCAATACCTCCCGAATATGAAGCTGTATATCGATTGCCTGCTTGTTGACAAATAATTTAGAACATTCTCAAAGGGATGAAGAAAACTTATTTTCAGTCGATAACACCAAGACTTTTCTCAGTCGCTTTCGAATTTGTTATCATTATCAATAAAATTTCCAACTGGATTTGAAACACTTATTCATGAACCGGTGATACGATGTCTGATAGACGGACATATATCTAATCTATGAGTCGTCTCTTTCACAATAGCGCAATCAATGAAGACGAAAAAAGAGTAGTCGAATTCACTAAGTCTAACGAGCCGTCATAATGGATCAACTGTTTGGAATTTCGATGACGAATTTTTAATCAGCAACCCCGTAAACCTCACAGTTGTGAATTCCATCAGAATCAGCGTACCATAGGCAGCACGGATAAGTGTCATTAACTCGAAAACATGTGTCTCCTTTTCAAATTATCTATTGAAACTCAGTTTCGAATGAAGCTAGATGCTTCAGGCATTCTGAAAAGGTCCATAATTCACCCTTTATTTCCTTCGTATCCTCCCTCATACTTATCTTCATAGTTTCAGAATTTTTGATGAAGAATCGGTAAATATTAATCTTTGGTGAAAAGTTATAGAAACAAAAAATTTGTATTTTTCGACAACAAATGATTCCTAATTATTTTAAAATATGATTTTTGCATATTTGCCTTTTAATATTGTTTTATAACTCTATTTTTGCTTTAACGGGGCTTCAAATCGGGAATGGTGTTTCTCAAAAAATTATGCAGATGAACACTTCGCATTATGTTGCAAAAATCCATGAATATTTTGCTACTACTTTTTCATAGGTTAAAATAGTTTACTCAATAGCTCCTAGAATTTTGAGTGAAGCATTCTGATTTACAACACCTACTATCCTGGACCCTTAAGAAAGCCACACACCGTTCAAATCGGGAATGGTGTTTCTCAAAAAATTATGCAGATGAACACTTCGCATTATGTTGCAAAAATCCATGAATATTTTGCTACTACTTTTTCATAGGTTAAAATAGTTTACTCAATAGCTCCTAGAATTTTGAGTGAAGAATTCTGATTTACAACACCTACTATCCTGGACCCTTAAGAAAGCCACACACCAAATGTCATAAAAATCCAGTTACTGGAAAAAAATTGATAGCAAAAATGCTTCATTGACTGGACTACGAATGTACATTGCTCTATCTTCGAGCTTAGTCTTCGAATCTACAATGTATCTATTGATGAGGAGTAATCACCCTCATCCACTAAAAATACTATTGAAACTGCCCATGTCGAAGAGATATCAATTAGAGACATCTGCAAACATGGAGCATTACATACAAAACCCTTCAAATTATACAAACCTATCATGGAAACAGACATTCGAATAGAAGTGCATGCCGTGTTATTCTATGTATTATGTACAAATAAGATATTTGGAATTTTTTTTTGAGGAATTTTTCTTTTGTAATGGAGATAATGAAAGCATGTGTAGACTTTTTGTGATAAAAATCTATTGAATGCTGGTCCACAGTACTTATCTGTATAGGTTCTCCACCGGTTGGTTGTTCTAGTCTTGAGAAGATAGTCAAGGCTACCCGAATATTGCTTGTCTTTGCGATCTAATGCTTCGCATTCTGACAGTTTGTATTTGAATGTTTCTGTTCCTTTATCGCATAGTTGGCACGGAATGTCTGCATTATACAGGCCCAATTTGTGGAGGTGTCCATTCATTGGAGTGTAACCAGTGGGGAGACCTATTCTTGTTCGGACCTGGTTACTACTAATGTTCTATAGTTCTTCAGTTTTTCTTTTCTCGGCGGTTCTCTAATAAATATTTCTCCGTGGTGCGTACGGTAGTCTCACTCCAGCACTCTCTCAATTGTTGTTTAACCCAGTTCCGTATTCTTCCTAGGACAGCAGTTTCTGCCCCATCAGATTTAACGTTGGCCATGATGCCACAGTCTTCTGGGACCCAAATTAAAGATATGTTGTTGTCTATGACCTAAGACCATGCCAATTGCAAATCTGAAATGTGATATTCAATGCGAAATAGCGCGCATAGGGAGTTGTTTTGTGTTGTGACGTAATACGTTTTGAAAACTGCAGATGTGTTGGCATGTTATATCTGTTATGATAGTGTTTTGGATATTTATTTATTTATTTATTTATTTATTTATTTAGTATTTATTCAGTATATATATGCCCAACAGGTTAACCCAAATATAGGACAAACAATACAGAGCAACATAATATGAAAAATAACAAGAAATATTTAACAAAAATAATATCTTATAGGAATAATGAAAATAAACTGAATAAATTCTTAAATTACATGGTGATAAAAAATAAAAAAATAAATGAAAAACCTCACTTAACCACACTAATAAGATACTGAATACTATTGAAAAATAAGTCACATAACCTTAAAGTTTGTTGTCATGACAAATATCGGACATCCAGATGATACATTTGTATTAGACCTAACATTGTAAAAAGTTAAGGGGCAGCGAGAAGATAATCTAGGTACAACAAAATTCAATTTACCTACTAAGTAACTGCAGTCAATATTATTATTCAACAAATTGTGGAGGAATATTGGGCTCCTTATTCTTCTTCTAAGTTCAAGTGTCAAACAATCAAAAGTAGATAATAATAATTGATGATCAAAACCTCTTCTAGGAAAGATATTGAAAGTTCTAAGCCAGAAATATTTGAAATATTTACGTTGAATGCTCTCAATTAGTGTAATCTAAAGTTTATACTGAGGGTTCCAGATAAGTGAAGCATATTCCAGTTTTGGTCTAACCAATGAATTAAATAGTGTTTGTAGTACCTCTAAATTGTCGAAATATTTGGAATGCCTAAGTACAAACCCTAAAGTTCTATTAGCTTTAGCACACATATCACTTATATGTAGATTAAAAGTGAACTGATGATCGTATAAAACACCTGTCTTTGACTGTAGTATTACGAGAAATGATTACTGAATCTAGAAGATAATCGAACAAAATAGAATGAACTTTACGACTGAAGCTAACAACACAACATTTACTAATATTTAGACTTAATTTATTGTTGGCCCACCATTCGAAAATATTGTCCAGATCATTTTGTAGTGCATAGCAGTCATCTATGGTCTTTATTTCTAAAAATATTTTCAAGTCATCAGCAAAAATTAGTTCCAATCCGATTATGGTTTCAGCCAAATCATTAATAAATAACAGGAACAGTAGAGGACCAAGGTTTAACCTTGAGGCACATCGGATTTGGCGATAAATGAATTTGATCTTTGACCGCAATATTGCACAAACTGCGATCTATTGATGAGGTATGATCAAAAAAACGCTACTAAGGAGGTACTAAATCCAATGGATTTGAGCTTGTCTAGAAGAATATTGTGATCAAGTTTATCAAAGGCCTCCGAAAAATCAGTATATAATACGTCAACCTGTCCTTGGATGTCAGAATAGCAGCAATATACGTGTTCAAACAAGTAAGATTCGTAACAGTAGATCTCTTTTGGACAAATCCATGTTGGTATGGTGATATATGTGAGAAAGTACTATAAATGCGTTGATACAGACACATCTCAAAGACCTAAGACAAGTTAGACAATATAGCAATTGGACGATAGTTGAGTATATTTCCAACATCACCAGATTTGTGAATAGGAATAATCTTTGCTTTTTTCCAAACACTAGGAAATTTATTAAATTTCAAACTGAGATTGAACAAAATCTGTAGTAGAACGACAAACACAGAAGCGCAATCTTTTATTAAGAAGCTTGGTATTTGATCATGTCCAGAGGTGTATTCATTCTTGAGGTTTTTAATACCAGCTACAATTTCTGGTAGACTTATCGACGCAATATTTAAAAATGATGAGTTAATGTTGGTCAAATCTGAAATATTGCTGAAATCGTTATTGTTATTGGGTTCAGAGTATACACTGGCAAAGAATGTACCAAATGCTTCAACAATTTCTTTGGAATCATTCAATATTGTTTCAATAAATCGCATAGAACCAGGAATTCTAGTCGTGCCTTTTTTTCATTTATGAAGTTCCAAAAACTTTTTGTATCATGAGTGATGGAGTTACCGATTTTCTCCAAATAGAGATTATAAGCTCCCTTTATTCGAACTTTGGTTAAAGATCTCAGTTGCTTAAAATCTCCAAGATTCTGACGAGACATATGTTTTAAACACCTAGTTCTAGCATTTTTTTTAAGTTTTATTAGATCGATAGTAGACCTATCAAACCATGGTGGATAACCACGTTTTTTATTTTGAAATAATGGTACATTTACATCAAATACAGAGTATACCATACTATAGAATTCAGAACAAGCCTCATCAATATTAGAGTAACCATTCAGAATGGACCAGTCTATTTCAAGTAACATATTATATAATTGTAAGAAATTAGCTTTTCTGAAGTTATATGTGTTGTTTACACTCATATCTTTCATCCATAATGGAAAATTGCAACATTTTCTCTTTTTTCTAATACTTGCGTATGAATGCCATAACTGAATCACCTAGTACATTTAATAAATAGCACGAACGATCATTATTGATTCAGTAAAAATTATTTATTAACTGTAGTCGGAGTGAACTTTTTTCGAATACAGCATAAGCTTCATATTTATTGAATAGATTCATGGTTGTAAATATATATGATCTTCGGAGTAGAATATCATTGTTTATTTCGTATTTGCATCCACTTTAATTAAGCTTCTCCAATGAGTCACAACTAGAGCCCATATTTTTTTATTACACACCTATGAAATATTCATAAACAGCTTTTGTTATCCAGATGTGAGCTCTGCAGGTGGTCCGCAAAGGTAAATGGAAAACTTACCCGTCGAGTTCGAAATTCAATTCAGCAACGATGGCATATTCCAAATATTTGTTTGTCCCTTTACAAAGTCTGGTTTGCTTTTATAATTTCCTATCGGATGGAGTATGTTATTTTGAAATATCTGAGATACGTTCAATTTGCGTCCTGCAATAATTCCTCAATTATTTTCACTCGATTTCTTCTCGATAGTAGACAACAGAGACGTATTTCACATTGAACATCGATATTGCCTTGGATGCATCTTGTTCCATAGTGTGTATTTTAGGACGAAATATTGATTGAATTACACTATCAGTGTTCACACTCCAATACCCCTTTGTTCGGGTATATTGAGCAATTTATAGAAAGAACGATAATGTTTTTGATTTATACAAAATTGATTATATGAATTGACAATCATTCACAGAATCATACTGCACCCTCACATCATCTTGTTATCCTAATCTTCATCAGAGATTGTTCCCTGTTTGAAGTCATTTCTAGTAAGCGAACTTCCTCCAAAGAATATGAACAAGCGAGAGTCTTCCCACCCCTCTGTAGTTTTTGGCAGAACTTTGGAGGGTTTGGGAATATATCCAGCTAGCTTTTCTCCATTTTCAATATTTTGAGAAGTTCTCCTTCTCTGAAATTAACACCAGCTGAAGAAGTATTCTCAACTTTGAGTGGAGGACTCGTGTTCTGGAATGAGAATCTGGCCTTTGAAGACTTTATGAGCTCAGTGGGAGGAACCTCACATTGTTATAGTTCATCCTATATAGCGCCGCTATTCTTAATGTGAATAAATCTCAAGCAACGCAGGTTGAAAAAACGTTCAATTTTGTTATACAGGATGAGTCAGTTTTTTGTAGACAAACTGCAACAGGAGATAGAACAAGTGTTTTTAAGAAGAAAAGTTCTCATAAACATATGTCGTAGAAGGCTTCGTTTTCGAGATACGGGTGTTGAAATTGAAAAAAAATTTCATTTTTTGCGAATATCTCCAGAACCGTTCATCGTACAGAGAAAAGCTTTCGTGAGCATTTTCTGCTCATAGTAAGCTATGTTCTGTGCGATGAAAAAAATTTTTTTACTCTCAATTGGTGAAGATTTTGAAGGGGTAGTGGGTGTTTTTCTCCCCAACTTCTACGCCACTGGAAAAAGGAAGGTTTTGAGACAACTATTTGAACCTCCAATGTTTTCTACACAAAAAAGGTACTCCTGGTCATAAGCTCTAAAGTTGACCGTCTTCGAGAAAAATCAACTTTTATATTGAAAAACATGGTCAATTCTTACTATTTAAACAAAATTTATTCAAACGTTAGAACAAGTAACAAAACCAAAGGATTGACCATGTTTTTCAACATAAAAGTTGATTTTTCTCAAAAACGGTCATTTCTAGAACTTATGACCAAGATTACTTTTTTGTGTAGAAAACATTGGCGGTTCAAATGGTTGTCAAATTTTTTACCGCACAGAACATAGCTTACTATGAGTAGAAAATGCTCACAAAAGTTGTTTTCTGTACGATAAACGGTTTCGGAGATATTCGCAAAACACGAACTTTTTTCAATTTCAACACCCTTATATCTCGAAAACGAAGCGTTCTACGACATATGTTTATAGAAACTTTTCTCCTTAAAAACATCTGTTCTATCTCCTGTTGAAGTTTGTCTACAAAAAACTGACTCACCCTGTATATCGAGGGTATATTTATAATTCAATGCCAACCATCTATATAAACAATAAAATGTCCGCACGATAAACATGAAAATACGCGTACAATACAATAGTTGTGAACGTTTATGATACATGTCGATTATCTGTTGATGAAATACGATTCTGTTCATTATCAATCTAAGATATTCTGAAAATACTTCACCACATTGAATAGCCATTTATCATAGAGATTATTTTATTACTAATGAAGGTTAAAATAAATGCGCTGGAACGGTTGGAAAATATATTCAGTGCATTATGTGGAACAATTCGAAATTAAATAATTTGAGTAGAGGATATGTGTTTTAGAACTATAATCTGATCATTGGAGACTTTATGAGCTTAGTAGGAGGAACTTCAGTTTGTTAGAGTTTGTTCTATATAGCGTAGCTATTCTCAATGTGAATATATCCCAAGCAACGCAGGTTGAAATTACGTCCAATTTCAACTTTCAGTTTCTAATATGTACCATTTTGCGTCGTAACTTTTAGAGGAGGCGACACCATATGGGCCTCTTATTTCCAAGGAAAATTGAAACTCGTATCGCTACTCGCAGAGGATGAGATTTTGCGAAATACTGCAGAAAATTTCAAGAAATGCCGCATTCATCAACAAAGCTTCGAATCTGCACACCAAGTCCTCTTTGTGGCATTGCATGATGGTGCCACTAGCACAGACATGCTGCATCAACACCGTTTCAAAAAATCCACACTATCTTCATAACCACCATCACCTGGTGCAGCGACTATCCACAGCCAAAGACTATATTTTCAAGTGCAGGCAATGCCTTGGATCCATTATATTGGAGATGGGCAAGGACCTGAACGAGAGATGAGTACAAGGAAGTCAGCATCTGGAAACATCATGAAGCTAATCACCTGCGGGTGTGAAAACAATAATTGTGGTGCAGTTTGCGGATACAGAAAAGCCGGTCTTGTATGGTCAGTGTAGAGAGAAACACTGCAGGAACTTGCCTCCATTCGAGATAGAAGAAACTGAGATTGATGAAGCTCCCTCACCATCAATCAATGTAGCGGACGACAATGTGCTAGACATTGAAGAAGAGTCGAAGGCGGTGGCATCATCGGCCTTCATTGAAGAAGCACATGCTGTTGAAGAACCGCCAAAGAAGAAACATAAATTAAGAGGAAAAGAATCGAATCAGTATAGACCAAAACTTTTTTACAGTTGAAAACATTTTTCCAGAAATATCAACATAATTATGTTTAATTGATGCAATGTAGTTTGGTTGCGTGACGATTTCTGGATGAGAATTTCCCTAACAGTTGGATAGGAAGAGCGGAACTGCAAGCCTGACCTCCCAGATCACCTGATTTGTATCTTTTAGATTACTTGACGTCACTAGTTTACAAAATTCCAGCCCAAAATGAACAAGATCTAAAAAATAGGATATTTTAATTGTGTGCCATCATTAATTAGACATAAGGTATTTTCGAAAGAGTTGGTCAATCGATGTTAAGGCAAATTGAAGCATGCGTTGCATTAGGAAGTGGTCATTTTCAGCAATTATTTTAAATATTAACATTTTATTTGTAGAAGTAGTTCAGTCTTAGTCTTGTGAATGATTTAAGTGAGTCATATCACAATACAATCAATAAAAGACACATTTTATGCCTTATTTTACAAAATTCCAACGCAGGTTTAACTGTAAACCCGTTTTTTTCCAAAACAGCTGCTTTCAGCGACAAATAATAAGAGTACCTTTTGTATGTAAAATTAAATGTAGAGTAAGTTTTTTTAGTCAAAAATTACATACTATGTGACACAAAAAAGTTATGGGTATTTTAAACCAAGTACAACACTGTAGGTGGCGCTCTCTAACATTAAACAAAAAACCAAGTGAATACTTGAGTTTCTCATCGTTGATACTCCCAGTATCCCAAATTTCGTTAAATTGCCATGTTATTGAACAAAAATATAATCAAAAATGAGTTGTTTTTTTTGGACGCCCTGTATCTCAAGAACCAAACCGTTGCGGACCTATGCTTATATGAAATTTTCATCTTAAAATTAGTCAAAGATTCGTCCTTGAAATTTTGTACAAGTACTTTATAAGCAGCCTGTATATTCGAACCAAAGAAGGATATGATATTAATAATTAATAATAGATGTAGACCATACGTTCAGATGAGAATGTTAATTTTGAACTCATGTAAAATAACTCATAAATTCCAGTGAAATGGTTCGTAAACGCGGATTCATTAAAACTTTCTGCAGAAAAACACTTAGAAAACATTTAAACAGGACGTGAGGGAGGTTTTAATTTTGTGTATTTTATCCATTCGCGGAAGACTTTCGCTTTCATTATTTCTCAAGCGAACCTAATATTCCCAGAGTTTTAAAAAGAGTGTATCTTAGAGAAACACGTTAATCTTCGAGGCGCACGAAACTAAACATCAAACAGATTTTATTGTATTTATTCGAAAGCACAAACTGTCTCGCGTCGGATATCAGAAAAGAAAATATGAAATGAAATGCTTTCAAATTTGTTTGGCTCATTGTTTAGTTGTACTTCAACGAAAGATTCTCAAGTGATTTCAAGTTGTCTGCATCGTTCGGTATACCTTCCTATTCATTCCGGCAATGGGATTTATTCCGTTTCATTCGATTCGCAATTCACAGTGATGCTCCTAAATTTTGACAAATTGAAATTGAGCATGCACACTCGGAGAAGAAGGAACGATAAATCAATTGACTACTGCTGAGTTCCACGTACAAGATACAGATTCTTTGGGTGAAACGCATATTTCCCTGAGCTACCTTTCATGAACTAGCCTGATAAATTTAAGCCGATCAACTACTACATATTTGACCGTTTCAATCAAATTCATCCGGAGTTTGCCCGGAGCTTTTCAGCCATGTAAATGGATGTTCAAACAAACTAATCTTCACAGCATTCGAATACAATTGAACTGGACAATATTTAACTAGAAGGACGGTGACATGTTTTTCAGAGTTGAAAATAGAAGCAGCTTCAACTAGTAGCATTGTCGATAGTCCGCTAGTATTATCATAGTGTAAATTTAAAATGATTGATTGTTGAAGTCGTTACTTCATGGTAATTTATCATATTGATATACGAAATATAAAACAGACAAATTGAAAATCAGATGTTTGTAAGTTAAGGTGCTCAGATTGTGACACCCAGTACATAAGCAGACGAAACGTTCAATACGAGGTAAAGACGAAAAGTCTGTGAAAAATTGAACAGATGGCGCCACAATCGAAAATCCCATGTGACATTTGTGATGTATCATATTTAACTGAAACGCAATAAAATTTTCAAACTGATATGTCATTCAGTTCTGTTTTGATACTCATCAAAAACAAGCAACCTTAAAGTTTTTTTTAACAAGAAAAACAGTGAATTTCGCATATGACTAAACATTACAACTTACAAAAAGTAAGATTTCAGAAAATCTTCAAAAATAGACATATCTTCCGGATGTGACCTCGATGTTAATCTTTTTCCGGCTAACCATTTCTTCATGTTTGCCAACAGAAAAAGGCGCAAGTGGTCACATACGTTTTTACCATTGAAACCGCACAGGGGTGTAATTGTACATGGTATGGATGAAAGAGCAATTTCTTTTGGCCAAATGTGGGCGTCTTTGTTTTTTCTTCTCTCAACCGACACAAATAGTCGAGACGGAGGATTCCGAGTGTATCCCAATAAAACCGTGAGCCTCACCTTGTCGGGTGTCTTCACCTTCTTCAGGGTCGGAGGACCTCAAGAAACATACTGTATGGACTGATGATCTTTTGCCCCTATAGGGTAGAGGTGGATCGAAGTTTCATCAACAATTATGTATCCAGGTTGAAATTCCTTAGGGTTGAGTTGAACACATGATTGCGTTCATACCCAGTGTAAGACTACGAGGTACCCATATGGCCGATATCTTTTCCATACCCAAGTTTGAGTGCAGAATCGGAAACACTGTCATCTATCACATTCAATACCGTCTACGCGCCATTAAGACTGAACGAAACTATTGTATGCTATGTCTCATCTCTAAGCCTCTTGTTGATGACGTCACACTGACTTTTCTACTCAGCGTTCAGGCCTTGTACTATAGAGAATATTGAATCAGTCATTTCCTGTTACGATTGCCCTACATCGACTAGAGTAGGATCGAACAGGCTACATAACACCTAGTTCAGGCAACGAACCAGAGAAAAAATATAAAAAATATAGTGAGCTAGAATTTCAGAATTTTTTCTGCACTTTGTTCCCAATACCCCATAGATCATTCATGACTATCAAGACCGCGAGGGTCGACCTTTCTACCCCCCAAAACGGGGTTTCAACCCCTCAGAGAGGCATTCTTATAAAAAAAATCCGGAAGTTTAGAAAATTAATGAATTAAGAGCCGAAAATGACCCCTAGTATGTTTTATGATGAACATAATAGAATTTTAGAAAATGAATTTCATAATCAATCTGATGATGATTAAAATAACTATGTACTGAAAATTTCATATTTTCAAAATTATGTAAATGAATGAAGCAATTTATGATGATAAAAATAATAATATATATATAATGATGCAAACAAATATATAGAATAATGGAGTTTAGAAAAGTAGATCTTTAATAAAAAATAAAAAAAATAATAATACATACCTCAAAACGTTTTTCATTTTATTTCCCGAAACTACAAAGGAAATTACAATTTTCAGGATTTTTGACTCTGGAGAAGGTTTTCCAAGAAAACTGACAGCGGAATCGTGATCAGCGACCCAAAAAACATACTAGGGGTCATTTTTGTAACAAAATTATACTTTATCATTCATAACGGTCTCAAGAAAATCTCAAATTTTCCGAGTTTCCCATCTGGAGACAGTTTTTTTGGGAAAAATAACAGCGCAATCGTGATCAGCGACCCAAAAAACTTACTAGAGGTCATTTTTGCAACAAAATTATAATTTATTATCCATAACCGTCTTAGGAAAATCTCAAATTTCCCGAATTTCCCATCTGGAGAGAGTTTTTTGGGAAAAATAACAGCGGAATCGTGTTCAGCTACACAAAAACCTACTAGAGGTCATTTTTGCAACAACATGATGTTTTATTATTCACAACCCCCAGGAAAGTCCCAAATTTTCCATCTGGAGGAAGTTTTCCGAGAAAACTAACTGCGGAATCGTGATCAGCGGCCCAAAAAACATACTGGGGGTCATTTTCGGCTCTTAATTCATTAATTTTCGAGGCTTTTGGATTGTTTTTATAAGAATGCTCCTCAGAGGGGTTGAAACCCCGTTTTGGGGGGGTAGACAGGTCGACCCCCGTGGTCTTGATAGTCATGAATGATCTATGAGGTATCAGGAACCAAGTGAAAAAAATTACCATATTTTGTTTTATTATGGCCTTTTTCCCGGCTTATTGCCTGGACTAACCCGCAATATTCCGATCAAGGAACAATCCTCCGATACATTCCGGCTCGTCCCGCTGCAACTCGTCTGTGGTGGAGGCACTCCTATCAGTCTAGGAGCTAGACCGATATTGATGGTCTGAACATTAACCCGATGGCACTATGGTTTATCGTAAGAGGACGGTTCAATGATCAATTCATCTCACAGACCGAATTTTCCCCGGCTGCTAGATCTCGAGATACAGCATCCGCATTTTTTTTCACTGGAGGTTAACCCTTTCCAAGTTGCGGTTACTTGAAAAGCATGCCATTCTTATACACTTCCACCATGTGCCATCATTTTTATCGTGTCCGTTTATCAGACCGACCAGTTAGAATTCAACCGAAAATGGACTGCAAGTTAACCCTCCCAAACCTGGTGGAAAATGCTCATTGGTGTTGGCAATTGTTAACATACCCTATGCCATCGAAAGTTATCGGTTCATTTCTGAGTAATTGGTCATTATTTGGACCAAAACTGTTTCTTTTTTTCATTTTGTGGATAAAACTTTATTGGAGGTCAAATGAAGATTTAAAATCATTGCCATCACTCCTTGTCTATTTCAACCCCCCAAAACCCAATAAAACCCAATAAACCCCCCAAAAATATGAATAATATGGATAATATGACCAATTTTATGATAAATTAGTCAATTATTGAGATTCTGGCGGGGTTTAAAATCGAAACGCCCGTTTTTGTTTTTTTTTTTGTTTTGGAGGGTGATTTTATGAGTTTTTGGGGGGTTGAAATAGGCAAGGAGTGATGGCAATTATTTTATATCTTTATTTGACCTCCAATAAAGTTATTCAACATGGTGTCATCATGTTACCTTGTAACCCGCAAGTTGTATCCACAAAATGAAAAAAACAAACATTTTTGGTCCAAATCATGGCCAATTACTCGGAAATGGACCGATAACTTTTGATGGCATAGGGTATGTTAACTATTGCCAACACCAATGAACATTTTTCACCAGGTTTGTGGGGGTTAACTTGCAGTCCATTTCCGGGTTAATTCTAACTGGTTGGCCTGATAAACGGACACAATAAAAAATGATGGCACATGGTGGAAGTGTATAAGAATGGCATGCTTCTCAAGTAACCGCAACTTGGAAAGGGTTAACCTCCAGTCAAAAGAAAAAAAATGCGGATGCTGTATCTCGAGATCTAGCAGCCGGGGAAAATTCGGTCTGTAAGATGAATTGGTCTTTGAACCGTCCTCTAACGATAAACCATAGTGCCATCGGGTTAATGTTCAGACCATCAATATCGGTCTAGCTCCTAGACTATATATGTTTATATACCAAGCGGATTTCTACGCTATCACTGGACCCGACCTGACCCATATAGTGGACTCTTCACTTAACACAAATCTTTTCTCTGGACAATATTTCCACATTGTTTTCAATCCGAAGTCGATTTAATTTGAACCATTCAAAACTCAGGTGTGTTATCCGGAAAAAACACCAGTATATTAATATTGTAAGAATATAATTTGCCGTGTTCAATTTATAGACATGAACATTATTATACATACCATGTTCGAAAACAGTAATTTGCTTGTAACTACATTAATTGTCATTAAATTAATTCTATCGCTACATCTCGAATAATGAATAATGATTTATGAAGACAATAAGGTTGAACATTGAATAACATTCTGTACATAAATTGGGTGTTATTATGAAGCATAAATTCCGCAGGAAACGTTGATAACACAACTATTCACAATCTTGCAGGTAAATATAACAACGTCGAGTCAAAGTGATTCATAAATACAACTGTTTCGCATTTCCATTTTGAGAGCGCGTGTACGTAGTTATATACGCTTGCGACATTTCTGTATCTACTGGGTAAGATAAGGGTTACTTTACTGTAAGAGACTATGCTTGTCATCGGTATATTTAACCATGAAATAGCATGCAACGTTTATAAGCACACCACGATATACTTGTTATTTGCACGATATGTAGAGCTTTTTCAGCTTAACTCAAATTTCAGAAAGTCGCCAATTGATTTGAAATTATCATCGTTTATTTCACGTTTCGATTGTATACAGGTTGTGTCGAGTACGATAAAGATGATGATAGGACGTGTGTGATTTATTAACGCTCATGTCGTCAGTAACTTATCTAGCGATGACTAGACGATGCATTCAATTGATTCATTTCGCTTGAAGCGTTTGTAGTAAGCATATATAATTTCCCGTATATGTCGTATATTTTGAATAATTCATTCAGTATCGCTTTTGGAAAACGTCCGCTCTGTAGCATGTGTAGCATGACGTGTCATATCACAGAGTCTTTCGGAGAGACCTCCCGTAAATACAGGGGACGGTAGATGTTACAAAATCAGATTTTTCACATAAGCTATGGTCCTATCTTCATTCATTTCGTTTATTTTGATTTTTTTTAAACGAAATTTTAGTATAGCTCCTGTACAGATATTCTGTTGAAATCTGCTACTCGAAGGTTTTCAGAGGACGCCAAATAAGATGATTCAGTTATTTTCAGATTATGCGGTAGAGGGCACTAGGTGCGCGACTTTTCTTTTTGCCTTAACTTTTTGAGAATAATTTTTTTGTTTTCTTTGCAAATTTTTCTGGTTAACAACTTTAATTCAAACAAATAATGTACTCTTGTAAATCCCACCGCTTTCGAGAAAAACTCGTTCAAATGAACATAACACAAACTCATTAACAAATTTACTCACTACCGAAATCGCGTATGTTCATTTAAACGTGTTTTTCTGGAACTTTGAAGCAAAAAAAGATATCGATCTGAGGCTTTCAGTTTTTTTTGTAATTTTAATCTAATTTCTGATTATCATGTCATACCTATTCCGTATGATTTAAATTTTAGGAATAAAATCAATAAAACCATCATCATTACAAATTACGCCCTCTAGCAATTTTATTAGGAACTGTCGTGTACCAATAGATACGACGATTGAAAGAACGTACCTTCTCTTCTATACAAACTAAAGCTTACTAAAATCGAATTAGTCGTTTAGAAACTACATCGAGTTAAATTATTACACTTTCAATAGCTTCTCCCACTCTTATCAATGAGCCTTGAACCAAAATGATGTGAAATTGTCTAACCTTTCTAATGATGTTAACAAAGATATACCTCAATGCGAGAATTTTCGCAGAAACGCGTTTAAATGAACATAACAAAAACTCATTATCAAATTTACTTACTACCGAAATCGCGTATGTTCATTTAAAAGCGTTTTTCTCGAAAACGGTGAGATTTTGAGCACCTCAATAAGAGTACATTATTTGTTTGAAATAATTGTAAGCCAGAAAAATGTGCAAAAAAAAACAAAAACATTATTCTCAAAAAGGTTAAAGCTAAAAGAAACGCCGAAAAGTCGCGCATGAAAAATCTGATTATTTTTGTAAAATCTACCGTCCCTTGCATTTACGGGAGGTCTTTCTGAAACACCCTGTATAATATCATAACATTGGACCACCATTGATATGTCATCGGTTGAAGGAAAAACCAAGCAGGCAAGCCGTTAAATAGCAGAAAACTCTGAGGCTAGTAAAACAATCCGTCTGTTGTGCGATGTTATGTGCAGGAAAATCCTCATAGTATTTATCACGCATGGACACATACACAGAGTCATCATGTCAAAAATAGTGTAATTTCAGATTCATAAATGCTCAAAACGGATATATCCGTCAAAATCCGGAAATAAAATTCGGCCCGAATCTAATACTTCCTCCCTTGCTCTATATACTACGTGAAGATGAGGAAAGTAAAAATTGAATAAAATCAACCATTACGAGAAAATACATTCAAAACTTAACTAAAAATGCTCGATAGATAGTTATTTGATTTAAACTTAAAGTCAAATTTTTACATTTTCCAGATACCAATATTTTCTCATTTCTGTGTATAACAATTTTCAGGATTTCGGTAATATATTTGTCTGTAGTGAAACCAAAGACGTTCTCAACAATAAAATGATACAATTTGATACGATAAAACGTAACGTAATCCGAAATAACTCAGTTCATGTGAGTCGGTAATAGAATTTTATGATCAAAAAGCGCAATCTTCTTCGTTATGCGTTGAAAATCGAGTTAAGTTCAGGATAAAAAAAGAAATTTCGCAGTGCCGTCATTTCCAGTTAATGTTCGGCGTACAAGATGTAGGGTATAGCCGCAATCTCCTTCAGTAACATAACACCTAGATGAATAAATAACGCTCAAGGCTCTGAAATTTTAATTAGACCTCTCGAAACATAATATCCATTATTTGAAGAAACTTGTAAATAAGAGAGGTATCCAAGATAGGAGAAAGCTTTGAGGGTACGCTGATATATAAATTTTCTTGAGGTGAATTTTCGTAATAACCCTGATTTAAGACTCCAGTTTCGTACCCTCGATGTCGAAATATATTAAGCTCTAATGATATCAGCTCTTTCCGAAGTCAGGTAAGATATTACCAATGTGAAAAATTTATCTCAATAATATTATATGAATAAGTCTGCATATAAGCGTTACAAATACTCGAAATATAGAACAACCTTTATCACAAACATGATGGATAGTGGATTATTTAGTTTCATAAAATCAGTTCTCGTTCAAATTTTGTTAACAACAGAGTGATTGATATTCAACACAAATATTCAAATGACATATATTCAAAACACGATTGACTTACTAGTTTTATAAGACGAAATGGAGCATAGTTCTATAAAACTTATTTCATAGATTTACAATTACCGTGATTCAGCTAGAGCAAAAAAAAAATGAATGAATAATTGAAAATTTTTTCTCAACCTTCATTAATACCCATAATGTTTCCTAGAACATCATGGTGAAATATTGGGAGGGCATTACATTTAACTTGAATGTTTGGAGGTTATAGGTATAGTGAAAGACCTCACTGGACAAAGAGTTCCACGATTTCACCGTTTGATAGAAGAGTGAATTATAGTAAAAAGAAGTTCGGCACGTCTCGAGCTTGACAGTGACCAGCTTGAGCTCGTCTAGTCCACCTATCTGGAATCTTTCGTGGTGGAATGACAGACAATGTTTCTGATGAACACCAACCATGAAAATATCTGTAGAAGAGGGAAAGAGGGCCCAACTTTCTACGATGTTCTAGAGAGAACAATGAATTCGTAAGTGTGGCACAACTAACCAGACGAATAGTTCTCCTCTGAATAGAGTCCGAGAGCTTCAGGGTACGTTTGGAAGCTGACCTCCAAACGTGTGAATGGCACTTCGGGTGAGGTCGAATCTGTGCTTTGTAGATCGGAACTGCTGATGTGTAAAGTAGCTCTTGGCACTGAATAGAAAACAAAGTGTTTGTGATACGGTTTTCAGAACCTTCCATGATCGTCTCATGGGCGGGTGATGATACCGAGCATATATATGGAGCATCCTATAGGATTAGTTGTACCTGACATCATCATATTGGGGATTATGTGAGCAGCCTTTCTGGAGGAAATACAAGCTTGATTTTGGTTGCATTAAACTCTACTAGATTATCAGTTCCTCATTCTTGCCAGATCTCCATCAATTACCTCGATATGTCTTTGTCTTGCTACTCTGACCTTGAAAGGTGCTATAAGGGCCCTAGATGAGGAGGTTCATATGGAGTGTAAAGCTGTGAATGGGACAGAAGGTCACTTCGAACAGGTTGTTGATATGGAGCTGGGGCAATGTTGGTGCCAAGATAGATCCATGTGGAACACCAGCTTTGATATTCATTATGTAGGAGGATAGCCAGAGACCAAATTGAGGTGCAAACCTGAGTTTCACAAGAAGATCTTGATGCTAGACTCCGTCAAATGCTTTGGAGACAGCCAATGTCACAGTAAGAGATTCTCCTTATATGTGTTACATATTCAAGCAGGTTTCTTGTTGATTTCTGTTGACGAAACTCATATTTTCGATCATGCACGATTTTAGAGCTTTCTAAGTATTGGATGAATTTCTCCATTACTTCAAACATCACAGATGTAATGTGCAAAGAGTATATATTTATTAGGAAGAGTCTTCTTCCCGTATTTTGGAAATTGAATTTTAGTCTCCCAACATGAAGAAAACACACCAAGTTTGTATGAGAAGGTGAACAACCTGCAAGAGACTGATGTTACCGATTCCTTGATTATTGGTTTTCTTCTCGAAGTATAAAAAAAACAATGCAAACCAATCTTTCATTATAAGTACGATTGACGACTACCTGGAATATTTGAAGTTTATTTTCGACCAAGAAGTACCTGTAATACTTTCATGCATTAGAAACAGAATAAATATTAGCTTTATTAGGTGCTAGTTGGAATTTACCCTTCCAGTATGTCGCGTTTTTCGAATCTTAACTTCAAATTCACTCCACATACGTTTTAGATAATGGGCAAAAAGTGTCTTACATAAGTTAAATTTCCAGTGAAAAAAGGTGTTAACTCAATAATATCAACATTCCACAGTAATACCTGTACGTCATATGTTATTACACAGTTAATAACTCACTCTTAGGATGTGTGGTGAATAGAAGTACTGCTTCTCCAGCTACAAAATAATTTGCTTAGAAGTAAATATTTTCAAACTTATTTAACATAACTGTTATAGTTTGATTCTCACTTATTTGATACATTAATTATTGAAATAAAGTTTATAATGGACTTTCATCACGTCATGGCTGATTCTATTCAATTTATTTGATATCTTTGTTGCAAAATCGGATGTCATGAGTTGCAAATTCAGCTTCATACCTTAGTAATATAGTGATACATCTGTCAAATTTGCAGCGATGTTTAATTTGTCGGTCGGGATAATAAACGCTGATGGATGAATTCAGATTTTTGCGATTCAAACAATGTAGTCGACCTTGAACCGAGTTGAACAATTGTATTGTTTCGTTTCGGTTTGAACTTTATCAAACCACATGAATTCAAAAAGGATGATTTGATTTTAAATTCTTCCCTACTCTATGACCTAATGTCACTGTGTTGTGAAGCAACAACTGTTAATATACTATTATAATAGTGTAAACACGGGTAGGTAACTCTTATGATAAACTTCGTCACTTTCCCCTACTTTCTTACACCGGTGAGATGACAAAGAACTAAAATCAAAAGAGAGAGAAGGAAACGGAAAACCCGGTAGCCATTGTCGTTTTGTTAGTTAATTGACGCAGTGCTGTGCTAGGTTATATTACGTTCTTGGTGTTGTCCTTTGAGTATTGTGTTTATTTGGGCATTTTATTGCTTCATTTGCATTAAATTTACATGGAATTTTCGTGTTGTGTACCTTTGTGCAAGCACAGTTCTAAAAACTCTAAAATGCATCGCTTTCCAAAGGAAGATTAGGTAAAGTCGAGTTAGAAACTAGTTATATTTATTTATTAATTTAGTTAAAATCAAAGCTATGCTCTATATGGGTTGAGAAGATTCAAAATGTTAAATTGGAACAAAAGTCTCTGGAGGATATTCGCAAGTCCTATAGGGTGTGTGATGTACATTTTGAAGCATCCACAAAGATTATTGATGGTCGAGGACGTAGAGGTTCTAATCGTAAATATGGAAGCATACCTTCTCAGAATATGCCTTCTGTCCATGGTAGGTTAAGTGAAATATAATTTCACAAATTTATTCCATTTGAATAAAGGAATTGTAATTTGAACCTGAATAACTATTACTTTTTATAGGAGAAGTTCCAGCTACATCTAATACATGTTTGCAGGAAATGACTGCTGATGATTACAATTTACCTGGACCATCATCAGTTGAGGGTAAGATTTGCAATTCCAAAGATTAATAAAATTTTAATAATGTTCCGTTATTACCAAATACTTCTATAACTTCGTGATTAACACATAATAAAACTGATTCTTCGTTCCAGATACCTACAAATATGGAAGTGAGGAATTTTTTGATTTACCAAAAGCCACATCACCCATCGCAACTGTTTGTGAGGTACCTGCATCCATTCATACTCCTAAGAGTAGAAGAGGT
This sequence comes from Endomychus coccineus, assembly GCA_958510875.1. Classification (NCBI taxonomy): domain Eukaryota; kingdom Metazoa; phylum Arthropoda; class Insecta; order Coleoptera; family Endomychidae; genus Endomychus; species Endomychus coccineus. The sequence goes on along the minus strand of OY294068.1, from coordinate 176,191,460 downwards.
AAGGAATATTGATCCATTCGAATCAGTTTTTTGTCTTCCTTGCAAAATCAAGCTTAAATGGTTTGTAGTTTTTAATACCTTCTATCTTTATAGATTTACGATATGGAGTTAACTTGATGAAAACCATTAAAACTAGATTTGAGTTAAAAACTAAAGCGAGGAAACTACATAAGATTGCTTCTAGTTTCAAGAGACTGAAATTCGCAATGGCAGTGTGAGAATATATAATATCAATATGTAATAAATAAAATTTATGTACAATTCACTTTCCTAGTTGTCCATTTCATAAAATGAAATTTATTCATCTTTGAAAATTTCACAACTGTATATACGAAACTTTATTACGCTAGTCAAGAACTTGAATATGTTCGAATTCAAACAATTTAAAATAGTTAAATGTTGAGATGAAAGTTATTATAGATTATTTTATACCTGTTTAGAATATAAAAATAAACTAATCCATACATGTGTTTAATTCCACTAACTTTTGCTTGTTCCTATGGAGTATAAGTCGGCTGAATAATCTTTCAGAATTCCTTACGAATAATGACACTCTCAGGTCTTTCTAAGTCGTTTTCTATCTTTGTCTGTGATTTACTTATTTCACACATTCTACAGATTTATATGTTGTCACTTTAATTCATCAATATCTAAGAATTGATGAGATATGAGTGAAATATTAAGTGATATAAATTTACTTCAAGATAAAAATAACGGACTTTAAATGGGTAAGTTTTAAAAATATGTAGAATAACGCAAAAAAAAATTTAATCAACTATTCTTCATATTTTAAAAGTCAATTCACATAGGAAACACCAAATCCGTATTTCAAATTACCCGCAAATCCAATATATTTCTTACACCACTCACCGTGGCGCTACGATCAGCAACAAAGTTTTATGCAGTGAGTTGCCTATCTATCTCCTATATATAATATCTAATCTATGAGTGTAAATCTGAATCTTAACTCACATTTTAATACTTTCGTGATTCAAATCTTTTATCTGTAACCTCTCTATTCTTTATCGAATTAAGAAACAACGTTCAGCATTTCAGTTAGGGGTAGGAAACATTGTGTTTTTTTTCACTTTCCAATATCCCAAATAATATTCTAAATGAACAAATACCGTACCGCAGTAAAGCTGTAAAATTGAAATTAAAAAGTAATTATTCAACAACTGGAACTTGGTGAAATAATCTTATCGCTAATATAAGAAAATTGGGATGCTCAAAGACATCAGATGAGTTCCCAAAAGGCTTTATATAGATTGATTAATGTTTTCGAAGGAAAGAATTTTGTATACAGGCGCCATGGGACGGAATTGTCACAAACGACTTTTACTGTAACTTTGCTGGCGCTGATGGAATTTTAATTGTTATGTTTTTGCTCGAAAGCTTGTCAAGTGAGGCGACACATTTGATAGACCGGTTGGAAATAATGACAACGAATACTCATGTTCAACGGAAGTAACCCATTGCGTCGACGAACTCGCATTTTAATTTCAATACTCTGGTGATTATTCCGTTAAATGAGATCGACATGACGTTTCGCGATCAAACGCTCATTAAAACCATCACAATTACGAGTGATTGAAACTTACCCTTAACGCAAAATTATTCAAAACAGCGTCGCCTTTCATTCCTGAATCATATCTTCTGAAAACCAATCTGACTTGTAAAAATTTTTAAGGCCTGGACGGTAACAGGAAACAGGTAGATGACAAAAATTGTCACTATTTGATTTCCATTTGCTTCCAAGGAAATTATTCCTTGTCTTATTGGACGTGCGTAATGACTTTTTAGTTAATAATAATCCAAAACATCACGTTGACACGATATTTGGAAGAGAAGGAGGCTCTCACTACTCATTGTAAATATGTTTCAATACTGTTAAACTTCCACACTAGAAGGTACCAAATATCCATTTGTTTGAAACATAACTAGAGTACATTAAATTTTGTAGTTCTTGAATATTTATTCAATTTAATCTAATCTAATTTATTGCCCAACTTTACAACATTTATAATCTGAAGATAATATAAAACCTGATGATTATAGAACTAAAGGCTAATTCATGGTCTATATGTAAAATTAAGTAGTTCTTGCTTGAATAGTTGTTCGGCTGAGTCTATGAATTGCAAGCCATTGTGATATATATCACATAATTCAAAAAAGACGTTAGAATTATTGCACATTAAAATATAAATGATTATTGTAACTATAGCTTCTTCAAACAAATACTACAGAGTTCTAACTTACTACAAAAGAGCTACCTAATATATAACTTGATAATAACTTGATGATAATCTTAGGATAGATGGTCAGTGGAATTTTATCTAATTAGCTTAACCCATCGAGGGGGAGTTATTAGGTATTTATTGACCATTCAATAAAGTTATGGTTGTCCATAATTAAATGTTCTGGAAAGATTGGATCAGATTTATTGGTGATAAGACTATGCCTATGTTCTTTGATCGGTTTTTAAAGGTCCTTCCAGTCTGACCAATGTATATATTGAGGCAAGTCTACATCTCTGATTGTGAATCCAATACTTGCCTTCATCGAATGATTTATCTTCATTATTTCCGATAAACCTGGAACCGAATACTTAGGCAAACCCACGAGTATATTCCAAACCGAAATTCATGCTATAGAAAAATGTGTCCAATTCAATAAAAAAAATAATTTCGTAGACAAGAAAGCATCACACGCAATCAGCTCTAAGATTATCCAGGAATGTTTAGAGAAACAAAACGAACTAAGGAAGATTGATGCGGTTACCCACCTATTGGTTTCGGGACACCTCAGCCTGGAAGAGGTGAGAAAGCACGACGAACTCGCAAAAAACAGTTTGCTGGAACACGATTTCTGGGATCGGAACAATTATACGATTACTATACAGGATCAAACCACAAGGATTAGAACAAGCAAAGATGCTTCTGAGAAACCGTAACCAAAAAAGATCCGAACCACTGAACCAACCTAAGAAAAAATCTGGGTATAAACGAGAATTCTAACAGTGCACTGCCGAACACCTCTACAAACTCGTATTAGTAGAAGAAGAAAGGTGCATACTCTGCAAGAAATAAGACGAAACTTATAATCCTTATTCCCTCAGTATACATTACGCTGGCAAATCCGGGGATACGACACCTGGAAGCGCATCGATTAGGCAACTTATCTAAGTTCAAGTCTACAAGGCACGAGATTGGAGGGACTGCTTCGGTCATTGAGACCCGGCTCAGCAGCAGAAGGGAATAATGTATACGATATGGAATATTCATGCCATATCGTTACAAAGGATGGGAATAATGGTGCCACTTCTGACGAGACTCAGAAAGATCAGAAGGGACAGCTGCCAACTCTCAGCTGCATTGTTCACATACTTTTGTGATTTAAAATGGGTTTGATGAATATTTGTAATTGTTGCTTTCTGTAATTTTGTAATTCATTGAGCTATCAGCAATATATTCAGTTGTTTCAGAACATTCATACTTCATGTTAAGTCCTTCTCTATATCTACTTGTAATTTTTCATATTTATATATTCTCTCACTATTATGAACAACAACAGATAACTCAAATCAATGAACCTTAAGGTATATTTCAAAATCGGAAGGACCAGATGAGCTTATTATGTCAAATATTACCTACAAATAGCCACATACTTCATGACGACCTTTATGAACGGCGCATTTCTTTAATCCCGCTGGTTAACAACCTATTGACCAGCATCAACTACCTTCGCTTTCCTATCTCTTCAAGAGGGGAAGACATAGTATCAAGCGGGGATGAAGTTCAAGACAGGACAGAATTCAAGATTCAATATTCAAAAACAGTATTCATTCAACATTTAATCAGAAACTATCACAATTACTATTACTCGTTAGTTACTTCATAGTTTGTAATTATTATATTGTTAAGTGTTAGAATTAAAATCGTACAAAGATATACATCAACTTTCAATAATTAAAATGCACCTTACAATTCCTGTGACCAGATTAATCGGATCTTACTTGATTATTCGTGAGGAGTAGGGGTATACAAGTTATAGTCCAGGCTATGAGCCGGAAAAAAAAACATGTAAGTTCGAATCAAAAATTTTTTTTTGCATTAGGTTCAGGATGTTCCCAGGATCATTCATACACCTTGAAACCTTTTGGGACCCCAACCCCACCCATTGGGGGCGAAAATGGCTCTAAATTTCCAAGTCTTGAATTGTATTTTCTACAAAAAAAGGTATTTTGTCATTTCGAGTGCACCTAGGGGGTTTTTTGGGTCGCTGAACACGAATCAGTAGCCAGATTTACTTGCAATTCATCGTAGGGGTGGTCAAATTGACGAAATAGGCCAATTTTGCACCCCTATATGTTATTTTGCAATTTACGTATTTTAGGCCTTTCGAATGCACCAAGTAAGTTTTTTGGGTCCCTGAATACGATTCCGAATCCAGATTTACTCGAATATCATCGTAGGGGTGTGAAATTTACAAAAATGGCTAATTTGACACGCTTTTAAATTTTTATCATTTTTGCATTTTAAAATTACTTCGGAGTAAATCTGGCTTCGGAATCGTATTCAGCGACCCAAAAAACCCCTTGGTGCTTCGAAATGTCAAAAACACCTGAATTGCAAAATAACATATAGGGGTGCGAAATTGGCCAATTTTGTCGATTTGACCACCCCTACGATGGATTGCAAGTAAATGTGGCTGCGGATTCGTGATCAGCGACCCAAAAAACCTCCTTGGTGCATTCGAAATGCCTAAAACACGTAAATTGCAAAATAACGTATTAGGGATGCGGAATTGGTCATATTTGTCGATTTGACCACCCCAACGATGAATTGCAAATAAATCTGGCTACGGATTCGTGTTCAGCGACCCAAAAAACCTCCTAGGTATACTCGATATGCCAAAATACCTTTTTTTGTATAAAAAGACAATCCAAGACTTGGCGATTTCGGGTCATTTTCGCCCCCAATGGGTGGGGTTGGGGTTCGCAAGAGGTTTCGAGGTGTATGAATGATCCTGAGAACCTCTTGAAAATAATGCAAACAAATTTTTTTGATTCGAACTTACACTTTTTTTTTATTATAACTAAAATCCCGGTTCACAGCCTGGACTATACCTGGTGACTTGTCACAGCTTTATTTTCTATTCTATTTATATATTTAACGTCGGCCTATTTCTGCTACTGTCACTGGCTAATCATTGATGCCAAGAGGCATACTCACCACAACCTGGAAATTTGGCCGGATCCTGACTATTGGTTTTCTGAGATATTTACGATATGTATCGAAAATACTCAGCCATGACTCGGGTACAAGACCGGGCCGCCGAGTAAGTGAGAACCGGGCTAACCACAACACTAGCGATGGCGGAATTATAGCTTTAATATGCCGTGATATTCCTCGATGTGAACTCAGCTTTATTTCTTAGATTGTTGATTCTGGAGAAATAACCTCACAATATGACAGAGTTTGGGTTACTTTAGGTAGAACAGTGATAACACATCTATCATGTCCGGATTACTGCTTGGATTGTCTCATAAGTTCATCAGTGGAATGAGTAGGAAGAATTCGACCAACTCCGCCCGAGGTATAGCAAACCCCATATGGAAATGCCAAAGCACCAAGTGATCCAAACGCCATCTACCAGAAGATAGGTGTTCTAGACCTAGAGCTACCTTAACTCTGTTTATTGACTGCTAATACGAAAATGTGGTTGTTATTCATCCAATGCATTACTCACAATATGAGTCACACATTTATCACGGTATAAAGGGAAGTACTTGCATCGATAATTCAGGAATGACGGTCATAACAAATGAAACTGTACGTAGATTACAAATATATTTTCAAATTCAGGATCCTAATAACAATGCTTTCAACGATAACTGGGTCACCGTACGAGCTATAACATAATAAAGTAATGAGCGAATTCAGGGGAGTAACTGCCACACGGAGAACGAAAATATAATAATTCATGTGTACGTTGAAATACGCCGGGTCTTCACAGTTCACTGTATGGTTTTACCGATTTTAATCTTTGTACTTTAATGGATAAATTACTAATACACTGATAATCTAGAATATAACATGATATATGACGATTATGATAAATAAATCCAAAAAAATGAACTATACCTAGCGTACACTACAAATAAGAAACAATCGCCCTTCTCCACTGAAAATACTGTTAAAGTTCTGAGAACCCTTCAGCGACCAGGTAGTCATCATCGGAGTAAATTAAATTAGGAATCAAAATGCCTGTTTACACCAATTGGGGTTAATAATGCAAACATGGGGTTACCCTTAGCTGGAGTTAAATTTGAGTTTGATAAATTGAGTTTTCCCTTCTACATTTCCATCTTTCTCTAGTAATGATGTAACCTGTATTTGAAATGTTTGGATAACGCTGATTTTTGGCAATTATTTTTCTTCATATGGTCAAAATGGTCTTTACCATACCGAATAGGAATATTCCTGCTAGTTTGGCCCACATAGCATTTTGCACGCGTGATACTATTTTGTAAATCCCGGATTTGTCGAATTTGGAAACTTTATCAAATGTGTTGCGAAATACGTATTTCAACTTGTTCTTGCATATCTATAAGCAGGTTGTATAGCAAATTTAGAAAACAAATTATGGAATTTTGGAATTTATCAATTACTGAAGCAACGTTTAGGCAATACCTTTGATAAAGTTTCCGACTTTGACAAATCCGGGATTTACAAAATCGATTGTGAATGTGATTCATGTTCAAAATGCTTTTGGGCCAAACTAGAAGAAATATTCTATATCAGTATGAAGAACATTTTGCTCATGCAAAGAAAAATAATGGTGATAAATTAGCGTTAACAGAACAAGTTTTAATAAGTCATACCATTTCTAAAGAAAGTTTAACACTTTCAAGACACAGTATGGCAAATATGTGAGTAATTTAGTAGGGATGGAAATGTATAAGCAAAAGAGCAATTTAATGATTCAGATTTATCTCCAGCTGGTGGTAACCTCTTGTTCATATTGTTAGCGCCAAATAGTACTCCATTTCTAATTTAGTTCACTCTGATGATGGCTACTCGGTAGCTGAAAGGTCCTCAGTACTTTAACAGTATATGCAGAGGTCCACAGTGTTAACACTTTTATAGTTTATTATACCTTGCGAAGATTTAAGATCTATATTTCCGTGAATACAAATCTCTGAAGCCATGATTGATTTTTATTGAAATTGTATGCTTACTTAGCTCGTCCTACATCAACTATTTATGTATGTTCAACGTTTTTCTGTGAGGACTGTAGAAGAACTACCATTGTAATGAAGTAATAGAAATTATTTTATTAGATTCCATTAATTTACTTAATTCAATAAATTGATCTACTTTCTTGAAGGAATCGATACCGTGACCTGGGTACGCTATGGGTATAGTGAATACAATTATGCTCTCAAATATGCAATATAAACATTAGGTCAGCAAGGTGAGCAGTCAATGTCAACATTCTAAGAATGTTTAGAGCTTCGTGAGAGGGCAAGGGTCCAACTTGATGATTTCTATGCAGAGAACAAAGGGCATTAGTATAAGTTAGTATAGAGAAGTATGAATGGGGATTATGACGATATAATGTAATATACATGTAATTAATATTCTACGTTAATCTACGATTGTAAATAGTACAGTTATCTATATGCATAAGTGTTACAATAAACCATAACCAATCACTGATTCCTATACTACCCATATCTACGGACCCTGAGAACCTGAGTACCACATGGCGATCTCTGCCAAACTATACTAAGGACCTGAACACCACACCATGTTCAATTGCTTCAACAACTCATTCGATCATATATCCTGATTCTTTGATAGAAATACCTGAGAATTGAGAAATTATCCTGCGAGTATAGATTTCTGCATAATCATCTATCTTCTGTAAAATTTATTTCACTATTTCATATCCGCTTCTTTGTGATATGTATAAATAATGATCTCCTAAATATGATTGCTGGTACATATTCTACTTTTCAGTGGCCCGATGAGAGTATTTCCTCCAAAACTACAAATGCCGTAGCCATATTAGTCTTTTTAGACACCAATGCATCCATCACAGAGCTAAATACGAATTTATAAAATTGTATATTTGTATATTTCATAGAAAAGGCTGGATCGTAAAGGTCAATGTAATACGTAAGCAGTTTCTCCCATATGGTGTCTACTAAATGATGTATATCCGATTTGGGGAACTTTTCCAATATCCAATCTGTAATTTTCCTAGAATGCAGTGAGTATTAATATTGCTTAAGATGTCAGTAGGCTGTTATAAACTTCGAAGGAGAGGTAAAATTGAATTCCCAGTTGATTAATTTCAGCATTGTTTGATTGAGTTAGTTACTTGTATTATTCTTATTTCGGAAACAAGGAACACTCGAGTTCCTGATCCAGTTTCATGAGAGGATGTGAAGCCACCGTATAAAGAACGCCAACTAGGATAAAGGCTTTTGGTTTCGAAAAATGCATTGCTTTTAATAGATTTTCCGTCTAAAATTATTCTCATTATTCCTCTCCAAATCGTGTAAGGGAGTTGTTAGAACTACTCAATAATCCACGTCATAGATTTTTCGTAATTTTTAGCATCAAAAATATTCAATTGAGGAGTAGAAGTAACAAAAGGACTTTGTGCCAATATTGTTTTGTAGAAAACACTTCAATATACCAAAATAACAATCGTTTTATTCACAAATAAAAGTGTAGCTCATTCTTCTAATTACGCCTGAATATACTACCACAGAAACAACTCGAAAAAATCTAATATGTGACAATAATTGAAGAAAATTAAAAAGCAATCCTGGGAAACGGGTCAAATGCCAGTATTTTATTCAATCGAATTCGCCCAAGACTCTTGGTGTTTCATGTCTTATAATAAAAAAAACATCGATATCAAGTGCTTCTTTTTGTTACCACCGATCTTATTTATTTCTGGAAACTGGTCAATAAACAGATTTTGAACCAAGTGCTCCAAAACAGTTGCACCTGAGGCATGTTAGAGCCTCGCAGTCCATCAGGATATGGGCAAGGGTTTTCCTCTCCTTCTCAATTTGTGGCCTATTTTAGCTCGATAGTATCTGAAGCCTCCATGTCTGGCATAAGAGTAGCCCAATCTCCTGCCTACAATATTTTACGGCTTCGGTGCGTCTTTGTCCTAGCAGAGCTATCGCCTGCTAATGTCCTTTCACATCGATCAAGCGTTTGCAAGGTTCGCTCTGTATCCATTTGTGAATACACTCTTTCACATGGGAGTGAGTTATGTATACTAGGGGTTCTGTAACTGTAACGACTGGCCGGTCTGCCACTTCGTCGCCCTAATGCCAGAATGGCATGGGACCCAAAACTGTGATACTTGATTGTCCTTTGATAATCCCTTCAATTTCGCATTTATATGATGAATATAAGCCTCACGTGTCCTACAGGTCAGGCTCCGAATCAAAAGATTCAGCAGCAGTTCCATTCCTTCAAAGATATGTTATTCATGATGAAAAGAGACGATAATCATATGATGAGCTGGGAAAGAAACTCAGTAATCTGTCAAACTGCTTTCTGATGCTGGTAAATGCCTAAAGGAATCAATCTGCAGATACTATCAAATACTGTTATTAATGAACCAATTAGTTTCCGTAACTATTAATCTCTACAGACTATGATTCAGGATTGGTGCTTTCAATAAATTGAACTATTTGTTGATGCAACTAATATCTAGAACCCCAACAATACCGCTTCGAAGTAGGTCATCGCGCGCAATAACATTCATGGAGTAATAAAAGGAGAAGGCCATATACTAAAATAAGAGTCGTTGCGTTTGGTGCGAGTAAATTAAAATAGACCCAGATCCTCCAATTTAGCGAGCGCTATAACACCGCCTGTAATTCCGTCTCTGTGGTTCGAGACCTGAGGCGCCATCTAATAGATAAATATCGGCTACGGCGATCATTTAGATCCTAGAAGTTGAGAGTTGATTCCAAACAAAGGGTAAGGTAAAACCTTAACACGTATAATCCGCACTCGGCGGCATTATTGTTTCGACCGGATCGACCTTTGCGGAAGTGGAGCCTACCCTCCGGACATCCCTCTTATCTTATCTCGGCCAAGAGAGAAACAAACCAGCAGTTTTCAAATATACGTCTTAATTAGCTCGTTAAATCAATTACCCTCACCCCTTCATGGAATAAAAATTCCACCACTTTTAATCCACTTGCAATGTACATAATGAAGATTTACTCTCAAACCAATTTCCTTCGCTTTTGTAAGTTAAAAATTTAATGCATTTTGTTTTAATAAATGAAGATACGAATTTCAAACGTATTCTTCCCTTTTGTGGTATTATACTTAGGATGAATTAATATTTATGCAGAATACTGCGGAAAGATTTCAAATCTAATTAAATATTTTTCATTTACCTACAGTTTATATGCATGAGCCATGAAATTTTCTCCGGAACGAATTTATCAAGTCATCAAAATGTCTCTCTTCTTCCATCAAAAGCTTTCTCCTCTTCACTGGATGTCACAGAAATATTCTCCAATATTCATGATCCTCAGAAAGTCAATTTCTTTTAATGTACAATAATATATAGGTACCTACTCTTTGGTGTAGCTTTAGTTTTCGAAAATAGATTACAATATTTTGAATTCACTTGTCATCCTTCAGTAATAAATTTCAAAATTTGTTCTCTGGATTTGCATACAACTCTTAAAGATGTGAGAACAAGCTAAAAAATCGTTTAGGCATCCCCTTTGATAAAGTTTCCGACTTCAACAAATCTGGTATTTACAAAATCTATTGTGATTCGTGTTCAAAATTCTATATGGGCCAAGCTAAAAGAAATATTGTACCTCAGTCTGAAGAAATTTGGTTACAATATTTAAACTCTCTAAAATTGGAGAAATAAGACTCGAAATTACACCATAACTTTTAAGTAATGCTAACAAATATTTCTTTCAACATACTAAGTTGTTTTCAAAGTTTAGAAGTTATTAACTAATGCTCATGCTACATATGTAAAATTAAGTCCTTAAATATAAAAAACTGAATACTGCTCAGTGATACAAATTGAGGGATGTTTGGTTTGGGTGGGAGGTTATTTACAAAATTGTTGACAAGTGGTGAACTAGAATTTCCATCGATTCTAGAATAATGATCATATATCCTTTTTCCTGAATATGTGAGTTATTGGGTTCGAGGATTGCTTCTCCAAATATTCTTAGAACCTTACGCAACAGCTGCATCCAGTTTATCCTATGTATATGTTGCTTCAAGAAAATTGCACGTCAGAGAAGATAATGAGTGGTCTTCTGAATACGAAACAAGTACAAAAGTCTCGCAGAGTTTGCTGATTTGACCGTTAATTTTCCTACTCTATGTAAACGACTTACCAAAATTTATACTGAAGGGAAAACTTGTCTCCTTTGTGGATGACTCGGCGGTAGCGATAGACGCAGTAGACAATACGAAGCTATCGGCTGCAGTGTCTCCAATAGCAATTAGCTTCAAAAAATGATGCAATAGCAACAACCTTATTTTGAACTTAAACAAAACTGTTATTCTCAGTTCCAAAAAACAATCGAGAATGCAGTTCATGCTGGATGGCACGACTATCAAAGCCTCATCCGAAACAAAGTTCTTACAAATTATTATTGATGATAAATTAAACTAGAAACTAAAAATTGACTTAGTTTGTGAAAAAAAAAGAACAAAGCTCACTTTGCACTCATACAATTGTTAACTACATTCCACAGGGATGATTTAATAGGAATATATTATTCCTGGGTTTACAGCCACTTGCAATGCAATGTTATCTTATGGGGGGTACTGTTAGTTGTACTCGCGTCTTTATAATAATTCAAAACAGAATTATCAGCCTGATTTTCAAACTTCTTCCTCGGGAATCTGCGAGGCATAGATTCAAGAAAACAAATTACTAACATTTCCATCTATTTATATTTTTAAACTATCAAATTTCATTAAAAGCAATGTTGACAAACATTTAAGTAATGGCAATATCCATTATTGATATTCAAACTTCATCTTCGGGAATCTGTGAGGCATAGATTCAAAGAAACAAATCACTAACATTTCCATGTATTTACATTTTTTAATTACTAAATTAAATCAAAAGCAATGTAGACAAACATTTAACTAATGGCAATATCCATAGCTATGGAACAAGAAATAAGAAATCTCTACTTATTGACAGGTATTCCACTACTAAATTTGAAAAATCTCCTATTTGTGTTGATAAAATCTTATTTAACAAATTACCAAGGAATCTTCAACAATGAGATGAACTCTCATTTAGCAAAAAAATTAATCTCTTATTAGCCAGTAACGGCTACTACTCGCTAAATGAATTTCTCAATGACCAAACACCAATAATGATAAAACTTGTGAATGTTGACGTATTATTATGCTATTTTTAATTTGCACACTACTTGTTTTTTAAATATTCAATACTTTTATGAACATAATAATTGTTAAAGTAGGTACTACCATATACTGCTGCTTTGAATATCTGTCCTTCTGTCAATATTTAAATATGTGTTACTCCATTTTGAATTGTTTGAATTCAGAAACTACTACTGTCTGTGAATCAAAATCTAAACATGCCATACGTAACATCGAACTCATTAGTCCAGGCAACAAACCGGAAAATAAAAAAAATATAGTAAGCTAGAATTAAATTTTTTTTTTGCATTTTGTTCCTAATACCCCAAGATCATTCATGGGGTCGACCATTCTCCCCCCCCCCCCAAAACGGGTTTGAACCCCTCAGAGGAGAATTCTTATAAAAACAAAATTTCAGAAAATTGATGAATTAAGAGCCGAAGATGACCCCTAGTATGTTTTTGGGTCGCGGATCACTATTCAGCAGTTAGTTTTCTCGAAAAACTCCCTCCAAATGGGAAATTTGGGAAATTTATATGTAATATATAATTTATGATTTTGTTGCAAAAATTACCTGTAGTAGGTTTTTTGGGTCGCTGATCACGATTCCACTGTTATTTTCCCCAAAAAACTCTCTCCAGATGGAAAATTCGGGAAACTTGAGATTTTCCTGAGACGGTTATGAATAATAAAGTACAATTTTGTTGCAAAAATGACCTCTAGTCATCAGCGACTCAAAAAACCTACTAGAGATCATTTTTGCAACAAAATTATAAATTATATATTATATCTAAATTTTCCAAATTTCTCATCTGGAGGGAATATTTCGGGAAAACCAACTGCGGAATCGTGATCAACGACCCAAAAAACATATTAGGGGTCATTTTCGGCTCTTGATTCATTACTTTTTCAAACTTTTGAATTTTTTTTATAAGAATGTTCCTCTGAGGGTGGAAACCCCGTTTTGAGGGGGTAAAAAGTACGACCCCCGCGGTCTTGTTAGTCATGAATGATCTATCGGGTAGTAGGAACAAAATGCAAAAAAAATTTGAAATTCTAGCTTACTATATTTTTTTTTTATTATGGTCTTTTTCCCGGTGTATTGCCTGAACTATATGACGTGAACATCCGAATGTAAATTGTCACCAGTACTAAGAAATCTATCTATCGATCTATCTGTAAGGCATTGCATTTTAACGTTCCCTATTCATGTGAATAGAAATGTCTGAAAATATAAATCATTGATAATCTTGTGTGGAAAATACGAAAATGATCTGTCTTAAATATCCTGGAATTTCACATAATCATGGATAATTACTTTTATTTTTCATTAAAAATCGGAAGAGAAATGTATCAGAGGATTATCTGCAATATAATTCCGTTCTAATATTAGCTGCCATTTCTCCCTTCGATTTGGATGGGCAGCAAATAACAGGTGTCATATCTATCTGTATTCAAAACAAACAATATCCAAACATTTCCATAGTCACTGTTAATGCTCAATATACTGTAGCTTAATTTATTGCCGATTTCAGCTATAAAACCGGTTATAAAACGAACAGCCTCAGAAACGCTGATAATAAAACATAACTTTGAACGTAAATGACGTTGTATTAAAATATTGCAGGAACAACCAAGTAATTGTTCGGGTTGAATAATTTATTAATATATCGTCTAAGCACGAGAAACTGTCAGTGTATAGCGACATCAATATACCACGATCTAATATTAGCCGGCCTGTTTATTTACTCTGCGACACGAAATTCATGAAAGCGTTTATATCGACTTGATGTGTAGGTGTTGAAACTTCAACCCTAATTAGTGTCGAACCGACTTTCTCCCTAATTGTTACACTATTCGAAAATCTTCGTACCTGTTCGGTGCGTTTCAAGGTAGTCATAAGATAACAGGATTGCTATAATAAAACACTTTTTACTCGGTTTTTTATCGCTTACATTGAAGAAACATTAACGTGGCATAAAGTCGAGGCAACGAACCGTAAAAAAAATACGGTAGGCTAGAATTTTAAAAAAATTTCTTGCATTTTGTTCCTAATGCCTCATAGATCATTCATGACTATCAAGACCGCGGATGTCGACCTTTCTACTCCCCCAAAATGGGGTTTCAACCCCTCAGAGGAGCATTCTTATAAAAACAATCCAAAAGTTTACAAAATTACCGAGAAAACTAACAGCGGAATCGTGATCAGCGACCCAAAAAACATAGTAGGGGTCATTTTTGTTACAAAATTATACTTTATTATTCATAACCTTCTCAGGAAAATCTCAAATTTCCCGAATTTTTCATCTAGAGAGAGTGTTTTTGGGAAAAATAACAGCGGAATCGTGATCATCGACCCAAAAAACATATTAGGGGTAATTTTCGGCTCTTAATTCATTAATTTTCTAAACTTGTGGATTGTTTTTATAAGAATGCTCCTCTGAGGGGTTGAAACCCCGTTTTGGGGGGTAGAAAGGTCGACCCCCGCGGTCTTGATAGTCTTGAATGGTCAATAGGGTATTAGGAACAAATTGCAAAAAAAAAATTGAAATTCTAGCTTACTATACATTTTTTTTTTATAATGGCCTTTTTCTCGGCTTATCGCCTGGACTAATAGTTCCGACAAATAGCGTATCATCTTGAAAACGATACTAATGTATGAATAAACATGAAAGATCTCAAGATTTTCATAGTGAAAATAAGATAAGTAACAGGTGGGGTATAAGTTTGAATATGGGGAAAAAAATGTTGGTATTGAATAATTGAAAGGGGATGATATGGTACAATTAATCAGGTAATTAGGAAATCTTAGTGTGGTGATTTACATGGAAGGTAAAGTGGATTACGGGGAATGTTATGTTAATAAGAAATTGAGAAGAATTCTGTGAATCAAGTCTGATTTCATTTAAAATTTTACTGTCGTTATTTTTATACCTTTGAAAAATTCTACTGATTCTAGTATGGTTTGTGCTAGAATCGACAGTATGGTCTGTGATTCTAGTGTATTTAATTTTAAATATCTACTCTGATTATGCAGGCCAACCAGATCTGATTTCTGTATTACTTGAGTAGGTTAATTTTTGCTTCTTTTTATCAATCAATTTGAATATAATTTGAGTTTTCCGACGACCACATGCGAAAATGACAAATAGCACACTATTTAGTTACTTCGAAGTTAAATATCACACTAGAGTGATATGTGTATCTATAGCTATATGTATTGCATAATGGAATTGGAGTCTGCTTTGAAATTAATATTGCGAAAACGTGAAAATAGTATCTAAAATTCCATAACACATGGATGCAGAGATTAATAGTGATGATCAATGTACTCCACCTGAAATTGAAGAGGCAAAATTAACGTCACTAAATTTACTGCCTGAAAAGTCCAAAAGAAGGTACGAATACGCTTGCGATCAATTTCTTTCATGGCGAAGAAATAAGGAAATAAGAAGCTCCTTTTCTGAAAACGTTCTGCTTGCATACATGGGTGAACTTTCCGATGGATTCCAATGCTCAACATTATGGACTAATTATTCTATGTTGCGTACCACTTTATCCATTCACCACAATGTAGATATCTCCAAATATAGTAAACTTAAGGCATTTTCAAAAAGGAAAAAAGACGGATATAAGAAATAAAAAGCTAAAATTTTGACGCAACAGAAAATTTGTGAATTTATAAATAAAGCTTCCGATGAGATTCATTTACTTACAAAGGTAAGTCATCGGTATTTAAACAAAGTCTATACATTTATTTAATTATGTTTTTTTAGGTTGTGTTGGTTATGGGTATATCTGGTGCATGTCGCAAGCAAGAACTTACCCAGTTATGTATAAATAACATTGAAGATTTGGGGACTGCGGCTGTCATTCAAATTGATAATACAAAAAATAAATGCTGTCGCAAGTTCACTATTACTGGAAAATTTTATAGCATATATAAAAAATATGCTAATCTAAGACCGCCAACTACCGAAACACGCTTTTTTCTTAATTATAGAGACCAAAAATGCACAAAGCAAGTAGTGGGCATTAACAAAATTGGAAATATACCTAGAGTGGTGGCTAAATTTTTAAATCTAAAGGATCCTGAAAAATTCACAGGCCACTAATTTCGCCGTTCTTCTGCTACTATATTAGTAGATGCAGGAGGAGATCTAACTTCTCTGAAAAGACATGTGGGTTGGAAATAGTCCAAACTCGCAGAAGAATATATTGACGATTCTGATACTAACAGGTTAAATATTACCAATAAAATTATGGGTGCCATCAGCAGTACCTCGAAAGCCGTAACTCCGCCTCTTCGAGAAACTGACTTCGAGTCCACTACTGTACATAGTGTACAAATAACAGAGAGAAATCTGTCTAACTCCTCATTGCAAAGTCCATTACAATTTACTAATTGTAATAATAATAATATTACTTTTAATTTCTACAATTCTAAGCAGTAATCTTGTTCAATTATTACTTTTCTTTGTAAAATTCTCAAATTCTCAAAATAAAGTGAGAATATATTAATTTTTTTGCAATTATGCATTAATCTGTGGTCGTCGGAAAAATATTGTACATTACTTGTGTGGGAAGTGCCATTTCACACTCTTGGGATTGTCGCACGAGACGCCACCAATCGTAACGTTACTGAACGAGTAGAAATTGAGGCACATGAGTTTTTGTACCCACAACAGAACATCCGAAGCAATGTCATTGGGGAATAAATTGCAATTATCGATATTAATATCTCATCGCTCCATATGTCAAGTGTTTAGGAACAGGAAGAGTCAATAAGAAAATTGATCACAACAATTATCACTACTTCTCTTCACGGTTTCAAAAATTGAGTTTTCCTAATGTTAACACATTGAATATTCGATTCTAACTTTGTAAGCTTCAAACTATCGAGATATCTCGAATCTAGCACAACAACCAATTAAACTTAGAATAAAGTGTTGTAGATCAATAAGCGCAGAGCGGTAGATAACCAGAAGCATAACTCAACTCCAGGCATCCCCACAGAACCGTAGTTGATTGCTATTTCATCCAAGAAACGGACATAATTTTTTGTTGTGCATACAATTTGAAGTATATCGCGGAGAAGAAATCCAAATGAATCGTATCGAATGATGTGGATGGTAGCTGAATAACTCGTGAATTTTTACGAGTAATAAATCTACTGATCAAAACGGAAATATAGTGAGAGAGAGAAAATACCAATAAACTTAAGATAAATAAGCCAATTAGACGGGAAACTTGTGCATATAATTCCCAAGAAAAGTCTTTCATGTGCAACATATAATGATAATAAATGCAGAATGTCAACGTAACTCTTATGTTCGTTTTTGTACGAGGTAAACACGTGAAGCACATCAAAGAGCTATAGCACCATTAATTAAATACAGAGTTCTTATTCCTTCCCTCTAAGATTTGAAGTTATTATCGAAACGTAATTGGGAGGAACTGGAAAGATGTGTGAAACATCTGGTAGTATGAACTGGTAATCGGAGAGCCGGAGCTGTATGATTTTTTGTTTGGGTTAATCGACAATAAATTTCCAATTAAGAATCATAAATCATAATCATAAGTCTGAAAACGGAATACATGTATAGACGGTATCTCCAAAGACATCATACGCATTTAATTGACAAATGTTCATTCACATCTATGATGGCAAATATAATAATATAGGTTTAGTATTTCTCTTTAAAAATAAACACTATTTCTTTGATGAAGAATTTAAGAATGAAAACGACACAAGAAATCAAAAGAAGATCCTCAGAATAGATTTAGTAGCTCAGATGAGAATTCAAAATATCTTGCTGAAAATTTTATAATTGCCTACCAATTTCAATTGAAAATTCAACAAATATAAACGTATCTAGAAAATATTTCTAATCTCATTTGTGATATTGAACCTAATTCTCTCCAGGAAAATTTCGACTCTGAATCACTATTGATAAGAAATAATCACCCTTATCCACTAAAAATACTATTAAAGTACTGAGGAGCTTTCGACTACCAAGTAGCCATCATCAGTGTAAACTAAATTAGAAATCGAAATGTCCTGTATAAAATAGCTCCGTTTATTAGTCTAGTTCATGGATTATTGAACATCCCTTTGAGCAGCATAATTAAAACAACGAAGTTGTGAAAATTGTGTTGGACAATGGTCACCACAAATCTTTGATCAATTATTCAATTTCTAATGAAAAAACAAAATTGGAAAGTAGCCTAACCAAATTAGAGCCATAACCTTCAAATACTTCAATAAAATTCAAAATTTCACTTACCATTCTTCAGTTATTAATAAATTCCATAGTTTGCTTTCTAAATTTGCGATACAACCCCTTTATAGAAGATGTAAGAACAAACTTATACACCGTTCAGGCAAACACCTGTGATAAAGTCTCCGATTTCTATAAATCCGAGATTTACAAAATCAATAGTGAGTCGTGTTCAAAATGCTATGTAGGTTGAACTAGAAGGAACATTCAAACTCGTTATAAGGAACATTTTGCCCATATGGAGAAAAATAATGGTGAAAAATCAGCGATAGCCAGACATATTTCGAATACAGGTCAGACCATTTCTCTAGAAAGTTTATCACTTTTAAACCACAGTACAGACAAATATCTGGGTAATTTAGAAGGGATGGAGATGTATAGACGAAAAAACAATTAAATCCCGATTTATCTACGGCAGAGGGTAACCCATTGTTTACATTATTATCCCCAAATAGTATTTAAACAGGAACTTTTTGATTCATAATTTAGTTTACTCTGATGATGGCTATTTGGTAATCGAAAGGTCCTCAGTACTTCAATAGTATTTTCAGTGGATAAGGGTGAGAATTGCACATCGACAATTTTCGACCAATGAAATACTTTTATTTTGACTTGTTGCCATGTCAACAAAACAATTTCAGCGGATATTTTTTCTTTTAGGGTAAAGAAGCAAAATTATAGTGGATATTTTTTGACGTTTAACAAATGAGTTTGAAAGTGATACAATACATAACAAAACAACAAAATCATGGCATTCCTTCGTAATGTCTCATATTTTCATGACAAAATGTCAAATAATATCACATTGAAATTATTTTAAACTAATTTTTCTTCGGTGTGAAATTCTTTTACCGAATATTTTAAGTCTTTGACTCGAGATAATTTTCAAAATATTCGCCATCTCGAAAAATTTTCCGCCAATAATTTTGCACATGGGATATTATAAGTGATTATTTCTTATCAATAGTGTTATTATCCACAGTGTGAACTCTTTATAGTTTATTCTTTGATTTCAATTGTTAGCAACATTTTAACCAACGAGCCAACGTATAAATAATGTTTGTAATTTGTATTATTGTTGATAAGTTTTATCTATCTATCCATAGGACGAGTTAACAATAGTTGTATCCGCGAAAGTATTATTAGGGTTTGTGAGGGCAAGGACTAGAAAATTTAATTTAATCCCGGATTTACAAAATCGATTGTGAGTCGTGTTCGAAATGCTATGTGGGTCAAACTAGAAGGAATATTTTAACTCGGTATAAGGAATAGTTTGCCTATATAAAGAAAAATAATGTTGAAGAATTTGTTTGTCCACGACTAGTGTATAAAATATGCATAATGCATGTGTTTCTTCAAGCATAATGATATCCATTAATCACTAGTGAATAATGAAATCATTATTCACTACCATCAATATGACAAACATGATAGTATAACGTATAGACAAATACGATAAAAATAGAGCGTGCTATGAAACGTCAAGTCAGATCGAATTTAATTTGAAACGTCAACAATTTGCTGGTTCGACTTGTTTCAACAGCAAAGTTTATTAGTATCAAACTATTATTTATGGGTCGTGGACAAAGTGTAGTATTCTACTTGCATATTGTGACTATTATTCACTTGTATGATTTACTACACTCGCCTGCGGCTCGGGCCGTAAACTTCATCCACGTGAATAATAGCCACCATAATATGCTCGTTGAATAATATACTATTTGAATACAGGTCACACCATTCCTCAAAAACGTATCACTTTAAAACACAGTACAGTCAAATATCTAGGTAATGTATAAACAAATAATCAATTTATTAAATTCCGATTTATCTCCAGCTGAGGGTCCTTATTCACATTATTATCCCCAAACAGTATCCGAACAGCCACATTGTGGTTCATAATTTAGTTTACTCTGATGATGGCTACTTGGTAGCCGAAAGGTCCTCGGCACTTTAACCGTATTTTTAGTGAATGAGGGTGATTATTTCTCATTTATAGTGTTATAGTGTATCCACACCCACAGTGTGAACTCTTTTATAGTTTAGTAGAAGATAATCCTTCTAATTTCTTCGATGAAAGACATAAAAATGTCTGGCAAAGGACTTTTTTGCTTTCGTGGAGAGTACTATCGGCGAAATTCCATTATGCCAACATGATGAATATTGATTGATTTTTGATCGATTTCGAAGATGTTTCAACTGAAATTTGGGTGTCTGACTTCCTCATTTGCATTTCGCGATATATCAATCGAATATAGGTATAACTACAAAAGTACACGTTCATAATTGAGAGGTTCAGGTCTGTATTTTTTTCAATCTAATTTCATGATCATTATTCCCAGCACAAAATCCGGATACTTCCTTCTAGGTATTGCGGATATACTGAAACACCGGCTATCTATTGGTTTGGAGAAACTGCTAGACCCTTGTATTATACATAAAACCGCCCATTTTATATCCTCCGGTAGCATCCTGCGAGGGTCACATCTGCGATTCTACATACTAAGTGGTACAATTATAACTTTAGAAGTGAAACTTACCAAATTCCTGCAAGAAAATTATATACTACGTGTGTTGATATCGCAAAGGATGTTGACAACGAAGCATATACTGCGAAACTGTGAATTATCAAGAATATCCAAATACAAACAAATGACAAAAGAATGTAAACAAAGCGGTTGAGCGCTGAGGGTTGTTTCGTTAATACTCTAGGTACTAGGACAACTCTTCCGGCAGGTCAGAGCAACTGTCAACTTTGATTTGAATTCTTTGATTGCTTCTAGTATGCTCTACAGTTCATGATTATTTTATTTGTGATTCAATAATTGTCGAAATGTTTGTCAAGAAAGTAGATGTTTAATTTAATTCAAAAACAGAGTAAGCTTCCATCTGTTGTGATTGAAGCCAAATTCAACTACATCAAACAAGAATTCTGTAAACAAATCGAATTGGAATAATCAAGTTCAGAGAGTAATAATTCATTGATCATCAATGGTTTATTACATCACTATTACAATGGGAACTTATTATTCTACTAGGACACAGTCGTTTGTTATTCTGTCTGATTTGCAAAACAAATCAGTCAGTCAATTGTTATTTGATCACTTGTTTTTGATTGAATTGAGACTAACCTGGATATTATTGTCGATAATCGTTAACACATATTCAATAAGAGATGTACTAGGAAGGTACAGGTAGATTACTAGGAATTTTTCGTTATGAAGACATCGAAAAGAATGATATTGTAGTACAAGTCTAATTGATCACTTAGAATTTTACTGTTGCTATTTTTTATTCCTTTGAAAAATTTCACTGATTCTAGTATGATTCATTCATAACCTCTACTCTGATTATTCAAAATTTTTCTCTAACTTCTAGTTATACAGGGTGTCCTCGAACTGCGTGGCTAAAATAAAACCGAAGATTCTTTGATTCGAAAAAAATTTGATGAGCCTTTTTACTTTTGCCTCAAGTGTCTGGTTTAGACGGTAGAGGGCTTCAAAGTTGCAAAAATAATTTTGTTTTTTCGGTATAACTTGAGAACGTGATGGAGGACTTTTACAATATTTGGCAGGTGAGTTACTGTCAATAATAGCCGTTTTTGAGAGCGGAGCATAGAGCCTTAGAGACCATAGAAATGGCTCAAACTTGAGGATGTAACGGGAAAAGTGTCCAGAACTTTTTTGTGGTCGATGTAATTCACTATATATTTTTATGTAGATAGCTTATCTAATTTGAAAACTTTTCTTACTCTTAGAAAATTTTGATAAAATTAATGGATTACCTTGAAAAAATTAATTTTCGAGTCTCTGCAATTTTGGCTTACTAATTTTACTTGATTAAAATACCTCAGTTGCCTTTGCTTTTCTAATGTCATTTTGGCATTTGGAGAATTTATTCTCAAAACTGTCAGTTTTTACTTTGCTTTCCGTAAAAATTTTATAAAATTATGGCTCAAAATTTCACTAACACTGAAATGGGTAATATCTCGGTAAAACACGAATAATAAAAACAATAGAAATGGGGAAACGATGTAATTATTTAGGAAAAATAAATGCTAAATTAAAAGAAACAACAAAACTTTTTAGGAAATCGCTAAGGCATCAATTGTTCGAAATGCTGCCCATTTTCCTGAATACACAAATTAATTCGTTTCAAGAAATTGGATTGAACTCTGGCTAGTACTTCAGGATCATTCTTCAATAAATCCGCTTCATGATTAATTCGTTGCAACAATTCCTCTCGTGTGTTTACTGGAGCTGCATAAACTTTCCACTTCAAAGCGCCCCATAGAAAGAAGTCGCAGGGCGTCAAATCAGGGGAGCGGGCCGGCCAGTTCACTGGTGCATCGTGTCCTCTACCTATCCAGAGATCTGGATATTCCGCATTCAAATGTCGCCTCACAGCTAATGTGAAATGAGGAGGTGCACCATCATGGATAAACCAGGCCACGACGAATGTGTAAGAGCAAGTCTTCCAACAGTTCAAGTAGCCTTTGTTCCAAAAAGTTCAAGTAGTTCTCCCCGTTCAATCGATTGGGTATAACGGTAGGGCCAATAATAAAGTTATCCACAATTCCAACCCAAACATTGATTTTAGTTTGATTCTGAAAATATGTAACTTCCGTTTCATGAGCCGTTCAATCGATCGGGTATAACGGTAGGGCCAATAATAAAGTTATCCACAATTCCAACCCAAACATTGATTTTAGTTTGATTCTGAAAATATGTAACTTCCGTTTCATGAGGATTTTCATCAGCATAGAAATGTTCATTATGGAGGTTAAAAAGACCACATCTCGTGAAAGTATCTTCGTCCGTGAACAGAATTCTTCTACAAAAATTGGGGTTTGCGTTTTGTCTTTGGACAATAAGCCGACAGAAATCTAGCCGATGACCTGGATCCATGGGCAATAAGTCTTGAACTGTTTTAATATGATAGGGATACAACAGTTCTTCTTTCAGTACATTATGAACTAATGATTTTGAGGCTTCAATACGAAGTCCCAAACGTAGTGTGCTTATCCC
This sequence comes from Endomychus coccineus, assembly GCA_958510875.1. Lineage (NCBI taxonomy): Eukaryota > Metazoa > Arthropoda > Insecta > Coleoptera > Endomychidae > Endomychus > Endomychus coccineus. The sequence goes on along the minus strand of OY294068.1, from coordinate 176,167,718 downwards.
AGGTTCAGTTTCAACCGCTTCCAGTATCGCTTCTTCGAGCTCTAACGTCCTTCTTGTCCGTCTGCGTCCAGTTTCTCTGCGATTTGCTTCAAATTTGCCAGTTTCGCGAAGGTTTGCCGATTTGGAATTCTGCGATGCGGATATCTTTCCCTTCTCCGGCCATTGCAACGACAAAGTCCATAACTCAATAACATATCAACCATTTCAGTGTTAGTGAAATTTTGAGCCATAATTTTATAAAATTTTTACGGAAAGCAAAGTAAAAACTGACAGTTTTGAGAATAAATTCTCCAAATGCCAAAATGACATTAGAAAAGCAAAGGCAACTAAGGTATTTTAATCAAGTAAAATTAGTAAGCCAAAATTGCAAAGACTCGAAAATTAATTTTTTCAAGCTAATCCGTTGATTTTATCAAAATTTTCTAAGAGTAAGAAAAGTTTTCAAATTAGATAAGCTATCTACATAAAAAATATAGAGTGAATTACATTGACCACAAAAAAGTTCTGGACACTTTTCCCGTTACATCCTCAAGTTTGAGCCATTTCTATGGTCTCTAAGCCTCTATGCTCCGCTCTCAGAAACGGCTATTACTGACAGTAACTCACCTGCCAAATATTGTAGAAGTCCTCCATCACGTTCTCAAGTTATACCGAAAAAACAAAATTATTTTTGCAACTTTGAAGCCCTCTACCGGCTAAACAAGACACTTGAGGCAAAAGTAAAAAGGCTCATCAAATTTTTTTCGAATCAAAGAATCTTCGGTTTAATTTAGCCACGCAGTTCGAGGACACCTTGTATATGAGGAACATTTTCGATCTTTTAAAATCGATAAGACAGATTTATCTTTCTCCAGTCATTTTTTAGAAACAGGGCACCGTTTTCCAAATTTAGATGAAGTTAACATTTTGCATAATCAGAGTAGAGGTTTTATATTGAACGAAACAAAATTTTAAGCGATCAATTGGACTTGTACTACAGCATTCTTCCCGAGGTCTTGGTAACATGAAATTCCACGTAATTCGCTTACTTGTACCTTCCTAGTACCTACATCTCCTCATTAAAATTACCTGATGAACTGTACCCAATTATCCTATTTCAATTATATAAGAGCTCCAGCGCGTAGCGTAAGCTTAGGAGCTGAACTCCAAACATGTGAACAGTAGTCCAGGACAGGTCGAATCTGTACTTTGGAAATTATGAGGAGCTGCTGGGATGTGAAGTAGCTTAAGTGAAACGGTTTTGGTAATGGACCTCACATGAGATACCGAGCACGCATATAGATAACTGCATAGGAATAGTTGTACCAGACATCATCATATTAGGGATTGTGCCATCCGCCTTCCTGGAGAAAATACAAGCTTGAGTTTTGGTTGCATTGAAATCTACTAGATTATCAGATCTTCATTCCAGAATCGTTGAGATATGGAGTGTACCATCATCTGCATAGTTGTGGACGGAACAGGAGGTCACTCCCAACAGATCGTTGATACGAGGCGTAAACCAAAGATATTCCTGTGGAAGACCAGCATTAATAGCCAGAGGGGACTCCGTCAACCATCACACGTTCGACAGATAACACGATAGTCAACGACTAAGTTGAGGAGGCAAACCATATGACGTTTCCCAAGAGGGCAGGGCCTTGGTGGCAAACTGAGTTAAATGCTTTGGAGATATACAATGTTACAACTATAGATTTTCCATATTTTTCAATAGATGTCTGCAATATATATGTTACATAGACAAACAGGTCTCCTGCAAATCTCTACTGATGAATGCCATATTGCCGGTCATCCACGATTTTGGAGCTTATGGAGGTATTTGATGAACTCGATGTTGATTCCTTTTTCCATTACATTAGAGATCACAGATAGTAGTGCAATACTTTTGAGGAAGGGTCTTCTTCCCTTTTTTAAAATTGGTTGAAGTCCAGCTGTCTTTTAGCTGGAAGGAAACCCAGCATGTTTGTATGAACAGTTAAACAACCTACAAAAACCTGGTGGTAATTCTGGAGCATATTATTTGAGAACAACAGGCGGAATTCCATCTGGCCTTCTCCTAATCGTGAACTGACGTAAAACTATGTCATTATTATCATCAAATCATCATTATTAGGTTCGTCCTCGTTTTCGCGGTTAGTGCCGGTTACAATTTTTGCTCGACGTATGCAAGAATTGGAAACAGTGGGTACTGATGAACTTGTTATATCTGTGTGATGTTGTGTAGGTACTTTGTGTAATGTGTGTAATGTCGGTGTCTAAGAATTTTCTGACTACGAGGCATGTATTTAGAATGCACGCTTTCTGTACTGCAATATATGCATTATAAGTAGAAAGTTTCAGGGTTGGTAAACTTTCCTTGAGTGATTTTGCTATAAAGCACAATCTGGTGTAATGATGCGATATATTGTTCTATCGGTCATTATTGCACGATCCTAACAAAGCTTTATGTGGCACTTTCTAGTACAGTATCAGGGGTGTATTTGTGATGAGGTATCGTAGTTCTTATAAGCTCGTATTCCTTGGATAGTTTTATTATCATTAGATTTGTAATGGTGGATGAGTTGCATCACATTGATTAGATAGATAGATATTTTGTTCGTGTTGTGTACATATTACATATGTTTACACTCGTCCAGGATAATTACAATAAGAAATATATGAGTAATATTAAATTCAAATAAATAAAACTAAAATTCTTCTAAATGAAATACGTATAGTTAAAAACATTATAAAATGACACTTAAATTTGGTATTTTTATTGATCATAAACATTGGTGTCATTATCAATCGATCAATGTTCGGTGTAATAACAAAGTGAACATTCAAAAATTCATTTAAAAAAATCATCTGTGGAGTAAAATATATTATTTAAAAGGATAGTTCTAACAGATTTCTTGAGTCGTTCCAGCGATAATTCTCGAATGGGTTACGGCAATTCAATAAAATACTAAAATGATAAAAATTGTTGGTACATTGTGAGATTTTTTGAGTTGAGAAATGAATGATGAGCATAACTTAATAAAATTATGCTTTCACAACATTATTTCTCCCATTTCTTTCTCTAACTAACTAACTTCTCTCGTAGAAATATTTATTTCCAGTAACAGTTTTTGAGTTGTCGACTATTCAACATCAAAGCCTTATTAACATATTGGTTAGGACATTGTGAATTTGTTGAAGTTTATAATATCAAACGACCTATTCACATTTATTTTTTTGACATATGATAAGTTGACGTGTTTGAGTATATCTACCCCTCGAATCTTGAAGTTATTAGAATGAAATATTAAAACAAGAATTCCCATTGTGTTTGCAATACATTTCAACCCATTTCCAGAATACATTAGCATCGTTTTGAAGATGACACGCTCGTAGTCAAAACTATATAGTCACGTTATAAAGTTTTTACAATATAAGTGAAAAACATAAAGCAATGAAATAAGTGTTTTATTATACTCGGTCAGTTGCAAATTATATCATATTGTTAAATTTATTTAGTATCCTGTACATTATTGATGTTCCCAAATCAGTCCAGATTTCAAGTACGTTAATGAAGTGATTCCTAGTCCAGGCTATGAACCGGAAAATAAAAAAAAAACATGTAAGTTAGAATCAAAAATTTTTTTTGCATTAGCTCCAGGAGGTTCTCAAGATTATTCATACACCTTAAAACCTCTTGAGAACCTTAACCCCACCCATTGGGTCAAAAATGGCCCAAAATCTCCAAGTCTTGAATTGCATTTCCTACAAAAGAAGGTATTTTGGCATTTCGAGTGCACCTAGGTTTTTTTGGTGGCTGAACACGAATCCGTAACCAGATTTACTAGCAATCCATCGTCGGGGTATAAAATCGACGAAATTGGCCAATTTTGCACCCCTATATGTTTCTTGGGTCGCTGATTACGATTCCGAAGCCAGATTTACTCGAATATCATCGTAGGGGTGGAAAATTTACGAAAATGGCTAATTTGACACGCTTCTGAATTTTTATTATTTTTGCATCTTAAAAATACTTCGGAGTAAATCTGGCTTCGGAATCGTATTCAGCGACCCAAAAAACCCCCTTGGTGCATTTGAAATGCCAAAAACACGTAAATTGCAAAATAACATATAGGGGTGCGAAATTGGCCAATTTTGTCGATTTGACCACCCCTACGATGGATTGCAAGTGAATGTGGCTACGGATTCGTGATCAGTGACCCAAGAAAACTCCTTGGTGCATTCGAAATGCCCAAAACACGTAAATTTCAAAATAACGTATTAGGGGTGCGAAATTGGCCAATTTTGTCGATTTCACCACCTCTACGATAGATTGCAAGTGAATCTGGCTACGGATTCGTGTTGAGCGACACAAAAAAAACCCTGAGTGCACTCGAAATGCCAAAATACCTTTTTTTGTAGAAAATACAATTCGAAACTTGGAGATTTCGGGCTATTTTCACCCCCAATGGGTGGGTTTGGGGTTCCCAAGAGGTTTTAAGGTGTATGAATGATCCTGAGAACCTCCTGAAGTTAATGCAACAAAAAAATTTTGATTCAAACTTACACGTTTTTTTTTTATTATAGTTAAAATCCTGGTTCACACCTAACCTAACCTAACCTAACCCTGTTGACGTTAGAATTCAACAATGTGAATAAGGGACTGCGAAAATTCTATTCGCCTTACTTTATCACTTTATTGTTGGTTGCAACGTAACAGGGTGCCTTGGTAACACTCTCAATACTTATTGGAATATAGGCGTCACATTGTGATAGATACGGCTCGAAGGACCAGGTTTGTTTCCTGATTTTGTTGTGAATATCTATAAATGATAGGTCAATTTTGGATGCTAACACTATGTTGAATTAAGATACAATAGATCGGTACAAGGGAGTATAAGTTCTTGTTAGGTGTTATCATAAAAGAGGGTTGGTTTGGACTGGATTTCAGAGATAGTTGTTTACATTTATTAATAAAGCGTAACAATACTGACTGGTCTGTTCACATTAGAATTCAACACTGAAATTAAGATGCTACGAAATTTCTATTTGCCTTACTTTATTACCTTATTGCTGCTTGCAATGTGATGAGTACCGCTTGACTCCTTGAAAATTAGTATAATAATGTTATTCTAACCCCCTAGGAATTCACATTTTTATCATGTTTTACGTAATAAACATAGCCCAGCAGCAATCTCTCAATCTGATGGTGCGTACTCACTCATTCAGCATTTATTATTATATTATCTTGTGAACAAATATCTTTTTAACGGCAGTTCAACCAATCATCTTTTGGGATAACACGTAACAAGAACTCATACTCCGTTGTACTCATATGTTGTATCTTAATTCAATATAGTTAATGTCAGCATTTAAAACTGACTTATTATTTATACGAATTGAAACATTTCCACCACAAAATCTGACAAAAACGTGATTCTGATTCAGCCAACGTTGTTTCCTCAAATACTATACTCCTATAAAGTTGAAGTTCCAAATGAAGAAGTGATATATGGATATTCTTCCACGTAAAATCTATTTCACCAAAATAACAACTTCCTAGTGATATACATACGAGTACATGTTATTAAACTCTAAGGAGATCTCAAACAACGAAGCTTATTATACGTGTTTAATTTTTGAGGAGATGAGAACCTCAATTATCCTTTATTTCATACTATAAATAAAACTAAATCCCCGGCTTAGTTACTTAATATTACGACGGAAAGCGTCTTGAAGATTCTCTTTGGATTCTCAAACAAAAGATAAGCTCCACCTATGCATTTAGTCGTTCCCCATTATCAAGACGCATTGTTATTTTTAATAGATGAATCCACAATCTGCGAAACCATCTAAGCAGGGAGATCAAACCGAATCGCGACGAGTTGACGTATTACGCTCTACAGCTTATCGTGTGGAAAAGGAAACAGACCTTCTACTTAAAATTTATTTTCAGTATCAAATTATGTGCGTAGTAATTTTATACGAGACGGCTGTGCACAGACGAACACTCAGAGTTATTTCCGTAGCTTACTTATCTAATGAGCCACCAATTATTCCATACTTTGATACTTTTGAAGTGGCCATTTGATTTATTAACATGCACTCTTCAAGGTATATTTTTATTTGTTTTTCAATATTCACTTCCTCTCCGAATTGTAAATTCATTATGAGGACGATGAAAATTTCTGCCTCTTATTATGAAATGTCTAGAATGATTTAATGATCATACCATCATGTTTAATTCTACTGGGTATTCATAGCTACCTCATATATAGTGTGTCCAAGTTGAGGGGATATTGGAAACGATGATAGATACGGTTTTGATTAAAGTGGAAGAAGTTGCATACCCAAAGGACCATTCATATGGAAGTATAAAATTTCAGATACATTTCTGATTTCCATGTAATTTCGAAAAAACGGTATTTTTTGATTTTCTATTTAATTTTTTCTAGTATTACCGTCAGAGAAATTTTATATAATGTTTTATGAGGCTACATCAGTTTTGATACCCGAGATTTTCCGTTCATCAACATTTCAATTTTAAATACGTCTGATAAGGTCTTTCTAGTCCAGATCGATCAAAACATCATGAACTTATAGATCCAGGTAGCTGTTTCGCTTTTCTCATAGAGCTCATCAGCGGAACGAGCAAGTTTGTAATGTAACTGACCGATTTCTGTTCAAGGTAGTCTAACCGGCCAATAACGTGGTAAAAAGACCACAATATCTCACATGTGAGATATTTTGGTCTTTTACGATGTTTCCATGGTCGGTGTTCATCAAAAGTCTCATCTGTTATTCCAACACGAGAGATTCTAGGTAAGCGTACTAGACGAGCTTAAGCTGGTCACACCTCCATTGTAAAGCTCGATACCTGCCGAACTTTTTCCTACCAGACTTCATTTTTCTAACAAACGGCAAAGTTGTGAAACTTTTTGCCTAGTGAGGTCTTTCCTTATGCCTATAACCTCCAAGCCTTCAAGAAAAACTCGGTAGCCTATTTCCTCTCGCAACATTCCAACTCTGGCTCACATAATGTTCTTTGAACATTATAGGTTTCCCTTTCATGTAGTCGAAGTATAAAAAAAAGTTAAGTAGACACATCGTCAATACGACAACATTTTGAACCTTATTCCGGAACATAACTTAAATGTAGTATTCGCAAAAACATGAACGAATTTTTTCAGAAAATCAACCATATAAAAGTTTACCTGTGAAGAATATCGATGGTTCATATGGTGGTCAATCAGGGAGATCTTTGAATTGGAATTCAAAAACACTCTGGGTGCATTAATTGAATGTATCAAAAACATGCTTGAACAAAGTGAATCTACCGATACTAAGCTCAGGTAATTCCATGAGCAAGAGAACTGTCAGTATATAATTCTCACAGGGTGATCTATTATCACCTCTGATATGGAACATAGAGTATGAACTCTTGCGAAGTCTCGATGAGGAGGGATTCTATACCATAGGATACGCGCATGACTTAACCATCTCGCTAATAGAAAGAATTGTGACGGTTTTATGCTACCTAATGCAAGGAGCTATCAAAATAATCGATCGTTGTTGTAAAGAACAATATTTGAAGGTTAACTGATCAAAAACGAGCTGGTCTACAAGAAAAAGGAAAATATGCGATATAAGGCTACCTGAATTACTTAACGCTACCATCAGAAGTTGCTTACCGGGGTATAATTATCACAGCATGAAAAAGAACGTATCGTCATTTGACAGTGTCGGCGAGCGATCGGAACTATCTCCAAAGATAGCATTATGACTTTACATGATAGCCAAGAGATCCATGATAACATACGGTGCACTAATCCGGAGGCCCAGAACGGCGAAGTGGTGGATCTTTTTACATAGTGCGGTCTTTCCTTATGCCTATAACCTCCAAACCTTCGAGAAAAATTAGAAAGCCTCCTCTCCCAACATTCCAAAGCTGGTTCACACGATGTTCTTCGATTGTTCTAGTAGTCTAGGAGTCAGAGCGATATTGATGGTCTGAACAATAACCCGATGGCACTATGGTTTATCGATAGAGGACGGTTCAGTGACCAATTCATCTCACGGACCGAATTTTCGTCGACTGCTAGATCTCGAGATACAGCATTTTTTTTTAATTGGAGGTTAACCCTTCCCAAGTTGCGGTTACTTGAAAAACATGCCATTCCTATACACTTCCACCATGTGCCATCATTTTTATCGTATCCGTTTATCAGACCGACCAGTTAAAATTGGACCGAAAATGGACTGCAAGTTAACCCTCCCAAACCTGGTGGATAATGTTCATTGGTGTTGGCAATTGTTAACATACCCTATGCCATCAAAAGTTATCGGTACATTTCCGAGTAATTGGCCATTATTTGGACCAAACATTTTTCAAAATTCGGTCTGTGAGATGAGTTGGTCATTGAACCGTCCTCTAACGATAAACCATAGTACCATCGGGTTAATGTTCAGACCATCAATATCGCTCTGGCTCCTAGACTATAGGTTTTTTGTCTCGGGTAGTCAAAGAAAAGAAGAAAAAATAATAAAAAATTATATTGCTCATTTTATATACTTCCATATGAATGACCCCTCGGTTACGCAACTTTTTCCTCAATTAAATCTAACTGGCAAAAGGGTGTCAGTATAAACTAAATTAATGATATTATATTTCAAACTGCTACCTCATATAGTAGAGTATTGTACAATAAACAAATTAAGTAAGAAAAACAAAAAAATTGGACTGGAGGCGGAAACCATCTGGATGTTTCAAGCAATAAGATGTTATTTCTGGGGAATGCGGCAGATAACATAGTTGTACCCAACGATTTTTTATCAATTGTCGATATGGTCAAAGCTCAACTCAAATATTGGAGTGCACATACATGTAATGGTGAAATACACTGCATTGCCGATTATTCACGATTGCCAAACACTAGAAATTACACGAGCCATCGCTTCAGGAGAAATACCGCTTTAATGTTAGCTCAAGTAGCTAAGAGCAACATGGCAATTTTGATCACATGCAAATGAGATGATTGATATTCACAGTTTCAATTTCGCAAATATTCATTAAGTCAACTATGCGAATGGAATGTTTTCTTTCAATGCATTGATTCACTTTAAATTCCACAAAATCTGTTGATAACGGGATATCCATGACTGTTGAATGAAAATTAAATTACTGATTGTTAAATTTTAATACTACGAGGCTTGGTGAATTAATCAACACGAAACAATAAAAGAACACATTATTTTAGGTTGATTCATTTTTATTCTCCAGCTGGATACAATATGCCTAGCGGTTCTTCCAAACAGTAAGATTTCGAAAGATTATGTTCTGGCGATGACCTATATCTCCCTGAATCTGGGTCCGGGAAGTCATTTCTCCACGTTTGGAATGAGTAAATGTCGCAGAGGGCCTGCTGAATGTGGTGAATACGGAAGCAATTCGAACCGTAATTCATTTGTTTTCCTCATCGAAATTGCATAAGTGCACCTATGCATTGTCCCGATGGAAGAGCACCTTCTTTATTGCCAAATGTGGGCGTTTTCTATTTCGATTTCGTGCGTCCTTTTTTCAAATAATCAACATGGATAATTCCGCGTGCATCTAAGAAACCGTGATCATCAACTTGCCGGCGGATTCCACCGTTTTCAGCTTCTTCGGAGTCGGATTGCATTCAGAAAACCACTGTTTCCACAATTCTCTTGTCTCTGGAGTGTAGTGGCTGATCTGTTTTTTCAAGGGTTACCGACGCAGAAATTTGTCAGAATTGCGCCCGAGGAGCGTTCAAATCATCCATTCAGTCCACCACACTATTGCATCATCATCCTTTGAGGGGAGAGGGCTTTGCTCAAATGCACTTAGTCTACACAGTAAAAAATTTAGAGTGAAAATTTCACTCTAAGTAACACTAAAAACATTCTATATAGGTCCAATGTTTTTAGTGTGAAATATTCACTCTGCATCTAGAGTAAATTTTAATGGTAACTTTACTCTAACGTTAGTGTTAAATAGTCGCTTTATTTAGAGTATCTTTTACACTACAGCAGATGAGATGGAACATAACCCAGAGTTGGAAACAAATCTAGCTAGTGTTCAAATATACACTGAGAAACTCTAAATTGTGTGAATTAACAAATGTAAGTGTATCCAAATTACTATTTTAGTGTAATATTACATTCTTTGGTAAAAAAAATACCGTTTCCAGTGTATGTTAACTCTACCTAGTGTTGGATTTACACTGATTTTGGTAAACTAAATACTGTTTTTAGTGTACGTTAACTCTAGCTCTGCACTACCTAGTGTTTGGTAAATGAATAATACACTACTTGCAAATACAAAATGTTTATTTAAAAATAAATTTATGGCATAATAGGTACAACATAATTGACGAATATGTGGAACATTTAAATCTAAATACTATCGAATATATGATACATAAAAATTGAACAGTATTTTAAAAATAATATAAAAGGTTTGTATGACCTTGTATAATAGCTAACCTAATTGTTCGTATTCTTCATATATACAGTGTTGCTCCACTTTGGCCACCTTCGAGCAATGATCCTTCAGCTTAATAAAATTCATCATATAGGTTACCTGTAACATTTTATCTTTGAGAATATAATCCATTAAACATAAATTGACGAATCGATCAATATGACCCACACTTCAGATCGGTTCGTTAGAATTCCTATTTGACCTTCGCCACAGTATTGGCAATGTGGGGTCACAACTAAACCTTCACAAAATGGCAGTAAATGTAATATCAAAAAATAATGTACGATGTACCTCACTATTAGGTTATGTCTACTATGACTGACTGAGCTCAGTAATTCGAAGGCATTACTATTGGTATTTATTAGAACTAGGTGTACGAGTAACTTTCCAGTCGGTGGTGCCTCTGATTAATATTATGAACCAGAAATTAGGGTTAAGGCGTTTGATTTGAACTAAAACACATTTCATCACCTCTATCATTTGACTATGTCCAGTTTACTACTAAGTAGATTATATTAAGGAGAATAAACAATAGCACTTACCTTATAAGAACAAATAAAGCTGCACAGGTCACGATTGAAGTCCAGTAAACACACAACACAGGTTGAAGCTTGAAGAAAGAATAAACGCCGCTAACGTAACGCCAATGCGTGTACTCATTGTAACGTGTTGGATGCGGATTGAACCGAACGGCATTTCGCAATTGACAGTGTCAGAACACTCTATAACGTAACGCCAATGCGTGTACTCATTGTAACGTGTTGGATGCGGATTGAACCGAACGGCATTTCGCAATTGACAGTGTCAGAACACTCTAGTTAGTGAAATATTTCTATGCATTTGACACTCCTAGTGTAAACCTAGAACATTCGACACTAAAACAATTTAAATGTGATTTTGTAGTGTAAGTAATGAACATTAAAATAGTAGAACAACTCAACTAGAGTAGTTTAGTGTAAACAGCATCTCTCACCAATTCTAGTGTTACAAAAAATAGTCATTTAACACTTAAAATTCACTCTAAATTTTTCACCCATTACACTAGCTATTTTACACTGACCAAATTTTTTACTGTGTACTTAGTTGGGCTCATTGTTCGCCCCGTGGTCAGAAACCTATTCTATTCTGGCAGGTTTGTGGCCCGTCATAAACCCAGAATATTGCCAATGCGTTTCAATCGATTGTAGAAATGAAACCACGCAATTTATATGGCTGAAACTTGGTGTCTATTACGATATGATACTTAGTCAGAAATAAAATTGTGTAGATATTACGAATGTCGAATGTCATCTCCTAGATTTTGTAAGGATTTATGGAGTAACCCTCGTGGTCCTATTCATAAAATATAACAGTATCTAGCTATGTTTTCTACTGTCATTTCTTGTTATTTATGATGTGAGTTCTCCAGCAATTATACAGCATTCAAAAAGAAATATTCAATTTTCATTTCAAACATTGGCAACTTGAATTTGAATTTCTCAGAGAATAGTGTTCAGAACCGTCTTGATACAAGTAACGACAATTTTAAACGTTGATATAAGTATATAAGAAAAAGTATAAATGTTTCTAATTAAGTACCACCGTATAATTTTGGGAAAGAAGGGTCCCAGATAGGGTGTGCCGAGAGGATCGGCTTATACTTTTGCTACGCTTATGTCATCGCAGAAGCCGATGAAGAGCGCGCGCCACAGTCTGTCCAGTTGCGCGAGCTCGATTCCGCTATGTAAAAACCAACAACATGCTCCCCGTAAGAATCGATTTGAGGATTTTTCAAACCGATGCGATGTGATGTGAGTATGTTCACATGAACGCCACATGCATTTGTCTACGTCTTGCTCTATCTTGGAAGTGGACTATTGAAGTACAAATCCATGAAAATGAATCAGTCGGCATCAAAAAAAGGAAAGCGGCATTGGTCGCACAAAGCTGAGAAATCAAGACATCTGGGAAACCTAGTTCTCGCAACGGCTGCCCGTGAATTATAGAGGTCGGTCCAGTAATTGTACCTATCGCCAAGATTAAAGGACTATTTCTCTCTACAATCGGCCAGATAATCAGCGCACTGAACGATGCGCGAAACAAAGCGAATAGCATCGAGTATTCCAACGGACCGCTCTGATCAATAACTCGAAAACGTCTGAAGGTATGATATTGTATCTATAAACCAGTTCTGTGAAAAAAAAATTGATTCGTTACGCACGTCTCTTGTTAACGTAACTCACCAGGAACATAATCAACAAGCTTTTTTAATGAGTCTCATGTAAGTTCGGCATCTATTCATTGAATATTCATTAAGTAAACAACACGTATAAACAAAGGTGGCGCATATTTCATTTATGAAGGTTTGGGTCAGATCAACACAATTACTCGAAATCGCCTCCAGGAAACTTACGATAATGAACCATCATCAATAAAGCTTGTCATTTGTACAAACAACGCATATTCGCACGACCGTGAGCCATCCATTAGTCTACCGGCGTTAGTTGCGGTCTAGAATGACTGAAGGGTGAAGCAACGAACGATGATGTCAAAAACTTCAAGTCAAAGACTTGCTACAAGCAACAAAAAATGTTGACGTAAATGTACGCAAGCAAACATCTGCATTATGAAACGTTCGTGGGGAAACAAAGAACTTACCAATGATATATTTGTCTTCTTATATTATTATCGAAGTAACTAATTTGAAACGGTCAATATTTCAGATTTATACTTGACAATTTTCATCTGTTCTATGGAATATCAGTTATAGAAACTCACTATGAATAGTCATCATTAAAAAAATCGATGGTGGAAGCCGTTACTTTGTGCTGATCATAGTGATATAGTAAAATACTTATTACTTTGTTTTTAATCGATTATATTATATAAACTGACATGACTATAGTTTCTACAACTATAGCGTGTTATCTTCATACATTAGTATCGTTTTGAAGATGACACGCTAGTTGCCGAAACTATAGTCACTTAAATGTTTCTATAATATGAGTAATAAAAAATAAAGTAATAAGTAAAAAAAATTGATGATAGAAGCCGTTATACTCCTTAGTAATTTATCGTTATGATTTGAAAGAACAGTTACTTTGTTTTTATACCACTCTTAATAGTAACATGAAAATGTTACTATGGTTTCAACATCGAAGTGCCATTATCAAACAGATAAAAAATTACGAAGTAAACAGTAAACATTTCAAGTGTGATAGGAACTAAAGTTCAATGGGGTTAATAAGATTACAATGTAGAGAAAGGGATCATCGGAAATTCCGAAATACATTGAGAAATAAGAAACAATTTGTATATTAGGATAAATACTATTTAATATTCTAAGAATCCTTCTAATAGGTCTAACTGATCATTTAGGATATTTTTATAGGCAATTGTGAGACGTTATCAAATTTCTATAGCTTCTAATGTATTTAATTTGAAACCATTAGTTTAATCATGTAAAATGCTTAGGCTACCTGAGAATTAGGTAAGGTACGACCTGTGTGTGAAAAATGATTAGCAAAGGTTCAGTTTGAAAGAACCTTTAGTAACTTCCACATTATGCTATTGGAAAAGCTCATCATTGTTGGAACTGGGCCGGAGGGATTTTGACACCAGTTGTTTTTTTCCTGGCAAAATAATAAATTTGCACTTTTAAATCCATCACTCCTCGAAAATGTGAAGCAGTTTCCATCCAACAATGGTAGTTTATTTTAACTATTTCAGATCGTGGAATACGATAATATTTCTTTACCAGTTACCTTTAAAGTACACAGAGATTCGTACTCATATATGTGACAGAGAGTTTCGTGAGTTCATCGTCAACATGACCGATGGAGGCTGTAGAGAGGCTGAACCCGATATAACGCGGCAATCTCTCTGTCTAGATTGGTTTGAACGATGATATGGAGCAATAATGGCATCTGTACTGTATGGCAGTGCTAGATGCAAAATTCACCAGTAGAAACTGAAGCTATCATGTTGGAGCCCCAAGATTTACCTATTCTTTCAAAGCACTATTAGAATGATTCTTAGGATATTGAATAATAATTATCCTAACACAAAAATTGTTTCCTAATTCAAACTGTATTTTTCCAGGATCTACCTGTTATGGAATTTCCGATGATCCCTTACGTTATAATCGCATTAAATCTGTTATACTCTAGTTCCTATTTATACTTGAAATATTATTGATAATAAATAGTCCACTAAAAATACTGAAGACCGTTACTCATCAGAGTAAACTTAATTATACATCAAAATGTGCCTGTTTAAATACTATTTGGGGAAAATAATGTAAACAGTGGGTAACCCTCAGCTGGAGATGAATTAGAGTTTAATAAAATGTTCTTCCACTGGCCACTCATACCATTCTCTGCAGATGATGGAATCTTTAAAGATGAAGATGTTCTTGCAAATCTCAAATTTTTCGAAAATTTTTACGCCGAATATCTTATCAACAGTACCAGAGCTCTGATTATTTGCTACCATTTATTAATTCAATGATTCAATGATTTTTGATTGGATCAAAAATTACGCTGAATGATAATTCATGTTATCATGAAGTAACATAATTCGAACAGGATTTCCAAAAAATTCATTCAACACTCATTAGCATGTTGGAGATTACTCGAATATCTACAGAAACATTCTCTCCAGGTTCGAATTATCGATTTATATAACACAAAAATGTTTCTCAATGACTACGAAACGTATGAACAGATTGAATTCATTGATCGAGCTGCAGTCATCTCTTCATCTATATGAAATTCACAACAGATTTCCATGCATTTGCAACACCCACGTGGACGGTTTTTAGTTCCGAATAATAGCCAATTAATTGGAACCAACGAAAATGTAGAGCTTCAGATATTTAATCTTTGCACGAATAATGGAGTCAACCGAACTGTCTGTCCGGTTGAGTTATGGATGCGGGAATTTTTGTTTCATCACCATTATCAGCAATTGTAGAATGTGCCGAGTGATGACAACAGACTTTGAAACGTTTGCTGTTCATAGTCTAATAATAAATACACTTCGTCATTCGTCGTTTTCCATTATTCTATCAGAATAATTAAACTGGTGGGATGTACCGATTTTTCTCTTGATGAGTTAACAAATGCATTCTGTATACACTACTTTGTTGATACTATTGACCTGATTCTCCGAGTTACACATTAGTGACCATGGGACATCACAAAATAACCGAATGATTCAATGTCGTAGTAATTCATTTGTTGTCTTGTCGTTATCCGTAGTTCACGTAGGATATGACGAATATATCAAAGGCCTCAATATGAATCAATATGATGAGTGATGACAAACTACAGAAATTACAAAGTGAAGCAAATATTAATGAATTTCCTCTATATTATAAAACAAAATTGTGTGACGCGTTTCGTCAACGATGTGACTTTATCAAACACTACTAGTATCTTAAGTATATAACATTATATTCAAATTACATGCAAACTTCTAATAATAATGGAATTACCAACAATAAGAACTAACATTAAAATTATGATAAAGAAAAGGAAATATCTCTCCAGGATTCTCCCAAAGATACCATTAAGCTTGTGAAGACATTTTACTTAAATCACGAAAACACATTGATTCAAACAGAAATTTGCTTGGATCAAAATTATTTTATTTTCAATGATATGTTATTTATGAATAAAGAAAGATTCATTTATAGTATTGAAAATATTATACAAGATGGTCCTATTTACTAAGAATTCATTTATTGGTATAATTAATCATGATTCTTGGCACCGGTAAGAGTTATATATAAATTCTCCGGAAATAGGTCACGCTAACACATATATTCATAAATTTAGTGTTTACATGCGTTTCGGTCTCACGTTCATCATCAGAGTTACAATTTCGATTAGTCGTGTTTCTGTTCGTTTTGACGACACGGGCATTTTTAATTGAAATCAGTGCGATAAGGACGCCTTGTGCTTGATACAATTAGTTTTGAGTAATCACGTTTTAGACATTGATACATCTTCTGATGATGGTCGTGAAACCGAAACGTACGTAAAAGACGAAAATAATAAGCACATGTGTTAGAATGACCTATTTACCGATAATCATTATATTATTCATTGGTATAGATACGTAGATAATATTCTCACTTGCTTTTTGCCAACCATGAGACAATTTAAAACTTTTTAAATATTTATGAATTCTAAACAGCCCAATTTTCAATTAACAACAGAAATAGGAATAGATAAAACAGATATTTTATTTTTGTATTATTTGCGTGAAATGAGGATTTTTTCAATGGTATATGAGAGTATTAACGATAAAAAATAAAATTCACTAATGTGACATCGAAACACGAATTTCTCAAACGAAATACATCCAACATTTTTTTTACAACTGTAATTTAGAATTAATCGGCTAAGATATACTCTCTATGT
Source organism: Endomychus coccineus (assembly GCA_958510875.1). Lineage (NCBI taxonomy): Eukaryota > Metazoa > Arthropoda > Insecta > Coleoptera > Endomychidae > Endomychus > Endomychus coccineus. The sequence continues at coordinate 176,150,828 of OY294068.1, read as the reverse complement.
ACAATTGTACAGCATTAAAGAGTTTTTTACGGTGAAGAAAAGAATACGTTCACGTATCGATAGAGATGAAAAAAAAACTTTTTTGGCAGATTTACAAAAAAGATGTACAAATATAAGCAATTTTGCTATTTATCATAAACCGTTAACCCTTCCACGTAAACTTAGTGTGTTTCCTTCCAGCTAGAGTCCAACCAATTCCAAAAGAAGGGGGGAATGATAATGCTAACCCATTCCACTATTATCTGTGACCTTTAAAGTGATGAAGAAAGGAATTAACATCGAGATTATTCAATACCTAGAGAGTTCCAAAATTGTGAATGACGGGCAATTTGGCTTTCGTCTGCAGAGATAAGACATACTCGTATATGGCAGACATCTATTATAAAATATGGGGAATCTCTAACTGTAGCATATGACCGAGTCTGCACCAAAGTCTTCTTGGGAAACTTCTGTCTTATAGTTTTCCACCACAACTTGGTCAACTATCGATTTTTCTCTCACATAGATTTATCCATGTGGTGGTTGCCAAAGTCTCATCCGATACAATGGCTATTCACGCTGGTGTTCCACAGGTATGTTTCTTGGCACCAACTTTATTTCTGTTCCACGCCAATGATCTCTTGGATGTACCTCCGGTCTTGCCAACAGCTTCGCAGTAGACAGGACTTCAACCGCTTTCTCATTCTGAGCATCTATGTCATTCAAAAATAGCCAAATAAAGACCAATTACTCTGAAATGAACCAATAACTTTTGATGGTATACGGTTTCTTGACAATTGGCAACATCAATGAGCATTTTCCACCAGGTTTGGAATGGTTAATTCACAATCCATTTTTGGTCCCATTTAAAAAAGGAGACGATAGAAATTATGGCATATGATGAAACTGTATGAGAATGGTATGCTTTCCAAGTAAGCGCAAGAAGAAAAGGGTAAACCTGCAGTCAAAAAATCAGAAATTTGTCCGTGACATGAATTGATCATTGAACCGTTCTCTAACAATAAACCATAGTGAGATCGGGTTATCTTTCAGTCCTACCGTATTGCTTCAGCTCCTAGACTAAATGTCTTCCGGTAAGCTGAATTTTATGGCGCATCCATCATTCCGTGCGATAGTTCCATTTGAAACTCTTACTTATTCATATTGAATATAATTTCAACCATTACAACTAATTTACTTTCAATTTGGATGTTTTCATTAATTAACATCAGTGTTTATTGAAGAATATAATCATCATCATTTTTTGAAGTTATTTTGGCAATTGTTGCTTCAGATAATAAACTATTGGGCACATCCTACGATTTTGCTTGCGGTTTTATTACATTCGGAATTGGACAATAAAATGTGAATTAAACACCAATTCGCACTTAAATGTAAATTAAATACGTGTTAAATTGTTTTATTCACATTTTATTATTCAATATACCAGAGGAATTCAATCATTGGTGACAATTTAAGGCGGACCTATTTTAACGATTCATGTTGAATATAATTTCACAAGAACGCATTCACCGCTATTCTTGCCACTGCTTCAGAAAGGCATTATATCCTTATTTAATAATAAGAAGCTTTAACTTCCAAAGTGTGAGTTTCGGGCAAGTGTAGTAGTAAATTCAAGTTGGTATTGTTGGAATAAAAATATCTTTCTAGAACTCCTAGAAGATTGTCCAGTAAAACTGAATGTTTCCATTTATAGTCCAATATTATTTGAATTGTACACTCTCAAATGCTAGATTTCAAAACGTAATGAATATATTAAACAGTAAAATGTGAATTGAATACAGATTCACACTTTTATAATAATACTTCAACCCATGTTCCATCATACAGTGTATGAGTTATAAACTTAATTCTGTGAATACCACATTATTATGCTCTTTTCTGGAATTGAAGTAGTATTTTGTTTTAGGGAGAATATTCTTATTAGTTTATTCAATGATTTATAGATTTGATATTTCTCATATTCATTTTGTATAGCAGTATGCTAATATTTGCCTAATTCTTTTTCATATCTTCCTTCTAGTTATGATACAGTCGATCTACCATTTCACTTATGGATTCCATAAATTAGTTATAAGCATTCAGTTGCTGATTTGTCAACCAATTAAAATGAGGTAGATTAAAAAAAAAACTAAGCATATCCAAAAAAAAGTTATTTATCAATTTAAATACTTTTTGAATTACTTATATATTCAAGTTTTCGAAGAAAATTATCTATTTTTCAATTCGAAAATTGTTTTTTTCTGGACAACCTCATTTCTACCAAAGTTTGATATATTTCAATCATAATGTATATGAATTAATCATATTTTTATAAATTATATGTATTTTGTGATGCGTAAAAATTAAGGCAACCTTTTTGATGTACAAACCTGTTGAGAACTCGGAAAATATGCATGTTCCGAAAAAATTACAAGAGACAACAATTTTGAAGAATGTCTCAATCTATACTTCTGAATTTTCCAATTTAGGGTGTCGAAGATTCCCCATTTCCCGAAAAATGTTCATTTTTGGTATTTTCTGGAAAAACTAGGACCGAGTGCACTCAAGATAAAAGTAACGGAAACAAAAAAACTTGTATTTGGATTATAAATTTGTCAGAATTGTTCTGGAATCGTTCTCACCCTATCAACTATCTCGGGAAATACGTGTTATTTAAAAAATCTCACAAGAGTGTGAGGTTGATACTTTTCTAATTGGTTAACAGAGAAGCAACTAACAGGACCAGAAGGTTCCATCGAAATCGACAATAGTTCACGCAATTCCTAAACAAGTACAAGGGAATTGAAAAATAGTAAAATGACAACTCTTTTCAACTATAGATATTACAAGTCTTAAGCGCATTCCGCCAGCTACGCTAACATCAGAGGATCAAGTAGTATTTATCACTAGTATTTATGTTCATAAGAAGAAATAGGGAAGCAACGGTCTTATTATGACATAACATATTCGTTCAAAAAACAGATACGTTTGACTGTGAAACTGTTAACGGAGAAATGGCTTCCAGATTATTCAAGAATGTACTGGAACTAGATTTCTGAAATGGAAATGCCATGACCCGTCTGTAATGTCATGACTAGCTACCGCCGATTTTTCTGGGTTGTTATATCTAACATGATGAAAATGTACTTTATATCTAGTGCAAATATTTCGTTTTCCATAGAATTGATATTGAAATTTTGTTATCTTTCATATTTGAAATTTTCTCTAAAGTATTTTCTAATAACATTTTAAGTTTATAATTGGATTTCTGAACTGGTTTTATGCAAACTTTATTGGAAATGTTCGAAAATTCTTCATGCAAACAGGAATAACACATAAAACTTTTGAAAAATTGTTATAGAAGTAGTACTATGTTTGAGAGAAGTTTTTCTAAGTTGTTGTTCAATAATTTATTTTTTAAAGCCTTCTCGTATTCACATGGTATCGGTACAGCATTAACGTTGTAATGTTCACTTGTTCAGTTATCTGTAACAATCTGTAGATTTTCATCTTCAGCTTATGTAAACATATTCGACAACGACCATAAATGAAGGGTCTCACCCGAGCTTGGTGATTGGAGCCTAATCTAACTTTATTACACACGAAAAGTGCAATAAATTTGAACTACCTGAATCAATCAAATTCAGCAGTCAATCAAACATCATCTATCATTGCTTATTACGGTACTAAAACCGAAAGCATGTTCTTGAACATGAGTGATTGGTATTGATAATAGTTGAGAGGGCCCTGAATAAAACTTTGAGTGCACCTAGCCAAAGATACTTGTACACTATCCTCTGCTATGCATTTCAGGAGGTTTTGTATACCGCAGTGCTAGACAGAATCCTAAGATCGGTTTTATGATTAGATCCTTTATGTTATTGGCCGTGATGATCCGCGGACCTAGTCGGATTGACCTGGTTCAAATGGAGGCAGGACATTCACAGAGAAAGTGGGTTGAGACACCACTCTATCTCCCTCGCTTCTCGTACAGAAGGGTGTCACTTTTCCCTAATTTACGTCTATATTTTATTAGATTTCCGTGACCTGTAAAGATATCGGAAATTATCCTGATGCCTTGCCTACTCAACGAGAGTATCTCGCTTGGCCTACCTCATTGCCAAAAAGTGCTTTGGCAGTTCGGCAGCCATAATTGCTTCTCCATGCTGAGGCATTTTGATCTCACATATGATCACGCTTGATCTGTATACCCCCACTATAGGAGATACAAGCAAGGGAATCTTGAGTCTCTCTGGATAGTTTATCCCCTCCCTCATTCCCTTTTCTAACCTGAGGACCTGGTACCCACTGGCTATCCTGTTAAGGATCTCCTCAGTATCTGTGACAAGCCTTGAGGACACAATCTGGCTTTGCAGTGCGTTGAGTGCCGTTTGACTGTCTGAACAGATCCAGATGGTCTCATTTACCTCACCATAGTAGATTAGCTTCCCCGCACATTTGTAGATTGCAGGTATCTCGGTTTTAAATACTGAGCTGAAATCCTCCATTCGCACGGAGTACCCACCAAAATATCTAGGACCGCAAAAGCCTGCGCTGACTCTTGTGTATGTTCTACACTCATCCGTATACCACATTGTACCGTCCTCTAGCGGACATTATCTCATTCATTCCTCGAAGGGATGACAACTCTGAATGTCTGCTCCTCGAACCACAAGGCTTTAATTCTGTCCTGCGGTTGTAGTCGCTGCATTTGAGACTGTGCTCTAAAAAGACGGGATCCATCTGCATTCCATCTTTTTGAGGAGCCATTGCAGCTAAGTCTGTAGATCGCCATCATTGCAATATTCCTCATCGCCAGTAATAGTTGTCGTATGCCCAGCAAGATCCTCAATGCTTCAGTTGGTGTACTCTTCCTCGTGGACGTAATGCCTGTGAAGGAAAGTGTTTTTGTATTCTGTCCACATGTTTCTGAGCTGTGACCAGTTTTATTCTTCTCCACCATACGAGTACCACATGACTGGGTCTTGAGATTATAAAAGCTAGGTAGATTCACATCAGCTACTTAGGCGCCAAGTGCCAATTATTCTCTCAGATTGCCAAAAGACTATCAGAATATTTCAGCACCTAGTCTCCAGCTCCTTTTTCCAGAGTAGTTTTCATCCACGATGAATTCCAGTTTTTTTTCGTGTCGGCTCGATTTTGTACCTCCTGGAGAAGATGATAGTGTCGTTTTCTCAAGCTAAAAAGAGAGTTTGTTCTCTGTCCACAAGACAGAAATCATCAAGGCTCGTTGAACAAGCTCTTGCAAGGTAACCTCGTGGGCCCCTGTGGAGAGTAGGACGATGTCATTCGCATAACCTACCGCCTTAATACAAGCACCGATAAACCTCACTAGTAGCTGATCCACGACCAAAAGCGGAGACACAACGAAACGGAAGAGATACCGAATCTTGCCACGTCTCGGAAAGATATCTACCCTCAAGGATGTTCAATCTCTCCGATGCTTATTTATTTGAACTCCTTCAGGAGAGACAGACGAATTTCATCTTGAGGAGATGTAAGATTGAAATTGTGCCACACTTTTTCTGTATCAGGAGCTGATGAAAATCGTGACGATTGAACGAATGGTAGTTTTGATTATAAATGTGAAAAAGTTGAAAGTTGCACACCTATAATCAAAATTCCACACCATTGATGCTCATGAGGAAACTACCCAAACTTTGAATATTACATCAGTACAATTTGAATAGAGGCTAAGTCAAACGCATTCTGTTTCCATTTGAAGATATAGCAGGCGCCGACATATTATATTAGTTATGTAAATTCATAATATTGAATCTCGTGCATACTCTCATATGTATATTCGCTCGAATTTGTCTGCGATTATTTCACACAACTTCTCCTGACATTGAATGCAAACATCACGGCGAATTCGCTGGAAGAATTTGAATCGAACCGCTTAGAATTGGGAATGTCATGTTTTTCAATGATACGAAATCATTTTCAGAACACAAGCGAACCGTGGAACTAGTAGCTGGGAGGAATGAAGATTTCATATCATTTTGACTTGAAGCGATATTAATTTCAGAATATAACAGATGTCAACGAAGGAATGTATAGGAAAGTACGAAATATGAAAATAATCGTGAATGTGAAACTAAAACTTTGAACGTTAGTAATGACAATGCAGCCATATGATGCGAAGAGTATGAGAAGATAGTTCTTTAAGTTCCAGCTTGAAATGTTATGTTTATTGGAGTGATCTTTTCTGGGAGAAAATCTGAGGACAAACTACTCAACCTAATAGAAGGAACCAAGCAAACTATTCGGTAATTCAATAATCTTATCTGTGTAGCCCGAAAACAATTTTTTTTTCTTCACATTTAAGGTCGGTAAAGCGAGTAATATATTCATATATTACATATAAGTGTCCGGATATGATCTATTTTCCTAAAATATTACGAACTGAATAAAATTTCCGATTCTACCGAAATTAATTGAAACCTAACATTTCTTATTTGTATTTTAGATTTTGCATGGAAGATTAATATTGTAATGGAATATTTTGCCGAAAAAAGCATATATTACAGTTATTCCAGTTTTTTCCAAAGAATGCAACGTGTAGACTATAGAAATAAATTGACTATAACCTAGAGACATCCTGTATTGTAACGATTCTTTCACGAATCATTATCAAGTAGGGGCCCTGAATAACTGAAAAATGAACAGTTAGCAAAATTATATATTTTTTCGTAACAACTCAATACACCCTTTAAATAAATTGGATTCCGTAATTTTCGTTACAAAGCATTGTGTTTATGAATGGAACAAATGAACCATTACCCAAATTCCGATAATGATTGTCATATGTGGATAATTAGGATGTTCATACATATCATAATTCTCGTTCCGTATTGCTACCTTACTATAGGTATGGCTATCAGGCCTTGTAAAGCTATACTGTACCGCTCGCTCCGATGCACAAACTCTCATACTTATATAAAGATTCGTGAAAAATAAACTGTATAATATAAAGAACAATGTTTGTTTGTTTATTTTTTATATAAAAAGTGTTCTTCCTTGTAATTTTCTTTGATTTTTCGGGAATATTCGAATAATTATTTTCTAGGCATTAATTCAAATTTTTGTAATTTAGCATGGACATCGAAAACATAAACGTAACGGCACTCAAAAAATTCCATTAAAAAAAAGGAGAATTCATTGTAAAATTTTCCGTGTTTCTTCGGAGAACGATAAACCTTATAAATAATTAACAAATTCGAAATCACAGTTTTCCGCAAATTTCCCTGGTTTTTTGCTACTCTGGATCGAAATACGCGACTGTCAACATCTATTATGCATGAATCGATGATTACCAAAAATTACCAAATTTTTTCGATTTTCCGTGCATTGAATGAATTTTTCGGATTCGTGTTCAGAGACCCAAAAAACCTCCTACAACCCATTTTGGAGACTCAATTTTAATTTTTTGATAATTTAAAAATTATCTCAAGTATGGGGTTGAAAATAGGCTTAATTTATCATATAGGGGGGATTTGGGGGAGATTGAAGAGTCGCTCAGTAGTCGGGAACACGGTCGTATTTACAGGTCTGGGAATTCGAGGCTGTTTCCTATGTGAGAAGTAACTCCGCTAAGCGTCATCTGTTTCGTAGTACCAAAAAGGTGACGCATGAGTCGAGGAATGATCTCTGGCACGTATACAACCGTGTTCTCTGGCAACTATCATTGTTGACTTGTAAACACAAGGAATACCGGCGTTTTTAGAAAAAAATTACGAAACCGTGCATTGTGCCGAAATGCAAAACGGGGTACAAAAGTGTAAAGCAAGAAACTTCTGTTTTTAAAGTGCCGAAAGATGCGGAAATGCGAAAAGTGGATGCTTGCGATTCCGGATAGAAATCGTTTTAACGAGGTCTTTTATGTGTGCGAGCATGTATAACGAAAAAGGGAAGTTATTTTAGGTGAGTAATACATTTTGACAAGAGTAACAGTTCTATTCCTCTCTCAAATCAGAATAGTAAATATTGCGTTACGAGTAAAATTATTTTACTTAATAATGTGATTGTTGCCATACTTCGATCCAAGCGCTAGCTGGTGGCTGAGCGAGAGACTACGAGTTTGGCGACAGGTAAGAGAATCATGTCAAACATAGAGTTCCCAGACCTGTATGTACGACCGTGGTCACGAAAGACCCTCATGATACATAAAACATCATGCAAATAGAATTTTTCCAATTCGACATACTGCAAAAAATGTAGATATTCGACCTTTTTCTCCTGTTACCTCACAGACTGAACTACTAACATTCTCAGTAATAATCTAGATACAAAAAATTGCTATGAAATATGTGTAAGATTAATTCGAACGGTAATGAGTTCAATTATTCATAACACAACATATTCATTTTTAAACAGCATTGAATTCTGATGGAAAATTTGTTCGAAATAAGGAAAAATATGATGCTCGAATATTTCCAGACGAAAAATATATATGAAATATCATCCCTGTGCGATGGCTTCAGGTTGGATTCAATATAAAGGATTTTTTATGTACCTTAATCAAGTTCAACGAAGCATTCAGTCGATTTCAATAAATTCACGCATTCCAAAAATAAATCAGAGGGTTTTGACTGGTCCCGAATTCTTTTTACCAGATTGTATAATATAAAGCTCATAAAAGTCGCGACGAAACAAAACGCTCGACAAAAATCTAAAATTTCCCGAGCAGAAACGAAGCATATTGTGGGCTTGATGCATAGCCTCCTTTGTTATAACCGTTATAATATCGCATACACTATGGTTATCATTTTCTGCGGTTCCGCGACAAAAATTACCTGCAAATAATTCGTAAAACCTTCATAATTATTACCTTCTCCCTTTTCTGACTCTATTCATTCTCTCATATAATATGAATTATTATGTTATAATATAATAGCTTTCAGACTCCGTTAATATTACTTGTTTATCGTATTCTGTTTATTGCTTACATAGAAATATAGAAATTTTAGGGTGTATTTTTTACTGATTAAGTTCAACTAAAATGGATTTCTACAATTTTCTTATAGTATTCAGAAAAGTACTAATCACATGTACTTTATACAGCGTGTGTAAAAAGTATTGGAACATCGTCAGCGTTCATCAGAAATCTCGTCTGTTGTTCCACCACGAGAGATTCCAGGTAGGCGGACTAGACGATTTCAAACTAGTCACCCCTTCATTGTTAAACTCGAGACCAGCTAAATTTTTTCCAACCAGACTTTATATTTCTATCGAACAGCGAAGATGCGGAACTCTTTACCTAGTGAGGTCTTTCCATATGCCTATTACCTCCGTAACGCTTCCCACGTTATTGGTATAAAGAACGCTATAATGATTAGAATAACGATTTCTGCTCGGGTTATTGAATCATGAAACTCGTATTGACTAGGAGTGTCACCTATCTTTCAATAGGAAATCAATTGAATCCTTCGCGGATATTCGTTGCACGACGCCCGATTCGCGAGTAGAGGGTGGTTCGTGAAACGGAAATATGAGGTGGCCATTCTGTCGTGAATGTTTGTTGATGTAAGTTAGGTTTATTTTGTCTTTTGGTTATTATCAATCTGCCATTGGAAATTATTGACTATTTAATTTGATTTGATGTCTTAAAACATAATTCAAGATATGTACAGTCCCTGAATGTCGATATTTTTCAGCGGAAATAATTCTTAACAAACCTCTTAACATTCATGGCGAATTATTTTGTTATCTAGCATAATTCTGGGATAATCTTTTACATCCTTCGTAATTTTTCTTTAAGCCTTTTATGGAATAATTTGACGAGTGGACTCGAATATAAAGTGGTAAGCATAATAAATATTGTTGTGCACTTGCCTCAGTTGTTTATGTTACATTTACCCCTACTGTCATTCAGAAGGGATAGTTGTAACATGAGGCAAATAACAAAGTCAAAAGAACGAAGGAATTATGAAACAACCTGTACACAATTCATTTCATTCATGCAGCCTTGTTGAGACTTGATAATTCGAGGCGTGTCATCATGATCGGTAAAAACCGATTCACTAAATGCTGTTTGAATCAACTAAACATATTTCTGTAAATAATAGACCATAACTACCCCACCTTACCCATTGCAATGCTTATTATATCCAAAATAGATAAAAACCAATAATATAATCACTAGCTCATGTAACAAGAATAATGAATATTATTGAATTCCTTCATTGGTGTTTAATGAAGTGGAATAATTGTAATATGTCTCACTGATTAACGGTAGCAAAAACAGGCACACTAAGTGAATGAAAACTAATGAACTTCTAAATTGTTTAATTGCCGCCTTTCGTATAAACACTGTACTTTCAAATTGTTGATTATCCGAGGGTATAGAGGCTCTTTCACTATTTCGGTCGAAGTGTAGATTCACTCAAAGAAAAGGGCACATCGTATATTCAGAGCCACCTAGCTATCTGGCATATGGATGTTTAAAACCTCTCCAACCATTTTCAACGACCACTTTTATCTACATAGCTCTCATTTGCGTGTAATCCCATCAAAAAGATGTTGAAAAAAGTTCCTAGGTTGGATAGGATTCATATAGAAATTGGTGGAGAATATTACCAGGTTAGATAGAATGATGTTCCAATTTTCAAAGTTAATTCATTTCATAATATAATGGGATATAAATTCAAATCAAGTCGCTATTCTTCCGAGATAGATAGAAATTCAAGACACTTTTCGAAGCGCTTGCGGGAAATTTTGAATATGAGAGCGTTGGTCAAATATTCAATTATTTTATGAAAAATAATTCTATCGCAAAAGTCTATAAGTCAGCAATTACTTGTTGACATGGGGATCCCGCAAACCACTTCGGCGAAATTTTACCAAATGTAGCAATTTATAACGTCATGTCCTATGAACACAGTGTATTTCCACAAAGATAACAAACTCACATACATCTACTTATTATAGTTTAATGATTCGTGAAGACTACAGTACTTCTAACGAGTAGCGTAAGCCTCAATAATGAGGCCTCCATAAACCAAGATTTGTTCAAAAGTTTCTGTTTCACTTTATATTGTGAGGAATATTTCATCTGCAATTTATTTCATCAAGAGGGAATCCGCATTCTGCCTCCTTTCGAAATATAATAGAGAACAACAATTATTATTGGCAACAGAAAAAAATAAAAATAACAGTTCACGCAATATTGCCCCCAGGCAAAAGTTTTCATCCCGTATACTCATCCAAAACAATTGATTTCTGTTCAATAACATATTTCATGAAATGTTTATTATTTACTGGATGAACATGCAAATTTAAAATCCAAACCAGATTCGATATGAACGTATGTAACAAAATTTATGAATCGCATACAAAAATCATTACGAATTCAATTTATAATGCAAAACTTTCAAATGAAACTAAAGCCTTATGTTCACTCCAACGCTATATTATTGTTGAACATAATAAATGAATGATTAAATATGTATATACCTATTATATTCGAAATTGTATAAAAATATATTATTGCGTTCAATTTAATCAATATCCTAATTTGTAAGCCGTATACCTTGTTGCTCTCAAAATCAATTACATTATGTTTCGATGAGGTAAACTGTATAAATTATTGACAGAAAATGAAACTTACGACTCACGTTCATGATACTGTAGGGAAAACACTGATTGATCGAGTGCGTAATGCTTCTTGAAAAGTCTACAGCATTGTGTTCATTTATAATATCAATTCATTAAAATACGAATTTCGAACACGTCTGCAACTTACATATATGATGATTCAATAGAATAGTGTATTTCTATTTGAAAACTGAAGATGGACGTCAAATGTACCACTTACAACGGGGCTACCTCCCTACAAAACAACGAAGTTCCTATTCTTGTCACCTTGAAGCAATTTGCAATAAGCGCGCACATACGATCATAATAGATATTTACGCGAAAATCAGGAAAAAAAATCCACACCGATTAGAATACTTCCCTCATATTATGTATTGTGAGGAAAGTAAGAATACAAGATCATTCAATATTTTCAGATCACCTTAATTAGCCTTGATCAGCCTTAGTCGAAAGAGCATTCTGTAGATCAAGTAATTTTGTTAGAAAGTCATTCAATTGAACCAAACTTTACATTAATCCTCCAGTCGTATTTAAACAAATCTTCTTGTGTAGCGGTTCGACTAACTTGTTCTAACTAAATATTTATGTTACCGAAGCTAAATTCTATCTTAATCCATTTAAACTCCTAACTTAACATTTATTGATTCTCCGAAATTATAATCCTGAATTTATAGAACTTTCGTGTACTACAATTAAGGGTATAAATAAAGTTGGTGCTTAGCAACTCACAGGAAATACAGACTAAATCCTTGAAATAATTATAAAACTTCATTTCGCTTTACTTATAGGTATTTCGATGGTCATAGAAGTTATATTATACGGCAATAGACAAATTGTTAAAGTAACAGCGTAATTATTATATGATTCGTTTCCATAAACTTTCGTTTTAACTCATCTATGTCTGGAAAATGTAAAAATTACACTCCTAATATTGTCTATGTCAATTTTATATTTTCATTCAGCTATGTAGATATGCATTAACGGAGTGATGATAGAAACGCTTTATATGTTATTAAAATTCATTCCTGAAAACGATAATTATCATCCCGAATTTCTAAATTCCGGATATACAAAGGGATTCATAAATAATTGTACCTACGTTAACTGGAGAATCCTAGTTTGACAATATGAAGATTTAACACCTAAATAAGATATGTCTCCTTACTGAGTTGCAGGGGTGTATTTAAAAACTCCGAATAGTTTCTGTCCATCTAATCAATCAATCAATCAAACCGGGGACGGACAAGTTCAAAGCCCTTAGAGTGCGCTAGATTTCGTCCATTGTGCGCCCCTTGATACTAGACTCAGTCCAGCAGGTCTGAGACAGCGCCGAAGGCTGAAATTATGCATGGACTGATAATTCTTTCATGTTCTCAAGCGTGTATGCGCTGCTGAGGTGTTGTAGCCTAAGAGAAGCAAGTGCATTCTAAAAGGATATGGAAGGCAGTTTAGTCCGCATCTCCGCATCTACTACAACCTGGGTCATCAACGAAGCCCATCAAGTGTAGATGTTTGTTGAGACAACAGTATCCTATGAGGAGTCCTGTCACCAGTTCTGAGCCTCTTCAGCTCGTAGAGACAAGGGTTTTTGAGCGTTTGGACTAAAGCTCCGCGATGTGGAGCTTTGCCTACCTCATACCGTTGGAACTGCGCCAAACCGAGAGCCACTGCCCATCCAATAGCTCTCTGAGGGCGCAGAGCACGGAGGTCCATGAGAATCCGATCGCTGGATTGGAGCCAGGGGTGCCTAGGGAACCCCGAATGGCCGATTCATCAGCCACTTCGTTACCTTCACGCCAGAGCGTGCGGATACCGATACTGGCTGAAGTTTGTCTCTTCCGGCTAATTCAGCGAGGGTATCCCTGCACTCCAAATAAGCTTAGGAGTTACTCTATGGGCGCGAGCGGAATGCGCCCAGTGTCGCTAGGTGAATATATAGCCGCTTACCTCAGAAGTTTAATTTCAGGTTTTCCAGAGCACAGACCTCGGCATGGAATACATTGACGTTTGCACCTAGGGGAACTGAAAACTTCCTTCTGGTTGCGCACGAGTTGGCTTCGCAGTCATTCTTGGACCCATCCGTGAACCACACGAATACCCTAGCAGAAGTGGCTCTGGTTTATGAGGACGTCTGGTGTTTGGAACCTGAGTGCATGCGCATTCTGCTTCAGTCGAAGGATCGGGCAGCTCCCAACAGCCCAATCCCATAGTTTGTCATGACCGCTAGGCAGGAACGCACCGACCCACTGGACCAGACCAGCAAGCCGTACACCATACTCACCGACACTATTTTTATATGGGGCTATAGGGGGACGGTCCCCACCAAAACTTCCAGAACACGCGTTATCCGCGCGCAGGCAAGCCACTGAGCATTGTCCAACCCCAGACGAGACAGAACCCTTTCCGTCGCCGGTCACCCCACAGAGGCTGCGTAGGTCATAATTGGGCAGATCATAGCCCCTTACATCCAGTGTAGAACCCATGGCCGTAGAGCTTATGTGTTTGCCAAGGCTCTTCTGTATACCCTTAACGATGCCACAACCTTCTTCACCCGGGTTTTTGCCCATTACTTGAATACTGTTGGATATTTCTCTATTTATCATACTTGGCAATAAGTTCAAAAATTCAAATGTTCTTGCACATTTTAGGCAATTAGATAAAACTGACCTACGCTACCATTCTGGCGTTTGTTTTTATAAATTTAGGATACCTAAATTGAAGTAGATGAGATACGCCGCACTTTTCACTCATGTATATTCCATAAAAAAACATTAAGCTTGTTAGAAAATTTCTGGCGTATGAACATTGTAAATTTACCGGATGTTTTCAGGGTGTATTCATCATGGGGTGCCATGATTTGATGACAGCGTCATTATTCTGTCATTTCAAGTCTTGTACAAGTATAAACATGGAGTCATACACGATAGAGCAGTGTGTTTACATCGTTAAAATCTATTATGAAAGTGCATCTTCTGTAATTAATACATTTCGCAGAGTTCGTGATTACTTCGGTCCACATAATCGCCAAACGGAAAAAAATAGTCGTAAATTTGAAACTATAGGATCTGTTCAAGACGTGATTACACCACTACGTACTTGGTCGAAACGTTCGGCTGAAAATATTATGGCACTTCGGAAAAGTTTAGTTGAAATTCCAATAATGTCCATTCCGCTCCGTTCCCAGCAATTGTGCCTTCTTCAGACCACTAAATGACGAATATTAAGAAGAGATTTAGGTCTTCATGCGTATAAGATCCAACTTACATAAGAAATGAATCCAACTGATGACCATAGACAACGTCGTAATCGGACATTTTTAGCGATGAAGCCCCTTTCCACAAAAGTGGCTACGTGAACAAGCAGAACTGCCGTATATGGGGCAGTAAAAATCCAAGAGAACTCAACGAAAAGTCAATGCATTCACAACGTGTCACTGTTTGGTGTGTACTATGGGCTGAAGGCATAATTGGCCCTTACTTTTTTGAGGATGAAAATGGTCATGCACTTACGGTGGATGGTGAGCGTTATCGAATGATGAGGCCAGCGTTACGCGATATCAATTTCGACGATATGTGGTACCATAACACCAAGATGGTGCCCCATGTCACACAGCTAGGGAACCGATGCACTTATTGCGTACACAGTTCGATATGGGAGAATTCTTTCACGAAATGGCGATGTCAACTGGCTACCTAGATCATGCGATCTTACTCCACTCTATTATTTTATGTGATGCTAGGTGAAAAGCATACGTCAACAACTCGACGAACTAAAGAACGAGATCCGACGCATAATGTTGGATAATTTCTCCAAAAGAATTTTGTCATGTCAGGGGTGCCGAGGTGAACATTTGGCAGATATTGTTTTCCACCTATGATTGTAAGTCATTGTTTTACAGATTAGAGAGAAGGTATTGTGATGTTCTCACATAATGTGTATTTTATTTAATAATAAAATCCGGTAACTCTTAATGGAAAACCCTTTACATTTCATGATTACATAACGCCAGACCATTCAATGTTCACTGTATGACTATATATCTGGAGAACGTAAGGCAGGACAAATATTTTTTTTTAAATACATCACAAAGAGCTCGAAATAAAAGTTACCAAATGCAGATTTTCATCCATACACTGGCTCTTGGAATATATATTTATGTTGATTCAAATATTTGAAATGTATCCAATTACTTCAGAAATATTGATTTCATGGAAACTATTAATGAATAAGTGGGGATAAGAAAAACAAAATGTTCGTAAAACATGATTCGATTAGTTTAATAGCGTTGTAGATAATCTATTGTTTGAGTATTCATGAGCTTAATGAGGTATTTTATAATGTACCTTGATACTAAGGAATTATCAAATTATCTTACTTTTTCCTAGTATCCTGTACCTGATTCATAGCACAATTTCGATTAATTACAGTAGCCACGGTTGTAATATAGGCCCCGCGAAATATCTGAATGCTCATCAATTTGGTATAGTTGCATCATCAGGTATTTTATGACTTTAATAAATCACCTCGGTATGAATTCGATATTAGAACATGTATTACTATTAGAACATGCAAATGGGCGGGCCCGGTATCGTGCCCATAAATTAGAATTAGTTTGACTGTATGGAGGACATCTCTAAAGCGCACGAACTTCTTTAGATATATTCGAACTTCTACATTATATAAATGCATTTCGGAGCATCGCAAATTCAGTGATGTTCTACTTTGACTGCATAAAATGGAACGCAAAAATATTTCCATTCAATTTTATGTATTACCTGTCTGCCGAATTCTGATCATACAGTGAAGGTCTCAATATATCATTCAGTAGCGATGAACAATTAAACTAGAAATGTGTCGCCGCTTGGAGAATAGATAAATAGTGTACGTGGCAAAGTTACTATTCGCAAATAATTTAATTTAATAATACAATTATTTCACATTCTGAAAAATACTTTTCGCATCCATGTAGGTAAAGATCATGAAACAAATTACACAAAGTCAAAAGTCTTGAACCCCCTATATATTAAATATTTCGATTAAGTCCGATTATTTTTCTTACTGTGTTAAAAAGTATTTAAGGTATAAAAAAGAGATGTCAATAATGAATCCTGACTTTATTATCAATGTTTTGACAGAAGTGGCAGTGAAAGCATATTCAGCCAAGTGACTAGTGTATTGATTTCTTTTGAAAAAGCAAGAATAACTGCTTTACACGATGGGGGGCAGTCTAATCATCAGATCTCAGAAATGTTGGGCATTCCTAGATCATCTGTTGTGCGAATAGTTCACAGGTACCAAGAATTCGATACAGTGGAAAACAGACCATGTAGTGGACGTCCTAGGGTGACTAACGAAAGGTAAGATCGTTATTTGGTGCAATATGCTCGCAGACACCGCACAGCTTCAGCTTCAGCTCTCAGAAGCCACTTTCAGCGTACGTTTCGTCGTGTTATATAGACATCCACAGTTCGAAGAAGACTCCATCATGCTAATTCAAGTGCTAGATGACCATTA
The DNA here is from genome assembly GCA_958510875.1 of Endomychus coccineus. NCBI lineage: Eukaryota > Metazoa > Arthropoda > Insecta > Coleoptera > Endomychidae > Endomychus > Endomychus coccineus. The sequence goes on along the minus strand of OY294068.1, from coordinate 176,133,716 downwards.
CGGGTCCCCACTCTACTTCCAAGACATCGTCTGCGATGGGCGCGAGAGCACAGGGGTTGGCTCTTGCAGCAGTGGAGGTGGATGTTATTCACAAACGAAACCAGATTTGGACAGGTGAGTGATGACAATCGGCAAAGAGTCTGGAGAGAACCAGGTCATCAACAGCGACTTAATTTTCCCTGGGAAGTTGCTCCCTATCGAGGGGGTACTGTAATGTTTTGGGGAGGAATAATGTTTAACCACCGCACCCCATTAATTCACATTCCACAGAATATGGTCAGCCAAATTTACATCGAACAGGTTATTACGCCCATTATCTATCCCATACGTAACGAATTAGGCGAAAATTTTGTGTTTATGAACTACAACAAGCAGGACATATCAATAGATTGAATTGGCCAGCCAACTCGCCGGATATGAATCCGATTGAAAACATGTGGGATTACATAAGTAGAGCCATTCACAATCGAATTAACCCAACTCAGACTGCAGATGAGTTAGTCGTCGCGGCGGTAGAGGAATGGAACAATATTTCACAATACACTATAAACCGCTTGATTATTTCAATGCACAGACGTGTCAACATGTTATTCCAACGTGGAGCAGGTCATATGGACTATTAGTCAGTGTACAACATGTTCCATTACTTTTTTTATTCAATAATATTTTACAACAAATTCACACATTTCTTACTTTTCAATTGTCTAAGTAACCCAGTTGTTGTAAAATGAACCTTTCACAAGAAATAGATTGAACAAACAATATGCTTTGATAGATATCTTTTGTTTTCTAACAAAACATTTCATTAACAAGACTGAATGAGCGGCCAAGACTTTTGACGTTTAGTGTATTTATTTCATTATCTTTGAACAATTGAATAATATTCAAATTATTGATGTTTTTATGAAAATGTACAAAAACAAATTTTCCCTTCCTGGGAATCAAACCCAGAGTCTATCAAGTCGGAGTCAAGTGTCCTAGCCACCAGACCGCATCGCTGTTTGCTATAAACTATTAAAGCACGATTTAGATAATTGTTTTTGTTGAACGATTTTGTTGAAATCACTTTTAAATCAACATAAATTTACTATAAAAGTTTTGTATTGATTCAAGGTATACTTTGGGAGTTCTGATATGTTTCAATTTTCAACTTTCATCTTCATTAGATGATTTCCCTGGAAAAAAATAGGGCTTGTCGACGAACAGCAAACCAATTTTTGTCAAAATTTGAATACATAGGATCTTTCGTTTTTGAGTTATCGTGTAAACAAGCATTCCTTGTCATACAGACACACGTTACTTAAATACTATGGTGATGAATTTTTGCTCTAGGACATTTTTTTGAGATTTTATAAATAGCTTAAGTAAATGGAGTGTGAAGAGTATAATAATGGTGGTAGTAGTACTAGATACATTTTCCAAAGGTCAATACTAGAACCCTTATTGTATCACTACCAGAAATTCCCGTGATTGCCCGGGAAGGGAAGGTTTTTCGAAATTTCATGTAGACAGTGACTTCCCTCTCAGTTTGAAGGTGAAGTTGGCGAAATTTCATCAAGATTAGAATAAAACTGATTTAAGAAGACTGAAAGAGGGATGTGGTAGTATTTTAGGAATTCTAGATGAACAGTACCTCTCATCTCATTTCGAAGGTCAAGTGCGCTGAGTTTCATCCACATGGGGATTAAAACAAACAAACATTCTTCTTTGTTATACATATTATAAGAAGATATGAGCAATATCATGAATAATCAATGATGCCCTCAAAATATACTGTTTTAATTAATGTAATTGAAAAGAAGTAGCCTTTGCGATGATGTAATATTGCACTAATAGTAAATACTCAATATTTGCAAGTGCTAGTGGCACATTAGAAACAGTAATAATGTGTATACAAAACTAATATAAGACAAATCTATATATGACACTGAACTTTCTAGATACGGTGAAAGGAACAATTATTTGTAATGCTCGCAGTGAGAACAATATCAACACAGTGCTATTTTGTTTTCAGTTAAAATTTTAAAGTCAACACATTATAAAGCACTCTAACCTCACATTTTCCCTGTCAAAACAACCAACAAAGTGGTAGCTGCACACAGCAAAGAACCTAATAATAGCTCTATTCCAACTTTGTAGGAAAATGCATAACAGACTGTTTAGAAGGAAGGAGACCTATTACTGTAATTGGTTAGATAAACTTGAGATATTTCAATGAAGTTAGTTCATTTTAATATATACTTGGCAACATCTTTAATATCATCTTGTACGAGGTAGTTCATAATTCGATATTTCATATACATTATGTTTGCGCGAATATTTTTATATAGTTCTTCATATATTTATTTGTAATATACCTGCATCATCCCATTTTAAAGAATTTTACATGTTATATTATTCAGTGCATGAATATAAATATAAATCTTATATGCAAAGTCGACCCGAAGATAAAGTTCATATAAGCTATTTTTAATTCAAGATTCGATATTTACTTATTTCATTTCAGTTCAACGGAGTTCTAAGATCTTTATGGTGATAATTGAAGTCTAATTTTCTTGACAATTATGATTCGTTTAGGTAATGTTAAGTTGAAATTCACGTGATGATTTTCTAGATAATATACATATTTTTTTTAATAATTGGTGCACAACCAATTCCCCCTGTCCTAATTCTCAAAAAATAATTTCTATTGAATTTAAACCATCGTTACGACAATCAACCGATATTACTTTCCGTGTCAATTGTCTGAAATATGACAGAAATGCCAAATTTTTAGGCACATCCATTGATGAACATATTTCATGGGAAAAAAATTTTTTATGTATTTTGTCACAATAATTACAATCTATATATTATCGGATTTTGAACTCAAAAAATAACTTAAATATCAAATGTTTAGAGAATGTTTATTATGTTATGTACTATCATATCGTTGTATGGGGTCTGAGCACTGAGGCAGTAGGACTATTTGAGATGCAAAAGAAAAAATGAGGCTCATTTTTATCATGAAATTTGATGATTCGTGTAAGCCTTCATTCGAGAAACACGAAGTTTTTTCGCTAACTTGTATAATGTATAATTAAACAGAAATCACTGTTACCAATACATACAAAGCGTGGCACAATAACTAAAATACCTGATAATCATGAATATTCAACAAGATACAAAGATAACTTGACATTGCCATCAATAACTCGATTAGCAAAAAAAAAACTATATATACAGCTTCTGAAATATATATTTAGCCTGTCTTTGTGATCGCTTATTTCAATTTAAAAATGGACTGAAAAATGTTTTGAAGAAATATACTTTCCATTCTGTTGAGGAATTTTTAGGGCACGTGGACGAAAAAAAAATAACTTATGATTTTTTTTCTGATCTTCACGTTTTGACTCGCTTCTGGGCGCATTTTATGGTCATGCATAATGATATTATCTGAGTAGTTTTGGTAGCAAAATAATGAATATAAATATTTTATTACTGTAAGATTTAATTAATATTTTAATTTGTTTTATTATCATTAACTGACGTACCATTATTGTATATATGTAGACTATAAATGGTCAATAAATATCATATCGTACAGTATAGTTTATTTCCCTTCAATCATTTACAAGTTTAAAAATTTAAAAATTTTGAGATTTATAAGTATTTGAAGTTAACCTTGGATAGTAGGTAAGTATATGTACTCATTTTAATTTAACAAATGAAGAATGACAAATTATTAAATATTAAATTAATAAGAATTTAATAGCGCTCTGATGGCTCTTTTTTCTGGTAGAAATATTAGGTGAGCATCAGCGGATGCTCCCCACAATATGATACCGTATATTGCAACACTGTGAAATTGAGCATAATAAGAAAGTAGAGCGGCTCTTTCGTGCACAATGTATCTGATCCTCCGATGAAAGTTTTCTTGTTGTTTGACCGGTATGTAATGTCCATTTGCATGTGCTTTCCAATGTAAAATCAAGTAACTCCATACTGCGTGGTTAGGATGGTGGTTTCGTACTGAAAATAGATTTCTGCGTCTTATCTTCATTCAGTATAAAGCCCAACCAGACAACTGCGTCCCCCTTATTCTTCAATGTTTGTAGTGTTTTTGCATTGTTAACTTAAGTGCTATCGTCAGCCAGTACGCACATTATTTCCGATTCAACATTATACATAAGATCGTTTATGTAGAGAATAAACAAAATTGGAGCCAAAACGGGGCTCTGCGGTACACCCAGTTCCACTAGACTATATAATGTGAAACATATAATCCAACAATTATTTCGATATATTTGGTTCAACAATTTATAGTAAGAGACAAAATTCTCAGAAAATAAATACCTATATATTGTGGAGTTTCTTTCGACTCGATCGATTGATTTCTTTTTTTGTTAGCAATACAGTTTACAGTATACAGAAATGTATTTTGGAACATGACCGAACGAAAAGATAAAATAAATTATGGAGTAGTGGCACAAAGAAGAACTCTTTGATTTACTATGGATACCTGTAACAAAAGAGGTTGCAGTTTCAACTAGTTTTCAATCCATAATTATGCCACTTGATATGTAAGCAAGTAGACAGGTAAAATATGCCATGCGAAGTGTTCAAACAACTGTGTTATATTGTAAAACTGATATGAATTAATTGGTCCCTACAGAGACAGACATAGTCAGTCCGATAGTTGATTGTACTTGCAACAGCAATCTTTTCTCTCCGAACATATCCACCTACAGTTTATACATTCCAACCTAGTAGAATGAGACACACATTGATTAGTTCTATTATCAATCAATTATTCCTTTGAATAATTGATGCTTCCAGATTGATGAATCCATTAGTCATATTATGTATAATGAAGTAATTAAACAAAATGAAATATTCCGGTCAATAAATTATGAATGACCTAATTACTTCTCTGTAGATAGGCATTAAGTTCCCCTGTTAGTTAATTATGTTAATGGAATATATATCTCAACTCTTCATTAATTGTTTTGCTTAGTATTCTTGCAAACAAGTTGAAAATAAAAGATGCATATTCATGCACCATGGAATTATCGTATTATAGCTTGAGATAACTCAAAATTTCTAAAAGTTTCAATTTTAATACTCACGTAATTTGTTTCAATGAATGATATATCTTTCCCAATCAAATGGAATAATTGAATTTCTTCTAGTTATGTTAGTCAACATAACAGATTATCATAAACATCTTTCATGATTATATATATCCATAAGTATACAATGCAGAATCTGAATCTTCCATGTAAAACTCCGACAAATGTTCCTGGTTCCCTCAAGGAATAATCGAGGACCACTAATGACCTGATGATGTGAATGAACTTGTTCAATGGGTGGCAATATTGAAGTCAATTCTAATTATGGATTGACTTAAATCTTCATCCCATCAAAAATCGTTCATTTTACATAATTTGATTGACAGGCAATCTATGAATCAAGTGATTTGCGTATATACGTAAAGATTGATTTCCAATATTGTACATGCAATTTGCATCATTTCATTACATATCCTTAATCCCGATGACTCACTATTCGAACTGAAATTCTACTCTTATTTTCTTCATATATGTTTGCGAAAGTTTTTTCTATACTTTGACTACAAGAGAGGGAAACCTATAATGTTCGAAGATCATCGTATGAGCCAGCGGTGGGACGTTGGGAGAGAAGATATGCACTCGGATTTTTCTTGAAGGCTTGGGGGTTTTAGGCATAGGGAGAGAGCTCACCAGGCGAAAAGTTCCACAACTTCGCTGTTCGATAGTAAAATGAAGTCTGGGAGGAAGAAGTTCTCCGGGTCTCTAGCTTAAGAATGGAAGGGTCGCTAGCTTGAGCTCGTTGAATCCGCCTATCTAGAATCTCTCGCGGTGGAACAACAGACGAGATTTCTAATGAACACCCACCATGGAAATATCTATAGAAACGGGAGAGATCGACCATTTTCTACGATGTTCTAGAGATGTCAATGAATTCGTGGGTATGACAAGGTCAATCAGACAAATAGCTCTTTTCTGCATAGAATCCAAGAACATCAGCGCATGTTTGAGAGCTGAACTCCAAACATGTGAACAGTACTCCAGGACAATATCATACCATCATTGGATGGTATAGGACCTCTAGATGAGAGAGAAGCATGAAGAGCACCATCATCTGCAAAGCTGTGGAGGTAGTCACTGACAGCAAGTCGTTGATATGGAGCAGAAACAAGGTTGGTCCCGAAACAGATCCCTGTGGTATACCAGCGTTGATAACCATTGTATCGGAAGATACTCCGTCAACCACCACATGAAGTGATCTATCTGAGAGAGAGAGAGAGAGAGAGAGAGAGAGAGAGAGAGAGAGAGAGAGAGAGAGAGAGAGAGAGAAGTAAGTATATAAGTTTATACCTCTCATTGAGTTGTTTTCACAATTTCCCATTTTTGGCATGAGTTCTTCTAATGTTTAAAAATACATTATTTAGTATGCATGATTTTCGGAATATTGTTTCCAACACCATTGCGAGCATCTCCAGTGGGCACATAGAAGTAATTTTCGAAAATCTGCACTTTAAGAAATACTTGAACATTCCTAAAATTGGTAAATATAACATTGTTCCATATCCTCATATGAGCTATTCGCAAAAATACTGACAAACTTTCGATATGATTGCATCCTATTTGGTCAAGCAGAAATATAATTAACAAACTCCCATATCGGCCTTTATGATTGAAAGGATATAAAGGAGTCTCAACGGCTATATTTTCAGGTATATAAATAAATTCTGGAGAAAAATTGTTTTCTTTCCTACTATGGATGAATCAGAATAACCACATACTGAACCTCGTTTTCGACTTCGGCGTGTTGGATTTTTCCCGTGAAATGTGAAGGCAATCAGATTTATCATGGCAATAAATTTTTAGATCAAATTAAAATAGCTCAGAATATTTTTTTCTTCAATAGAATATCTCATTGATATTGTTGAAAGTTACTATGCTTCATGTACATTTCAGTCGCAACCCAACAATGAGAAATTGTCGATCTGCTTGTAGAAAATAAATAGGTTTTAATTGATAATGCATGAAAATATTGAGAACAACTTGTATCACATGAATCATTTGTTACCTCACTGTTAATCATTTACCGTATAGAGTATGTAGTACCATGTATTCATAATGGAAAAGCTATTCAAGGTATCTGCTTCTTGCGAACTGTGGCAGGTGGAAGCTGATGCGATTCTAGAAGAACGTGTCACGAATTAATCCTGAATGAGCAATTAGAAGCCTTTGAAATTATACACATTTTCGTTTATAAAATTATTTATAATGTAACAAGCTCGATATGGAATCGTTCCAAAGTAGCTGTTAACCATATATCTAAGAAGACTATATGGCTGATGTATTCCATTGTGTCCGCTAGGATGCGCTGTTTTAAAAATGGAGCTTGCAGATGTCTGCGCATGAGCGAGTACTAACAATTGGGCAGTTGTTTGTTCGTTATTTTATTTTCGCTCTAGTTCTTAAGGGTGTAGAAATCAATGCATCCTGAGAAATTACACTTGCTTATTTCATTATAAAGGCACCAAATGACAAAGAAAGAGCCAATTTATTGGGTATCTGTCAACAATTATCAAATGAATTGGCAAACCAAATGACGGAAGTTTTTCGAGAAGGCTTTGGTGCCAAACTTGGTCAAATATTTTGGAGATTTCCAATAATACAGTTAGAGATTCTCCATGTTCTTTAATAGATTTCTGCCAAACATCTGTTTCGTAGGCAAGCAGGTCTCTTGTTGATCTCTGCTGATGAAAGCCATATTGCCTGCATTCACGATTTTGGAGCTCTAGGTATTGGATGAGCTAGATGTTGATTGTTTTCTCCATCACTTTAGACATCACAGATGATAGTGCAATGGGTCTATAATCATTAGGAAGGGTCTTCTTCCCTTTTTTTGAATTTGGTTGAACCCTAGCTGTCTTCCGAAACACCAAGTTTGTATGAAAGGGTAAATAACCTGTAGAAAATTAATGTTAATTCAGGGGCACATTCTTTGAAAACGACAAGTGGAATTCTGCCTGGCCCCAAAGACTTTTTGGTATTGAGCAGAGTGCGCCTAATTGTGTGCTAACGAAAGACAATTTCAAGCATATCGATGGCAGCAATATTGGGAAGGTTCTTCCCTTGTGGATCTAAAGTGGAATTTGCCGCAAACATTGAATATATCGTGATGATGGTATTTCAAATTACGGTGATAAAAGGAAAATAGAAGTAAATGTAGGAATAACAACGCTTGACTGATTAGGTCAATATCAACTCGCACGATTATATTTCCTCGAATTTGTACCGAATGAATGAATAGTTCTCTTATTACGTTCCAGGTTCTCTATGATTGTTTTCGCTTTCAGCGTTGCGTTTCGAATTTAAATGATATTTTAATGAAGTAGGTACGACTTCATGAAAGTTTGCAAGCTTCCTCTGAAAATTACCGTTTGTGAACTATTTGCAATATATCCTTTGAGTTCAGTTCTATGCTTACTTTGGCTTCAAACGTTTAGGCTGTTAATATGTCTTTATCTGATAACTAAACGTCGCTTGCAGAGGTATCAACACAACAGTTAGTTTTGCAGCGGGAAACCGTACAAAGAGCATCGATTTCGTTCTCTCTAATCATCTCTAAATCGGAAATAATACGAACTCGCTTCATTCGAACTGAGGATAATTTTGTACATTTCGGTTCATTTTCAGTCGATTCTTCCTAAACTACGCAGTTTAATGAATTGCGCGAATCTGAACAATGTCTACTAACTACCGAAATGTAATAACTATTTCACGTGAACTGTTTCATCTCTAAGCGGTTACATTTACTGTCAATCCAATAGAAGTAAATGTATGGATGAAAATCTTTAAGAATAATAAAATGTATTAGCTTATGCATCTCAATTTTTAAAAAAAGCCAGTTTCAAGTAATTGTCTAAAATGTTCACGAAAATTTGAAATTTTTTCTTTTGATTAAAAATTATTCAAAGTGGAAAAATGCATATTAAAGCTTAAAACCATGAATAGTTTGTGATGTATAGATAACGTGACCAGACGTCTCGTTTTGAACAGGACTGTCCCTTTTTATAATTACGAGTCCCGGTGTCCCCGAAATGAACTCTGGGACGCAAAATTGTCCCGTTTTCTGAAACCGCTCGAAACTATGAGTAGTCGAGCCGGCCGGAAGCGAGAAGTGTGCGAGAACGAGACCGCGTCGTCGGTCAACTCGACGATAGCCGAGAGTGGCCAAGACCTTTGTAATGGATTAATACAGATTATTTCACTAGATTCCATAAGTTAATTCAATAAATTGCTCTACTTTCTTAAAAGAATAGCTCGAAATGACTTGTGCTATACGCTAGATAGTTACCAAATGTAGATTTTCATCCATACTGGCTCTTGGACTATGTGACATTTAATTCCCAGAGATATACGTATCTCATTATGATCGACTGGAAATAATTGGGAACTGTGAAATGGTTCAGAAATCAAAATCAGTTCAAGTCCATAAACCTATCAGGAAACAGTTTATCGGAAATCATCCACTATTCTTTCGTTAGTAGAAATCAATAGAATCTGACTGTATATCAACTCACGTATATACAGTTAATTGTGAGTTTATGACTTTCTGAGCAGATCTGATACATGAAAATTTACACCACCTCATAAAGAAAGAAGAAATATAAAATCAGAATGTTTTGAATCATTTTTCCCTTCCGGTTATTAGTTCAGGCTGTGAACCGGGATTTTAGCTATAATAAAAAAAAACATGTAAGTTCGAATCAAAAAATTATTTTTGCGTTAGCTTCAGGAGGTTCTCTGGATCATTCATACACCTTGAAACCTCTTGGGAACCCCAACCTCACCCAACGGGGGCGAAAATGGCCCGAAATCTCCAAGTCTTGAATTGTATTTTCTACAAAAAAAAGTATTTTGGCACTTCGAGTGCACCTAGGAGGTTTTTTGGGTCGCTGAACACAAATCCGTAGCCACATTTACTTGCAATCCAACGATTCTGAAGCCAGATTTACTCGAATATCATCGTAGGGGTGAGAAATTTACAAAAATGGCTAATTTGACACGGTTCTAAATTTTTATTATTTATGCATTTTAAAATTACTTCGGAGTAAATCTGGCTTTGAAATCGTATTCAGCGAACCAAAAAACCCCCTTGGTGCATTCGAAATGCCAAAAACACGTAAATTGCAAAATAACATATTAGGGGTGCGAAATTGGCAAATTTTGTCGATTTGACCACCCCTACGATGGATTGCAAGTGAATCTGGCTACGGATTCGTGTTCAGCGACCCAAAAATAACCCCAGGTGCACTCGAAATGCCAAAATACCTTTTTTGGTAGAAAATACAATTCAAGACTTGAAGATTTCGGTCATTTTCGCCCCTAATGGGTGGGGTTGGGGTTCCCAAGAGGTTTAAAAGTGTATGAATGATCCTGAGACCCTCCTGAAGCTAATGCAAAAAAAAATTTTCGCTTCGAACTTACATATTTTTTTTTTATTTTCCAGTTCATAGCCTGGACTTTATACCAAATATGAATTTTGTGTGGGATGTGGATTTTTTTGCGGTGAAGATAATCTTTTCCGCCTATATGTAGCTCTATGGATCAGTAAACGATCATAACTATAAGATCTGGGCTGATGGAAATCCTCAAGTGAAATGTTAAAATACAAATCATGTTCATAAAATATCACAAAAACAGTCATATTACATTTGAAGTGGATGCGAGATCGGATCTTATTTTTTCGAAGACGATGATGGATATCGTATAGAAGTATACCACGCGATATAGTGTGAAGGAATAGTCTCTAATTGGACGGCCAGAATGCGTTGAGACCAGGTAGCTCAGTGGCAGGTGCATCGATCTTCTAATCACTGTGCTTTCCGATCGCGGGTTCGAATCTCAGTGACGGCAGCATTTTTCCGATGGCCCAAGAAAATGGTTAGGCTTAAGTGTCATCAAGACTGCCCTGGTTGCAAAATCAAGCCTACCACACGAGGTGGCACGTTTAGTGGATATATTTGAGGTTTTTAAATTCGTACTTAGGAACTCCCATACTACCTTAGGGGATGTTACAGGCGCATAACGGTTTTAAACACCTCCTAACGAAGAGAAAATGCTTTCAGACAGACCAACTCGATAACTTTTAAATTATGTTATCTTTGGAACACAATGTAATTGATTGTTCTTCAAACTAAAATAAAGATTGAAGGATTATGACTCGTAGTTATTATTGTCACATGCGTTTTTAAAATGTTAAAAGTATATTTTAAATAGAATGCTCAAATAGCTATTTCTAATAAGGTCTGACAATCTTTTTCTATTACCTCATAAATCTTCAACATCTGGTTCGAAAGTGGATACTCGTTATATTTCTAGTTCAGTCCTTCAGTCGCATTACATATTATGATTCGATATGACTGTAAAGCTTATAAGAATATTGCTAAGCAGCGGATTCTTAATTCATATACTTAAAACATTAATAAGTTATAATTCCGGTTGCTCGTGTTTCTGTTCGTTTCGGCGACGTGAGCATTTTGAATTGAAATTAGTGCGATAAGGACGCCTTAGTATTAAGAAATCACGTTTTATACAGTGATACGTCTTCTGATAATGGTCGTGAGGCCGAAACGTACGTAAAGATGAAAATAATAAGCATATGTGTTAGTGTGTCTATTTCCCGAGAATTTTGTATGTAGTTATTATTGTGTCCAATTTGACGCGCTAATTGCTCAATCCTTTATTTTTTTCCATTCATGGATATATTCTTTGCAATTCAGAATCTGTCGATGCATTTGCCAGGGAAGTAGAAAAATGATCCGCAGTTCCTATGTTAAGACTGATTAGTAGTGGTTAATACACGTATTTATATATTGGAGAATTTAATATATTGTAGGAGAATTAAAAATGAAATTACGAACACATAGCAGCATAAAATAATACCTGAATAATTCACATTTCAAAATCACGATTAAACCAACACCAGTGGGAAAATGAGCCAATTAAACACTCGGTATGTATTGATTAGCGATTCCATGAATTATGAACATAGCATCGAATACAAAAGCACTTGCTGAAAAGAGAGGAGAGTTAATTTGAAAATGTAGTAATTGTATAGAATGCAGTGAAATCTCGCAAAATCCTCATCAACATGAGCAACGAACCATTAAATGAAAAGCCAATTTAATTAAACAAAACATGTAATTAAGAGAGGCAAAACTTTATCCATGGAATTAGTGTTATAGAGTATTTTTGGAAATTCATTTTAGAATGCCACAGGACTTGATGATTCTAAATTCACAATTAAAATTTTATAGAGCCTGCTAACGAAGTAATAAACAGCTATATGATCTTATCACCCTTCATAATCTTACCAAATCCATTATTAGGAACAAGGATTACCACCAGATATTCACGATGTGAAAAGTCCGTCATTTTTAGATTTTACATGTTACCTTTTTTAATCACTTATTAGTTTTTAATCCTCAATTTGTATACTCTTTCTCATATATTTCAATACCGATAATGAAACTTCAATGGGTGAATGTTTAAATATAAAATCAAATTTTATCTGAAAACCAGAATAATATTTGGGGAACTGACAGTATTCATTATTTTCCAAACGAACTATGATCAATTGATCATGTGACTTCCCCCACTTTTGTATTCATATGTTGAATGTGTCGACCTATAAAAACCGCAGGAATCAGCTTTGATCATATAATTGCTGCAGATAGTTTTGAATTACAGCTCTTCAAGGTCCGGTCAAACCATATATGCCATTTATTTATGGATTGTATTTATGTCAGTTTAAGTTATCAATGTTTATCATGAAAAGATACACCCTCGTACAACGTTTGCATTGAATTTTTTACCAAAATTCTCGTGATTTTACTCCAATTGATGGTCATTCTAATCGTCCTGCTGGATCCACTATTGAAGAACTTGTGTAAATTCGTGTCAATATTTTTAGTAGGTCATGTTTCCGTACCCTCGAGAAGAAGACAGCAAGGAATGAAGATCACAGCACTACTGTAACTGAGAGTGTTGCCGCGGATCCAAATTAATCGATCCCGAAACGTTCTCCAGCAATTGGGTCTTTCTTAATATACACTGTGGAAAATTTTGCGGTAGGGTCTTGGGTTACGTGCTCAGAAGATCGCACTAACCAAGTACTCATGCTCAATGACCAGTGCTGCGTTAGCAATCCACTGATTGGACAACAACTTGGCGCGGGTCCTGAATCCGACAAAAAAATCATCCCATTTCCGGGCTGCTGTTATTCTGGGATGCTGTCATTCTGGGATGTTATTTGTTATTATGCGAAATTGCAGAATTTGGACAAAGACGCTTCCCCAAGTGATCTTGAAATAACCATTAGTCTGATAAGTTGATTGGTTGGTCTGCATTTCATTCTGGTGGTGAGATTGATCCGAGCAGAGTATCCCAATATGGAGAACTTTATCGTGCAATCTTAATATCTTTAGCATGATTCGGAAGGAACATATCTAAAAAACATGTGGTTCTCTTAGGTCGGTACAAGATGTCACACAACGACCGGAAAAATACATTTACTAAGCCAAAATTGTCCCTCTGAGAATTTTATTCACAATGCTAAGGAATGATGGAATAGATCTCTGAATTCAGTAGGACATCCTCTCTCGACAGATGGTGTTATAACAAATAGGGTTTCCAAACATTCTCGAAAGTGGTAGTTATTTAGTGTCGTTACGACTACTATAAATATTCTTCTTGTTCTTACATTGATTTGTTAGTAGAAAAGTTTCTTCGTATAATTAATTTCAATTCAAAATTTTTGTTAATGTTGTTTTATCTATTGTTGATTGCGTGGCCATGTTGCTAAAGTAACATTGATCAAATATATATTGTCTAAATAAATCAATAGGAAAACATATGAAAAGAAGTAAAGTTCTGGTATCCCTCAATATTTCCCTCCATAGAAACAAAAATAACAAAGAAAAACTTTCTTTCTTTCACTGTTGTTCAAATTGGGTGTTAAACATGAGCAAGTTTGAGTCTTTTAATCGAAATAATAGTTGATTAGGAAAACATAGAGTAAAGAAGTGATCAGATTTTCTTGAACATTCAAACCCAGTGCCTCCTCGACATGAACAACCCAACAAAATTTTCATTAGATACTTGCAAAACCGTTTTCGTTAGAGTCGACAAAATCAAAAAGGCATTGCAACCACCATATGAGGTACCGTTTGAAGTTTTAAACAGAACAGGCAATATTTCTCAACATTCGGTAAACAACACTCCAAAATAAATTTCGATTAATAGACTCAGGCTTGCTCATGTTGAACACCCTATTTTGAACAACAGCGGAAGAAATAAATTCTTTCTTTGTTATTTTTTTCTCTGGAGGGGAGTATTGTGGCATATAACAACTCTATTTCACCTTTATCTATGTTTTCCTATTCATTTATTTATACAATATATTTTTGTCATACTTTAACAACACCAGAGGGAACCTATAATGTTCGAAGAACATCGTGTGAGCCAGCAATAGAATGTATAGAGAGGAGATAGGCATTCGTATTTTTCTTGAAGGTTCGGAGGTTATAGGCGTAAGGATAGACCTCACTAGGTGAAGAGTTCCACAACTTCGCTACTCGATGAAAAAATTATGTCTGATAGGAAAAAGTTCGGCAGGTCTCGAGCTTGACAGTGAAGGGGTGACTAGTTTGAGCTCGTCTAGTCCGCCTATCTGGAATCTCCCGAGGTGGAACACCATATGAGATTTATGATGAACATCGACCATGGAAATATCTATAGCAAGGGAGAAATCTCCTTTCTATCCTTTCTACGATGTTCTAGAGAGGTTAATGAACTCGTAAGTGTGACATCATCAATCAAACGAATAGCGCTCTTCTGGATGGAATTCCAGAGCTTCAGCGTATGTTCAGGAGCCGAAGTTCAGACATGTGAACAGTACTGCAGGACAGGTCAAATCTGTGCTTTGTTGATTATAAGGAGTTGCTAGGAAGTAAGATAGCTCTTGGGACGGAATAGAAAACGTTTTTGTGAAGCGGTTTTCGCAATGCTCATGATCGTCCCATGAGAGGGTGCTGTTGATGATGATTCCTAGCATTGTTATGGGAGACTTCATAGGAACAGTTTCACCTGACATCATCACGTTAGGGATTGTGGGATCCGCCTTCCTGGAGAGAACGCAAGCTTGAGTTTTGGTTGCATTAAACTCTACTAAATCATCAGATCCCTGTTTCAAAATCTTTGCCAGAGCTTCATTAATTGCGTCAACCTGTCCCTGTCTCGCACTTCTGGTTTCGTTAGAGCAGAAACAAAGTGGGTCACAAGCCAGATCCCTGTGAAACACCAGCATTTGTAGCTATTGTATCGGAGTATAGTCGTTCAACCACCACATGAAGTGATCTATCTGACAGAACACTCGATAGTAAGCGACAAAGTTGAGGCGTAAAAGCATATGACGGAAGTTTCCCAACAAGGGTTTGATGCCAGACTGGGTCAAATGCTTCAGAGATATCCAATGCTACAGCTAGAGATTCCCCATGTTTTTCCATAGATTTCTGCCATACATGTGTCACGTAGGCAAGCAGATCTCCTATTGATATCTGCTCACGAAAGCCATATGACCGGTCATTCATGATTTTGTAGCTCTCTAGGTATTTGATGAGCTCGAAGTTGATTGCTTTCTCCATCAATTTAGAGATCACAGATAATGGTGAAATGGGTCTATAATTATCACGGAGGGTCCTCTTTCCTTTTTTTGTGAAGGGTTATACTGTCTTCCAGCTGGAAGGAAACACACCAGGTTTGATCAATGTAACCTCAGCCACATCGCAACGCAACAAGAATTGGTAAAATAACATTAACATCTGAATTGAAATGAATCATATGGAGAAGTATACAGCTATCAACAAGTTATGAAGAAACACCAATAACAAAAATTCAGAATAAAAGTGAAATGAAGCTGTGGTATCACACAGTTATACCTCTGCCGGAAATGGTTGATAAGTTCATCGTATGGCTCGTTCTACTGATGAGTCATGAGAAGAGCGAAACAGCTGGTCTAGAGCTAATAGACTTGTTGTCACTGTTCTACCTAAAGAACTAAATCATGGCCCACATGTATGATAGTTCTGTTTCTTGTTGTGTGTATATCATCAATAAACATAATAAAAAGAAGCATTCCAAAAATTGATCCTTGCGGACCTTCTGTAGACATATATTCCAGCCTTGATACAGATCAGTCAATGCGTGCAAGTTGTGTTGTGTTTTGTAGATAACTATTGACCCGATCATTCATAGTGTCATTTATATACGACTACCAATGAAGTGTTGATCTATTTTCTAAGTATTCAGAAATGAAACCATTCAAGTTACAAATGGAAATATTGACCTAGTGGAGAGGATATCGGATGGATCATTGAAAAGTCAGCTTGTGCGAATAATTCGAATGAAGGATAATCTGAAGTTAGCAAGCAGGCTAATTATCGTCGTAAATCCTCAATAAAACCTCGGACCCGGTTGCAGTGGATGAAGATTAATAAGGATGCGGTAATTAATGTATATATGTAAATGCACGGGTTTAATATTCATATGCAAATTTATGTAAATATATTTTACTAAATGAAATTACGAATATTAAAATCTCACAAACGTGAGAGATAATTTATCTGTGCAATTTAATCATTTTTATATTAGCACACTTTAATTCCTAAAAAATGTGAGCGTAATTTTGATTTGAGTGTAATCAAACGGTCATAGTCATAAAATTAATTATGACCGTAATATGTATTCACGTTAACTTCGTTAGCCTGTAATTTAAATTTCCCATAACGAAAACGTTATTCGATACATTCGTGCATATTCACTCATAATTTCGTTAAATATGCAGCTTATAAAATATGATTACTATATAGAATATCCGGAAATTGTTTATTTTCATTTTTTTTAAAGTGTGTCGTCGATTTACTCCGAATTCAGCAAATTTATCAGTAATGTCTATTTGTATGCTGGATAAAAATTTTACGTAAATTTGTCAACGTCAAAGAGCCTAAGCTTCCATTTATCTTCAAAGAATGACCATTTATTTCTGAAATTTGAGACTTACAATCGAAAAACATAAAAGTTCTTGTTTTATCCCGATAACACTATTGATAAGAAATAATCACCCTTATCCACTAAAACTACTATTAAAGTACTACCATCGGCTACCAAGTAGCCATCATCAGAGTGAACTATTTTTTAGTGGATAAGGGATAATTATTTCTTATGAATAGTGTTATAATATGTCCACAGTGTGAACTTTTTTATAGTTTATTAGTCACGATGGCTTCCCGGTCAGGTGAGTTCAACCAATTTATTAAATTAAAAACCAAAATTTCCTGTTTAGAAGTAGATTTACGTTTCCTTAAAGATTGTTTGTCAAACAACGTTTTCCCAGAATTCATCAAAAGATATACGTGTAAGAACGCGCGAAAATAGATAAAATCATTTTCTCTGCAAAACAAAGATGGTTAAAATCAGAAATCAGTAACAAATATCATCATCATCAAATTCTGAACCTAGGATCGCAATTATGAAGCCCTTTTTTTTCTAATAGTTGGGAAGCCCTTAGTATTGTGTATAAGTTTTATTGGGAAAAATTTCCTCCATTTATATTTGCTCAAAAATTTACAGAGCTAAGAACTCAAAAATTGTCCCATTCAAGAAATTGCGCCAACAGAGAGATTAAATCAAGTTTTCCATGAAAAATAATTGACAATTTCCTGCTTTCAATAAATATTGTTACTTCTTGTCTCTTTTAGAAGGTATACATATAACGGAAAAGTTGATGCTGATGGTTTTTGGTGGCGTTCCATAAATAGTAAACGAACTGTGGAGTTGTATCGCCATAAATATCCTGGAAATCAGGTTTCCAATAGAAAGGCATTTGACTGGAACGCACATTGAGACGAAACCAAGATGTATTTTCCTCTCAAAAAGGTAAACCTATGGCCAAAAATATTTGTGATGATGATATGGTTGCCCGAATTTTGCAATATTTCCATCATAATCCTGAAAACTCTGTACGGCAAGCATGTCGAGAATTCAATTTGAAATTTACTTTTGTTCAGCGAGTTTCAAGAGCAAATGGATATCACGCTCTCGAATGGAACAATTCGGAACTGTTGAATGATCAGCATATGCAAAAAGAACTAATTTCCTCACCCAAATAATTTTAAATTCAGAAATCACTGATCATAGTCTCTTGTCAGCAATGGTGAAGCAAGTCGCAAAAACGAGCATTATTGGGCGAGAGAACAAACACCACGCTAACGAAATTGAAAAACAAGAACACTTGTGGTGTGGGATTATTTTTCGACATTTGGTTGATCCTTTTTATCTGTTCCACGTTTACTTTTCGTCCTACTGATTATCAATTGTTTCTCATAGAAAACTAGCCCTGTTAACTTTTGAGCAAAAATAGAAACAGAAATTTCTTTCTCATAATTGATATCAACAATACTAAAGGCTTATCGACTGTGAAATATGGGTATATTCCTGGGTCATTAACTTTCGAAAACGTGGCAGAAGTATTGCGAAACTTGAGAGTACAGATGAGTGAAAAAAGGTCTTCACAAAATGAGCAAAATAAGATGAAAATGGAAAATAAAAATGTATCGGAAGGCAAAAAAACATAAGATGCAGCAAAAGGAATCGTGTTCGTTTTCGAATTCAGACAACAACATTCATCTAGATCAAACATCAGACGGAAGTGATCCTGAGGATTATGAAAATGAATGCGCAGTCTGCAAAGTAGATTACAGGCATACACAGAGAAAGGACGACTGGATTAGGTGTATTACACGTTTAGTGCATGAGGGTTGCACAAGAAATATTAACATGTGGCATTTGTGTGGTAAACATTCAAAATAACGGATATTATTTGCCAGTCAGACATGGTCTAACTATCCTCCTATAAGTGGTCTGCCTAACCTATACAACGTGATTTACGTAGGCCGTGCATTAGAAGTTTTTCAACTTGCAGTTGGACTAGAAACTTGAAATTTGGTATGCTGCCATAATTGATCATGTGCGTTCTACCTCAAATGTTTTTAGTCCTACAATTATACAGGGTATGCCAAAAGTCGGTACCAACTTTCTTATTTTAAATGGAAACCTAATGTTTTTTTGTCATGGTTCGATTGGCCTTCTGATTATGACTTTAGACAACCTAAGTTATGTTTACTTATCTATCACAGTTTTTGAGATATGTCCATTTTTCTGAAAAAAATTACGGCTGTAGTAGTTTACGAAAACACGTGTAGCCCGCAAACTGTTCAAAATTAGGAAACCAAATTTATGGAGCAGTTAGCTGGTAGTCCAGGCTAACACCTGATATCCCATCGACGGTCCCATTTTGTACCATATGGGCGCAGGCGATTTTTGAATGTCGCAATATAAAATTGTCAAAAACTCAATTTTTTCAAATGGCACCTACCATTTTTTTTTAACCATTCGAAAGAAAATTGAATTTTAGGATGAGTTATTCCAGCATTCCCTATACCCAAGTTCCACCTCTATCGAGTTATTATAAAGTTATAATAAAAATCAAGAAATGCCTTATCCTGCCGAATGATTATGTGTGTATGCCATGGAAACAAAAGAAAATGTAATAATTTAATCAAAAATATTGAACAATATTGACAGAACTCTAGCGTAAATGTTCAATATGACCACCATTGTTGTTCAAACATTCTATTATTCTACTTTCAATAGATTGCGTAGCACGTCTGATTTCGTTGGGATCGAGACTGTCAAAAGTCTGTATTATTCTAAGTCTCAACTCATCTATATTGTGAACTGGTGAAGAATATACCAAATCTTTTACCCTACCCCAAATATAAAAATCTAAAGGGGTAAGATCTGGAGATCTTGCAGGCCAGAGAAAGGGTCCTCGATTTCCCCACCAACGGTGCTCGAACATGGATGTCAATGTGGTAAACACAGTTCGTGTATTGTGCGGTGGTGCCCCATCCATCTGGTACCATGAACGTGCAGCTCTAGCCAGTGGCAAATTGTCAAGAAATGTTTCTATTACGTTTTGAAGAATTTCTACATATCTGTCACCATTCAGATTTTCATCGTACATAAAGTAGCGTACCTCTTGGTTCATTACCAAACAAAACACATTTATTCGAAATTGTACTTGATTTTCAACTTCGAACACCATATGTGGATTTTCAGAAGCCCAAAAATGTCGATTGCGCCTATTGTAAACTCCCTGCTGACAAAACTTTGCCTCATCAGTCCAAATTATGTTGTCTAAGAATCCGGCGTGCTCTTGTATTTTGAGTAATAAGTCCTCGCAAAAGTTTACTCTACGGGGAAAGTCACCTGGGTGTAATTTTTGCAATCGTATAAATTTGAAAGGATGTAGCTTATGGCGGTGTAAAATGGTTTGTATTGCAGAGTATGAAAATCCCAATTCCAAAGACGCCGTTCGTATTGAGGCTTGAGGATATGCTTGAAAATATCCGAGAATGGTAATTTGATTATCGTCATTGCCAGTTAGTGGTTTGACTCTCGTAACGGGTCTAGCCACCTTCCCAAAATGTATAAAATTAGTTTTCAATCGTGAGAACTTGCCCCGTGTCATCCTCGGTAAGTTTGGATATTTCAAATTAAACTCTCGGACAGTTCGCTGCACAATTTTTTGACACATGCCGTGGATAACAAACAAGTCAAACACAACTTCGTTTGTATAATTTTCCATATTCCAATCAATTTTATTTAAGAATTAGCACGACTCGTTTTTACTTTGACAGAATAGCACCTTCTTGTTTACAGTTGTTTTTTGTTTTCATGGCATACTTGAATAAACACAAAAGCATTCGGCAGAATAAGGCATTTCTTGATTTTTGTTGAATAACTCGATAGAGGTGGAACTTGGGTATAGGGAATGCTGAAAAAATTCAATTTTCTTTCGAATGGTTAAAAAAAATGGTAGGTGCCATTTGAAAAAATTGAGTTTTTGACAATTTTATATTGCGACATTCAAAAATCGCCTGCGCCCATATGGTACAAAATGGGACCGTCGATGGGACATCAGGTGTTAGCCTGGACTACCAGCTAACTGCTGCATAAATTTGGTTTCCTAATTTTGAACAGTTTGCGGGCTACACGTGTTTTCGTAAACTACTACAGCCGTAATTTTTTTCAGAAAAATGGACATATCTCAAAAACTGTGATAGATAAGTAAACATAACTTAGGTTGTCTAAAGTCATTATCAGAAGGCCAATCGAACCATGACCAAAAAACATAGGTTTCCATTTAAAATAAGAAAGTTGGTACCGACTTTTGGCATACCCTGTATAATTGTAGGACTAAAAACATTTGAGGTAGAACGCACATGATCAATTATGACAGCATACCAAATTTCAAGTTTCTAGTCCAACTGCAAGTTGAAAAACTTCTAATGCACGGCCTACGTAAATCACGTTGTATAATGGAGGACAGTTGGACTTTGTCGGGCTGAAGGGATTTTTGTTTTCATTTAGGAGAATTGAATTTCCAAGTTTTTCCAATATCAAAACCTTACAAATAGTTTCCCTAACTGCATTATAGATTTGGTAATTTACTCCATTGCCAATAAAAACTTTTTGAAAATGTGGTCCTCGATTTACCCTATAGTTATAGTACATTTATTTGTCGTTGTAGAAGTCATAAGTGTTGAGGAATAGATATAATAGATGAAAGGATTTTGATATTCTAACACAACACATCTCTGGGAAATAGAATATATCAAAAACAGCTCAAAACTAAGATAATAGATAGAGAATACTCTCCAACCTACTTCCAGAACTCTATCCGCCAAACTGCGGAACTATAAATGACAACGTGCTTCTTGCATTATCAAACCTACGTGATGCCATCAGGAGGGAGCTACATGTAGTTAGGTAGCCTGAAAATACGAAGTTTTACTTCGATTATTTAGGAATTTCTCAAATTGCCTCTCATGAAATGATGTGTATGGGGCTCGTTAATTCCCAGTTAATAATCGAGTCAGTTCTGGGACTCCGGAAATTCATTTCTATGAAACTAGTCAAGCGTTATAGAGCAAAGGCTTGAAGGAATTAAATTGAAATATTTCAGCATTATTTCCACGCATGTTCCTACTTGATACTTCGAACGTAACGAAAACACTCCATTCTTTCAATACAGTATGCTCTCAATGTGATTAAAAAAGCTGTGAGTGATCTATTGATACCCTAACGTAGGTGACTCGAATTTATTCAAAATATAATGCTATCAGATGAACTATCAAAATTTGCCACAGAGAAATCGCATGAAATAGACACTGACTTAACACTTTTCTGGGCCGTTCATACTTATAGTAAGAGAACTAAAAATATGGAAATGTATGTCGCTGCATTTTGAAAATAGATGGTAATCAAGTTAACAACAATTAGGTATGGTATATCACTTGAATGACTACATGAGATATATTAAATAACATCCAATAGATTTCAAAAGAGGTTGCATTTCCATCTTCATTTCAACTACTTTCAACTCACAAATATGATACTAGTGGAAACATTAAATAGTCGTTGCTGATATTATTGGAGTTTTACCATCCTCCGCTTACAGAATAATCAACAGGATGTTATATTTTGCTGTTGCAGATTTGAAGCATCGCTATATAATTCCTCAAGAGATATTCTCCGAAGCTGGAACTGCATGGCAGTGTTATGTGATCATTCACATTGTAACATGTAAAATGTTAATTCATACTTCTAATTCGACAAGTAGCTCTTGTTTTTTTTTTTTTAAATTGTAAAGCAATATTCAGTTTCCGTCATATCATTTGAAGAATACAAATGATACAACGATCATTTGAAGATGATATAAGTCATTAGATAAATCTGAAGTTCATGATAAGTAACTTGCTTTGCAGAATTGTGCTTTTGATCACAACCTGGAAGCATATAATCAGGTTTTAGCTAATTGCGATATGTATCCAGACCATGATACAAATAATTATTAATTGTTGAGTTATTACTACAAAAACGGTCAACAGTAGTTGGAATAAAGTTTCAACGTATCGCAATTCTCATCTATTTACTCGTTCATGCAGCATTTCTCGAAGGATCACCCTAAAAATCAATATTAAATTATTTTTTCATACTATTTCAAACTTCCTCCATTCTGACAATCAAACTATCCATGGACAAAGGCAACTTATTTCACTACAGAGTGAATACAAGAATAGACTGCATCTTAGCACTTTGATGACGTCAATTGAATCTTGAAATGAGAATTTCAGCCAATAATAATCAATTTCGACGACTCGACATATTATCTTGTTGCTTTATTATATTAAATGATTGAAACAGCTTCTCCACTAATAGTGTCAGTCGAAACCAAAAAGTATCTTGAAGGTAAGTTATAATAATATTTATTTATATTAACTTAAATATTAGTTATATAATCATATGTAGATACCTGATATCTTTTTCCAGTGGTTTTTTAATTTTAAAAATCATAACTAATCTTTTTTATTCCACTATAAATTTATGACTAGAGCTAAATAATAATTCTTATTCCTGGTGCATCCAGATGAGATCAAACTCAAATTTTTGGGAATATTAGGAACATACAAGTTGATTAAGGAATTAAATAGTTCAGTTCTGGTTCAAAACCAGATCCTAAATATTATATAGCAATTCAATAATCGCATGGTCCTAGTAAAGTTGGATTTGCCCTCATGATACTAACATCTCAATAGTTATAGATCGATTTATTGTCATATACATTTATAAATAAGTATGATCTGTGAGCTGAATATATTTCCGCCTACATTGTACTTATTGATAGGTTTAAAACATATGAAAAGTGCTATTTCATAATAGTTGGAGTTTGAAATCACAATGGATAAAATATTAGGCACAGATACAATATAAATGTGACAACATATATGGAAGAATACCTCAGAAAGATGTGGAGCACATCAAGTCAAAATTGTGTATGGATTAGAAATTACAATACATTTATCATCATGAGTAAAAACAACAATGAATAGACCGATTGAAATGTATATAGGTTCAGTACAACAATATAGAAACAATACATACAGATAAGTCATGGAATGCTTAAAATAGGAATGAATTAAATATATTTATCTATGAAATATCTATTGAGTGAGTAGTAGGCTCTTTTCATGAGAAGAGATTTAAAATTTTCTTGAGACGATTGAATGGTAATTTTTCCAATAATTGAGGACTTTTATTATGAATTTAGTTATTTGTTTCTTCTTGTAATTTTTTGTTCCTGAAATAGATGCTGATTTTGATGAATGGAAATAATTGCTTCATAAAGGTATACACTTGTTATAGGAAGTATCTTATTTCGTACAAAGATTTATCTACAACGTGTTCTTTGAGACGAAAGGAAGATGCCTGCAGGACATCTTCTTGGATGCGCAACACTTGCTCAACATTATTAGAATTTATCCAAAAAATTATCCCATATCTCAACGTTGACCGTTCAAACTCATGATAAGTGTGGACTAAGACTGAAATGTTTTTAAGGCAAAGCAATATTTATTTATTTAATTACACCAGCTCAACAGGAGAAATCCCTTCTGGAGCTTAGGGGTACATATAATATAATTACATAATAGGAATTAAAATTAACTAATATACACAGCTTCACAAATATCATTAGGGTTAGAACAAAATATATAAACAGTCAAACCGAACATCTCATAAAATCTACACATTTTGAAAATTGGGGAAAATGATAACGTATTTGTTCTGCAGAGTGGGAGATAAAATGTTTGTCTGGAATGGGTGCGAGCAGATGTAACATGTACATTCAGCCTTGATAAAATCACAGGACAGTCAACCAGGTTATGAATGACTCTATAAAGGAATAAAATACTATAAATTTTCCTACGTTTATATAACTCTAGAGAAGAGAATCTATCCAATAGAGCTAGGTGGGAAAATCCAATAGATGGATAATTACCATCAGCTTTGAAGGCTGAATATTTTAGGAAACGCCGATTCTCTCGCTCTATTTTGTTTATATTTATTTTATAATAGGGGTTCCACACAATTGAAGCATCTTCGAGCTTAGAACGAACAAATTAATTATATAATATTGTTATTGAATCACTATTGTTAAATAGGCGGCAATCCAGGATGATAAATCTTAGCATTCTGTAAGCGCTAGAAACAATTGATTCAATGTGAGATGCAAATGACAATTTCACGTCAAACAAAACTCTCAAGTCTCTGAAACTATAGGAACGAGCAAGAGCTATGTCACTAAGTTTGTAATTGTAAATAATAGGCGTAATTTTCTTGGTGAACGTCATTACATTGCTCTTACTAATACTAAACTCCAGATGATTTATTAACACCAAGTACTGAGTGCATTCAAGTCATGCTGCAGTGAGATACAACTTGAAGAATGCTTTACTGCCGAGTAAAGTTTTAAATGGTCTGCGTAAAGAAGGAATGTTATTGATAAACAAATTGAATAGGAGTGGTCCAAATACTGACTCTTGAGGTACACCTGAGGTGGCAGGAAATGAATACGATTTAAAACCTCTATACTCTACATATTGATATCTATTACTTAGGTATCTTAACAATGTTCTCACTAATTTATTTACTTGTTCATACCAATCTAATCGAGAGTCAATAATTATACTTAAAAAGTGGTATGGGTCACGTCAAATCAAAAACGGTATTTGCTACTCTTAATGTTCGATGAATATCCTTCAAGGACCTGAGTTTCATCTTTATTCATTGTTAGGTTATTAAAACGATAAATAAGCTACACAAAAATTATTTGTGTCCGGAAGTTCAAATAATAAGGCTTATAGATGATGCCTTACAATAACCAAATATAGGTTACGTCATCTATTATTATCATTGAGCCACTGAGTTGTTAATTATTATCATTTAAATATTACAATATTATTAAAAACTTGAGTAATGTTATGTTATATTGACAGTAAGAAACACATACTTGTCTCTGTATCAACTGGTAAATATATTCAAAATGAATGAAGAATGTAGATTCTAATTTGACCCAAAAGTTCTTTACTTCGTATGCTTATTTATTGATGACCATCATTCAGTTACTATATATAGTTACTATAATAAAATTATTTTTCTTCTATCAAAGTGGTTTTTCATATCAGTGGTCTATGTACTTTTGCCTAGTAAATGTGAATGCATTACATTAACGGAATACACAATGGTGGTTGCAATATTTCCAGCAACTCTGTTGAACACATATTATCTTACCTAGAAATCTAGGAATTATGTTGAGAAGTGGTTGTAAAATAGAACACTCATGACAGTTCGTAAAAGTTTCAATTGACAACTATTATTGACAACAGAGTTTGTAGAACACCCGCCAAATTGCGTAAGTTTTTTGTCTGTTTAGCCCGCCCGAAATCGCATGTTATCCAGAAGATAGCGCGCACGTTTCGATTTAAAATGTTTATACTGCGTCCCGTCACCTGCAAAGTTAGCGGTGAACTGAACGACGCTAGCGACGTACGCGTCAAACTACCCGGCGCACACACTCCAGCAGCAATACTCTTATTCCTTTTTTAACCCAGTGATATTAATAATTTGAATGATACCTGCAAGGTTCTTTCAAATTTGATAAATCATATTGACTCGTTACAAGCTCAAAGTTGGATATTAAGTAACGCGCTAATGTAAGATGCATTAGCCGTTATCATTAACTAGGTCACAACGCTTTCAAACCCGATTTCTGAATATTTATTCAGGATCTTTCTGTTTGTTGTATCCAGCTATCGAACACCCACCACATCCGCGTGGGATGAAGCGGTGTTTTTCGATCTCCCGTATCCAAATGGGATTTACAGGACATTTTCTAATAGTACTGTATATATTCTTAGTCATTCAAAATATGTGATCAATAACATTCACCCACACGTATAAGATAAAATGAATTTCGCTCAATTTTGTAGCAAAATAGGTTTCGAACACTCCTGCGGGTCAAAATGTATAATTGTAGGAACACAAAATATATAGGAAATGATTCAGAAAACGCTAATCAAAGACTTTAAAGATATACTCTACGTTACATTGAAATTGTATCTAAATGGTCTACATCAGAGAGTGAGGCCCGCGGGCTAAATTTGGCCCACCAGTGTCATCAATCCGGCCAGCGATAGCTTACGGCTTATTGTTGTTATGTTGTGATAAAATGGATAAAAAGACACAGAATGATAATAACGCGGTTTTATATACTTGCTAGGTGAAACTTAATGACAAGTATAATACACAGAATTTAGTGCCACACAAGGACTGTTGATGAATGATACAATGTAAGACTAATTGTTTTTATCCACCATCATTTTCTACAGCCTTTGAAACAAGAGCAGCCACTCCTTTATTTTTACCACACATGTTTTTGTCTCCATCAGTAGTAATAGATTTCCTTTTATCTATTCCTCGAATAAAAATCAACACCTTAGCAGTATTTAACACATCCGTTGACTCATCCAAGGCCAGAGAAAACCACTCAAGGTGTCCATTTTTGTCAGACAGTTGAGATGATGTATTTTCTGCGACATCTTCTACCCTCCGAGCCACGGTGTTTGTTGACAAACTGACTGACAGTTTTAAGTAAATTTACCTTTTCGGGGCACATTTTTTCGGCTACTGCAATTACGCATTCTGGGATAATTTCTCCATCGGTGAATGGTTTTCCACGTTTCCCAATTTCAAAAGCCACACGAAAGCTGGCACGAGTTGCAACATCTTGTTCAGTATTGAGCTTCGTAAACAAAGATTGCTGCTTTTCAAACCGCTCTTCAAAACTTCAAATTTTTTTTGTCCGCAAGCTTGCTGCATATTTTGAATAATTTTGAAAATGTTTCGTTTCTTAATGACGTTTAATATTATATTCTTTGAGAACGGCTATGGTTTCATTGCAAATCAAACATAGTGCCTCCTTGCTGGACCTCTTACGAAATATTGAAAGTTCCATTGATCTTTGAATGTTGTGCATTCACTGTTCACTTTTCGCTTCTTTTCCACACTAGTAAATTACATACAAAAACAACAAGTCAAATCAAAATACTGCTACGAAGATGTCTTTTACACACGCACAAACATGAAACACAAGAAACAGTTTCGCTTCCTTCGCCTTTCTTAGGCCGACTAACTCGCGGTCGTGCTGCTAGCCTTTTTATACTCCAATTACTGCCATCTAGAATTGAGTGGAATACACTAGAACTTTCTTGGAACAACGAGACTATTCGTGAATGTTTAATTCTTACTCGTACTGCGATTTCGAAAGTACTACTAGCGATATCTTTTAGCGATAAATGATACTACCACTACCTATTTCCGCGTGTGACTACTAGGTGTCGTCCAGTGTCGCGGTCGTAACAATAAAGTACAGTTAGTACACAATAGTAATTGAACTGTCGAATTTAGCAAGCGTATGCTCGCTCAAGGCGCTTACTCGGCGACTAGTCTAGAAATTATAGATAAGGTCAGGAAAATTGGAATGGTTTTGGCCCTTGAAACTAACTGGAGTAAACAGTATGTCCCTAAGGCTGGAAAGTTTGGAGACCCCTGGTCTACACTCTGTGTTTATTGTGACATTTGCTTTCACATGAACTGTATAAACGCAATTTTTTTGCGGCTGATTAAATGCTTAAAGCAAAATTTTCAATAATGTAAAAGTTCTGGTAATAGGTGTAGAAGGGGTGTCTTGTTTCACCCCTTTCCTACAAAGAAAGTAAAAACCACAATACGTCAAAATAGCAGCATTTTTTAAGTACATACTATTATTACAAAAAAACTTCCTTTTAATCTGAACCATTTCGGGGAAATGTAAAAAAACGCATTTTAACCTCAGTGTTCAAGGGGCTAATTAGGATTGGTTCTTCTTGTTGATTATATATTTTATTTATTCTAGTTGTAATTTTGCGGTTTCTAATTTTGTAGATATGTTGTTAAGTTATATATAATAAATAAATAGGAAAGCAAAGAATAAAGCAGAAATAGGGTTGTGGTATCCCACACATATGAGCTCTAAACTATTAGGAAAAATTGCAATGACTGTCTCCTTCCCCAAAATTCCCCCACTGGCTCACACGAAGTTCACCCCTCATGTAGCAAAGATATAAAAAAATATAATACGCGAACAAAATGTATATCTCGGAAGTTGTAGAAAATTGATGAAATCCAAAGGACATGTTATTCTAGTATTATAAATTACAGACGAATGAACTTCAGCTTTCTCGAAATTGTTTTAGCATTCTATAAGAAATATTATTATCCCAGGTCTTTCATCTACTACTACCGTTTTAAAAATGCAAAGGGACAAATCAAGCAGTCTTTGGTAGCTTCATGTGTTATTCAAAACTCGAATGAAACTACAGAAACATTAGTTGTAAATGAACCGAATCACCAACACGTGTTCACAGAACTGTTTCGAATACATTTCTATATTTATGTTCCCGACGGATTTTCATATTAGTCGGTTAATGTTATAATTGCATGAATTGTGAACCGTAGGTGTGAACACATGAATGGCATGGAGCATTCGTTAAACATTTAAATTAATCCATAATTTATGGATACTAATCGTACATCATAACTTCGGGGAGATTACACCTTCACCAAATTACAACGTTTCATTATTTTAGATTGAATTATGTACGGGATTAGTTTAAATTGCCACCCTTTTATCATGAATAATTCGAATGGCATTTGAGAGATGGCTAATTACTCGCAAGTGTATATTTTTTTACAAATTTGAGGAAAACATAATTACGAGAAAGGGGGACTGTAGTAGCCGCAGTCATCATTTTTATTCAGCATGTGATGTCAAGAACAAAGGGACAAGATTACATTATAATTATATATTCTACAGTATAATATTTTAATCTTCATGAAATTTCACTATATATATAAATAATATGTATGAATTCCACAAACTTTTGCTTAAGCACAACTAGTTTTGTCCTTTACGTCATACTTAGCAATAGTAACAAGAAAGTAGGAATGTGTTGCTGCTTAGAGAATAAGTAAATTGTGTGCATGGCAAAGTTACTCTTCGCAAATCATTTGATTTGATTACTGATTTTTATATAATTGTTTCACATTCTATGAGATACCTACTCTTCTCATTTGCATAAAGATAATGAAACATTTCATTTTCTTCACACAACTTACTAATACTCAACTTGAGTGTTTTTAATAAAATGTACAAAAACAAAATTTGTTATTCTGCGAATTGAATCCGAATCTACTTTTTTTTTGTGGCACTGTAGTGTTTCTTTGACATATATATAAAGACATATGCAAGTAGCGTCGAGCGTGCATAACTTTATTTTTAGCAATTGTTAATTTATCGTGAAGTTCCTGCATATTGTGACATTTGCTTCTCAATATTTAGCTTTTTTTACCCTGAAAGTAACATGAAATGGGAATAATATGTGTTTAGTGAAAATTGTTAGTGAAATGTCAATAATAGTTAATAATTCTACTACAGGAAAGAGTTAGTAAAACCTGCGTTTAGAAATGAGATTAAGGGATATTGGTTTCTGGTTTTTTTGACTTTTTAAAATTTTTTTCTTCTTTTTTTTTTCCTAAGAACTAAGTCATATAGGCTAATGGTGACCATGAATCATTCAATTTTGGAAGATATCCTGCGCTTGATGGGACAATTTATGTTTGATTTTAAATGGGGCATTTTGGATTCTTAATTTACCTACTTTCCTCAATAGAGGATTATGATGTGTCTGTGTTCGGTAGAATTCCTCAGTCAATTGTAGGGTATAGTCTCTTATCATGGGGGTAGATGTGCGATGAAGGTCAAGTATGTAAGCGTATCTATCTCCGTTCAAGATTAGTTTGAGGCATTTGTTCTGAAAGACTTGTAGTTTTCTAATATGAGTGGCTATTGAATCTGCGAGATCCATGAAGCGATGTGCTGGTTGTTAAGGCTAGTTGTTTATTGTTTGTTCGAAAAACTGGCAAAAATACAAGAAATTCAGTGTATTCTTCATATTCTTCCCGTATTGGGCCCAGGAGAACTCCATTTGGCTAAATCATCGGCAACTTGCCTTTCACGACAAAGTGAACTTCAGTTAATATTGGTACCAATACTAACTTCACTTATCATTCCTCAGTAATCAATAAATTCCATAATTTGTTCTCTAAATTTGCAATACAACCAGTTTATAGAGCTGAGTACAAGCTGAGAAACCGTTTAGAAAACACCTTTGATAAAGTTTCCGACTTCGACAAATCCGGAATTTACAAAATCGATTATGACACGTGTTCAAAATGCTATGTGGATCAAATTAGAAAGAACATTTTAACTCGGTATCAAGAACATTTTGTCCATATAAAGGAAAATAATAATAGCCGAACACATTTTCAATAGTACGGACTAATATGAGGGTAATTTAGAAGGAATGGGAATGGATAAGCCAAAAAGAAATTTTATGAATTCAGATTCATCTCCAAGTGGATGTAATCCCTATTAGTTCCAAATAGGAACATTTCATCCCTAATTTAGTTCACTCTGATGATGCCTACATGGAAACTGAAAGGTTCTCAGTACTTTAACAATATTTTTAGTAGATAAGGGTGACTGTTTCTCATATCAACGTGAGGATGGGATATGAAAGTATCTCTTTGTGAATAGACGTATATCCAAAGCTATTGAATGAGCTACTGCAGAAACGTTTCAAATGTTATTGTAATTGTTTAACAATAATATTATTATATCTCCAACACCAACAAATCGTAATCAAGCTCGAATTGTCAATTCAGTAATTATCCGATTTCAGGCTATTTGTATATTATTTTATTCAAAGTATAACTTTCCAAAATAATGCACTGAAGACTGAACATATAGTAGCAAATAAATGCGCCAGTCTTCCCTTTGAAGCTAAAGTGAAGTAGGTACTTACATCGTACAGTTAAAATAAATATTTCCGTGCAACTTTGGTACGCGCGTTAAAAACTGGAGCACGCTTTCTTTTCCTTATTTTATTATTTGACTATTCTCTGTCGTATTCTCCTTTTTGATATTCAACCACTGTACCACTTGAAGAAAGTCTTAAAATTAAATTTTTAGTTACTTTAATGGAACAAACAGCTCTATTTAGATATACTGTTCTGCATTTTATTTTTGCTCATTTCAAAGTAGGTTGACTGGAGAATTAAATAATAATCACAATGCTTTCAGCTGAGTGTCTTCGTGATATTAATTTTGTAAGAGAAGCACTATATCGAATAAATGAAATTTTCGTATTAAATATATTAATATAAAATATATGTATGATCTTTGTAAATTTTAATTATCCTGCAATTTTGGATAATGTGAAGCCTTTGATAACCCCGTACAATCAATAGCAGATCCTTCAGATAAATCTACCCTTACAGATTCCAAAATTGGCTTTATTGTTAGGATTGCTGGAGCCAGTGGGAAATTATAAATTTGCTTTCAGGAGATGTGAAAGAAGAAAATATTAGTAGATGTTCAATCAGATGTCGGAAGAGCAACCGCATAGAATAGCATGAGATATTTAACATTCTGAATAAAAACTATAACTCAATTTTTTAAGACAACATAGTTGTGACTAGCTATTCAATTTGAAATGAATTATTCTAAAATTATTGTTATTTTTTGTTACTCCAGACCTGGTACATCTATTACGAGCCCTGACCCTGGTTTTCTTTATATGGACATCTTCCGTATTTTCTAAATCTAAATGTCTTAAATTTGTCCGTCCACAACATTGAACTTTTGAAATCAATCATTTCCAAAGTTAAATTGTCAATTTTAAGATGTTCAAAATACTGCAAATCTAAAACATTTTCTTCTATTTCGTCGGGCTTTATTATAAATGCAAACATTTCGTCGGGCTTCTTAAAATTTTGAAATCTACTTTCAAATTCAATTTTAATATACAACTTTCGAACATATCAGTATAGCTTTCATCGAAATTTTCTTTTTCCTGTTGGAGTTTCAGTAAGGCATGAGAACAGATCACATTCCAAAGCGATACTCTTTCAACAACACATTCAGGGTATCAATACCAGAAAGGACTGAATGGGAACATACAAACCTGGGCGACATTCTACAGGAAAAGATCTGGTATACAGACGGGTCTAAGACTGAGAAGGGTGCAGGTGCAGGAGTATATTCAAGAAATCCAAAGACTGGCTTGAGCTATTCATGGGGTAAACACACCTCTGTCTTCCAAGCAGAGGTATCTGCAACCCTCCAATGTGTGAAGGAAAACAATCGGAGACCCATCGACCATGAGCAGATCCACATATTGACAGACAGTAAGATTGCACTCAAGGCAATCAGAAGTCAGGAAGTGACATCCCGTTTGGTATGGACATGCAAAAAAAGAGCTTGAAATACTGGCAGACCGAAACCGCGTTAAGCTGATTTGGGTGCCGGGACATTAAGGAATAACAGGCAATGAAAAGGAGGACGAACTTGCAATAAGAGGGTCGGAGAACGCTCCAGATCCAGAACAGACCATGGGGGTACCAAAACGTATAGCACGAAGGTCTGTAGAAGACAAGATCATGGAAAACCACAAAGAATACTGGTAAAAAATCCTAGGAAATGAACATGGGAAGGAATACATCAAAGCCTCTTGTAACAAAAGAACGACAGACCTATTAGCACTAAATAGGGAAAAAATAAAAATCGTAGCAGGGCTCATGACTGGCCATGCGCCAGTAAAAGGGCACCTACCCAAGATTGGACTGTACAGTGGCGACCTGACATGCAGACTTTGCTGTAAGGATACAGAAACAGTGACGCACATACTGTGTAAATGCGAGGCACTGGATCGCAAAAGACAGTCAATTTTTGGAAAGCCCAACGGCGAACCAGAATTATACAGTTCCCATCCAGTGAAGGACTTATACAAACTCGTACAAGGTACAAAAGTACTCGAGTGGATACCGTGAAGAAACGAAACGTAGGCGAGATACAATGAGCCAGTAGACCTACGTGTCAGCGGAGGCAATAGCCAGACAAGCCTACAAAGAGGGTGAAGTTTTTAGTGAGTATGCCTGGAATTAGTGACTCACACCTTTAGACTCAAAGGCTCATAACCTCCCCATAAAGGGTATTCGTTACCTTCGCAACAACAAAAAAGAGAATGAAATTTTTTCAGTTCTTACGTCAATTTCAAATAATAATAATTTCAAACAAAAAGTTTTCCATTCCTCGTACATTTTCAAAACTGTCTGGTTATTTCCTTGGAGTTGTACGTTGAAATCATTATAATGGTTCATTATGTCTATTAAAAAGAAAAGTCTTAGGAACCATAGTTTATCATTAAGTTTGAAATAACTTTGACCGAATTCGTTAAGAAATATTTGTATATCCTCAAAGCACTCAACAAATCTATTAAGAACTTTGCCTCGACCTAACCATCGTACTTCAGCATGTTACATCAAATCTCCATATTTCGATTCAATTTCCTCCAAAAAAGCTTTAAAGTGTTTGTTTGTTAATGCAGATCGTGCTAGTATTGTGTTTACGATCTTAACATCATTTTCCATTATATACTTGAATTGTTACGTAGATGCCTTTGCAAATAAATTATCTTCATGTATGATACAATGAAACGATGAAAGTGGGCGGCTTAGTTCATGTTCCATTAGTTTCACAAATCCTACATTTTTTCCTTACATAGCTTGAGCACCGACAGTGGTTATGTGAATAATTTACCAATATATTCCCATTTTTGAAATTTGTGAACTACTCCTGTGCTTGACTGAAAATATCAATGCCTTTGGTCATGTCATTCATTAAAGGAACGCATAGTGCTTCATTGACATTCGAACTATTTGTCGATGCAAATCTAATAATAAATGCCAGTCTAGCCATACTATTTACATCGGTTCTTTCATCGAGGGCAATACTAATTACGTCACTAAGTAGCAAATCATTTTACACCTGTGGGTCAATAATTTTCGCCACATCTTCAATGCGACGCTGAACTGTTCTTGCCGACAATGGGGCATTTCTTTAATCCTCACATTTATTTGTTTTTTAGTTACGTCATTGAATAAGCATCCGGAACAATTCAAAAATGCAAGTTTCATAAATTCTCCGTTTGTAAACGGTTTTCTGCTGCAACAAAAGCTGGCAGACGTAGCCTAATTATGACTGGTAACAAATCTCTTCAATAATTTTTTTCCATAATTCAACACACACTCAGCAGTGTATTCATATCTTCCATCATTTGGCATTTCACTAGCATCTTTATGTTTTGAATAAAAATGTCGCTCAATATAAGTCCTGGCGGTAATTATATCTGTACATAAAGTAACATATCAATTTGTCACCATTGTCCATACATCCATACTTTTCAGTCCACTCATCTTGAAATAATCTTTTCTTTGGCTTTTTGTTTGTTCGTGATATTGAAAATATTAATTATTTCACTTAGATAAATGTTCTCGAACTTTTGAACTGAACTACTGTTTATTCACGTTATAAACAAACGTAAACAATACAGTCGACCAACAATAAGAGCCCTGATCATGTGCTGATACAAGTAATCATGAGTTTGTTCGGGCAATGTCATCAAAACAAAATGTTATTCTTGACATGTTCAACATGTTCCTCAAGAAAGCTATCAATCACCCAGTGGCGTATCTAGGGTATGGCAGACAGGGGACGTGCCCTGGGCGCCAAACTCGCGGGGTGCAGCTTGGAGCCTCTGGCACAAAACTAATAAAACATTTTTATTAACTTACATTTTTGTAAGTTTTGTGACTCATACGCTTTTTCACAGCTGAAGTTTCGAGATTTGTACGAGCCCAGAGCACTCCAAAAACTTTATTCAAAGTGTCCAATAAGTGACTACTTTCCTTATAACCATACAGAACGAGTTTATTCATTTCATGGAAACCACTGTTCGACAAAATATGTTCTCAAAATTTCGTCAAGCCAAGTATTTCTGCCTCAAGTATGATTCGACTCCTGATCAAGCACATTGTGAGCGAATTTAAGAAGTATTATTATATGTAGAAGTTGATTTTAAGAAGTGTTGCAAAATCCTTTCTTGGAATTATCCATATAAACTTGAAAGATGCTGAGAGCTTAGTTGGGATCATCTTAAACCAGTTAGAGAACGATGAAACAGATTTGCGGGATTGTCGGTCACAATGCTACGATAACGCTGCTGTGTGTTCAACAAAGAATCGTTGAGAAGAACCATCTGGCAGTTTTCGTAAACTATGATGATAATTATTCATTCGCTCAACTTGATTAGAGTAAACACAGCCAAACAGGAACTATTCAAGCTCTTTACGTATTTTGCCAGTCCACTCAACGCTGGGAAAAACTCTGTGTGTAAACGCTGTGACCACTGTTGTTAAATCGGAGTCTACAACAAGATAGATGATGAGTGGTGCAACGGAGACTACAGAGAGAAGTAGTGACGCCAGGCAACTGTACAACCATATATTGACTACTTGGATTTTGGAACAACGAGCTGATTCCCATTCTAAAAGTTTGCAAGATGACTAGAAAAAAAAAGTTTCGTGATTCGGTTTTAATTGAAAGGTGTCATATTTATGTATTCGAATTGAATCGAATAGAGTCTCATTATAAAAGAATTTCAAGCGTACTATTTAGATAACCCATTGTGTCACTGCTTGGTATGGCCTTACAATATACTGACAGTTATTTTGTTGCTGTGCTCTTTTATTGACCAATCGCTTAAAATGATTCATTATTTAGTAAATTTCACCATTCCCACTGAACTGAAGCGAGAAACAAATTTACTTGATTTTACATTGTCAATGGTGGCGCAATTATAACTTTTGCCATGGGCGCCATTTCACTTAGTTACGCCACTGCAATCACCCAAGACAAGTTTTCATAATATAAAGGGACGAAATCTGTTAATAGTTTATGAGAAACAGAACTAACTAAAACACCAAGGACACGCGTACATGAATGAATTCATCACATCTAACTAGCCTGCTTGAAGGGAACGTTGGACACAATCAGGCATTTTCACAAGTTTATGCTGTTCCATTGAAACTGATATAGCATGGAATCATATTACCGATGGATTCAATACAATTATTCAGATTTACAACTGGTCCTTGTAACTCAACTATATCCGTTCTGGTGTGCCTTTAGAATAGGGTTTAATTTATCTCAACTGACAGAAATCTAGTGCCCGCTCAACATCTTGCATTTATCGCTTTTGTATCTAATGGCACTGCAGATATTGCTTTGCGGCGAATTTGCTTACTGATAAAATGTGTGAAATGAACATACTGAATCGAATGCTCTGACGGAAGTTATTGCTAACAGATAATACCACTAGTAACTGGGATATGAAGAGACATTAAATGGTTTCGTTGGTTTTTAATTCCATTTTGACGATGCTTTTCAATTGTATGTATAGTATTTATTTATTTATTTATATAATAGAAACTTACGTAAGTTAGGTCGTTATATAACATCAATAAAAGTAATACTAACCTAATAATAACAAACATAATTATGTTAGTAGTATAGTATATACACCTTGGCACTATTGTATATTGGTGGAGAAAGGTTCAATGTACAGTAGCTCGCACAGGCCGAATCGTGTATTGACAGGCGTTTCCGAGATATAGCCACCTCAAAGTTTTGACTTTCTTATTGCACGACCCCTTTTCCGGAGTTGTTGTATATTGAAAAGCATGTAATTCTTACACATTTGCACCTAGTGCCAAAGTTTTTTATCGAAGCAATTTCTTGGAGCTGGCCAGTTAATTTAGTAGGCTAAATGGAATGCACGAACACAATTTCTAACCTGGTGGAAAATGTTTGTTATTGTTCCCAGTTTTTGAAAAAACACATGCCACTGTTTTTTCCGAGTAATTGGTCATTATTTGGACCAAAAATGGAGTTTTTGACTACTTTAGGGCTGAAACGGGTGCATTGCGACAAAATACCTTGGCATCGTGTCAAATACGTCACAATACGTGAAATTATCTGTTCATAGAAGTTTGTTGGATAAAAAAAATAGTATTGACTCCATTCGTTCATGGGATTAGCCTTCCTGATTTTCATAGATCTGCAACAATCTAACACTTGCTTGCCCACGTAATACATATATAGCTCTAGCTGCAGCATTGAATATCTCCAAAAAATTTGACAGTTTGGCACCGAGGCCTGCTTGGAACCTTCCGACATGTGGTCAGCCGCCAATATGGAGGTTGACGGGGTGTCTTCCGATACAATGGATTTCAAAACTGGTGTTTCACAGAAATACGTCTTGGCACCAACTTTATTACCTCTTCATTTTAACTTTCTGTTAGTAGTGACCTCCTGTTCCGTCAATAGCTTTGCGGATGTTGATATACTTCATATCGAGTTCTCTTTTAGAACCCAGAGGTGCAGAAAGTGGACGAGTCGATGCAATAAATGACGATCTGGCAACAATTACGAAATGAGAATCTGATAATCTAATAAATTTTAATGCAACCAAAACTCAAGCTTGATTTACCAAAGTTATTCCTATGAAGTCCTCAATATCGATGCTAGGTATCACCACCAACAGCGCCCTCTCATGGGACGATCGTGTAAGGTCCTTTGGGAAACTGCTCCATAGAAACATTGTTTTCTATTCCGTGCCAAGACCTGATTCACATATCAGCTGCTTCACGTGATTCACAAAGCCCAGGTTCGACCTGCCCCGAAGATCCGTTCAAATTTTTGAGGTCACCTCTGAAACATACACAGGTTGGTAATGCCACTCGTAGCAATTCATTGATATCGCTGGGAAATCATAGAAAAGAAACTTTGTATTCCAAAACCTTAGAGTTAGTAAGATAATCGATATGTGGAAAGTGTCTGGAAATTACTGTATTTCAATCTGTTATACTCTGAAGTATGAATAAAAGTTTCGTACTGTGGGATGAGGTAGTACATTTTGGAATCATCAGCGTCTTCGTTTTCAAATCATATTATTTACAAAGTCGGGTAGAAGGAACGAAGACTAACTAATTATTCGTTCAAAATTCGACCAGTCTCAAGTGCCAAGTTGAAGCAGCAGACAAAGAACCATCCGCTTTTCATAGTTTTATAGAAGTATTTCTTGAATGAGTGGTTTTGCGTAATTTTTTAAGGGGTTTCCGTGGATTATGTTCGTTCAGTCATCATATAAACTCCTCACAATTTCTATGGTACTAAATATTTGTCATCAGTCAAGAATATCTAGGAAGAAAATGAAACTATCTAAATTCGCTGGACACAGAATGTATTTGCTTTCCTTTGATACATCTGGAAGTTCGAAAAGCAATAAATTATTTCAAAGGTTGTGATAGTTTTATCACTTTCATTGGTTTTGATGAAGGTCAAGAGAACGTATGGAATGTAACGCAAAATGCAATATCGTCTGAGCTCAAGGGATCCAATTCCCTATCTTTTGAGTAGGTACATTTTCACGAAGTGGTAAACTCGATCGAATTCTCCAGAATTCAATATCAATATCCACAAAGAACAAGAGTAAGCGAACTGCTGGTGTTACGTCGCTTTTAGCTTGATTAAACTAATTCTAGCTTATGACTAACTACAATAGAACGGCACTACCCAAATAATAAACATAAAAGTTTCAGGTTACCTGTAGTTAGAGTGAACTCTGCTTCCGAGAAGAGATAAACAACTTAATAACGTAAATTCATTCTGAACTAAAATAACTATTTATTATACCGAAACGAACCGTAGGTTAGCGTATATATATTAAAGAGCTTGACATGAATGTATCACCACTGCATAGCAGACTTATAAGTCGTGTATACTGATGAATGGAAAGACCTACCAATTCAAACTTGACATATCTCTCTGTTTGTCGTATGCAATTTTTTGGTCAGCCACGGGTCTAATTTTAAAGATATTAATACGAACTTAGGCATATTTATTGCCGGCAGAATGGAATCCTTTCTAATTTTTCTGAATATTCGACATTCTTTTATCACACTGCAGCTCCAAAACACACACTCATATCATTCGGAAAAACTGAAATTTGGCACATATCCCTGGGCTCTTTGATCAAGCAATAGGAGTTTTCCGCGAGTTTTGATATCCTGTATTTCCTTTTTTTCGAGGCTTCTGATTTGGTGGCTGCTGATGCGCAGAACCACAATATTACTATATTTTGTGTGGAATCAGTCTCCACGATTGAATCAAATCCTCCTCCACTACAGCCCACAAGATATTTTGCGGAAATCGTACAGAGCCATTATCAAATTCAAAAATGGCAGTTAGTCTTATACATATAACTACCCTCCAATACCAAGTTGCTCAAACAAATTTACAAGCTATTAGTTGTGGGTTTAAGAAGATAATTATAGAACCTACAACTGTAGCAAAGCTGGCAATTATTGTTCTATTGTTCTAACCGCAATAGAACCTGTGAAAACGTCCAACTAGAGAATTTAGACGATCTCGAGGAAGCTGAGAAAGATCCCTTGGAGAATTCAGTGGTACCATCGCAAACAGACCTCGAACGTTATCTTAATAAGTAAAATGAATCTGAACCCGGAGAAGCCATAGATACGCCAGTTACCGCTTAAAGGCGTAAGCTTATGTAACACTGCACGACATTTTTTTTATTTTCTTATATTTTCAAAAACTATGTTTCATTTGTTCTACTAACCCTTAGTCAGGGATGGGCGATTTAAAATCGTTTCAACACGATCCAACGTATCGGAGAAAAATGAATACACATTTTTTCATGCCATTTACAATGATTTCAACATCCCACGCAATTTCTTCCACTCAAGAAGAATTGAAACTTCCCCATCTGAATAAATACTGTGAGTTTATACAATAATTATCAAGTTTAGGTGGGTTCTCATTCAGAGACGCTGCTGATTTGATACCTCCAATTACTGCATAATAACTCCCACGCTATATTCAATGCGAAGGACTTTCAGTGATTAACATTTCCCAGCATTCTGCAACCACCGACGAAGCACACACAGGATCTGCTCAAATTGCGCGTTTAAACATACATGATATGTTGAATAATGAATGTTCTGATTAATTCACAACTCAAGAAATACAAGTTCTCGGCAATGATTCAGAATTTGATAAATGTCAAGATTTTAGACGTTTTCCTAGAACACATCTAAGCTTACGTAAATATTATTAAATACGTTGTATTGTGAAATTGAACACTACTATGTTGATATCACTTTTATTTGTAACTTCTGTTACTCGAGTAACGGAATACCGTCCAAAGATGACGTAATAACGCTGAAACTCGAATAATGGAAGTTACAAATAAAAGTGATATCAACACAGTAGTGTTCAATTTTACAATATACATAAAATTTCATATCACACAGTGAAAAGTGAGGCAATAAAATTTTCTAGAACTGATAAGACTATTAACACAAAAGCCCCAGTCCAACAGCAACGTAGAAGCCCCCCCTGGAGGAAATGTTTGCAAGCAACAAAAAAAAAAGGTCAAATGAATACTTTTTTGGGTTGTGTATTTTATCCATGTGTAATTGTACAATTTCGCAATCAATCTTACAATCCATAGTCACAGCCATATTCCGAAACAATTATATCTACGTAACACTCCTTACAATCTCGCCCTACGGGCTTTCGCCTTCACAAACTTATCGACTATTTCGTCCAGGTTCGCTCTCAACGAGTTCGTGACCTTACTCTCTATCGACAATATACTCAGATCTGCCAGTCTCTCTTGCCCCATAGAATTTCGCAGATAATTTTTCATCATTTTCAGTTTCGAAAAGAAGCGCTCTGCAGTTGCAACGGTCACTGGAATTGTTAAAAACAGTGAAATTACTGAGCAAACGTCCGGAAACAGTAAAATACTCCATCAGTATTAAGTTAGCCAACTCTCTGATAGAATGTATCCCCGAAATTACAGGACATTACAAAGGATCATAGTTTTACAAACAAGCAAAAAAAACCAATCGGATGCCCCTTGCACTGGCTGGACCGGCGGTAGTTACGCCACTGCTTAGATCAGGGGTCTCCAAACTACGGCCCGCAGGCCAAATCCAGTGCCATCAATCCGGCCTGCTAATGGATTATTGTTGTTATTGTTGTTGTGATAAGTTGGATACAGACACAGAATGATGATAACTCGGTTTTATGTACTTGCTAGGTAGAGCTTAATGACAAGTTTCGGCTGTTCCTTTTAGAGGAATTGTTTCTCGAATTGGCAACACTGTTTGTGGTGATAGTTAATTTGACAGCTGAGCGATATTTTGGGCTAATATTCGGCACAACAACTATTGCTAACCTAGTTATGGAATGCCTAGAGGAATCTGTTACAAATTCATTAGATTTTCAACCCGTATTCTTTAAACGGTATGTAGATGATTGCCTAATGTGTGTTCCCAATGATAAAATTCAGTACATGATTAATAAATTTAACAATGTCCACTGTAAACTTCAACACTTCAAAAAGATAAATTTCCTAGATATGAACATTAGGCACGATGCAGATGGAAAAATAAAAACTTCCTAGTTTACTAAAGAAGTTTGGTCTCACGTTATTTCACTTCAATTCCGTTGCACCAACATATTATAAGAAAGTGTTATAAACAGCCTTACAGATCGCGCGGTTAAATTGTCCCATCCAGAGGACCGTCCCCGTTTTGATTGATTGATTGATTGATTGGTAATATAAATGTTGCGCATAGGTGTTGTGAAATATTGTCCAAATCTAAAACCTTTAATACTTAAAGATAAACAAACCCACACAGTATACAAATCAAATTGTTTAGATTGCGATGGGACTTATACAGGAATTCCTGAACAATATTTACAAAAAAGAATATATGGCCATAAGTATAGTACAAGGGAAAAAATCAGATTCATACTAATTTAATTAATTAAAAAAAACCTTGCAAATTCCTACATGCGTCTTTATAATGTTAAAAGTATATTTTAGGTAGAATGCTCAAATAGCAATATTTCTAATAAGGCCTGACAACCTTTTTCCATTACCTCATAAATCTTCAACATCTTGTTCGAAAGTGGATACTTGAGGGCTATACTTTTTGGTTTCAGTCGTATACAGACTTTGATATGAGTTCGTTTATTAGAAAAAACTTGCTTAGCAGCGGATTCTTGATACGTATTTATTTACTTAGAACATTCATGTGTTACAATTCCTACCGGAATATCAAAAATTATCTTGGTCAAGGATGGTTGTTGAATCTAAAACGTGTGTCTTACTTTACGTTTGAAATAATTATGTCACTGTCACACTGACATCATCAATATCCTACAAATTTCATACCTATTTATTTCAGTTCTAAAACAATAATGAACTACAAATTATGAAATAACGGTTTTAGTAACAAGAAGAACTAAATTACAGTAATTGTTGGAAATGTCCCCCGTTTTGTTCGATGCACAAGTTGACGCGCATCCTCATGCTGTGAAAACCTTTTTGCATCATTTCTGGCGTTATGGTTGCACATTGCTGCACTATTCTTTGTTGAAGCTCTTGCAAATTAT
Organism: Endomychus coccineus; assembly: GCA_958510875.1. Lineage (NCBI taxonomy): Eukaryota > Metazoa > Arthropoda > Insecta > Coleoptera > Endomychidae > Endomychus > Endomychus coccineus. The sequence goes on along the minus strand of OY294068.1, from coordinate 176,090,102 downwards.
TTACTGGAGTTGCGAAAATCTTGTTTTTTAAGTAAGGAAATATAAAATAGTCCATAATTGTCAAACAAGGTGATCTCGGAGGAAACTCGACTTCTGTATGCAAACTTATAAGCCGGTCATCAAAAAACTCGCGGAGAAAAGCAATTTTCCTCATTTATATCAACGATCTACCCTCAAATATTACTGTTGGGCTGCTTACCAAATTTGCAGATGATGTGTCAGTCAGGTTATCAGCGGACAGTATGGAGGAGCTACAAAAAGACATTGAACAGGCAAATATGGAACTCGAGACTTGGTGTCACAAAAATCAGTTACTACTAAATAAAAATAAAACAGTATGTATTCATTTCGATAAAGATAACAAATTACTTTCAAATTCACAGATGAAAGAAAGTTGTAAATTTCTGGGAAGTTTTATAGATTATCGTTTAAGCTGGAATAAGCAAGTCGATCTTGTCTGTAATAAATTAAAAAGTGTTTACTACGCTCTGTTAAGGCTTAGAAATACCTTTGATAAATCATACCTACTTCAAATTTATCATGCACTGGCCTATTCTCACATAGCATACAATATTATCTTATGAGGTAGAGCAGTAAACACAAACAGGGTTTGTATATTACAAAAACGTCTTGTTAGGCTTGTATTTAACATGAAACGCAGAGAATCCTGTAAAACAATATTTCGCGACAACAGAATTTTAACCTTTCCCTCTATATTCATCTAAAAATGTTCAGTATTTGTTTATCAAAATATGCATTCATTTAGTAGAAACAATATTAACCACGAATACAATACCCGACATGCTACAGATCTAAGGGTCACGGTCCATAACAGTACCTTGTACGAGAAATCGCCATCATACTCATGTCTGACAATATTTAACAATTTACCAGGAGAAATTAAACAATGTAGGTCAATGACAAGCTTCAAAAGAAAGATAAAAAACTTTCTTTTTACAGAATCTTTCTACTCAATTAGAGAATTTTTAGCATAATTGTTTTACAATATCTAGCCATAACTTATTCAACATTTTAATTAAAATTATTTTTTCAAGCTACTTCTGAGATTATATTTCTCAAATTATTTATTTTACAAATGGATTTAATGTTTTTAAAACTGAAAATTTGATCTTATCTCTTAATTACTGTTAACTACTGAAGTGTTTTAGTAAATCACTCTTATTAATGTATTTATGTTGATGACGTGTCTTGTGTCATTTTTAATGATTTTGTGACGAAATAAATATTATTATTATTATTAATATTTTCTCGTGTAGTATGTGCTGTTGCAACGTGATGCTGGAAATAACCGTACCGAAGTTCATCATCGTTTAACTGTTGCACAAATTCAGCCAAAAAGTTGTGTCTGTACCTTTCTGCGTTGACGGTGAAATCGAGAAAAATTAGCCCAATTATTCTTCTGCGAGAACTGCCATCCAAACACCGATTTTTTGAGCATGTAGTGGCGATTCAGTAAAAACATGAGGGTCATCATTGCTCCACATTCGCATATTTTGAGAATTGATGTATCCCGAAAGGTGGAACCACGCTTCGTCAGAAAAGAAAGTTAAGTCCAGAAGATCGTCATTCATTAAATTATTGATAAGCCAATGGCAGTAAGCAAGGCATCTGGGGTGGTCTGCGGGCAGAAGAGCTTGATGTGCTTGCATCTTATATGGATGCATGTTCAAGTCTTTCTTTAAAATCTTCTGACATGTTCCATAAGAAAGTCCAATTTCCTGAGAAAGACGTTTCAAAGGTTTCGCAGGCTCCTCTTCCGTACGTTGACGAACGTCATTGCTCCAATCATGAAAATGTTGTGCTGTTTGGTAGGAGGCATGATTCAAAAACTGGAGAAAATTTCAGCACAATGACTTAACAGATTCTGACACAACAAAACATATTCAATAATTTAAAGTAAGACACACTTTTTACATTCCACAACCAACCTTGACCAAGATAATTTTCAATTTGTAGGTCATTATTGTTTTACAACTGAAATAAATAGGTATGAAATTTGTAGGTTATTGGTGATGTCAGTGTGACAGTGACATAATTATTTCAAACCTAAAGTAAGACACACGTTTTAGATTCCACAACCACCCTTGACCAAGACAATTTTTGATATCCCGGTATTATTCGTTTTAGACATTGATACGTCTTCTGATGATGATCGTGAAACTGAAGCGTACGTAAAGACAAAAATAATAAGCATGTATATTGTATATATATATATATACCTATTTCCGAGGTAAAGTGATTTTCAGAAATATCTACTAATAAAAAATTAATAATAATTATGTTCATCTTGATATGGATTTATTCCGATTTTTAGTATGTTATTGTATCACTTTGTACATTATCTGGACTTTGTGGTGTGGATCCGAGTTTTATAAGAGTCGTTGATTAAAATCACCCATTATTCGATTTTATTTCCTTTGCTATTTAATTTACGACACACGAAGAAACTTTGATGTTTCTGCTCATATATATTGGACTTTGGTATGGGTCCGGAACTTCTGCAATCTCGGATCTTGAGGGAGCGAATGTGCCGCTTGGGATAATACAGCAGACCCTCATACGTTCGAGGCTAATCCGAACTAGGGCACGCAGAGCACACCTCTATTCTTATCTCAGCCAGAGGACGTGAATATACGCAGACCGTCACCGCCACCAAGCGTGACCACTAGTTCTTGCAGAACTGCCTCCACAACTAACTTTCTACAGAACGGTGATAATCTCCCTGTGCACTTATCATCGTAATTTATTTCACTGCACTAGGCGTAAACGTTACATTTGTAATTCCTTTGTTAACATATTATTGTGAACCTTTTTAAAACAATGAAGATATGACAAATTTTGGAAATGAGTATTTTAGCAGCATAAGTATTAAGATGATTAAAGAAATAAAATAAACTAGCTAACTTCTCTTTTGAACTTTCTAGGAAACAAAAATTCAATACAACTAACTCCGACTACTGGAAACGAAATATTAAATCATATAAATCCCCTGAAAAATAATATACGGTCCCAGAGATTGACGGAATTACCACAATCCTCATGAAATCGTCTTCAACATATATCACTCGCCCCATTACTTATATTATCAATGAAATCTTCAGTACAGGGAAAACACCTCCGCAATTTAAGAATTCTGTTATAACCCCTATTAGTCCAGGCAACGAACAGGAAAAAAATATATATAGTAAGCTAGAATTTCAAATTTTTTTTTGCATTTTGTTCCTAATACCCCATAGATCATTCATGACTATCAAGACCGCGGGGGTCGACCTTTCTACTCCCCCAAAACATGGTTTTAACCCCTCAGAGGAACATTCTTATGAAAAAAATTAGAATTATGAAGAAAATTAATGAATTAAGAGCCGAAAATGACCCCTAGTATGTTTTTTGGGTCGCTGATCACGATTCCGCAGCTAGTTTTCCCAAAAATCTCTCTCCAGATGGAAAATTCGGGAAATTTGAGAGTTTCCTGGGACGGTTATGAATATAATTTTACGGTATAATTTTGTTACGAAAATTTCCCCTTAGTGGGTTTTTTGGGTCGCTGATCACGATACCGCTGTTATTTTTCTCAAAAAACTCTATCCAGATGGGAAATTTGTAATTTTTCGAGTAATCTAACTGCGGAATCGTGATCAGCGACCCAAAAAACATACTGTGGGTCATTTTCGGCTCTTAATTCATTAATTTTCTTCATAATTCTAATTTTTTTCATAAGAATGCTCATCTGAGGAATTGAAATCCCGTTTTGAGGGGGTAGAAAGGTAGACCCCGCGGTCTTGATAGTCATGAATGATCTATGGGGTATTAGGAACAAAATGCAAAAAAAAATTGAGTACAGTCGCTCTGTCGTGAAAAATGGCCAAAAACGGTTTTTTTTGGGGAGTGGTATTTTAGAGTGGTTTCGTATGTTTTTTGGGTCGCTGATCACGAATCTGAGGGTCAAATGTGTATTGGATCAATGCGCTCCAAGTTATGAGCATTTTTTATGGCCAAAAAAGCCATTTTTTGCGTATTTTCTGTTTAACATGAAAAGTATGACATATATGAAAAAATACCTGTATGAAAATCATAGGTCTTATCAAAACGCGTCGAATGAGCACAACTAGGAGTTTCTAAAATATTTTGGGCTCACTGTGGACTCATTTTAGCCCTTTTTTTGAAAAAAACTAACAAAAATTCCTTTGATATTATTTTTCAGCTTAATGAATTGTAAATGGCAATAAATTGTGCACTTTTGTATCTATTTTCATGTACTTTTCGATTTTTTTGAATATCTTATGAGTGGGCGCTACAATCGGCCATTTACAAAAAATCGTAAAATGGCGATATCTAATTGAATTTTCACTTTATTGACTCGAAACAAAAAGTATTCGAAAGATTTTAATACTTTTCACCTTGTTTTCCAAGCTTGCACATTTATTTTCAGTTGCGGCAATTTGGCGCTAGGTCAAAGTTTTTTAACCTCAAAAAAATCGATAAATTGTAAGGTTAAATTTTATGAAATAATTTGAAATATTCACAGCTAGAAGAAATTTCCATGACCCAACTTCTTTGCCCAACCCAAACTCGATTGGTCAAGATTCGGCTGAGATATTGGAGTAGACGTGTTGAGGTCAACCCTGGGCCCAAATTTCGGGCTTTTGGAAAAAACCTTAAATTTTCCAAAAGAAAACATATAAAACTATTTAATGCTAAAAATGAGTATTTCTACTTATTTTTTTGACAATTTGGCGATCTGAATAAAAAATTTTTATTCATTTATTTTCACATGAAATAATATTTTACCTTGAAAAAAAGCGCGAAATTTATGAATTTATTTCGCAAAATTTGAATTTTTTTGATGAATTAATACATTTTTCTTCTTATAAAAGTATTTTTTGAGTTAATACGTATGTTTGTTAGTGTACGAAAGTGTGTATGTGTCTTTGTTCATGTATGTGCACGTGTGTGCGCGCACAAGCGCGCCTTCTTAATTTTTGTAAATAAATCTTCAACGCTTTTTTTTCAGCATTTTTTTATTTTTTTATTACATAAAAACAAACTTTTTTACAACTTCATAAAAATATATCTTATGATCTATTTCAAACTAATTAGTAATTAATTATTCACACATACAGAAAGACATTTTATTCCAATAACTGTAATTTATACAAATATAACATAGAAAGATTTTTAAAGTATAATGTCTTTCATTTGTCAACAATGGGAATTTCAAATATGATATAATTAAGCCCTCATTCTCTTCGTCTTTTTACTGGCACTTTTTTGAGCTGTGACAAAGCATCTTCACTATCTGTTGTGCAACCAAAGTAGTGTTTATTATATCATCTTCGTTACTGTCGCCGCGCATCTCAATGGACGGTTGATGATCATTATCAATATCATCAGAAACTATTTCGTAACCATCTGAAGAATCTTTATTACGAATTCCGTCATCAATATTATCAAAATCGTTAACATCTGTTTCGTATTGACCAAGGTAAACTAACTTTCTTGCAAGTGCATCTTCCGGTACATTTTTGTTTGCAATTGCAAAAAATAATTTTCAATAATTGGTCTGGAGCTTCTTCTGCTGTTATTTGAATTGACATAAGGTCATTCTCAGTAACTTTCCAACCCCATTGGGTTGTTCAATATTCTCGTTGCCTATCCAAATCTGTACTTGGCAATATACACGATATATATGGTATTTCGCTACATCGCCAGTTGGCGGTAGGCTTTCCAATTCGCAAGCTGATTTTTTCGTACGTTTTTTAAACATATAAACCGTAAATGACCGAGTTCAAGGTAAAATATTGTTCCATGTGAAAATAAATGAATAACATTTTTTTTATTCAAATCGTAGCCAAATTGTCAAAAAAATAGGTAGGAATACGGATTTCTAGCATTAGATAGTTTTTTTTGTTTTCTTTTGAAAAATTCAATTTTTTTTTCAAAAACCCAAAATTTGGGCTCAGGGTGGACCTCAACACGTCTACTTCAATGTCTCAGCCGAATTTCGACCTATCGAGTTCGGGTTGGGCTCAAAAGTTGGGTCATAGAAATTTCTTCTAGCTGTGAAAATTTCAATTTATTTCATGATACGTAAGCTCACAATTTATCGATTTTTTTGAGGGTAAAAAACTTTGACCTAGCGCCAAATTGCCGCATTTGAAAAAAAATGTGCAAGCTTGGAAAACAAGGTGAAAAGTATTAAAATCTTTCGAATGCTTTTTGTTTCGAGTCAATATATTGAAAATTCAATTAGTTATCGTCATTTTACGATTTTTTGTGAATGGCCGATTGTAGCGCCCCCTCATAAGATATTCGAAAAAATCGAAAAGTACATAAAAATAGATACAAAAGTGCACAATTTCTTGATATTTACAATTCATTAAGCTGAAAAATAAAGTCAAAGGAATTTTTGTTAATTGTTTTCAAAAAAAGAACTAAAATGGGTCCACAGTGAGCCCAAAATATTTTAGAAACTTCTAGTTGGGCTCATTCGACGCGTTTTAATAATACCTATAATTTTTATGCAGGTATTTTTTTTATATATGTCATACTTTTCATGTTAAACTGAAAATACGCAAAAAATTGCTTTTTTGGCTATAAAAAATGCTCATAACTTGGAGCGCATTGATCCAATACACATTTGACCCTCAGATTCGTGATCAGCAACCCAAAAAACATAAGAAACCACTCTAAAATAACACTCCCCAAAAAAAAACGTCAAAAATTACAGAGCGACTGGACTATATGGCCTTTTTCCCGGCTTATTGCCTGAACTATATATCCAAATCTGATGATAAAACAAGAATATCAAAATATAGACCAATAAGTTAAATAGATAAATTTAGTAAAATATTAGAAAAATTTCTAAGAACGAATTTTTCGAAAAGAATAATATAGTTAACACAAATCAGTTTAAATTTCAAAAAGGAAAAAGCACTTCGGATGCAATATATAAGGTAATTGAAATAATTACAGGTAATTAAGATTCTGGTAAACGTCGGCATAAAGTCATGCTATTGTGACGCGGAATCCATCCGGAAGCCAAGAATTTTCAAAATTAGCTACCGAGGAAGTCTACTACTCAAGATATCTAGCCTCTACGCAGAAGAAATCCAGAACCCTGAGAAATCTTCGCACCAAACTGGCAGTTTCAGTTCAAGCCTCAAGCCTGCCCTGAAGATGTCACCTGTAATATTTGACGAAATATCGGCATCAAGTCGTGCCATTGAGACGCGGAATGCATTCGGAAGCCAAAAACGTTCATCATGAAAAACTTTCGATTATACTGAAACAATATGGGATACCCACGTGGTAATGTGTTATTTATTTATTTATTCATATTGAATATATTCCAGTTACTTACGCGATCAAATGCTGTATTCTAAAATCAATAGTGAACAATAATTAGTTGAATTAGGTGTGTCCCAGGGGACTGTTCTTGACCTTCATTCAATGAAACCTTTTGGGAGAAAGTGAAAGAAAAGAGATGGTATCAGTGTTTTTAAAATATGCCTTGACAAATATCAATTAACTTTGAATGTTTTGAAAAGATAGCATTTCCCATAAATGATGTTAATAGGCATATTTGTACTACATGAGGGAAACCCATTATGTTCGAAGAACATCGTGTGAGACAGCGGTGGAATGAAGATTTGGAGGTTATAGGCGTAGGGAAAAACATCACCAGACAAAGAATTCCACGACGTTCGATACAAAAATGAAGTTTGGTAGGAAGAAATTCAGCAAGTATCGAGCTTTACAATGGAGGGGCGACTAGTTTGAGCTCGTCTAGTCCGTCTTTCTGGAAACTCCCATGGTTGAACAACAGAGGAGATTTCTCATGGAAACCGACCATGGAAATATCTATGGAGAAGGGAGAGATCTCCTACCTCTCTACGATGTTGTAGAGAAGTCAATGAACTCGTAAGTATGACATCATCAATGAAACGAATAACTCTCTCCTGAATAGAATCCAAGAGGTTGAGCGTATGTTTGGGAGCCGAACACCAAACATGCGAACAGTACTTCAGGACAGGTCGAATCTGTGCTTTGTAAATTATGAGGACCGGCTGGGATGTAATGCAGCTCTTTGTACAGAATAGAAAATCAAGTTTTTGTGAAACGGTTTTCGCAATGGACCTCACATCGTCTCATGAGAGAGTGCTGCTGGTGATGATTCCGAGCATGGATATGGAAGACTTCATAGTAATAGTTGTACCTGACATCATCATATTACGGATTGTGGGATCCGTTTTCCTGGAGAAGACGCAAGTTTGAGTTTTGGTTGCATCAAACTCTACTCGATTATCAGATACCACATCTCTATTAATTGCGTCAAGCTGCTTCTGTCTTGCTCCTCTAGTTATATTTGATGGGCTCTAGATGAGAACGGGCTATGAAATGTACCATCAGCTGCAAAGCTGTGGACGAGACATGCGTTCATTTCCAGCAGATCGTTCATATGGAGCAGAAACAAAGTTGATGCCAAGACAGATCCCTGTGGAACACCAGCATTGATAGCCATTGCATCGGATGATACTCCGTCATCCACTACATGGAGTGATCAATCCGATTATTCTTGCACAAAACAAGTGGTAAATCACTTAGGTGCAATCTGTTTGAACCATCTCAGGTTATGTATTTAATGTAAATTTCATATTTCAAGTACAGCGAGAAAAATTCATCAGTTAATTGATGTAGAATAGCGGAAGTAACACTAGTTGTAGCATATCTCAATCTTTTGATTAATTCTAATTCGATGACGATTTTTATGGTAAATCTATATATTATCAAATAAATTTCTCCTTTATGATTCGTATCTACTATAGTGAAGTCATCATTCGAGAAACTGGATTACTATTGTTAACTTTTCCGCTCATGTTCGTCGTCGAATATCATCACGAATCTCGTTACTCTAACACCGTAAAACACTGGATTGCAGCTGATTATACTTCAAGCGAGTTTTCATATAGCTTCATTGATGCACCCTCTATGTACTTTCGTTGTTTGGAACTGAAATACCGCCTTCTGGAAACGTATCTTACATTAATAATGTCGCTGACGTAGAAGCATTTCCAGAACGCGAGTAAGCACCGTTTCAATAACGGCTTGTTTGCTGTGGCTGTTACGAACTAAAACTGACATTTCTAGCCTTAGGTAGTACGTTGCCTATGTAAGTTATCTATATTTAAACGGAATATAGATTTAACGACATCATACGTTTAACGATAAATTTAAAAAATACTTAGTAGAAAGTATTTGGATAACACTAAAATATGTTTCGCCGAGGAGGAAACCGCTGACGAATCTGTATATACAATTTCCATAATGCCAGAAAATAACAAATATCAAATTTGAAAAAGGGTTGATTACAACCAGTTATGAAGCGGCCGTTATGCTAATTCTAAGAATGAAAGTGTTACAGGTACTTCTTAACTGAAAATAAACATCAAATATTCCAGGTAGTCAATATCCTATCAGTAAACAAATAATTACTTATAAGCTTGTTCCTGATGTTAACCTGAGGTATATCGTATTACTAATAATTATTGATTATTTTGAATACTGTATTACACTGAAAAAAGTATTAGTCATAGTATTGATGAACGATGGTTATTGATATTTTTTCATTGTCCCAGTGAAGTTTTTCATTAAATCGATGAATTCGCGTTTATAGGATGATAAACCCTTTCATCGATATTATGATAGCTTATTCATCGAACTAATGAACTCTGTTTATGTATGATTTCGTTGAAGTTCGTCATTGTTGTAATGATTTCTTCATTAACTGATTAGACGAATTTTACATAATATTAATGATGAATTTTCATCAAATTTATGTAAATTCTTCATTGACAGTTTGAAAACAAAAATGTTTCATACTTCGTTACATTATTTTAAAGAATAAATTTCATCAACGCTATGAATGTTGGTGTTCTTCTTTAAATTAATGTATAATATTCATTGGCCACATGAAGCTATTTTGTAGATCACACTCTGCCTTTATGCATTCTATGTAATAATATTTCACCGAATCGTCGTTATCGACAAGAACTAACAAGTTAGTTTGGAATATTGCTTTGAAGAGTGTAGTGGTTCACAGTATTGCGCAATAGAACTTCAAAGAAAAATACATAAGGTAAGTTGAATGAAAGTATGATCTAACATTTTGAGTAGTGAACTATTTTGTAGTTGTAGTGTGTATCACCGACTTACTCTAGTGCATCAATTGGCGAAATAAACATTTTTAAATTGAAATAAGGTAAAGTTTACGTTTCAAAGTACTCAAATATGTTATGCTTTATTTGTAAATATGACCATGAAAATTTTAAATCTCTAAGAAACCATTTCAAACGATTCCATAATCTAAATTCCACTTGCACGTTCAGATGCCTGGAATGTAGTAAAAGTTTTCAAAATTTGGCTTCTTTTAAAAGACATGTCAATCGAGTCCATTCAGCGTGTGAGTTCTCTATAAAAATCCGTCTTGATATGGACTGGTATGAATTTTTTATTTCGATTTTTGTGTAGCGTGAAACGTGAATTTACATTTGTATCAGGTTGATATGGATTCCAAGGCAGCTTTCAATAATAGTAACAAGGATGGTTTACTGGAAGGATGGGACACAATCTGGAAAAAATCTCTTCGATTTTGCGTTTCCAGTGGAGAGCGAAATGTTTTATAATTTTATAGAATCTTTTTTTTATAAACATAAAACTCCTTGTAAATATCCGAAGGTACAATATATTATAGAATATTCAAGTTCCAACAAATAAATCATTGTTTATACTTGGTTTTATTTATTCTTGATCTCCTATAATCAAAATCCACGCCTCTTTATCTATTCTTAATTTAATTCTATTATTTATTATTCAGAACAAGTTTTTTGAAAGATGCAGATTATAATAATCCTTAAAACTCACCCTGAAGAATCTACCAATACAAATTGGATTATATTATAGGTATATTAGCGACAAAGAAGTAAGTATTACATTTTACATGCAAGGCCGTAGCCAGAAAATCATTGCGGGAGTGTTGTTATGGGTTTAAATTATCACATTTATAAAATAGTCCCATCGTGAATATTATAATGATAATTCTTGACCCAGGTATAAATTATATATGAAATTCTCGGGAAATAGGTCACACTAACACATATGCTTATTATTTCCGTCTTTACGTACGTTTCGGTCTTACGACTATCATCAGACTTATCAATCTATAAAACGTGATTTCTTAGAACTTGTATCACCACAAGGCGTCCTTATCGAACTTATTTCAATTAAAAATGCCCACGAGCAATGAAATGTGTTATAATTTCGATTACTCGTGTTTCTGTTCATTTCGGCGACGTGGGCATTTTTAATTGAAATTAGTGCGATAAGGACGGTTTGTGGTGATACAATTAATTTTATGAAATCACATTTTATACATTGATATATGTATATACTGATGATGGTCTTGAGACCGAAACGTGCGTAAGCGTAAAGACGGAAATAATAACCATTTGTGTTAGTGTGCCCATTTCCCGAGAATTAAATGTATATATATATATATATATATGTTTCTTCTTAGGTTCTCGCGGACGTAATGTGTAGAACTGGATTCTCGGGTATTGATCCGCGTTGTGTGGTTTCGGTCCTCAAAAGGACCAATTTCACGACGTTTCGGCAAAGTCGCATTTGCCATCTTCAGGTGATTCGACCGTAGAGTCTGGAAAATCAGTTCGCCTAGATTTTCCAGACTCTACGGTCGAATCACCTGAAGATGGCAAATGCGACTTTGCCGAAACGTCGTGAAATTGGTCCTTTTGAGGACCGAAACCACACAACGCGGATCAATACCCGAGAATCCAGTTCTACATATATATATATATATATATATATATATATATATATATATATATATATAGATATATATATATAGATATATGGGGAATCACCCCACCCCCCGGGTTAGATTACATTGAAATAATGAATATTACTTCATAGAAACAATGAAACAAGTTCATTGATGTAACTAAAGAATTCGTTGAGCAAATGAAAAATAATAGTACATAACAATGAATATTTTCATTTTCTCAATGATTTTCATCATAACATGAATGCAGGTATTATTTCATTTCAAGAATTTATTTCGTTGAGGCAAAGAATATATTTCGTCATCATAAAGAAAGATATTCATTTGATAATGAATAATTTTATCGGCTCAATGAAGTTATTCATTGATAAAAAGACAAGTAATCATTAGAACAAAGTATAATTTTCATTCGTCAAATGAATGCTTCCTGGTATTAATGAATATATGCTTTAATTTGAAGAAGAATATTTTCATATATCCAATGAACTACTCTTCATTTAGGAAATGAAGTTGTTCATCGGCTGAAAAACGATAATCAAAATCATTGTTTAAATGATTCTTTTCATTATATTTATGCTCACTTTTGGTTCAGTGTACATTTATAAATTCAGATTGATCTAGAGGTACGTGGTTTTCAATCTCTGCCCGACGTTTTTTGATGCTACTCAATGCCACAACGACTGATATATTTGTAAATAAAGAAACAACGTCCAAAGAAATTAATTGATTATCTATGGGTACGAATTAATTTTTTATAAAGGTACTTCTTAACTGAAAATAAACATCAAATATTCCAGGTAGTCAATATCCTATTAGTAAACAAATAATTACTTATAAGCTTGTTCCTGGAGTTAACCTGAGGTATATCGAAGTACTAATAATAATGTTTATACATTTTTTAGCCTCCAAAGTCTCTAAGAAAGGTTCGTCGCTATATTTTATGAGAGTATAAGCCCGGTTTGTGTGACATGGTTTTCTACGGCGGACTCATCAATGTTGTCACAACATGATAAAAATGTTCTTTGAAACTGGTAGTTAACTATCACTGAATTTATTTGACAAACATTGGCTGCTAATTCGAACATACAATAAGATAAAATTCATAAATTAATGAATTTATATGACAAAATATTGATGGTTGCTTTGAAAAAATTTTTAATTTCAACGTGATTTAAGGTAGTATAATATCAGTGTTCCGTCCATTTGACCACCGACCTCATTAATTATAAAAATCACCGGTGTTCTAAGTCTTCCCGCGGAAGTTTTAACCTCTAAAACCAAGTCAGAATCTTAAGAGGAGCTTCGATGCCATAGGTGATTCTCTCAGAAACACAATTCGAAGAAAAATCATGGAATGCTTAATGAAAATATCAACGTCACAGAAGAAACAGAATGTTATTGGACCAAGACGAGATCATTAGGTGAATCAAAAAGTATCCTAATATTTACAGAGACAGTGATGAGCTATTTATTTTATGGAAATCCATTTTAATAAAATGAAATTAAACAATATTTTTGTATAATTTTCATGAGATTTTATTTTTCAACTATCACGACCGATTTAGACTTTTACATCATTATCAAGTGAATATAGAAACAAACAGAATTAAGATCTAATTGGCTATTAAGTGTATTGAATTCGGGGTTTTTACACAGTTTGTTAATCTCCAAACTTCCCAACAGATTCATTGACTTCCCTTTATTGCAAGTATGATGGATTTTGAGATTATCTATTGTTATTTTTTGATTTGAAATATTAATATGTCCGAAGATTGCTGATTACTGTCGGATGAAATATGTTCTTTGAAACATGATGCAAAATTGCTACCCGTTTGCCCAACATAGCCTACTGGGCACTCACCACATTCAATCTTGTAGATACTGGATTTTTTGTATTTCTCTGTTTTTGTTTGGCAAAAGAAGTTGTTATATTAAATTTTGGAAAATAGTTACTCATATTATTTGATAATTCGCCAACATAACTGAAACATGCATATTTCCTTTCTGGTGTTTCTGATGTTATGGAATATAATAACTGCGAAATTTGTTTTTATTCTTTACGATTAATGATTTGATTAATGAAGTGAATAGGAATATTGTTATTTAAAGCTATCTGTTTGATTGTACTGATTTCAGTCTTGGAATCTTTTTCTGGGAGAGGGATAGAAAACGCTCGATAGATCATTGATTTATGAGCTGCTAATTTATGACTAATATGACTGAAAGATTCCAAAGAAATTGGACAAAAAAATTGTTTTATTTCATTTTGCCAAATTTACAGTCGAGAGGTAGCATTATCACGTTGATAACTTCTTTGTTCCTGAAGTTTAAGCACTTGACTTATTGTAGAAAACACAGAGCTATATTACTTTTAAAGTAATTCACAACAAAAAGAGTACAATTATTCCATTAGATTTCTAGTTTTCAATCCAAAATTCGATAATGGTAATTGTAAAGTTACATCTGATGTTCGTGGTCGATGCTTGCCTTTAAGTAGATTGTACTCTAAATAACAAACTGACAGGTCAAAATGTTGAAAAAGTACGATTAAGCAGTTGGATTAGTTTTATCAAAATTTACATACTAATACATTACTGGAATATACGATACAATCGTACTTGTAAAGCCACGCCACGAAATAAAGTTTATTTGTGATATCTTAGGTGATGTTTTGAATAAACTAGATAAACAAGAAACACTAAGCCAGAATTTCAAACGCAAGGAAAGCCATAGCTTCCACCTGTTTTGTTATTTTCTGGCTTTAAGTGAAACGAAACCAGATGCTCAGTTGTATCCGCGATAATCTCACTCAAAACACTTGTAAACATGACTCCAATCTTATATATTTGGAGACATTCACATAATAGTTTAGTAACGTTTTATCCTGCCTGTTCTGTATCTAGTTACATCTGTTCCTACATATATTCTTACATACATTCGCTAGTTGAGAATAGAGATACGATTATGTTAAATATCACTATGTTAGAAAGCAATTCGAACTTTGCCACTCCATTTTCAAAAACATACAATGGGATAGATTCGGATGTTACATCTATTTATACCTTTTATTATATATAAATTCTCGGGAAATATGTCACACTTACACAAATGCTTATGATTTTCGTCTTTACGTACGTTTCGGTCTCACGAGCATCACCAGAAGACTTATTATGTCTAAAACGAGATTTCTTGAAACTAATTATATTAGCACAAAGAGTCCTTATCGCAACATTTCCAATTAAAAATTCCCACGTCGCCGAAACGAACAGAAACACGAATAATCGAAATTGTAACACATCAATGTTATAAGTATAATGTATCAAGGATCCACTGTTTAGTGATTTTCTTATAATATTCAAACACATGTCAATTAAGTCTATGAATGACTAAAAACAAGAACATTACGTTCAAGTATCTACTTTCGAATCAGATGTTAAGATTCATGAGGTTGACAGACCTTATTGTAAATATTACTTTTGACATACTACCTTAAATATACTTTTAACATTATAAAGACGCATGTAGGAGTTTGCAACAATTTTAATTAATTAAGCTAGTATCAATCTGACTTGATGTCTGAGGACTCATATAGCATTGCACGGTATGCCGTCCCATGCATCTTTATCGATGAAGTGTTTCACATGCATGCTGTTCCCCTAGAGCAAAGCAGGTATAGCGACTGTCTATTGCGCAGTGAGGGTATAATCGGCCGGAAGTCAACTACCCACTAGCCACTCAATACATGAAGTATTGGAAGCTACAATTACTACAAATATCACTTATCTACTGCATCACTAATTTACACCATTTGGGAATATCTAGGTCTACTAAATTTGGTATTAACAATATTGAACAAATTAGAATGAATTAAGTTCACCTGGTGAGGAGGTAATTTCTTTCTAAATTTGCAGTGATCCAGATTAATTCTAAATCTTTCTCCGATTCAATCGGGAAAATTATGATTATTTTCTAAGCGATGATTTCCTCATTTGATGTTTTAGCATTTACAAATGGGGTTTCTTATACCTCTGGCGGGGATGGTCGGATGATTCCATCGTTCTACTCGTTCCACTGATGAGTTTATGAGAATAGCGGAATAACTGCCTGGAACTGATAGCCGTGTTATCACTCTTCGACCCAGAGCATAACCTTTAATATGTCTAGATATTTCGAGTGAATACCCGCCTCAGCTCCCATTTTGGTTTGAAAGCATCAGTGAAATGATGGAGAGTTTTGCCCTCCTCTTCATTCATAACTTCAGTATCGGTTGATTCTTTCTAGGGTCTTTCGAAGACATAGCAAGTTGTCACGTTATGTGTTTTCCATTATATCAGAGTCCAATTGAATTCCTCTGTACTGCTGATACTGTATCGGCTCGCTCTGCTTAAATTTCAAGAGGTTGGAGAGCGTTGCTCCTATCACTGCAATGGATGTTATTTGCATCACTCCCGTAGTGCTGAAGCATCTGGTTCTTTGAATCTCGCTTAGTTGTTTGATCGAGGACTTCTGTCTACTTCTGAGTCTCCGGATTGGTGCACCGTATGTTATCATTGGTCTCTTGACTACCATATAAAGTCATAATGCTATCTTTTAAGATAGTCCCGATCACTCGCCGACACTGCCAGATGACAATACGTGCTTTTTCATGCTGTGAAATCTATACCCAGGTATTCAACATTCGATGATAGCGTTGAGTAGTTCAGGTAGCCTAATATCGCATGTTTTCCTTTTTCTTGTAAAAAGGAATCGCTTCTTTTCGACGATTTAACCTTCAAATAATGTTCTCTACAGCAACGTTCGATTATTTTGAGGGCTCTTTGAATTAGGTAGCATAAAACCGTCAAAATTCTCTCTATTAACAATATGGTTAAGTCATGCGCATATATCCTATGGTATAGAATCCCTCCTCATTGAGACTTCACAAGAGTTCGTCCACTCTATGTTCAATATCAGAGGTGATAACAGATCACCCTGTGGGCATCCTATACTGATAGTCCTCTTGCTCATGAAATTACCCACACTCAGTATTGGTAGGTTCAGCTTGTTCAAACATGTTTTTGATACATTCAATTAATGCAACCAGAGTATTTTTGAACCCCAATTCAAAATCTCCCTGTTTGACCACCATATGAACCATCGACATTTTTTGATGAATTAGGTAGAATAAAACCGTCACTATTCTTTCTATTAACAAGATGGTTATGTCATGCGGGTATATCCTATGCTATAGAATCCCTCCTCATTGAGACTTCGCAAGAGTTTGTTCACTCTATGTTCCATATCAGAGATGATAATAGACCACCCTGTGGGCATCCTATACTGACAGTCCTCTTGCTCATGGAACCACCTACACTCAGTATTGGTAGGTTCAGTTTGTTCGAGTATGTTTTTGATACATTCAATTAATGCAACCAGACTGTTTTTGAATCCCAATTCAAAGAACTCTCTGTTCGACCACCATCGACATTTTTCACAGGTAAACTTTTATAACGTCGATTTTCTAAGTTTATCCGTTTTTGCAAATACTCCATTCAAATTATGTTCCGGAATAAGGCTCAAAATGTTGTCGTATTGACGATGTATCTACTGAACTTTTTTTTTATACTTTGACTACACGAGAGGGAAATCTATAATCTTCAAAGAATACTGTGTGAGCCAGTGGTGAAATGATCAGAGGGGAAATAGGTATTCGAATTCTTCTTAAAGGTTTGGAGGTTATAGGCATAGGGAAAGACCTCACTAGGTAAAAAGTTCCACAACTTCACTGTTTGATAGAACAATCAAGTCTGGTAGGAAGAAGTTCGGCAGGACTTGAACTTGACAATGAAGGGGTGACTAGTTTGAGCTCATCTAGGCCGCCTATCTGGAATCTCTCGTGGTGCAACAACAGACGAGATTTCTGATGAACATCGCCCATGGAAATATCTATAGAAAAGGAAAAGATCCCACCTTTCTACGATGTTCTAGAGAGGTCAATGTGACATCATCAATCAGACGTATAGCTCTCTTCTGGAAAGAACCCAAGAGCTTCAGCGTATGTTTGGGAACCGCACTCCAAACATGTGAACAGTAATCCAGGACAGGTCGAATCTGTGGCTTGTAGATTATGAGGAGCTGCTGGGATGTAAAGTAACTGTTGCCACGGAATAGGAATCCAATTTTTTGTGAAGCGGTTTTCGCAATGGACCTCACAAGATCATCCCATCGGAGGGGCTGTTGTTGGTGATCCCGAGCGTGGATATGGAAGTGGGACTATCAAATAATATTTATGAAACTCCAATCAGTTTGAATTGAATCTTCAATAATAGGAATAACCGAAAACGGAATATTCGTACTTTCTACAAAACCACATGTACGTCCCCCCTAAACGTTTCTAAATAAGTAGTAATTATTACTTCTTCTGTAAGAAAGTTCCAGGATAGTTGTAACATTCCAATCTCTGTCATCGTATCCTTTTGGAGTGACCTGATATATTTCAAAATTACAATTGAGCGATTCAATAAACGTAGCAATATTGATTAAAGTAATTGTATCTTCATTTAACAAAGTAACCGACAAATTAATTCATTACAGCGCAAATAATTTATTCCTTAAACAATATCTCGGCGATTATTCCATGTTTATTACAAACAAAGCTTCATCAAATATAACTGATATGTCATACGATAATAAGTGATTAATCAATACAATAAATACTAGTGGACCTGCGTTTCATTCCAAATGATTTATTGTTTGACGTCTATTTGCAAACAAGAGAAATATCAAATATGTCGCAATTCTAAACATGGAAATTCATGCTTAATTGTACTATCTTGGCCAAACAGTATTTAGGTACATGTTGCAAATGAATTATAAATTACGAAATGAAACAGGTAATACAATTGTTTTAATACAAAATTACGATATTAACTCAGCTTTTTAATGCGTAAATTTGAAAATTCATATATTATATTATGGTATTATAGTGGTGGTGGTCTGAACATTATCAAAAATATCCATAATGAGTGCTACAGATTATCAAAGCTTACCATGTTTTAATTGTAATCTTCTTTTGTTTCCCTTGATCATTATTGATTTTTTACATCAAAATCTCATTCCAAATGATACATATTGGGTCGATTTGGAGCAATTTCAATTTATTGAGTTCAACTTTGTTTATTTTGAACATTTTGTGTTAGTCCAACAGCTTATAATATGTTATTTTTACAAATTGCAGAAGTATAAGGTTGGAACTTATGATTTTCTAAATTTCTTTATGTTGTTTAACTCTTTTATTAACTAAGAGGATGTTTGGAACCAAGCTGCTCTAGTATTTCTCTCATTAGGATCCAGTGGCGGCTCCTCGAAGGAGGCTAAGGAGGCTCAGCCTCCTCACCAATTTATCTTAATGATCATTCTCCATTTTATTTCCTGTTTCTCTGATAATTCTTTAAATTTTACAATTAATTCCTCGTTCTCAGTAGTTATTTTTAATCTGGCAACAGTGGCCAGAGGCTAGATTCTCTATATATCTCAAACGCTAAATACGTGTGGTCAACACAGTTGCCGTTTTTCCAACCAGTTCAATTAACAAATAGGGTAAAACAGCGAATATGGCAACACCCTATGTAGGCTAGCTTCTCGTACGCACCCGGCGGTCGTATGAAATACGATTACTTGTCGCCGATGCAAACGTGCTCTGTCAGTTGTATTTGTTTCGCGAAGCGATGTAAGGTTAAGTTATAATTTATCGGTTCGGTGAGTTATTAACAAAGAGTTCTTTGGTTATTAAACGTTAAAATGATTAGTGCTTTAGTTGCTGAAAAGATTAGTGATGGCAGGTATGTTTCAAAATCGATCATTTGATGCTGATAAGATAATTGTAAAAAATATGTATGGTTAACGGGATCTGAGGTACACAATAAATTATATTGCTGGTATTGCTTGCTATTTACATCTGATACAACTTCATGTTGGAGGCACTCGGGTTATGATGATTTGAAAAATTCAGCTCGTGGTATAGACAGACATGAAAAATCGCAGGAACATATTATTACATTGAGTATTAAGTTTAAATTAACCGGTAAACAGAATATTGTTAAAGGAGGAAAACATATAATTTGGTAGACAAGAAACTACATTATAAACACTTTTTTTATGAAATTTTAGATACTATTAAAGGTCAAATTGAGATTCGATTTTCCGATTTACATGAATTGAAGTTTTTTGTATAACTTAGTTCTAAAATATAATTTTTTTGATAAAATAGCACTGCACAATGAATTATGCGTTATATACTCGGATGAAAATATTTTAGGCCAGTACGACATTCACGCCGATATGATAAAATATATGATAGACAATGATTTGCAACAAGTTTTACCTCAGTTTCATAAACTACTTTGTTTGGCAGTCACCATTCCTGTCACGTCGGCATCGGTGGAGAGATCATTTTCTACTCTCAAACGAATTAAAACTTACATGCCAATTACAACGGGCCAAAATCGTTTATACAATGTTAGTTTAATATCTATTGAAAAAGATTTAGTAAAACACTTAAAACAAAATGATACATTTTTTGATAATATTAATGATCATTTTTCGCAAACTAAAGACCGTAGAATTCCGTTAATACATAAAAAAAGTTAATAAAATTGATTAAAAAAAATATGAAAAATTCCAAAAATAAGAAAAAATATTAAAAATCCAAAAAAATGTCTTGCCAAGAGAAACTCTATACTTCCACGCTGGTTCTTGCTGGGTAACAATTAATTTTGTCACTGAAGTAGCTGGTACGGTCTCTGTGCAAAGGTTAAAAGGCTGTGAATAGAGTATATTTTTACAAAAACGTTTTATGTCCAGCCTCCTCTCTCAAAAATTCACGAGCCGCCACTGTTAGGATCACATTAGAGAAAACTAGAGATTTTCATTGACTTTTCTAACATTAAGTTCTTCTACCATCGGTAGCGACATACTCAGAGGAATTGAAAATAGCCATACGGCGATTCACTTATATGAAATATTGATAGTTGGGAGTAGGAGGGGCTAGTCTTGGTAGAAGGTAGCAGGTGTCTTACGAAAGCAAAGTGAGCAATAACACAACGATTCCGAATCCATCTTTCAATATCAAAAAGAATGTTACCTACAAATGAATAGTGGAAAATATTTCCTTCGAACAAACTTCTGTTATTGGTTTCATTAAAACTGCTGAATGACTCTTTCTTAATGTGTTGGTTATACCTTTTTGACATGTTAACTCGATGTCACGGATATTTTGTCCTCAAAGTTTCTTTATTTCCTTCAACGTTTCCACTAGATTATTTTGTAACAAAGATTCCAAAAGAACTGATATACCATTCAATTAAGTTGGAAGGTCCATAGTCTAGGAGCCAGAGCGATATTGATGGTCTGAACATTAACCCGATGGCACTATGGTTTATCGTTAGAGGACGGCTCAATGATCAATTTATCTCACAGACCGAATTTGTAGGCATAGGGAAAGGGCTCACTAGGTAAAGAGTTCCACAACTTCGATGTTCGATACAAAACTGGAGTCGAGTATGAAAAAGTTCGGCAGGTCTCGAGCTTGACAGAGGAGGGGTCAAGGGGTGATTAATTTGAGCTCTTCGAGTCCCCGTCTATCTGGAATCACTCGTGGTGGAACAACAGAAGAAATTTCTAATGAACACCGACTATGAAAATTATAGAAGAGGGAGAGATCGTTGTTTCGTGGTGACAACTGTAGATAACTTTATCGAAATTTACACAACTTTATCACTCATGGTAAATTTCCGAAAATACTCGAGTATTAGCAAAAGCAGTCTCAGACATAATCATCGTACATAGTACGAAATGAGCAAACGGATACACTAATTCAATTTTTACTTGAACTTTGGCATGTTGTAACAGCGAAATTAGTTCAGAAGGTGAATTCACCAACAGATCTAGTACATTTGAAATGTTCGCAGTAATATTTTCAGTCTCACGAATTGGAGGTGAGGATTTCTAAGAACGATTAATTGGCTTACCAAAGTTTAGGATTCATTTTTAAGTATGCTGAATATTATTTTCATATTGAAATCCTATTCCGGTGTTGAAGGAATGTTGAATATTCTCTTTTATATAATGCAGATTTCGGTAGAATTATGCTTTCAAACATTCAATGTTAAGGCATCTGTTACAGGAGTACCAAATATTAATGGAATAACTGTATTCTGCTCGAGGAAGAAGAACGTCTCTGTGAATATCATGCTGAGATATGTTCAGTTTCCGTTCTAATAAAGTTAGCACCACAAAAATAAAAAATAAGCAATTTTGAAGCTGCATTCAATTAACCATCATCAGTTTACGTTTGACCATCACTTGTTAAAAAAACTATTTCGAGTGCCAAGGCGATGTTGGATTAAACTTACAAATAATACACCCAGATACTGTTATTCTTGTAAGCTAATGAAATCTTGGAGGTATACAATGTCGCTATCTGAAACGGTTCTACTAACGTAATAAGATGGAGCGGTTTGTTCTACAACATACTAAAAAATTTAGAAGATCTGCAAATATTGTTCTTAAAAATCATTATTAGCAAAATCTATTATTCTTTCATAGCACCTTTTTCTGAAGCAGAGATTCTAAATATTCAAAAATTATATAAATAGCCTTCTTCTGATATGTTCATAATCTCATATTGGAGCAGCCTAAATTTGGGCTTGCAATGTTTTAATTTCTTGGTGTGATTGCTCCACGAATATGTGCTTCAACAGTCGCAATGGAGCCACTTTCCTTCTAGATCTGCGTAGAATTGAGAGTTCTTGACATATGTGAACTACATGTGTAAGACAACGTTGTTTGAACGATCATGAGCAAACCTCTTGGAACCATAATGTTCAAAACCTCAACCTCGATTCCAAGCCTACAGTCAATAGCTAAATTGACTCAATTTCATAGTTTCAACTTGTCAATAGACACCGTTGAATGAACTAATCGGGTAAAACGGCATCTAAAAGGTCGAACCTCAACTGTATGTGTCATAAAGCCGCGATGGCAAACAAATATCTCAAACGTGTTTCTGTTATA
Source organism: Endomychus coccineus (assembly GCA_958510875.1). Classification (NCBI taxonomy): domain Eukaryota; kingdom Metazoa; phylum Arthropoda; class Insecta; order Coleoptera; family Endomychidae; genus Endomychus; species Endomychus coccineus. The sequence goes on along the minus strand of OY294068.1, from coordinate 176,067,172 downwards.
TTCTAGGAGCTTTACAATCAGTTTCGGGCGTAATAGAACCAATTAAGATACCGACGTTGTACAACTTCAAGATTTCATCAGCTTACGAGAACAACGAGAGCTGGGTGTATCTGTAAGTTTAATCGTTGCCGTCTCACATGCATCTCTGAACTTATGCGATAAATACAGAACGTAATGTTATAGCGCGTGAACTTGTAACAGGAGAGGGATCTACCCTGGAGATTTCTGTACCCAGTTTCTCTGTTTCCGAGACTACTTCAGTGGAAACATACAATATGTTGACCAAGAAGAGTGTAAATGTTGTTCACGAATCCGGATACTATGTTTATGAAGCTGATAGCATGTAAGGGAGGAAGAGCACACCAACAGACAAGAGAGTTAATTTCAGTTTCAAAATGAAGAAATTTTTTATTCAACTATATATAAAAATTCTCGGGAAATAGGTCACATTAACACTTTGTTTTAAATATTCGTCTTTACGTACGTTTCGGTCTCACGGCCATCATCAGAAGACTCACTATGTCTAAAAAGGGGGTTTACTAAAACTAATTATAACACAAGCGTCCAAATCGCACAATTTAACTTCAATCAAAAGAGCCCACGCCGTCGAAACGAACAGAACTACGAATAATCGGAATTATATCGTCAGAATTAAAGTATAAAAAATTTGTTTTTAGTAAGAATCCGCTATTCAGTAATATTATTAAAATATATGAGTGCATATTGATTGGTATTCTCACAACAACTGAGAAGAACGAAGTTATTTGTCAAGTATCTACTTTCGAAACCAGATGTGTAGGATTCATGAGTAGGTACTTAAGAACGGTTTCAGACCTGTACTGGAAAATTACTATTACGAATTCTTCCTGAAAACATTTTCAACAATTATAAAGACGTATGTAAGAATTTGCAAGAGATTATTTAATCAAATTAGTATAAATATGACTTAGATTTTGTGTGTCTACCCTATGATTTACAGATTTGGGGTCCCGTTTTATGTGAATCATCTCCAGGATAGATCTTTTATAATAATTGGTTTCCTTAGTTAAGATATTAACATTTTTGTAATCAAATTGATCGTTATAATCAAAGCAATGCTTAGCAAGGGCGGTGGAATTTTCTAAGTTGTTATTTCTTGTGCTATATTTATGGCCGTACATTCTTTTTTGTAAATATTGCTTAGAGATTCCAGTATAGGTTCCATCACAATCTAAACAATTCAATTTATACACTGTGTGGGTTTGTTTATCTTTGGGTATTAAAGGTTTTAGATTTGAGAAATATTTCCCAACACAGTTAGTAGGTTTATGCGCAACATTTATATCATACTTTTTCAAACATTTTTTTTGATTTTCTCTGAGGTCTCCAGAATGTAAGGTAGAGTTATAAAATTGTCTGTATTACCTTTTATATTATTTTTATACGACGAACCATTATAGATTTTGTTTATTCTTTCTTTAATGATAGGATTGAAAAAAGTTTTTGGGTAGCCATTCAATTCTAGTGTATTACGAACAATTTTTAAATTTTTGGGGCGGTCATCTACGTGGGACAATTTTATCGCGCGATCTGTGAGGCTGTTTATGACACTTTTTTTATAACAAGCTGGTGCAACGGAATTGAAGTGAAGATAACGTTGAGACCATACTTCTTTAGTAAACCAAGAGGTTTCTATTTTTCCATCTGCATCATGCCTAATGTTCATATCTAGGAAATTTATGTTATTGTTTAATTCTATTTCACAAGTGAATTGAAGTTTACAGTGGAAATTGTTAAATTTATCAATTACGTATTGAATTTTATCGTTGGGAACACACATAAGGCAATCATCCACATACCGTTTAAAGAATACAGGCCGAAAATCTAATGAACTCATAACAGATTAGATTTTCGGCCTGTATTCTTTAAACGGTATGTGGATGATTGCCTTATGTGTGTTCCCAACGATAAAATTCAATATGTAATTGATAAATTTAACAATTTCCACTGTAAACTTCAATTCACTTGTGAAATAGAATTAAACAATAACATAAATTTCCTAGATATGAACATTAGGCATGATGCAGATGGAAAAATAGAAACCTCTTGGTTTACTAAAGAAGTATGGTCTCAACGTTATCTTCACTTCAATACCGTTGCACCAGCTTGTTATAAAAAAAAGTGTCATAAACAGCCTTACAGATCCCGCGATAAAATTGTCCCACGTAGATGACCGCCCCAAAAATTTAAAAATTGTTCGTAATACACTAGAATTGAATGGCTACCCAAAAACTTTTTTCAATCCTATCATTAAAGAAAGAATAAACAAAATATATAATGGTTCGACGTATAAAAATAACATAAAAGGTAATACAGACAATTTTATAACTCTACCTTACATTCCGGAGACCTCAGAGAAAATCAAAAAAAATGTTTGAAAAAGTATGATATAAATGTTGCGCATAAACCTACTAACTGTGTTGGGAAATATTTCTCAAATCTAAAACCTTTAATACCCAAAGATAAACAAACCCACACAGTGTATAAATTGAATTGTTTAGATTGTGATGGAACCTATACTGGAATCTCTAAGCAATATTTACAAAAAAGAATGTACGGCCATAAATATAGCACAAGAAATAACAACTTAGAAAATTCCACCGCCCTTGCTAAGCATTGCTTTGATTATAACCATCAATTTGATTACAAAAATGTTAATATCTTAACTAAGGAAACCAATTATTATAAAAGATCTATCCTGGAGATGATTCACATAAAACGGGACCCCAAATCTGTAAATCATAGGGTAGACACACAAAATCTAAGTCATATTTATACTAATTTGATTAAATAATCTCTTGCAAATTCTTACATACGTCTTTATAATTGTTGAAAATGTTTTCAGGAAGAATTCGTAATTCTAATTTTCCAGTACAGGTCTGAAACCGTTCTTAAGTACCTACTCATAAATCCTACACATCTGGTTTCGAAAGTAGATACTTGACAAATAACTTCGTTCTTCTCAGTTGTTGTGAGAATACCAGTCAATATGCACTCATATATTTTAATAATATTACTGAATAGCGGATTCTTACTACAAAAAAATTTTTTATACTTTAATACTGACGATACAATTTCGATTATTCGTAGTTCTGTTCGTTTCGACGGCGTGGGCTCTTTTGATTGAAGTTAAATTGTGCGATTTGGACGCTTGTGTTATAATTAGTTTTAGTAAACCCCCTTTTTAGACATAGTGAGTCTTCTGATGATGGTCGTGAGACCGAAACGTACGTAAAGACGAATATTTAAAACAAAGTGTTAATGTGACCTATTTCCCGAGAATTTTTATATATAATTCATACTGGGTCAAGAATCTTATTATTTTTATTCAACTAGAAATCATCATGTTTGACGTCGGAGTGTAATATAAGAACCAAGAACTAATTTTTATTGTGAATGAATGCACTAAATTGTACAAATCAGAACTTTCCAAATAAGCTATTCGGGAAGAAACATGTTGTTACTCCCAGCCCAGCAAGGAATGTTACCAACATAATATTTGGACGTGAAATCTTTTTTTAGATCATTCTAAAGGCTTTTTGTAGTACGGTCTTTCTATAAATCTTATTATTATTAAGTATCAGAGCCGTAGCAAGGGTGTGGCAACTGAGGCACTTGCCTCGGGCGCCATCACAAAAAGGACGCCGTGTCACGACAAAGTCCAAAAATTCCTTGTAACGAAAAAAATTTGGGCGACGCAATAGAGCCCCAAGAAGAAGAAGTCGCTGCACTCAATATGATTCTTATGTTTCTCGTCGAGTTTCTAGCAGCGATTCAACCTTTCTCCATTATTTATTGTATATAATATGCTAATAGGGCGCGGTCTGTTTCAATAGAATAAACAAATGCTATTTTTGTCGATTTGAATAATATGTCAGCCATATACGGCGAAATAAGCGTTGCGGTAAAGAATACTGGTTTTAGATATTCAAAATTTCCCTCTTCTTTCATGCGTTCCCAGCCTCCAAGTTTATTCCGCTTGTTCCGTTCGTTCACAGATCGGTCACTTAAAAAATACAAGTCTTATTATATCATTTTTGCAAATTTCAGAGGGGGAAGGGGCGAAAATTTTTGAAATTGCCTAGGGCGCCAGTAAAGCTTGCTACGACTCTGTTAAGAATTATAAAATACAAAGAGCTGAGGTAGGGATACCTGTATAGTTCAAAAAGGGAAACAATAGCTGAGATACCAAATTAACTGTAACCAAAATAACAGGAAATTCTAGCATATACAAAAATTGAGGCAATACTGTCCAAAACCGATTCTAATCTATTTTTGAACATATCACCAGAAAAATGCACTGACAACAAAATAAAATAAAAAATTCGCCTAAAATTTCTGTTAACTTCATCGATCATAACTGTTAAACACATCTCACCTATCTATTCAAATTAAAAAGAACAATTGTGTAAATGACAAAATAGATTCCAATCTTTCGAAACTGTACAATAATCTAATTCAAACTTAACAAAATTTTATTAATTTGAAGTGCCACTTTCTATTTAAAATTCAACCTAAAAAAGATGAAGTATTATTTAACTATGACACTATAGAGTAACAATTTTGAGGTTAAATTCCATAGAATTATCTTAAACTTGAATAGATCTGAAATGCTTATCATAGAATAACTAATTCATACAATAATTCATAGATATTTATAATTGTACAATCTTGGAATGTCTTGTATTTAATCAAATTCAATCTATTTTAAATTGTAGTTAGCCATACATTACTCTTTCACACACAACCGATCCAATGTTTTCTGCAGTTTTAATTGGATCTTAAAACACAAGTCGGCTGCAGACGCATTTCATTAATCGAAATCATCTATTCTTTTCTAAATTACATGGAAACACTAATTCAATTAACAATTTTGATAAAGGCAATAAACATTGTCGAAACGTCAAACAGAATTTTTATTTCATTATCAGTATATATACGAACCAATATACCAAGAAAACATACAAATATATATATATATATATATATATATATATATATATATATATACCAAGAATAATATACAATATACAATATACCAAGAAAACATACAAATATATATATATATATATATATATATATATATATATATATATATATATATATATATATATATAAACAAGTTTAAAGTTTCTTTGCCTAATTGGCCACTATCGTGTATGTAACTTAAGAGATATAGAATTAAATTTTCTGAATTATGAAGATAACTTAGATAATTTAACATAGGATTATAAAGATGAATAAACGTAAAAGACTGTTAAATTATCTAAGTTATCTTCATAATTCAGAAAATTTAATTCTATATCTCTTAAGTTACATACACGATAGTGGCCAATTAGGCAAAGAAACTTTAAACTTGTTTATAATTAACCAGAACAATTCTCAGTCAGTTCTATTGAAATATATAAGAACCAGGATGCTGTCATTTGAATAAGAACTGTCAAGTAACTGCCAACCATAGCAGTACTAACCTACAATCCTTACTTCAAAAAAACGACTGAACTTTAGATGAATGTGCGTGAATAGTTGATCTATGGTAGGGCATCGAATCGCATTGTGTTCATCAATGATCTACTATCCTTTCAGAGGTTTATATTTACAAAAATATAAAAATCTGATAGGACCGAAGTGGTGTAATTGGTAAACACCCTGGACTGGAAATCCAGAAATGTGGGTTCGAATCCCGCCTATGGTTCAATCTTTTACGTTTATTCATCTTTATAATCCTATGTTAAATTATCTAAGTTATCTTCATAATTCAGAAAATTTAATTCTATATCTCTTAAGTTACATACACGATAGTGGCCAATTAGGCAAAGAAACTTTAAACTTGTTTATAATTAACCAGAACAATTCTCAGTCAGTTCTATTGAAATATATAAGAACCAGGATGCTGTCATTTGAATAAGAACTGTCAAGTAACTGCCAACCATAGCAGTACTAACCTACAATCCTTACTTCAAAAAAACGACTGAACTTTAGATGAATGTGCGTGAATAGTTGATCTATGGTAGGGCATCGAATCGCATTGTGTTCATCAATGATCTACTATCCTTTCAGAGGTTTATATTTACAAAAATATAAAAATCTGATAGGACCGAAGTGGTGTAATTGGTAAACACCCTGGACTGGAAATCCAGAAATGTGGGTTCGAATCCCGCCTATGGTTCAATCTTTTACGTTTATTCATCTTTATAATCCTATGTTAAATTATCTAAGTTATCTTCATAATTCAGAAAATTTAATTCTATATCTCTTAAGTTACATACACGATAGTGGCCAATTAGGCAAAGAAACTTTAAACTTGTTTATATATATATATATATATATATATATATATATATATATATATATATATATATATATATATATATATATATATATATATATATATATATATATATATATGTTTCTTCTTAGGTTCTCGCGGACGTAATGTGTAGAACTGGATTCTCGGGTATTGATCCGCGTTGTGTGGTTTCGGTCCTCAGAAGGACCAATTTCACGACGTTTCGGCAAAGTCGCATTTGCCATCTTCAGGTGATTCGACCGTAGAGTCTGGAAAATCTAGGCGAACTGACGCTTACTTGGAGGGACAGGTATTTATATCCCCCGTTATGTTTGACCTTTGGACTTTCGAACTATTTCACGCTTGGTTGATTTCTACGTGTTTGGCTCCGAGTGACACGTTTGGATGACGTCATTGCGATGCTGGAATCAGCCGGAAAGTTTCCGTGACCTGTTGCACGTGCACTGGATATCACGTTCTCTCTTGGTTTTGGTTTTATCTTCCGACTTTCTAAAGCGGGTTTCCATGTTGCTGGTAATCTTAGTCCGTCATCTCGTTTGTTAAGACTATGTGGACGTTTCTCGATCTCTATTGCCTCCCTGGTTATTCTGGTGTAGAAGTGTTCAATGTTAGCTAGAGTCTTTGTGCCGCTAAAGTTGATCATATGGCCAGTACTTCTTACATGTTCAGCTAGTGAAGACGTGGTTTCGTTTTTCGACACAGCGTTTGCATGTTCAGTCTTTCGCACATCAATGCGTCTGTTGGTCTGCCCGATGTATGTCTTTTCACAATTACCACATGGCACCTCGTACACTCCTTGGCATTCTAGAGGAATTCTGTCTTTTGGATTCCGAAGAACATTTTTTGATTTTCCTATCTGTTGTGAAGGTTGTTTTGATATCATGACGGCTCAGTATTTTGCAGATTTTGTCAGTTGTGCCTTTTATGTAAGGTAGAAAAGCGTTTCCCACTGGTTGATCTTCATTGTTGACATCCTTCTCATTTTTGCGTTGAGAGTTATGAATCTGTTTTCTTGAATAGCCATTCATCCTAAGGGCTGTTCGGATGGTTTCCATTTCTCCATCGAAGTTCTCCGCATCAGCGAGACGTTTTGACCTTGTCATGAGGGTATTTACGACTGATTGTAGCTGGGATGGATGGTGATGCGAGTTACTATTCAAATATCGGTTCGTGTGGGTCTTTTTTCTGAATACTGTATGTCCCAAACTGCCGTCAGTTTTCTTTGTTACCAAAACATCTAGAAATGGTAATTGGTTGTTCTCTTCGGCTTCTATTGTGAATTTTATCCGATCATGGATTCCATTCAGGTGATCGAGAAACCCTCTTAGTAGTCCTTCTCCATGTGGCCAAATAACGAAAATATCATCTACATATCTGAGCCAAAGTTTGGGTTTTAGTTGCGCTGTGTTAAGAGCTTTAATTTCAAAATCCTCCATGAAAAGATCTCACCAGTGATCGCAAATCTTTTCATGGAGGATTTTGAAATTAAAGCTCTTAACACAGCGCAACTAAAACCCAAACTTTGGCTCAGATATGTAGATGATATTTTCGTTATTTGGCCACATGGAGAAGGACTACTAAGAGGGTTTCTCGATCACCTGAATGGAATCCATGATCGGATAAAATTCACAATAGAAGCCGAAGAGAACAACCAATTACCATTTCTAGATGTTTTGGTAACAAAGAAAACTGACGGCAGTTTGGGACATACAGTATTCAGAAAAAAGACCCACACGAACCGATATTTGAATAGTAACTCGCATCACCATCCATCCCAGCTACAATCAGTCGTAAATACCCTCATGACAAGGTCAAAACGTCTCGCTGATGCGGAGAACTTCGATGGAGAAATGGAAACCATCCGAACAGCCCTTAGGATGAATGGCTATTCAAGAAAACAGATTCATAACTCTCAACGCAAAAATGAGAAGGATGTCAACAATGAAGATCAACCAGTGGGAAACGCTTTTCTACCTTACATAAAAGGCACAACTGACAAAATCTGCAAAATACTGAGCCGTCATGATATCAAAACAACCTTCACAACAGATAGGAAAATCAAAAATGTTCTTCGGAATCCAAAAGACAGAATTCCTCTAGAATGCCAAGGAGTGTACGAGGTGCCATGTGGTAATTGTGAAAAGACATACATCGGGCAGACCAACAGACGCATTGATGTGCGAAAGACTGAACATGCAAACGCTGTGTCGAAAAACGAAACCACGTCTTCACTAGCTGAACATGTAAGAAGTACTGGCCATATGATCAACTTTAGCGGCACAAAGACTCTAGCCAACATTGAACACTTCTACACCAGAATAACCAGGGAGGCAATAGAGATCGAGAAACGTCCACATAGTCTTAACAAACGAGATGACGGACTAAGATTACCAGCAACATGGAAACCCGCTTTAGAAAGTCGGAAGATAAAACCAAAACCAAGAGAGAACGTGATATCCAGTGCACGTGCAACAGGTCACGGAAACTTTCCGGCTGATTCCAGCATCGCAATGACGTCATCCAAACGTGTCACTCGGAGCCAAACACGTAGAAATCAACCAAGCGTGAAATAGTTCGAAAGTCCAAAGGTCAAACATAACGGGGGATATAAATACCTGTCCCTCCAAGTAAGCGTCAGTTCGCCTAGATTTTCCAGACTCTACGGTCGAATCACCTGAAGATGGCAAATGCGACTTTGCCGAAACGTCGTGAAATTGGTCCTTCTGAGGACCGAAACCACACAACGCGGATCAATACCCGAGAATCCAGTTCTACATATATATATATATATATATATATATATAACTTAAGAGATATAGAATTAAATTTTCTGAATTATGAAGATAACTTAGATAATTTAACATAGGATTATAAAGATGAATAAACGTAAAAGATTGAACCATAGGCGGGATTCGAACCCACATTTCTGGATTTCTAGTCCAGGATGTTTACCAATTACACCACTTCGGTCCTATTAGATTTTTATATTTTTGTAAATATAAACCTCTGAAAGGATAGTAGATCATTGATGAACACAATGCGATTCGATACCCTACCATAGATCAACTATTCACGCACATTCATCTAAAGTTCAGTCGTTTTTTGAAGTAAGGATTGTAGGTTAGTACTGCTATGGTTGGCAGTTACTTGACAGTTCTTATTCAAATGACAGCATCCTGGTTCTTATATATTTCAATAGAACTGACTGAGAATTGTTCTGGTTAATTATAAACAAGTTTAAAGTTTCTTTGCCTAATTGGCCACTATCGTGTATGTAACTTAAGAGATATAGAATTAAATTTTCTGAATTATGAAGATAACTTAGATAATTTAACATAGGATTATAAAGATGAATAAACGTAAAAGATTGAACCATAGGCGGGATTCGAACCCACATTTCTGGATTTCTAGTCCAGGATGTTTACCAATTACACCACTTCGGTCCTATTAGATTTTTATATTTTTGTAAATATAAACCTCTGAAAGGATAGTAGATCATTGATGAACACAATGCGATTCGATGCCCTACCATAGATCAACTATTCACGCACATTCATCTAAAGTTCAGTCGTTTTTTGAAGTAAGGATTGTAGGTTAGTACTGCTATGGTTGGCAGTTACTTGACAGTTCTTATTCAAATGACAGCATCCTGGTTCTTATATATTTCAATAGAACTGACTGAGAATTGTTCTGGTTAATTATAAACAAGTTTAAAGTTTCTTTGCCTAATTGGCCACTATCGTGTATGTAACTTAAGAGATATAGAATTAAATTTTCTGAATTATGAAGATAACTTAGATAATTTAACAGGATGCTGTCATTTGAATAAGAACTGTCAAGTAACTGCCAACCATAGTAGTACTAACCTACAATCCTTACTTCAAAAAACGACTGAACTTTAGATGAATGTGCGTGAATAGTTGATCTATGGTAGGGCATCGAATCGCATTGTGTTCATCAATGAACTACTATCCTTTCAGAGGTTTATATTTACAAAAATATAAAAATCTAATAGGACCGAAGTGGTGTAATTGGTAAACATCCTGGACTAGAAATCCAGAAATGTGGGTTCGAATCCCGCCTATGGTTCAATCTTTTACGTTTATTCATCTTTATAATCCTATGTTAAATTATCTAAGTTATCTTCATAATTCAGAAAATTTAATTCTATATCTCTTAAGTTACATACACGATAGTGGCCAATTAGGCAAAGAAACTTTAAACTTATATATATATATATATATATATATATATATATATATATATATATATATATATATATATATATATATATATATATATATATATATAAGAGATATAGGATTAAATTTTCTGAATTATGAAGATAACTTAGATAATTTAACATAGGATTATAAAGATGAATAAACGTAAAAGATTGAACCATAGGCGGGATTCGAACCCACATTTCTGGATTTCTAGTCCAGGGTGTTTACCAATTACACCACTTCGGTCCTGTTAGATTTTTATATTTTTGTAAATATAAACCTCTGAAAGGATAATAGATCATTGATGAACACAATGCGATTCGATGCCCTACCATCGATCAACTATTCACGCACATTCATCTGAAGTTCAGTCGTTTTTTGAAGTAAGGATTGTAGGTTAGTACTGCTATGGTTGGCAGTTACTTGACAGTTCTTATTCAAATGACAGCATCCCGGTTCTTATATATTTCAATAGAACTGACTGAGAATTGTTCTGGTTAATTATAAACAAGTTTAAAGTTTCTTTGCCTAATTGGCCACTATCGTGTATGTAACTTAAGAGATATAGAATTAAATTTTCTGAATTATGAAGATAACTTAGATAATTTAACATAGGATTATAAAGATGAATAAACGTAAAAGATTGAACCGTAGGCGGGATTCGAACCCACATTTCTGGATTTCTAGTCCAGGGTGTTTACCAATTACACCACTTCGGTCCTGTTAGATTTTTATATTTTTGTAAATATAAACCTCTGAAAGGATAGTAGATCATTGATGAACACAATGCGATTCGATGCCCTACCATCGATCAACTATTCACGCACATTCATCTGAAGTTCAGTCGTTTTTTGAAGTAAGGATTGTAGGTTAGTTATATATATATATATATATAAGTTTAAAGTTTCTTTGCCTAATTGGCCACTATCGTGTATGTAACTTAAGAGTTATATATATATATATATATATATATATATATATATATATATATATATATATATATAAACAAGTTTTAAAGTTTCTTTGCCTAATTGGCCACTATCGTGTATGTAACTTAAGAGATATAGAATTAAATTTTCTGAATTATGAAGATAACTTAGATAATTTAACATAGGATTATAAAGATGAATAAACGTAAAAGATTGAACCATAGGCGGGATTCGAACCCACATTTCTGGATTTCTAGTCCAGGGTGTTAACCAATTACACCACTTCGGTCCTGTTAGATTTTTATATTTTTGTAAATATAAACCTCTGAAAGGATAGTAGATCATTGATGAACACAATGCGATTCGATGCCCTACCATAGATCAACTATTCACGCACATTCATCTGAAGTTCAGTCGTTTTTTGAAGTAAGGATTGTAGGTTAGTACTGCTATGGTTGGCAGTTACTTGACAGTTCTTATTCAAATGACAGCAACCATAGTACTAACCTACAATCCTTACTTCAAAAAACGACTGAACTTCAGATGAATGTGCGTGAATAGTTGATCTATGGTAGGGCATCGAATCGCATTGTGTTCATCAATGATCTACTATCCTTTCAGAGGTTTATATTTACAAAAATATAAAAATCTAACAGGACCGAAGTGGTGTAATTGGTTAACACCCTGGACTAGAAATCCAGAAATGTGGGTTCGAATCCCGCCTATGGTTCAATCTTTTACGTTTATTCATCTTTATAATCCTATGTTAAATTATCTAAGTTATCTTCATAATTCAGAAAATTTAATTCTATATCTCTTAAGTTATATATATATATATATATATATACGATTTTCCGTGTTTTTCCGGGAAAGAACAGTTATATCTTCGAAAATAAGCATTTTAGAAGAAAAAGTTTCGAACAAAAGTTGTTCAGCATTAAATTTTACATAGGAATTGACTACTCTGAATTCAATTTTCAACGAATTTTCCAAGCATTGGATGGGAAAACAAAATATTTTCGAATAAGAACTATATATGAGAAAAAATTGCATTTGGCTGGTAAATGTGGTTTGATAATTTTATATTGGGGTATATATCGTTACTGTAAATGATTATAATTAAGAATTTTCCAATATTTGCCCTAATTTTCCGGGTTAGGAAATTTTTTTTTCTCAATCTTAGCGTATGATATGTCGATTTTTAGGTTTTATAGAGCTCTGATAACGATTTTTCAGTTCATTTTGTCGTGAAAAGTCATTGAAAACGTACATTCGGAAAATGGAAGACTTTTTTTTTTTTTGATTATGGCGTGTGACAGATCAATTCTTATATTTTTTAGGGTTCTGAAAATGTTTTTTTACTTTGTTTCATCGTGGAAAATCATTGAAAATATATATCCGAAAATTTTAATTTAAACAATTTAATATTAAAAACAAGGTTGTGAGAATCAAATTGTTTTTCACTTAAACGATTTTTCAATCAAATATATCAATAAAATAATTGTTTACACGGAATGCACAATAGCTCAGCTGTAAATATTTTATAATAACGTTTAACGTACACAATAACAGAGCACATGTGGCGTTATTTTGGGCATCATATGATTGAACGCTTGCGCACAAATTCATTGCAGTGGTGCTACATACATAGTCCAGCGCATCGAAAGATTTAACGTAGTGGTGCTCAATCGAGAATTTTAAACGCGCGGGAGATCAAGAATTTTTTTAATTTTTTTTATAATTTCATATAATTTGTTTTTTCTCATTGCTCTACATACTAATGAAAACAATTGAATTTCGTGACAAAATTAACTAGAAAAACGTTTTCCGAACCCTAAAAAACATAAGAATTGATCTGTCACACGCCATAATCAAAAAAAAAAGAAAAAAAAAGTTTTCCATTTTCGAATGTACGTTTTCAATGACTTTTCACGACAAAATGAACTGAAAAATCGTTATCAGAGCTCTATAAGACCTAAGAATCGACATATCATACACTAGGATTGAAAAAAAAAAGAAAAAATTTTCCTAACCCGGAAAATTAGGGAAAACATTGGAAAATTCTCAATTACAATCTTTTACAGTAACGATATATACCCCAATATAAAATTATCATATCACATTTACTAGCCAAATGCAATTTTTCTCATATATAGTTCTTATTCGAAAATATTTTGTTTTCCCATCCAATGCTTGGAAAATTCGATGGAAATTAAATTCAGAATAGTCAATTCCTATGTAAGATTTAATGATGAACAACTTTTGTTCGAAACTTTTCCTTCTAAAATGCTTATTTTCGAAGATATAAGTGTTCTTTCCCGGAAAAACACGGAAAATCGTATATATATATATATATAAATTAAGACTTTTCCTTCATTGGAGGTTTTCAGCAACTATTTTTTTCGTAATCTACGGAAAATTTCCTAACTTAATTTTCAAACCTTAAGTCGGAAAAAAAAGTACCAAATCTCAAAAAAATCCATAAAATGACTGTACTTTTCTATATATAAGTTTCATGGCTTTAGCTTGAAGCTATACTGTCAACGACCTATAGGGGGAAGGAGTATTCCACACCAAATGACCTGTCGTACTGACTAACTACACAGAATAGAAAATAGTTCAACTGTAACCAAAATAACAAAAAATTCTAGCATATACAAAAATACTCTATTGATACTCTTAAAAATTGAGAAAATACTGTCCAAAACCGATTCTAATCTATTTTTGAACATATCACTCAACATTGCAATGACAACAAAATAAAATAGAAAATTTGCCAAAAACTTTTAACTTGATCGAACATAACTGTTAAACACATACTACCTATTAGTTAAATTTATGTCGAAGTCGTCAAGGACAACTTTTCTTCATATCAGTGTCATATAGCTTTAATAGCGATGAGGGGAAAGATTATTTCACACCAAATGACCTGACGTACAAACTAACTACACAGAATAGTAAATAGTTCAAGGTAAACAGGTAACCCCACATAGGATGGAAAAGATAAGTCACAAAATGAAGCCACCCTTGTCATGCTAGAACATATAACTGTTCTTGTAATACTGATAAAAAATGGATTAACAAATTTTTCAATTATTATATCTTGGAGGAATTGGTTGCAATATGGGCATTTCCATCAATTCAAATACACCAATTCTACAAAATTTAATTGTGAAGTTACTGTTCAATTGGGAGAAAAATATTCACTGCTTTCACGCCACGTGAGCTCATGCTTGGAAGCACACTACTATCATGTGACAAAAAGATAGTAAGTTGTAACGAATTACCAACTAAAGTACCTTTACATCACTCAATATTAACAATTTGACGGTGATGGCATCGGTTGTATGTTGTCAGGAGGAAGTTGATGAACACGATGATTTGTTATCAAACTGTATGCAGAGTTCAATGGATAAGATGATGGACAAATCTATTCTGATGTCTTCCAAGTTGAAAAAAATTGGTAGGGAATATTCTAGAAACGGGATGAGAAAATAAAGCTGATGGGGAATATATAAAAAATACATTATTTAAACGATACTATAGTTTATTCTTAATTGATACCCAACAAGTGTAGAGAGAAAATAGTAACCTGAGCAGCGAGGAAAGGGTAGATATGATATCACGTTTGTCCAAAATGTGTTTAAACGGCACTAAACTAAATCTTACTATCACATGTGAGGTCGGTGGCGAGACGATCCATACAATACAATGCTAAACAGAACAGCACACACTTTCACCCGTGACGTGAGCTTGCGTAATATCGCGTGAGCTCACATGATGTGAAAGTCATAGTGGTCTGTTGCCTCCTTAAAAAATAGAACTAAGTACTGAATATGAAATCATTAACATAAAAACAACTAGACAAACATCAAAAAGTTGATGTTGCATGTTGGACAGCGAGACTGACAGGTTCCATCTATACGAGAAGACCCATAATAGGTACTCAATAAGAAGATGAATCTTGATAAAAAGAGGTGAATCAGGAAATGGCATACCTACTTGTACGCGTTGCTTAGCGCAACTAGGTATAGCTTTACTTTCATCAGTGCCAATATAAAATGTTCCATGACTCGCACTGCATAGAGTGTTAAAACTATAGCTCAACTATCCGCGCGAACGAAAGCAGACAGATCTCATGACCAACAAGAAATATCTTCATAAAATGAATATTAGTGCCAAGAAGACGTAGATTTCTTGCTTATGCCACACCCACGGTCGTACATACAGGTCTTGTTACTCGAGGCTGTTTCCTACGTGAGAAGTGACCCTGCTAAGCGTCAACTGTCGCGTAGTACCAAAAAAGGTGGCGCAGTAGTCGGAGAGTGTGCCGAGTTCTCTGACAACTGTCATTCTTGAATTGTAAACACAAGGAAAACCTGCGTTTTAGAAACAAATTACGAAACCGTGCATTGTGCCGAAATGCTAAACGGGGTACAAAAGTGTAAAGCAAGAAACTTCTGTTTTTAAAGTGCCGAAAGATGCGGAAATGTGAAAAAAGTGGATGCTTGCGATTCCGGAAAGAAATCGCTTTAACGAGGTCTTTTATGTGTGCGAAAAAGGAGAAGTTATTTTTAAGGTGAGTAATACATTTTGACAAGAGTAACAGTTCTATTTCTCTCTCAAATCATAATAATTAGTAACACTGCTTGCGATTCCGGAAAGAAATCGTACCACTTCGATCCAAGCGCTAGCTAGTGGCTGAGCGAGGGACTATGAGTTTGGCGACGCGTAAGAGACCCATGTCAAACATACGAGTTCCCAGCCTTTATGTACGACCGTGGCCACACCATATGCATTGCCAACTAGAAAGTAGGCTATGGTATAAGTATCAAGTTGTTCTGTGATGTATCAATACTGTGATTGCATCGGAATAGGAAAGGGTCCTCCTACTTCTATGTGTGATTTTGTTATGGTGTCTGCATCAAAGAGGGATTACACTCAAGTTTATGGTCTGCATTCACTGATTCTGATTTTCGTCACCTCTATCCATAGACCTTCTAGTACATGGACAGCGCCTTCCCTAATCTATGTATAGTGGGCTGTGATGCGAACATTCAAGAATAATTTCCTTGGGCAGTCCACTAAGACGCACTGAATGAGTCAGCCAACAGCGAATAGCCATAGACTTAATAAAAGATCTATGCGTATAGCAATCGGCCGATACAGTTCAGGAGGGTAGTGTAACTGATACAAGCAGTTACCGCAAATGTCGGTACACACTCTTGCTGACACTCAGAAGACAAGCACAGTCTTTGTACTAGAATGTATATATATGCATCCACCTGTTTGCATTGAAACCCGAGTTGTATCTCCTTATTATAGTCTTCTTGCACGTAGGATAATAAATTAAATCGAATAGATCTATAAGTCAAAGTTTTTTGGTTCTCCAGGTTGAACAGTAACAACACATCCATTTGTTATTCCCCTCTTATGTATTAACAGTGGTCTAGGACTAATGGATGGGTTGTCACTGTTCAACCAGCACAACCAAAAACTTTGTCAGTTGACTTCCAAGATGAAATGTGTTTGTACTTAACTATGCTGAGATATACGTATTACAAATTAATAATGTACGAGAAAGCAGAGGACCATGTAACCAACTCTGTGTAATACTCGAAACACTTGATTATTCTATGGTCTATGACATCGTTCATCCTCATAGATATTATATATACATATATGTATATATAATATCTATGTTCATCCTAGATATTTAACCTCGATTACCGTAATTCAATAAATTTCAAATCTTACAAAAGATTCCCAGAAGTTATGAAACGGATATGGGGGAGACATTGAATCATTATAATTCATTTAAAGCTACTTACCTTGATTAGCATTTCCATATGCTCACGCAAATCCATGATGTTGAAGAAACGTCAATAAACAACTAGATTTACAGCGCATTGAACGGAAGTTTTATGGTGTTAACTCGGTTATTGTTCATTCGGAAACCTATCCCGCACAATATTCACAATATAAAAATACACAGCCACGAATATTCATCTTTCTACCCGAACTAACTGAGAAGAAGACAACCTACGCATTAAAGTCTACTCCGATTATCAAAAGTAAATGCACCTTTAATAATTGGAACTCGAGCAAAAGCATTGTGAATTGAAAATTAAACGAATATCTTATACACTTTTCATTTGTTTCCTTTATAATATTAGCACCCGAGAGCCCAAAGATCAAATCACCAGAGATGTGATCTAGTAGTAGAAATTGCTTTGAAAACCACAGCTCTAAAATATGTGAAATATAGAATCTAATTATTTGCATAAAATGGAAATTGTTCAAGACAAAATAGGTCGTTTGAATTCAATTACCTTTACTCCAATACCTACATCCAGGGTGTATGCAGATGAAACATTTGGTTATCCATGTTAATATTATAATTGTTACTCATAATGAGGTATACTGTATACTGCGAATACTTAACCTTATAAGAGATCGTTGAACCAACTCGAACTTTAATCTACTTGAAGCCCGATAGCATATTCAGTAAAAAACGAATTTTTGTGAACGTAAATAGACGATTTCTCAAATTTTTCTTCGGTTTTCCTGTTTTTATAATAGTTAACTGTGATTTAAATTTGTCAACTCTAGAGTACCTACGTTCTCGTTCTAGTAAATATGAGATAAAGACAGAAGATTGTATTATAATAAGATCCTTCTAAAATTTTGGTGAAACGGTACCTATGAGATGACCGACTGAATTCTGAATGAGCCGAAATAAACATTTTGAAAATATGGATATCGCTATAATATATCCAGAAGAATGAGATCTCTATTGATTATCGATAGGATATAGATAATATTCTACCTGTATGCATTGGGACACGAGTTGTATAACATTATAATCTTCTTGCAGGTAGAATAATATCGTCTACCGAGTTCTAACTGTTTGTAATTCATTTATTATGCAGAGATCTACGTATTACATACCAAAGAGTTCATCTATGTTACAATTCATAGGCCCTCTTATTTCTATGTTACAAACAATGTTTGAGAGAGCAGAGAACCATGTAACCAACTCTGGGTAATAATTGTAATTTGTAATACTTAATACTTGATTATTCTATGGTCTATGACATCGCTGTTCGCTCATCTTAGATATTTAACCTCGATTGCAGTAATTTATCAAATTTCACATCTTACAAAATAGATAAAAGATTCCCAGAAGTTATGAAACCGATATGGGAGAGACATTGAATCATGATAATTCATTTCCAGCTACTTACCTTGATTAACATTTCCATAAGCTCGCGCCAATCCATGATGTTGAATAAAGTCAATAAACAAATAGATTTACAGCGCATTGAACGGAAGTTTTATGGTATTTACTCGGTTATTGTCCATTCGGAAACCATCCCGCACAATATTCACAATGGCACGAATATTTACCCGAACCAACTGAGAAGCAGTTGATAGCCTAAGCAACAAAGTCGACTTCTCCGATTATCGAAAGTAAATGCACGTTCAATTATTGGACAAAAGCGTTGTGAATTGAGAATTAAACGAATAACTTATACATTTTTCATTTGTTTCCCTTATAATAATAGCATCCGAGAGCCCAAAAGTCAAATCAACGGAGATTTGATCTAGTCGTAGGAATTGCTTTGAAAACCATAGCTCTAAAATATGTGAAATATAGAATCTCATTATTTGCATAAAATGGAAATTGTTCAACACAAAATAGATCGTTTGAACTCAATTACCCAGGGTGTATGAAGATGAAACATTTGGCTATCAATGTTAATTTTTTAGTTGTTCCTCATAATGAGGTATACTTCGAATACTTAACTTTATAAATAGTCCAGTAAATGAAGCCGAAAATCGAGCTGACTTATGAAAATTTTTGCACATGGACCGATTACGATCGGTGACGGCTCATTCGATTCGTCTTGACACCTAGATCAAAGCTTATCACTTTTGGTTCTTGAAAAATTGTTTATTTTGTTAATAAACAATGGCAACAAAAGTTTTAAACGATATTTTCCATTGATTTTAAGCAACTAAAGTGTATCTTGTAAATTCATTTGACCGTAAACAGTGTTTATTCAATGTTTATATCAATTTGTTAATAAATAAACAATTTGTTGATTAACAAATTAACAAAAAAATTTTTTTTCTAAATATTCGACATTAGAGTCATTTTCGGATAATTAGGACCTGCTTAACATGAATTTGATGTACATTATTTGATAAGTTGCTAATGTAATTAGTTATAAGCAATTTCTCAGTTAACCAATGAACAAAAAAATTAAAGTTTTCTGAATATTCGACATTGGAGTCATTTTCGGATAATTTAGGACCTGCTTAACATGAATTTGATGTCCATTATTCAATTAGTTGCTAATATAATTAGTTATAAGCAATTTCTTAGATAACCAATGAACAAAAAAATAAAAGTTTTCTAAATATTCGACATAAGCGTTCATATCGTACACGTGTTTTGC
This sequence comes from Endomychus coccineus, assembly GCA_958510875.1. Taxonomy (NCBI): domain Eukaryota; kingdom Metazoa; phylum Arthropoda; class Insecta; order Coleoptera; family Endomychidae; genus Endomychus; species Endomychus coccineus. Next base: position 176,047,203 of record OY294068.1, on the reverse strand, counting down.
TGTTTTCTATTGTCTATTTGTTACGTTATTTGTTTAAAAATTGGCAGGGGAAAAGAATAATAGTAGAAAAATGGAAGCCTCAAAAGTTATGACAGCTATTTCGAAAACATATAGTGCACATGATGGTTAGAAACAGATAAAGACGTGGAAAGACGTCAAACTGACAACATACGGTGTTCTACAAGGGTAATTCTAGGGCCTTTACTACATTACTAGCTGATATACCCGACTTTGCCCGGGTTACTGTATCGGGGAATTTTTTTAATCCCCACAGTGTATTTCCAAGATAGTTAGTCATATGTGTACCTACCTCCTACGCCCATAGTTACAGCTATAAAAACGACGGCCTCTCGGTTAACCTCAGCGACCCCTAAATTTCATTCATTTCTTAAATTTCAATAGTTCCATTTGTAAGCTTCAACAACTTATAAATATTTGTTCCTGTTTTGCTATGGCTGCGGCACTTATTCAAAGTTTCAAGAAAGATAATGAAAGAGAATTGTTTGGTAGTCTGCAAGTTTCGAACTTACGCTACATCAAGAGAAATTCAATATACAGTACAAGTGTCTCACTGCTTCGCTGCAAACACTTCATGTTAAATCAATACTGAATTCGATATATCAATTATTGATAATGCGGTCACCGCTAGAGGTGTCCAGGATTGTGTCTTATCAGCGTTCAATCATCGCCATGTCGACCTGTACATTTTACTGTATTCTGGAATAGTTCTATGTGGAATCGCATTCCGATGACGTCATTCAAATCTTGAAATATGAGTTTCAGATATACATACGCGTGATATATATTTATAACAAGAAAAACAATTGTCATAATGGTTCATTAAAATATTATAGTTATGTTTGACAAACTGACATACCAGTTGCAACCACGGTCGTATACACAGGTCTGGAAACTCGAGGCTGTTTCCTATGTAAGAAGTGAGTCCGCTAAGCGTCAATGTAGCGTAGTACGTCACGGGTGGCGCATGAGTCGAGGGATGTTCTCTGGCAATTTTTGTATTATGGGGCTTGAAATTTGAACGCTATGGCGCCTAAGCCTAACAAAATGACAACATACTTCGATCCATGCGCCAGCTGGTGGCTGAGCGAGAGACTACGAGTTTAGCGACATGTCAAACAATAGAGTTTCCAGACCTGTGTATACGACTGTGGTTGCAACGATACCTACTACCCCGTACCAAAACAATACAATTTCTATTTTCACCATTTCAAAGCGATTTGCAAAATTTCAAATCCGCACGACCAATAGGAACGTCTACTCAGTGGTTTACGCACACACAGACATCATCTAATGGATAGTCTAGAATATAATATCGATTCAGAAAAGGTCAAAACGGATATTTCCGTACAAATCCGAAAAAATTTTTAGACCGATCACAATCCTTCCTTTTTAGGAGGTATAGTGAGGGCAAAAACTAATGACAAAAATTGGTCCAGCAAAAACGATCTGTACCAAATATCTAGGTAATTTAGAAGGGATGGAAATGCATGAACGAAAAAGCAATTTATTAAATTCCGATTTATCTCCAGCTGAGGGTAACTCATTGTTTACATTATCACCAAATAGTATTTAAACAAGCACATTTTGATTTATAATTTAGCTCACTCTGATGATGGCTACTTGGTAGCCGAAAGGTCCTCAGTACTTTAATTGTATTTTTAGTAGATAAGGTAAGGGTGATTAAGTGAAACAACTTTAAAGCCCAATTTAAATATTTTGGCACATGAACATACATCTGCTATATGGCACAACGTCCTGTGTACATTAAAATAGGTGATTTAATTCACTTTGAATAATTTCTGAACATCTACCTCCCTGGCTTATACTATAATATATCCCATAAGCAACTCGGAAAAACTTCCCGATATCTCAAAAACAGAAATCACTGATTCCCTTATTTTTCATCTCTAATGGTAAATGTAACACAAATAAATAGTTAACATATTGTTCATTTTCGAATCACAATTATATAAGTTTGTTACATTCCAGTGCAAATTCTAACAGTCTGAGGGCTTAGGTACCAGTTTATAATATTCGTGAAATGTGGGATAATCTATCAACATTATTCTCATTCTTTTCATGTTAGGATGCTTTCATTGTTGAGCTTTTTTACTTTTTATTATAATTCATGGAAACATAATATGTATGCTTATTGAATAAGAGACGAAAATTTTGATTGATCTGTTTGCTATTGTTGAAATAATGTTGATATCGCGACCAAAAATGTACCGAAACTCGCATTCTGCGATTTCTGCACAGGAACATTATGCATTTATGAGTGGCAATACATCAAAATGGACGAGATTAATGGTGTTTTTGTTCCGAGGCTTGCTAACTAACGTCTTAGATAGATTTTCGTTATTCGGCTTCGAACTAAGTTATTAATCTCCTACCAAAACACATCCTCACAGCAATAACAATTTCCACAAACTTTACTAATATAGATTAGTTCTCCACAACCCTCATCCTGATCAACTTCAGTCGTTCAAAAGAATGTTCCCCCGCAAATAACAATTCATAAGCCTTTTAACGTAATAAAATACTTTGCTTGCTGGTATAGTCAAATTACTTTAAAACATCCGAGGCAGAGTAGGAAAGGAATTCAATTATAGCAAGACAAAGAACTGTGTTTTATTACATACTCCGATAAAAAATTAAAAGTAGCGCAAAGACTTGAACATCAATTTAATTCTAGCGTTTTATAAAAGTACCGACTCCTTTATAGCAGTTATATATTTGCTTTGTGTTGCTCTTTTAGAGAATTTCTTTTCCAATAATATACGTTTTTTTTATTCCGAACCCTACCGTGGGAATTTTGAATTTGATACTCAACGAGTTCTTTGTAAGATGGCGGGATTATATCTTATATACTGCGTCATTTAACCTGATCCTTTTCTTAAATAGAATGAGCTGAAATCACAACATTCGGAATATACAGATTCTCTGAAGTATACTTCCACAGAAAAGTGAATTGGAAGCATGTATTATATGAAATAGCCTCCATGACTCCCCTAAATCGTTTCCATGTCTGCTAGAGGCGATTCATGGACGTACAGCTTCAAACATAGGTACATTTTATCATATAAAAAAATTCTAGTGAAATAGGTCACATTAACACTTATGTTTATTATTTTCTTCTTTACGTTCGTTTCGGTCTCACGACCATCATCGGAATACTTATTATGTCTAAAACGGGATTACTTAAAACTAATTGTATTAGCACAAAGCGTCCTTGGAACAACCACGTATATAGTACTAGAATGCTAATATCACTTGCACGCTACTATCAGGGCAAAAACGAAAAAACGAAATAGATGTGCAATTGTATTGTTATTAGACGAACTCACTGTGGTAGGTAATATCTGATAACATATTTTCCACTGAAATTTCAACTTATCTAATGAACTTTTCAACAAAGGTACCATTTTTCACCAGAAGGAACCACCTGTCTGTAGTGATGGGCAAAGCAAGACCAAGACCAAGACTTGTATGGTATTAGTCTTGTTCTTGCACTTATAGTCTTGTTCTTGCAAACTAATGTGTTTCTTGGTCTTGGTCTTGCATCAAGAGTCTTGCAAGCCTTGCTTTTTCACAACGATCGAACATACGTAGTGTAGCCGTTCTTAGAAGTATCCTGGAGCATCTGCGACAACTTTTGGCGCACTCTCCTATAAGATGGTGAAGAGTCTCCTCTCATGTACCGCAATTGGGCCAGTATAGACTCTCCGTAAAGTGAGCTATAACATGTCTACTTTTCGACAGAAGTTTAGGGATAGTTCCTTGATTAATTATTTATTATATAGTAATTAAAAGCTCATAGATTCAGAACATAATGAAAATGAATAATAAAACTATGAAACAACAAACGACGTCAAACGACATATTATTTGCCATAACTGTTTTTTGTTTCCGAGGTATAGGGTGTCAACATTTTATTATCTTTTACGTGTTTTCCTTTTGAATTATGTCTTACAATTTAAAAGTATCAAATTGAAATTTAGTACGCTTATTAAACCTCAGAAAGCCAACATTCAGAGCAATTCAGCCTTTGTCAATATTTATCTAAAATTTTGCAATAAAAAAAGCAAAAATATATTCGAATCAGCATCCATTCACATGTTTCCCCAATTCATGTTGAAAACAATGAAGACAAAAGTTAAAAAGAAATTAGTAAATATTTTTTCACGTATTGTGTGACTCGCAGTATATGAAACAAAAACACCTGTAAGTGCGGATATTGCGAAGATGAAAGAACTTTGAGGCACACGCGCTGCCAAAGCTAAGCGAGCGGTATGCGGCTTCCGACAAAATAGATAGTTTTCTATTTCATAATTCTTTAGCAAAGTCTACCAAATACTATATTTTCAAATCTCCCTACGGTATACAGAAGTATTATACATATAATTAGGAGCAATTCATTGATTACATCTTAGTGCAGGATTTGCAGAAGTCTTGGTCTTGCAGGATATGGTCTTGGTATTGGTTTTGTTCTTGCAGATGGAGTCTTGGTCTTGGTCTAGCTGTCAAAATACGGTCTTGTCTTAGTTTCGGTATTGCTTTTTATGCAAGACCAAGACCAATCTCGCTCATCACTAACTATGTGGCGTAACAAGGCATGTTTTCTTTTATTTTTATCAAAAAAGCTTAAGAATTTTTCTACAGAATTTTATTCAGTGTAGTGTTCATTTGTAATAAGACAATTAACTTACATGTTTGAATATTAATATGATTTATTTTATATCCACATACTTCATACTCCTTTCGATCTATTTGCTCTCTTAAATGTAAGTCATTTTTATATCGTATTATTCAATGAAAGAATAGGTGACAATTGAAACATTTCAGAAATCAAATTTCTCATTAATATTGTGTCAGTTTCATTCCTGCATGCGGTTCGAGTTTGAGGCATAATTAAATTCCTAATTATTTAACTGAAAAACGAAACTGTCACGAAGCGGGTCTTCCGCGCTATCGTACAATAACGTTTTACATAACGAATTTATCGTCTTGATGTTATACATGTACAAAAATCTTAACTTCCATTACGATGAAAGTATTATGAATATTTGTTTTCTGTTCATGTACCAGCAACGAGTATCTTACAAGTGTACAGCAAAATAAGACATTTCGTAAGTTCACGTGCCCTGTGGCGAACTTCTCTCCAGGGAGGCGATCACCCTTGGACTTGCCTCGGTCGTGGACGGATGCAGCCGTGGAACGTATGGTTCTACATTTATCACCGCCTCCTCTAAGTAATTGGAATTTCGTAGATATCACAGCAGCTGGCAGCTGGATGTCTATGTGTGACGTGTAAATTATTTGCTTATTATGCTCCGGTTAATTTGCGAAGGACAAATATTCCAGCTAATCCCAGTGAAGCATTTCAGGAACTACTCGGAATTAACCTGACAATAACAGAATGTCTGGCGCATAACAATTTGGGGAATAATCATCATCAAACGTAATTATTATAAATATAGGTAGAGAATATCAAATGCAGAATGGGAATTCACAGTATGAATATTCGCTCATTATTTGGAAATGATATTAAATATTCCTTCCTATGTTGGATATGTCATTCGGTGAAATCATTTATTATCAATCCCACATTTTCATATGTCAATATACAAATTATCTATTGCCGTAACAACATGGTTTTTGTGATTTGAATTATTAGACTTTCAAAATACGAGGTTTGGTCATGAAGTTCTCACACGGTACAGGAGGTTGGTCGGCGGGCATACCTTAATGACAATCCAACTACACCCGAGGAAATCAGAAGGATCCCCTTACATCAAGCTACTGAAATTCATCGATTACACCGGACTGATGATGAGGTTGAAATATGTGAGGGGTACAATAGGGAACTAAAGACCGCAGTACAGTGAGGCTGAAGCTCTGTTTTAGTTTGTTTTCGGAAAACCCTCAAAGTAGGTATCCGTTTCGGAGTTGACCTCCTAGTTCGACCTGAATCTTTTTCCGGCTAGCCGATGTATCGTTATAGGAAATAGGAAAAATTCGACATCCGTGCATTTCTTTGATGGAAGAGCAGTTTCAGGCAAAAATTGTTGTTGTTTCTTGATATCTTCGCTTAACTAGATCAATAACGATGCATTTTATTCTCCATCCATTGTTTGTTCTTTTTCCAAGTAGTAAATGTAGATGATTTTGCGTGCATCCCAAATAACCGCGTAATCCATCTTGTCGGTCGGAATCATCGTCTTCGCCTTCTTCGGAGCTGGATCGCCTCCACTATTTTAACTGTTCTTTCCTCCCTCGAGAGAGAACTACATGGTCCGTATGGCTCCGGGTGTAGCTTCAGCAAGCAACGCCCTTTGCGAGGGTCTCGAGATAATTAAGCCTATTATATTCTAGCAGGTTTGTAGCTTGCCAGAAATTCAGAATATTGCTAACGCTGGCTTCCATAATTTTTCTGAAAGCAGTTTTGCTTCGCCGAAGTAACGGTGCCCGAGGCATATTAAAGCAGGGCATTTCAACGAAAGTGTGAAAGGCAGTTTCTTCCACCTCTCTGCATTTTCTACATTTCAGAACATTCGCGATGTCCGTAGTATGAGGTTGCTTGTTAAGACGACAGTGACCCGTTAGGATTACTCTCTCTGATGTCTTCTATTTAGAGGAAGGAGCTTCTTTGAGAGCCTAGGCACACGCTTTTTGTAAAGATCGTGGCCTGTCTCATGCATGGTGATTCTCTTCACAAGTCAGACCACTCTTTTATCAGTTGGCCCAGATGGGCTAGATTCCCCATGCAATTTCGTAAAGCGACCATTGACACCGGTGCGACAGGGGCGGCATACAACCCTCGCCTGGCCAGGGAGTTGGCCATTCCCATTCCTTCAACTCCACTGTATCCAAGGACTTAGATGAATTAGACCCTATTTCTCCTGGCTAGTTTAGCCAGGGTATCTCTGCATTCTTTAACAAGCCTTGATGTGATTCTAGGTGACTCCCAGAGCCGACCGGCTGTCTATGCAGATGTGTGTACGCCTATTTAGATAGTTTCTTCGCAGGTTTTACATGGCGTAGACTTTCGCCTGAAAAACCGTGGAATACGCCTAGGGTCACTGAGATAGTGACCTTTGAAATTTCTAGGTACACTCCCGTTCCAGAACCCTGACCTACGGTGAACCCGTCTCTGAACCATATAGGCAGTAGGGCGAGAGTTTCGTTGCTCCAATCTCCTCTATCAGGAATGAGGATTTTGGGAGAAGTGAGGCACGTAACTGGGATAAGGCACGACTTGATGCCAACCATTACAGGCGGCATCTTCATGCCAGGCTTGAACTGAACTGTTTCTACTGGTTTCTGTAGCGGTATTTATTTTAGGGAAAATTCTTCACCCTTCACAGTTCACTCCGTTCTAGCACCTGACCCTGCTATGTGCGAAGTGGAATTTTCGAGGATGGGTTTCCAAATGTTGGGAAGGTAATATCGTGAGTGACGGTTTAGATTATTTGGATGTCTTAAGATTTCTATCGCTTCAAGGATTTTTCGCTGATAGAAGTTTGGGTCTCGGGCTAGGATTTCAGTATTTTCGAAAAGGATTTGATGATTATTGTCGAACTTGTGTTCTGCAAGTGCAGATCTACTGGTGTCACGAAGCCTTGTACAGCGGTCATGTTATTTCACACGAGTATCTACTATACGACCTGTTTCACCAATGCAGACTTTACCGCAAGTACAGCGAATGCTATAAACAACTTCTAAGTGAAAAGGAGATAGGGGATCTTTGATAGGTTTTCAACCTCGAAAATTTCTCTTCGGACATGATCACACAATGACAGAGTCAGGTACCAGAACGGAGTTAACCACAGGAATAAAAGTAGTGGAATGGGTAGCGTGAAGGATTTTTCCCTACAATAAATACCGCTACAGAAACCAGTAGAATCATTTTCAGTTCATCCTCAAGCCTGCCTTGAACATGCCACCTGTAATGATTAGCGAAACGTCGGCATCAAGTCGTGCTATTGTGACGCGCAATCTATCCGAAAGCCAAGGATCTTCAAGATTAGTTATCCGCGGAAGGCTACTTTTCAAGATATATTAAATATTTCAATTTTTTTTTTAATTTACAAATATTTAAAGTTTACGTTGAATATTGGGTAGGTACATCTACTTATATGATTAAGCAAATAAAGAATGACAAATTATATCTTACTGAATTTGTTATAATGTAAAAGGGTTCGTCCCGTTAATAAATAAATAAATAAACAAATTATATATAAATTCTCGGGAAATAGGTCACATTAACACTTATGTTTTATATTTTAGTATTTACGTACGTTTCGGTCTCACGATCATTGTACGTAAAGACTAAAATATAAAACATATGTGTTAATGTGATCTATTTCCAGAGAATTTATATATAATTCATACCTGGTCAAGAATCTTTTATAAATAAACAAATGAATAAATATATTAAAAATATGAAATGAATAAGAATCTGAAAGATCTAATCTAATAGGTAAAAATTTAGATCTTAGAAATTCATTTACGTTATAAATTACACTTTCAGTGTATAATCAAGCTCCAATTCCGCTCCAACGTTAGTTTCGCAAGTTTCCCTGTTATGATCACGCTTAAGAATTCGAAGATTACACCATTTTTCATGAATAATAGTTAACAAGGAGTCCAATTACGTTCTTTCAATATTATTCGAAATAACCATATAGTACAAAGCAATTATCCCCGCGGGATAAAGTATTCCAGATTATCTTTAATTAGAAATTAAGATTTCCTACTTGGGGAATTAAACCAGCGCGTTAGGTTTGGATACGTGTCTTAACAGACATAGTTAAAGACATTTCCATAAGTAGAATGTGCTAGTGATAACAGATAATGCATCTTCAAGGAGTAGTAAGAGGAAGACCGAAATAAAAGTAATTGCATATTGTAGGTAATCCCTTTATAATTGTTGGCTGTTTGACAATAATGCTGACTTTGCTGGCCCCGTGCCCATTTCACAAGACGAGTTCTACACTAGTTACAAGCACATTGTCCCTGGGGATGTTCACTTCATATTATTCACACATGAACATTACGCTGTAATAACTATCTGGCACAAATAATGGACTTATGCTTGCAGCTTATGAACGAACTCGAAAATTTGTAGCACCTAATATTACTGTTCCAGGACATTAAGGACCTGAAAGTACACTAATAAAAATACTACTAGTTTAATAATGAGTGAATGAAATTCAACTTAGTTCAAATCATTTTAATTCAATGATGTAATATAAACAATGTGATCCAGCGATATAAATAATATATTGTTTTGAGCTTCAGGGCCGGATTTAGAAGTGGGCAGAGTGAGCGACTGCCCACAGGCCTCCACCAAAAAGGGACCCCCACAAAGTATAATATATTGAAAACAATTTTGGATTTCAACAAAAATGATAGGATAATTTTGTTAATATAGTAACAAATTTATAATTTTTGGATAAATTTGTGCATAATTTGAATTCACATATTTTAGTTATTTATTTCACATTACAAGAGCAGGAAATATTGTGTATCTAATATTTATGCAATGGCAGGTAGAAGTTAAATTAAGCTATTCCTGATGTCACATTGCTTTGAAACACTACATAATAACAGGTTCATCGAAATTAGTTATTTGAATTTTCCCGCGTGTTTAGTATGTGGCGCCGTATCACAAAAAAGCTCCTAGTCTTTTGACATTACAATTGCATTATAATTTTGTATTGTAAAAATATTTCATGGCATTTAATATTACTGTCTACCATATGGAACCACACCAAACTTGTGCCCACGGGTTCCCACCACTCTAAATCCGGCCCAGAAACCAAAGAAGACACTTTCTAATAAGTGTAGACCCATTGCACTATTATTTGTCATCTCTAAAGTCATGCAAAAAGTAATCAATATCGATCTTATCCAATATCTGAAGATCTTTTTTTTTTTGGCTTTCCGCAGTCGCTGGATTCGAACCCACGACCGGCAGCCACAGTGATTAGAAGATCGATGCTTCTACCACTGAGCTACCAGGCCCTTATCTAAAGTTTCGGAAACCTGCTTACCTACATATCACATGTCTGGCAGAAATCTATTGAAAAATATGGGGAATTTCTAGCTGTAGCATTGTGTTTTGACATTACAATTGCACTATAATTTTGTATTGTAAAATTTTTTTTGCCATTTAATGTTACCGTCTAGTATAGGGGCCCCCTCCAAACTTGTGCCCAAGGGCAACCACCACTCTAAATCCGGTCCTGTTGAGCTTACTGTTAAATGTTCACCCATTGTAACATACCCCGGTGGATAGTTTTTCGAATATCTACCTCTTTTGGTATGAAGAAAAAACTCAAAATATGTATTTCAAATGATAGAATACCAGGAGACATAAATATGATCAATTGTTAGGAATTTGTAAGTTTTCACAGACTTTGGGACAAGAAATGGAAAGATTTCAAAATTGAACGAGTTGAAAAGCTCGTTTCATTTTATTTTATTCCAACATTTTGGAGAAATGGCTTACAAATATCAAATATGAATATCCTCAATACAGAATGCATGATCCTCAAGTCTTTAGGCATGGAGCAAAATTATTTTGCTTCCAACAAAAATTACGATAAACAAACTACGATATATGCAATGGGCAATCAAATCTCCCGTTTCTTAGCGAATATTTTTGTAAGCGGACTTGAAACCTCCTTAAAGTCAAAATTGAATCAGTTTCCAACAGTTTGGTACAATAGTCGATGATAATTCCTACATTATAAGTAAAGATTTTGATCTACTTGGTACTCATAACTCACTTAATAACCAATAAGTCTCACTCAATATTACTGTAGAAATATCCGCATCAATGGGCATGAGTATCACAACTTCCTGCAGTATAAGCTGATCATACTTTTGGAAGATGTACGGCAAAACATGTACTACCAACACGACGGGGTTCCAGCACATTATGGACAGCACGTTAGGGCATGATTAAGTGAACATTTTCCTAGAAGGTAGATAGTGTTGTAGTATTGCGGTAATAAAATCCTTTTTGATAGTTGATAGTATTTAATTTAACTTAATGAAATGTTCTTCTTGATTATAAATTTTAATGTTGGAATTACAGTTATTGTTAGATCAATGTTATTAGTACTAAAGTTAGAAGTATTATTTATGTGCAATCCACTTTTATATTGCTACCAAGTTAAGATTCTCCAACTACTTGATGTAAATATAAAACAATATACTATAAATAAAACCATAAACATACATAATAGAAATGGAGACACGATTGGAATAAAGTTAGTACCGATAACCACCACAGATAGGCTGTAACGGCTGTATCCATGACCACCCCTATTGCCGGACCTCAATCCTCTTGATTATTATTTATGGGATCATATGAAAGCGTTGGCTTATGAAACTGAGGTGAATACAGAGGAAGAATTACTTCGACGAATAGAGTTGGCAGCAAGTGAACTCAGACTCTTCCAAATTTTGAGACACACAAACGCTATATATAAGTCGTCGAGCGAGAATGTGCATGAAAAAAATGGAAGTTTATTTAAACAATTTCTGTGAATATTGAGATTTCGCAACATATTCATATTATGTTGCTCATAGTTTTTGTTCTTGTAAATTTGGCTCATTAAATATTGATATTGCTTATTTTGGTCTGACTGCTTGTGATTCGCTGATCCGAAAAATTATCAAGCAGATCCTATAGCACCATTCGAAACATCACATACTTGAGACATGTAATAGAACTTTGGCATCCATTTTACTGGAGACCACAGACAGAGAAGCTGGGGTAGTTTTTATCCTGTCGTCTTCCTATTTCACGCGCCCCTATGAAATTATCCGTCGAAAAAAAAGTAGTTTGTAGTTTTGTACTATGAAAATGGTACATCTGATCGATACGGAGCAGTACCTATATTCTGTAAGAAGGTGTGAATATTCATAATCCGAGACTGAATCGTCGAAAAATTTACATACGAAAATATTAGAGCAAAATTTAACGTAGCCCCAACCTATTTTAAAACTACTGAATGAAGTTTTGGAATTATTTTTCATTCACTGCATAGAAACTTTAGTTCTTGTACTAAATACATCATTTTATCACTTGATATTCCGGGAATATTCAGGAAATGCCATCTTCAGGAGCTCCTATTTAGAAGGCCGTAGCTCCCTTATGAGCCATTTTTTTCGAACCAAGTTCATTCGAACTTTCTCTCCCATTTTTTGTAGTAGAAGCCGCTGGTGAAGTCTGATTATGGGACATCTCTATATAATCCAGGTTTATCGAACTTATCAGTCTTCAGTCTTGGACAAAATGAGATAATTCCTTTTAGAGTTTAGAGCTAACGTTTTTTCCATATATATCTGCAGTTTTTACGTTCATAAACTCTGAATTTTACTCTATTTTCTAATAAAATTTATCATCATTCTGATGGGTATTAATCTGTATTATTTTGAAACAGAGGGATTCTCCCATTATTTCGTATGTTTTGTTTTGGTTAATTTGGTTTTGCAGAATCAATCAGTTGAATTATCTGTTTGAGATTCGTTTCGAATAAGAAGTGTATAACGTTTTTACAGACAGCGCTATTTATAGGATTGTATCAAAAGGATATTTAAATACTACTCCTGTCAGTAACACACTTGCCCATTTTCTATACTGTTTTTCATATCCAACACGGATTGGAAAACTGCGCAAAACGTGATATTAAAGTCGTAATAAATTGAAATCAGTGAGAATTGTGCTGTTTCTCAAACAAAAGACCTGCTAAGATTTTACAAACACGTTTTACTTGAAGAAAAATGCATCACGTCGCCTGAGATGCAAATTTATATTAAGATTTTCCTTGGAAAACAAATGGCTCCCTGAATAAGAGAATAGAGAATTAATCTGAAAAAATTTAATTTATCATAGAAAGAAATAATTCTTCATACTATACGGCGTTGTATGAATTATCTGCTTTCCTCGAATGATTTACGTTCAGGTTATTGTTTCCTTCGAGTATGGGGAAAATTATTCTTGTCTACAGAGAACTCCGTGATCTAATAACATAAACTTAGATGGATTCAAAATTATGATAGCAATTGTTTATAGAAGATCAGGAGAACTTCGTATGTTACTCCAGAGATTCCTCGATTGAAACCTTCCGTATCATGCAATCAATGAGTCAAGAATGAGGATGCTGGATTTCCCGTAGGTAATAGAGCACCATTATACCATGAAAAATAGAACAGAGATTGAAGAGCATTTGAATTTCGGAGATAAAACGAATATTTATCGAGTGTGTTCATGACATGATAGAGAAGCCATTCTTAAATAATCAGTAACCCAGACAATCTAGTCCAGGGGTCTCCAAACTACGACCCGCAGGCCTAATCCGGCCCGACGGTGTCACGAAACCGGCCCGCGACTGCTAATGGCTGATTGTTGTTATTGTTTTTGTGATAAGTTAGATAAAAAGACACAGAATGATGATAACTCGGTCTTATTTACTTGCTAGGTAAAGCTTGATGACAAGTATAATACGCAGAAAATTTAACTCAAACATAATAACTAACAAATAATTGGAATGAATCTCACTAACATGATAAACATTATAACATATAAACATATAACATATAATTTGTATTATTACATATTGAATGAGATTTATGTGATTGTGATGTCTCACTAACAATAGTTAAGTAATATCTGTAAACGTTCTTTGTGTACTTCATTTTGGAGAATGTTTTCTCACACAAATGAGTAGTTCCAAAAACAGAGAACAGTCCACGAGCAAATTTATTCAAATTATCAAATCGTACCAGTGGAAGACTTTTATAAAATTCCAACAAAGATGAGTTTTGATATTTGTTCTTAATTATATGCACTGCACTTTAAATCAGTACTTCTATTTGAAGTTCCAAGGCTATGGTTTCCATGTCAGTATCAAAACGATTTTCAAAAATTTTAAATTTATTCGCAATGGCATCAAAGTCTGAGAAACGAGTATCGAAATTTATCTTCAAAGCACTCAAAGCTTCGATTGCAAAATCGATGGGAAACTCAGTCTCATTAGTGTGGCTGAATATTTTACATGTTTTGAAATGTGTGAAATATTTTTCAAGTAATTGTGATTGAAACAGTATTATTTTCTGCCGGAATAAATCAGGGAGAAGCTCCTTGCAATTTCAAATTCAGTTCGTTCATATGTTTTGTCAAATCGACATAGAACTCCCACAGCCAAATTTCGGTCACTGCCCGAAGTTCAAAATAGCGCCGAAGGACTTTTCTGCAACTAAGCCAGCGTGCGGCAGTATGATATGGTGAGTCATTTTCTCCAATCTCTCCAATAAACTCGCGGAATTCTTGGTGATTCAGTCCAGTGGATCTGATGAAATTAACAACTGATATGACTGGTTTTAGAATTTCAGACATATCCAAACATTTCCCGCACAAGTCCTTTTGATGAAGGTAAGTCTAATGGTTTTGAGCCACCATCATTTTCTACAGCCTTTGAGACAACAGCAGCACACATGTTTCTGCCTCCGGTAGTAATAGATTTCGCGTTTTTCTATCGAAGGTTCTTTTTATTAATGGCATCTTCAACTCCCTCGAAAATATTTTCCCCGGTAGTCGTGCCGTTATATATAAATATAAAAAAGTTCTTCATACCTTTCATCTACTCCTCGAATAAAAATCAATATCTGACACATCCATTGACTCATCCAAGTTCAGAGGAAACCACTCAAGATGTCCAATTTTGTTAGACAGTTGAGATGATATATTTTCTGCGATGTCTTCTACCCTCCGAGCCACGGTGTTTGCTGACAAACTGACAGTTTCAAATAAATTTACCTTTTCGGGGCACATTTCTTCGGCCACTGCAATTACGCATTCTTTGATCATTTCTCCATAGGGGAATGGTCTTCCACGTTTTGCAATTTCAAAAGTCACACGGAAGCTGGCACGAGTTACAGCCTCTTGTTCAGTATTTAGTTATAGTCCAAGCAATAGACAGAAATGCGTGCAGAAATTAATACCTGGAAAAAAAATATGAGCGTATAGAAAATTGAATTTAAAAGTGAGTTTCTGATTAATGCAACTCGATCCGAAATGGCGAACATAACCTAAAAAATTCCCAAAGTTGCAAAAAGTGGTTTTTCTCAATTAATAAAAAAACTATAGCTCGGATCGGAAAAAGTTGAATGAGAAAGTTGTAGGTATTGAATAGATCTATCGATTCGTTTCATAATAATTATAAATATCATTCATCTTTTTCGAGTTATATCGAAAAAACCGTTAAAAATAGGGGTATCGAGAAGTCGTTAACTATTACGTTTTCATATGTATTGTTTCCTGTGCATATAGCCCATGGCAAGCTAAGAGAGATGTTATTTTCTTAATTTGAAATTTTGATTTTTTTTCAAAATATATCGATTTTTCTAAACAAAGAGCCTCTCATAAATTGGCTAGATCTTCTCAGGGAATGGTCCTGGAGTAACAATTTTGGGCTTATTTTCTTTATGAAGAGTTGTGCTATAATTTTATTGAAGAAACGTAGCAATTTTTCCAATTTTTAGGGTGAAAAAAAAGACTTTTAAAAAATGTCATCTTTTTTTAACGTGTTTTTTTCAGATTAGTTTTACAATTTTAATTTTGGAGAAATGTTTTTCACGGAAATCGATTTCTAACATTTTTTTACGTATTGGCAAGAAAAAATTTATCACCTACGATCTTCTGGACCAGCGATAATTTTTTTTATTTCAAAAAAATCTGTAAGACGCAATACACATTATACAGAAGTGTGTTTTATGGAGGTTGATGTTAAATACCTACATTTTCAATAAAAAAATATTTGGATATGTTTCATTGATTCATAGTATTAGAAATTGAGTAACAAAGCTAAGCGTGCGCGGCTGCCGGAGCGTGAGGCGGAGTGGGGGAAGCATTGCGCGCTCGCACTGAAAACTGATTTAGTGCGTTCTAAATGGCTTGTGGTTGCAAAATCTTCAATATTTCGGCTCCTAGATAGCGTACAAAAATCGTATTGTACTTAATCTGGGGTAGCTCGATGAGATAAACACGAATACCGTATTTATTTTTGCCTTAGAATCAATATAGACTCGGAAATATTCATTTTTTACATTTCTAATTTGTTTTACTTTTTGTCATTCAAATTACGATTTATTATCAAAACAGTATTCTCCACTTAATACCTCAAGTTTTTTTCTCTTTGAACAGAACTTGTATTATTGTACACTATCGTTCACTTGTGGAATATGCTGCTGCTATGACGTATTACACGGAAAATACAGTTTTTGTGCCACTCTCAAAAAAACTTGACATTTCTACATCTCTATTGATGCGTAAATATTTACTTTTTTTCACTGCCAAAATAATTCACAAAATAAACATGAAATATTACTTTATGAAGGATTTTATTTATATCAGAGTCAATTATTAATTGATTACTTATCATAAAACAATTTCATTCATTGGAATAATAATTGATAGTAAAGTTTGAACAATTACTCCCAACATGTTGAAATTGAAGCAACTACGAGCAAATACAGTCAAACACGCGGCGTGCCAACAAACCGTTCCTATAGTAACGACACAAAAAGACCACTGGATGCTGTGAAATTATATTGGAAGTATTTATTTTTAATATAGGTATTTCAGACTATGTAAATTCACATTCACAGTTGTACAAAAAATGTTGTTTGTATTTCGTGTATAAAATTCATGTTTTCATGGCACATTCGAGAGAATTTTTGGCCTCGACTTGCGGTCTCGGTCAAAAATTAACACTCTCATGTGCCATCAAAAAAACACTTATTTTACGCACTTAATACAAAAATAACTATTCGAAAATAAATAATAGGTCTATTTTGCTTCTAAGGCGAAAATAAATACGATATTCGTATCAGTTTTCAGTGCGAGCCCGCAATACTTCCCCCACTCCGCCTCACGCTCCGGCAGCCGCGCACGCTTAGCTTTGTTACTCAATTTCTAATACTATGAATCAATGAAACATATCCAAATATTTTTTTATTGAAAATGTAGGTATTTAACATCAACCTCCATAAAACACACTTCTGTGTAATGTGTATTGCGTCTTACAGATTTTTTTGAAATAAAAAAATTATCGCTGGTCCAGAAGATCGTAGGTGAAAAATTTTTTTTTGCCAATACGTAAAAAAATGTTAGAAATCGATTTCCGTCAAAGACATTTCTCTAAAATTAAAATTGTAAAACTAATCTGAAAAAAACAGGTTAAAAAAAGATGTCTTTTTTTCACCCTAAAAATTAGAAAAATCGCTACGTTTCTTCAATAAAATTATAGCACAATTCTTCATAAAGAAAATAAGCCCAAAATTGTTACTCCAGGACCATTCCCTGAGAAGTTCTAGCCAATTTATGAGAAGCTCTTTTTTTAGAAAAATCGATATATTTTGAAAAAAAAAATCAATATTTCAAATTAAGAAAAAAATTGCTCTCTTAGCTCGCCATGGGCTATATGTACAGGAAACAATACATATGAAAACGTAATAGTTAACGACTTCTCGATACCCCGATTTTTAACGGTTTTTTCGATATAACTCGAAAAAGATGAATGATATTTTCAATTATCATGAGACGAATCGATAGATCTATTCAATACCTACAACTTTCTCATTCAACTTTTTCCGATCCGAGCTATAGTTTTTTTATTAATTGAGAAAAACCACTTTTTGCAACTTTGGGAATTTTTTAGGTTATGTTCGCCATTTCGGATCGATTTGCATTAATCAGAAACTCACCATTAAATTCAATTTCCTATACGCTTATATTTTTTTTTCCAGGTATTAATTTCTGCACGCATTTCTGTCTATTGCTTGGACTATTACGTAAACAAAAATTGCTGCGATTTCAATCCGCGCTTCAAAGCTTCAAATGTCCGCAAACTTCCTGTATTTTTGAGTAATTTTGAAAACGTTTCGTTTCATAATGACGTTTAATGTCATATTCTCTTATTGGGAACGGCTATGGTTCCATTACAAATCAAACATAGTCCCTTCTTACTAGACTTAATTGCGAAATATTGAAAGTTCCATGATTCTTTGAATTTTCTGTATTCACTGTCTACTTTTCGCTTAGGTACTCGACGACTAGTCTAGAAATTTTAGATAATGACAGGAAAATTAAAACGGTTCTAGCCCTTGGAACTGTTGATCATAAGGCTGGGAAGTTTGGACACCCCTGATCTATTCAATGGATAAATGTCAAGCCCGGTTCATTTCGATAAGCATATTTATTTCCTCTGCGGCATGTATCAAGCAAACTACGCATTATCATCTTTCCGTAGTCATAAATAACAACAGAAATTCAGTTCTAGAAATTAGTTCACCAATTTATTCTGAATTGTTGATTATTTCTAGAGAACACGGTGAAATCATGGATTAAATTTGTTATGTGTGTTGGAGACTGAAATAGTTTGCTGTGGGTGCTTAAATTCACCAACCGTAAAGGGGTGGCGATGACGGTGAAGGATATAAGGCCACGCGCGAGTTCGTGCCCACCATGCTAAGCCGATATGAAGAAGGATTTGCCCTAATGACATTTTAAGTTTTGACTACTTCGTTCTGAGTAATGCTAAAGTACATTAGGGTGAGGACTTTTTAAGAATTTTTCATCTTCGGTGAGTGTAATTTCCAATGTCAACAAGATCACAAAATATACAGGTTGATATTTAATTCGAGAACCTATTGCAACATCTGTTTAATAATACTGAATTACTTCTTTTTTAAACTGCTTAGTTCTGAGAATAAGAGTATTTTCTTGCTACCATTGTTATATACATTTCCAAAAATTCAATTGTGGAAGCCGTTACTTTGTGATAGTTTATCATCTTAACGAAATAATGAATAAAACTACTTTGTTTTACTTTTACTATCACTGATATTTAATATAGTCGTTACTATAGTTTCAACACTAAACTTGTCATCTTCAGACGAAAAATGAATTTAACAAATATTATATCTACTATATATAGGTTAAAGAAGGATTACAAAAATTTTTCAAAGGAATGAAGATGTATGATAATAAGATCCTAAACGATCAACTAGATTTATATTACAGTAATCTCTTCAATGTATTAATAACCTGATTTTAGTATTTATAGTCCGTTAGTAAATAAACCCGCACCACTAAGGTCCTCACGGAATTACCTAATCATCCCACCCCTCTCTGGTTTTTCCTAAAACTATTCCCTATAGTCATAAAATTTGTTTGTAATCCTTCTTGAATCTATGTTAAATTCATTTTTCCTCTGAAGATGACACGTTTAGTGTTGAAACTATAGTAACGACTATATTAAATATCAGTGATAGTATAACAAAGTAGTTTTATTTATTATTTCGTTATATACATTTATCCAATTATACAGTTATTTCACATTCTTGGTATATCTATGGTTTCGGCGTTTACCTAGTGTAAACTCATTTTAACTTCCGTTGGAGAATTATACTCAAATTCACACAAAACTTGCAACATTCAATTTAGAATTAACGCTGACAATCTTAAATTATGTCCTTGAATATTAGAATCCAATCTGATAGTGTAGTCGCGGAAATGAAGCACTGAAAACGGCCAAAGTTAGAAAAATTTGAACAGTAAGACTGATTTGAATGCGGTTTTTTGCATCCGATCCGTTAGAGCTTCAGGAAACTTTGTGACCTGAATTGATTTATAAGAAATCAAAAATATGCAATTTGCATAAATAATATGCATTTTTATAATTGCATTTTAAATTGATCGTAAATACTAAATTCACAATTTGGTTAATAGTGATGAAAATGATTTCAAACTCGTTACTCGGGGGTTTTTGGGGTCGCTGAACACGAATATTGCAACAAAATTGGTCGCCGAGGTGCCCACGGTGAACGGTATCCCCGTCGTCACCTGGAGTCTTCGGGAAATTCGTTATATAATCAGTCCAAAGTCGTTACATGGAGGTTTTTAGGGTCGCTGAATACGAATATCGACAAAATTGGTCTCCGAGGTACCTGGTGCCCACGGTGAACGGTATCCTCATCGTCTCCTGGAGTTTTCGGGAAATTCGTTATATAATCAGTCCAAACTAGTTACTCGGGGGTTTTTAGGGTCGCTGAACACGAATATCGCCACATAATTGGTCTCCGAAACACCTGGTGCCCAGGGTGAACGGTATCCTCGTAAATTAATGTTGTTATTACATGATTCTAGGTTTATCAAAAGAATACCAAGACAAAAATTGTGAGATAGGAAAGTGGCTCTATTATTGTTTTGGTCTTTTATTTTTGGAACCAAAGGACGTTGACGATTTTCATTTTTTGAGCTCTACGAAGTTAAGCCAGTAGATGAAAGACTTGAAAAATTTTCTGATTACCTTCTCGAAAAACATTTGACAGATAATTCGAAATCTCCTCCACATATATGGGCTGATGCCTCTGCTGCATTAAATAAAACAACCATCGTTTCATTCCCATTT
Source organism: Endomychus coccineus (assembly GCA_958510875.1). Classification (NCBI taxonomy): domain Eukaryota; kingdom Metazoa; phylum Arthropoda; class Insecta; order Coleoptera; family Endomychidae; genus Endomychus; species Endomychus coccineus. The sequence continues at coordinate 176,026,690 of OY294068.1, read as the reverse complement.
TAATGCATCCATGTACCAAACGCATCCTTCTTTATTCATTTTTGTAGACGCACTTTTTAAAGTACAAACTGAAATCTATATTGAATGCAACAGTGTTAACGAAATTCATGAATTCAAAAATATAGCCAATAAGAAACGTCATACTTATGTTAATTCTAAAATTATAGAATATAAAAATAGTAAGTTGTCCAAACTGCTATGTTAAAATAATATCGCATTATTATGCAACTAATTAAAATATTACAGTATAAATATAATTTTGAATATGTTCTTCCTATGTACCTTTATGTATTTTGTATATTTTAAATTAATTAAAATAGTACAGTGTAAATATAATTTCGAATATGTTCTTCCTATGTACCTATATGTATTACGTATATTTTAAATTAATAAATTTTGTTTTAATATTACATCAGTCTATTTCTTGCAAGCAGAGGGAGTTATTATCATTCATGTGTCGAGTTTAAACATTTTAAAAGTGAATCTTTCAATCTCTGTGCCGAGCTCGACTATTTTCATTTCGTATATCTGAGACATGTGCCGAGTTTGTCTCGACCCCACTCCAACAAAACGCTTGTGTCTTTTGTCTATTTCATATATTAGTCTAAGATAAAACTCATTTCTGAATGTAGGTTAGATCATTGGACAATTAAAAAATTCCTGACATTAATTGTTGGCTTTTCACGTCAAACTGGTGGACCTTAAACTGAGAGACATATATTGGGCGAATCATACGCCTGACTTAGGATCTGGAGTGGTTATTGAAATCGTCTAACGATCCGAATAACGATGCATCTTCGAAGATGCTCATGGGTTTTACAGTGTACCGTCCAAATAATTTCAATCCAAAGTTATAGTTGACGGTTCCATTAGATAATTTAGGTTGAACTGTAATCCTGCTTACTACAATATAATAAACTGTGGTCTCTGTTAATTACGGCCAACACCGCACAATTATGAATTTCCAATTTGCCGCGTCGTTCCCAACCATAATTCAATATAAATGTTCCAATGAATTAGAAGCGGCGATCGGAATTAAATTTTATTTCGCCGCCTTCTCATGTATATCCTTTGAATACCGTTAAAGGGGTGGGTCTGTTGGACTCTGTAAATACGCATCAGCGTCGAATGTTACTCTCACACAAATATTTGCGTAGGACTGCGGCATACAGTAGCCAGCCACCTTCTCATAACTTTCCTCTCAGTGTTTACCTCATAAATTCTTACTTAAGTCTTAATTTTGCATTCATACGTGGTTCATATGCTCTACTTTGAGAGCTCCTAATTATTATGGGATTTATATCCCTACAGACAACAATTTAAACTCAAGTTTGTTGTTCTTGGTTTCGGATTAACCCCGAAGTTAGTTTATCGTAATTCTAGTTTACCTGAGCGTTGATTATATAATTAAATTATATCCGTTTGGGTTTGAATTAGGAACGTAAATTAAGCATGCTATCATTGCCTTACACCATTTATTCTGCGCTGCGGAGTATACTTCACAGATAATTACTCCATAGCGTTACTCTGGTGGGCTTTTACAAGACGTAATTGCGGCGAAATTTCGTCGATAAGCTGATTCAAACGCAATAGCTAACATAGGTTGGCTTCGCAAAGTAGAACAATTCTGGTTGATAAGATATTACTGGGAATGAATTGCAATTCAACGATTTGCAGATATAAATAACGAAGTCTGATCAGTTGTTAATAAGGGGTAAATCTTATTGATCAGCTTATCATCTGAAAACATCATTTTGTGTACTATAAATAAAAAAATAATATTGGATTAACGTTGTTCACTCACTGGAAAAGCTGAAGTTATGGAATTTATTTTGTGTTGACTGGAAAAGGGGTCAAAGGGAACATCGATTGGGTACCGAAGCGTTATTATCTAAATTAATTATAATTCCTCCTTTGGGGCTATTCGGAAGACAGGACCCAAATGAATATACACACATAGGCAGAAGCACTCAGATTTAATTCAAAATATACCTATTCCTCTGATTGGTCTCATCAAACTAACAAATTCATCGACATCTCCATTGTGCCCATCTTCTCTTGATGTTGAGGATGAGAAAAATCAGTACACACCCGTTTTGGAAGGTCCGATTCTCAATATAAGGAAATATCTCACACGGTAAGTTGCTACATACATAATGATCGGAATTTCAGCGAAACCCATAAAGCATGCAACCATTTTGAGCCTTTTATGACAGGATCGCTATATATGTTTCTGAACCTCTTCTTGTTGAACATGGAGAGGTGAACAGAATGATGTACCTGTAGTGGTCCTTGTTATTTCCACTACAGTGATGAGTGATTCAGGGTTGTTCATTAATATATATTATTTATGTTTCAGCTAATCTTATGGTTATTTATATAATGTTATATGAATAAGAAATATAGAATAAAGAGGAATAGAATTGTGGTATACCACATATTTGAGGAGTGACTTTATTTTAGAGAAAGCTGCGTATCAATTGGAGACAGATTAGAAAATGAAGATTATAAGAGCATTGTAAAAATTGTTGCGCCCCAAATAATATCAACTTGGTGGAAGTTTTGGGTTGTTTTATTTATGTTGCAATTTTTATGAATCTTGTTGCGATTTTTATGAATCTTTTGGTCCTTATTATACACGATGTCCATTTCGTGCTCTAGTCTCTCTGAAAATTATGCGATTTCGATTCATGAATTGAAATTCATAATAGACTGGGAGACCAAGTTTTTATAATGCGATAGCAGACAAACTTTCCCTATGGAAATGTGATGACATAATTATATACTGAAGATTCGGTTATTTTCATATCAATATATGATAAACGATATTCCACTTCATAGGCCTCTCACATTCACCAATTTATGTGTAGTAATGTTCGGTTATATTTTAATATCTTTGATTGTTCGTTACTTTGATGAATTCACGAGTCACTCAATATTTGTTAGTAAAATTAACGTGGTGTTTGAAAGTATGATTTGGCTAAATCAAGTTCCAATTCATATAAACCTCTCCTAAAATCAATGTAAATTCATATAATTGGAATTCCTCCGTTTAATTCATTCTCATATTAGTTCGTAAGCTCAAATTTGGTATATTCTGATTTGGAGCTCACCTTGTTCATCCTCTCTTTCATTTAGTTTCTACTAAATGATACATTTATGTATGTATTTGTTAATTAGACGTAATTAATTAATATTAAAATCCTCTTAATATATTTGATTGATTATTCTTGTCAATATAATTACTTGTTTCCTTTCCTTCCTATTATATTAGAAAATATATATCATAATTGTGGATTGATAGTCTTTGATTAACATAACCTACTGGCCATATACCGACCTCCTTGTCTTTAAGAAAAGTGATAGTATCTGAATCTGAGTGAATATTACATATTCTATAACTTGATTGTAACGCGATTTTGAAGCTATGAAAAACCCGTATAGATGGTTGTTGTCTGTTGTTTTGACCAAGCTCTGCATACATAGTAAATTGGAATCACTGATCTCAGTTTTTGATTAATAAGCAAAAGTATTGAGTAACCTTTTCATGCGATGGTTACTAAATAGAGAACTGTTTATAATGGTTAATTGTTGAAGAGTGCCCCAAATAACGTCGACGTAGTGGAAGTTATGACTGGCACATCCGCCAAAATGTGTATAGAAGTTTGATAACATACCACGATTTTCTGAATCTATTGCAGATATATACGATGTCCATTTCATACTCTACTTCATCTCTAGGAAGTATGCGATTTCGATTCGTAAATTGGAATTCCTAATATACAGGATGTCCAAGATTTAATTATGCGACAACAGACAAACAAACATATACGCTGAAAAATCGGTTACTTTCATACCAATATATGATGAACGATATTCCACTTCAACGGTCTGTCACATTCACCAATTTAGGTGCTATCTCCGACACTAAATACTCCTTTATGCCTCACATTGGAGCCACGTTGCCTGCTTCAAAAAAATGTATGGTTTCATAGCGCGAATGTCGAGAGATTTCACCGACCCCTCTATATGGAAAACATTATGCTATGCCTTCGTCAGGTCAAAATTGGAATACGCATCTATAATTTGAAATCCATCTCATCAGTTATTTATAAGGAGAAGTTGAATCAGTACAACGACGTTTCCTGAAACTTATCCTATAGACTGGCCAACATATATCCACGAATTGCTTTTCTCCACCATTCATTATCAGCTAGACCTGCTATGAATAGCCTGGAGTTGCCGTCGTTATTGTCACTCCATAATTTTTCTCAAACTTATTAACAATGTATTAATTGACCCACAGATTTTGAAAAAAATACTTTTGAATATTCACTGCTAAATTGATATATTTGATTGCTCTATCTCTGCGTTTAGGTCTTTTTACTAATGTTGACTCTGTATTGTTATAACTTATTGTAATTGTACTGTATGTTATATTCCTGTTTTATAGTTGAGTGTAACCTGTTGAATAGTGTATATAACAAATAAATATTCATTTAGCCAATGCATTAGGTTATTTTAGTGGGACATCTACTTTTGGGTAGATGACGTTAGATATTCCGGCATTTCATCAATGTGATACTTATACACTGACAAAGCCATCGACCGGATGCAGTGCAGATTACTCGTTGCGCTGCTGAGCTCAAAGGATCGAATCAGATGTCAGAAACTATTATTAACAGTTCTATTGTTCGATCTCCAGAAACCTGATTACCTTTGTGATTATCACATTTCTATCAACGCTGTATTTTAAATTAACTTACGTGTGTTTCATTCCAGCTGGAAGACAGTTAGAGTGCAACCGAAATTTCAAAAAAAAGGATGAAGGCCCTTCCACTGCTCTATTATCTGCGATCTCTAGAGTGACGGATAAAGCAATCAACATCAAGCTCATCCAATGTATCCAAAATGTATGGGAGAAAACTATTGAAAAATATGAAGAATCTCTAGCTGTACCATTGGATATCTCCAAAGCATTTGGGCGACTCTGGCCCCAAAGTCTTCTTGAGAAACTTCCGTCATATGGTTTGCCGTCTCAACTTAGTCGATTACTCTCGAGCTTTCTCTCAGACAGATCACTGCATGTGATAGGTTGTGAGCAGAAAGACTATCAACGCTGGTGCTCCAAAGGGATCTGTCTTGGCACCAACCTTGTTTCGATATCAACGATCTGTTTAAAGTGATCACCTGTCTCGTTCATAGCTTTGCAGGTGATGGTACACTTCATAGCGCTCTCTCATCTAGAGCACCTAAAATTCCCAATGAAGCCAGAGGAGCGAAACAGAGACAGGTTGACGCAATGATTGGAGATCTGGCAATGATTTTGAAATGGGGATCTGATAGCCTAGTAGAGTTCAAGGCAACGAAAACTCAAGCTTGCATCTTCTCCCGGAAGGCGGATCCCACAATCAATAATATGAAATGTCAGGTACAACTATTCCTATAAAGTCTGCCATATTCATCGTCGGGATCACCACCAATAGCACTCTCACATGATCATATCATGATATACATTGTCATCATATACATTGCGAAAACCGCTTCACAAAAACTTGGATTTCTATCCCGTGTCTTGACATCTAGTCCAGGCAAGGAACCTGAAAATAAATAAAAAAAGACATGTAGGTCAAAATCGGAAAATGTTCGTATGATTCGATTTGTGGGGCTATCAGGATCATTCATAACACATAAAACCTCACCGGTCATCCTCCCTCCCCCTCTTGGGTGCCAGAAATGGCCAAAACTTGCCGATTTTCCACCCCCAGAATTGATTTCAAGTAAATCTGAAGTCAAAATCGTGATTAGCGTCCCAAAAAACCTCCTTGGTGCATTTTGAATTCGATATTACCCTTTTGGGGGGCCAGAAATGGGGGCGAAGGGTGACACCGGTGAGGTTTTATGTGTCATGAATGATTCTGATAGCCCCACGAATTCTCCGATTCTGACCTACATGTCTTTTTTTTGTTATAGCTGAAATCCCGGCTCATTGCCTGGATTAATTTCAGCACCTCCTCATCTTCTTACTACCAGACCTAATTTTTCTAACGAACGACGAAGTTGTGGATCTCTTTGCTTATTAAGGTCGTCACCTATGCCTAAACTTTCAACAAAAATTCGAATGTCCATCTCCTCTCCCAATATTCAACAGCTGAGTCACATAATGTTCATCGAATATAATAGTTTCCGTCTCGTTTAGTCCAATTTAAAAAAAAAATCGGTTTGAATGGAGCATGATGTTAAAATCAGAATAGTTCTTTCCGGAATAACGTCAGCAATGAGTTCATTTTATGAAACAATTTGGATCTCGTTCAAAATTCAAACGTGATAATTTTCAGCGTCGTACACATAAATTTTTAATCACTTGCTAATGTTACGCTGAATTTCAGGCAACCTTAATTAACCACGTTTTCAGTATATTACACATTGCCCGTTAAATTTTCTTCAGTACGATTATGCGACATCATTTGTAACCAAATGTACATTTTGCTACCTCAAAGAAGGAAATGACAGTTATCGCAATATCTAAATGCTTGCTTCTGAAAGTAAGTGAGGCTTTGCATACTAATACGGAAGAGCCTTCCATTTGCATAAAAATTTGCATATATATTCTGCTTCCGGAAAAGAAATTTATTAATTCATATGTAGATTCTGATGGATAAATCGCATTTTATTTGAATTATAAGCAGTTGGCAAATGAAATGGTAGGAAAGTTATTCAGTTGCGTAATCAATCTTACGGTTGTGAAATCATGAAGAACCTTGAAAAAAATCGCTTCGCCTTATTTGATGAACATGAAATCATTGATCATATAGAATAGATTCATGAGTAGGTGCATCATGTTTTCTGATATTTGTATTTGGAACCAATGGTACCAGATGTTTATATAAACTGTCTCAGTGGCTAGAACCATTACATGATTGCCTACTCTCTTACTATCTTTGTTAAGTCTGCATGAATATCAAAATATGCATAAACGAGGGCAAGATGAAAAGTCCCTGAAAAATGAAACAAGAAATGATTTATTTGGCCGAAACTTAAAACTTATTTTATTTCTCAACATGATGTCTTTGTAGCCCGATATACTTCGTCCAATGTTTTTCTAATTTTTCGATCCTTTCCAAATAATACGATATCGGCTCAAAATAGGCATTTGTTTCAGTGATGACCTCAACCTCATTTTTGGAGCCAAATCTCTTTCCGCCGAGCCATTTCTTCAAGTTAATAGATAAAAATTGCAGAGGGCCAAATCTGGAGAATATGGTGGACGACGAGACAAACCAATTCGTAGCGCAATTCATGCAATTTTTCCAATGTAACTTCGGACCTGTGCGCCAGTGTCTTGGTCCTGGTGGGAGAGCACTTTTTTCTTTGCCAAATTCGACCGCTTTCGCTTCAAATAGATGTCGAATTGATCCAACAGCTCTGCATAATATACGCCGGTGATTGTTTTGCTCTTTTCAAGGTAATCAAATGGACGATACCGTGTGCATCCCAAGAAACTGTCGACAGTTCTTTGGTCTCTGGTGTATTGTGATGGATCCATTTCCGTCCACGGTTACGAAGCGGCGCAAAAAATCCTTCTTATCGCGCTTGAATACCGCCAAACAGTCCTTTAGCGCTCGTTGACAACAGAGCGCCAATGTGGCACCCACCTGGCTGATAGCTTTCTCATATCCAAAAATGAATGCAAAATGTTTCGATTGAGATGGTCATAGCTTCAGCAATCTCGTGCAATTTAACTCGCCGATCGTCCAATATCAACAATTTCTCGCGTTGTCATTCAATTGGACGACCAGAACGTTCGGCGTCCTTTGTGGTCATACTACCACAACAAAAATCAGTAAGCCACTTATGAATCGTTCCAATCAATGAAGTCCTCATAATACTTAGCAAGCGATGCTTTGGTTTGCGTAATGTTTTTTCCACGCAAGAAATAATGTTCAATCCAAACGCGAAATTCACTTTTTTCCATGTCAATAAAATCTGCAAGGTTGCTTGCTTTCAATGTGTGTCAAAACAGAACTGTCTGAAATTTGTAATGCGTATTTATTTATTTAGCGTATGGTAAAAAGAAATTATAAGTAAAATAATATGAAATGTAAAATGTATACAAACTCTATAAAAACATAGCACATATCATAGCATACATTCTCTGACAAACTATATATTAATGTCTAAATTGCACAACCATTCGATTGCGTCTTGAGAGCAAACTACCGAAAACACTACATGATGATTCA